>CM027839.1:23997522-25197522 GCA_016097545.1 Eucalyptus victrix | reverse complement strand
CAATATGTTTCGGCCATTCTTTTACCCACCTTCTCCCAATAATACAAAATCTCATTGAAATCCCTTAAGCATAGCCAAGGTAATTTTTCCAGTGAATTTAATCCCTGAACGTTCTCCCATAAAGCCAACTATGCTAGCTTAACTTGCATAAAAATAAGCATACATTAGAACACATTTTTCAGGCTCCAAACAGGTGCGTTGTTTATTTAGCACGATGAAGAACAAGAGCAAAAGTCAAGGCATCAGATTTTTACTCGTTAGAGACGCCAGATATATTGTATAATATCACGTCCATCACATGCAGTTCACCAACCGCCACTAAATGTATTCAACTTCAGGTCCTAATCCGAAAGCTTGTACTTATGCAAAAGCTTTGTACTACCATAATACAGATGAACCATCTTTCTATATCATGTTCCTAGATCAAAGAGCATAACGTTGCAGCATTGAGAGCCAGAGTTTCCATCGTTAATCAAGAAGAAAATTCGATTCAGCGTAAAAAGGACAAATACATAGCTCGATGACAAACGATTCAAACCCGATGAGAGAGAGAGAGAGAGAGAGAGAGAGAGAGAGAGAGAGAGAGAGAGAGAGAGTGGATAATTAGGGTGGGCTGGACAAAATGCAAAGATTAGGCGCGAGTCAAATGTTTCCCTTTAAATTGCATTAGCGTCGCGCTTTCCGCATAACTTCTTTCATTGCGGTTCCGGATTTATCGCAGATACAGAGTGGTGGAAGCGGCGGTTTCCTAAAATCGCGATGAACAAAGGGTAGGCATATCCACACTTTGTTGTAGCGTAACAATGACAAGCAATAGCAAGGTAAGGATGAAAGTCATAGAGACAAAATAGAAGGTTTGAATCACGTACGACGAGGTTAAAAGTTGGGTAAAAGTCGTTTTATTTAGAAATCAAATTGTCAAGAGGATGGTACAATTACATTCTATGTATTATCGCTCCATACTCTTCCATACGGAGGCTGATATAATGAGGAAAGCCTAACGCATGTGAACCTAATATTTGCGACTTTTGGACAGAGGATCATCTGAACCTAATACAGATGAACCATCATTCTATATCATGTTCCTAGATCAAAGAGCATAACGTTGCAGCATTGAGAGCCAGAGTTTCCATCGTTAATCAAGAAGAAAATTCGATTCAGCGTAAAAAGGACAAATACATAGCTCGATGACAAACGATTCAAACCCGATGAGACAGAGAGAGAGAGAGAGAGAGAGAGAGAGAGAGAGAGAGAGAGAGAGAGAGAGAGAGAGTGGATAATTAGGGTGGGCTGGACAAAATGCAAAGATTAGGCGCGAGTCAAATGTTTCCCTTTAAATTGCATTAGCGTCGCGCTTTCCGCATAACTTCTTTCATTGCGGTTCCGGATTTATCGCAGATACAGAGTCGTGGAAGCGGCGGTTTCCTAAAATCGCGATGAACAAAGGGTAGGCATATCCACACGTTGTTGTAGCGTAACAATGACAAGCAATAGCAAGGTAAGGATGAAAGTCATAGAGACAAAATAGAAGGTTTGAATCACGTACGACGAGGTTAAAAGTTGGGTAAAAGTCGTTTTATTTAGAAATCAAATTGTCAAGAGGATGGTACAATTACATTCTATATATTATCGCTCCATACTCTTCCATACGGAGGCTGATATAATGAGGAAAGCCTAACGCATGTGAACCTAATATTTGCGACTTTTGGACAGAGGATCATCGAAATTCCACTCTCCCCCCCCCCCCCGCCACACCAAAAAAAAGGTACATGAACGGAGAATATGAGGGATCTAAGTTGAGACATGACTCTCAAATATGATTTGTTTTTGGGCAAAGCTTTGATATTGTGATGAACGATAAAAGATGGGTGTTTCTAATTTGCATCACAATATCAAATTTGAAAGGTATTTATATTACAAGAGATGATTATTGAACATACGTCATCTGATTTATAATCTATAACCTATAATCTTTGTTCATTGTTGTTCATGATGTACGTTAGTCCAGTGCCTCACGATGGAATCACATGATTGGAAAGGTTATCAACTTTATCCTTGGTGTACTAATCTAATGTACAGAGGACGAGTAGATCACATTTAACGTAAAATATATCAATTTCACAAACTAATCTTAATCCGCTTGAATGTAATTTTCTCTTTAAATTCTTTCTTCTCCATGACAAGACATGTTGACTGGGAGGGAGTCAGCATTTCTTCGATTAGAAACTTATGAACAATAAATTTTCTCCCCTCTGAAAGCGACCACCACGTGGCCCCAACCCAGTAACCTGTCAAGAATCAACGTCTTAATCCTGTTTATATTAGGCTGATGGCCATACCCACGTGGACGTTTTCCATCACTTTTGAAATATGAGGATTTGAAAGTGAAATCGAATCCATTGAAAAAATCGAACCACTGTCGTGCAACTTCTCGAATGGAGAAAATTTTTCCCCTAGATCGCCGGCCAATGATAATAATTCCACTTATTACATCCAATTGTTGTCAAGTTTGTTGATTTAAAAGGCAAAATTTTGGACAACCTCGAATTAAGACAAAACGAGCGTAGATGCTCCGGATCTGAGCTTTTGTCATCGACGTGTTAAACGATGCCCGCAAATTCAGCCTGCGAAGAAACCCTAATTCTCGCCACTCATTGCGTAGCGGGAGTCGCTCTTTTTCTTCGAAAAATGTCGAGCGGAAATTGATAAATTAAACCTGAAGTGACGGTGCGAGGACGATCTTCAACGGCCCATAACCTCCATTAACGGCTGCATCAACGAACATGTCTCGCTTTCGTGACGAGGGTTTTGGCCTGTTTTTGTCTCTGCTGATGCCGCAGGCAGTCCTGAAATGCTGGTGACTCGTAGAAACCCTAGATGGATCTACATCGAGTCATTCGCGACAGGATCGCCTGATTTCGTGGGAGTATGTATGTGCGGCGTGGAATAACTTGCTTCTCTTCTTACCATTATTTATTTATTTGTTTCAGATACAATCATACATTAATGAGTTAATTCTCGCAATATACTATGTCAACCTCACAATTCTTGTTAAATACATATATTATTGACACCATGACCGGACATTTCAGCTTAGGAGATTATCAAATTTAACCCGTGACGCTTATATTCACCTTTGAATCTATATGATAACTTGATCAATTAATAAATTCGAGAGCTAATCTCTTTTTCCCCTAGAACATGTGTGCCTATTTTGTCTTAATCAATCGATTGGAGGAACGTGTTGGCCAAAAGAAATTGTTGGTAAAATGTCAACTTTGATCGTCTGCTCGAGGACGTTGGACAATAATATAAACGAAGCAGTCCCTATCGCATGGGATGATATTTATTCGGGTGGATAACTGCTTTTTAGACTTAGCCGCTTGGACGAACCCCAAAAATTCGTATGCCCGGACAAACTTGAGGACATTGGATGTCCAATCAGAGAGATTTCCGCTCTATCACCTCCAAATTTTTTGACAATAAACAATTTCGTTCATAGTCTTGTCAAGGTACATGTGCGCAAGTTTCAATTGCATTAAGAAAAATTCCGTAAACATAGGTAGGTCGGTTCATGACCACCGCATTCTTATAGATAAGATTGTTTTTTTCCCCTATATATACTTATATTTTCTGTATTTTCTAACAGTTACATCGTAATTATTAACCTTCTGGTTCCCCAACATAACATAGAATACATAAAGAAAAGACCAACTATGCCTAAATTCTTGATTTGCAGTTGTGGCTGTGCTTCTCAATGATAAAGTTGGACGGTGGACCTAGACCTTCCAACAGAAAATTCTAAGGGTAACAGTTTCTTGTGTCAAAGAATCGGACAACTTTAGTTTGGAGAGAGAGAGAGAGAGAGAGAGAGAGAGAGAGAGAGAGAGAGAGAGAGAGAGGAGCATACAAGCGTAACAACCTAGAGGCCAACCGAACACTTTGTATGCCCCATGAATAAGTTAAATCTAAACATGTGGCTTGTGCAAAGTGGCCTTGCCCTAGAGCAGTTTACACGCATTTTGTGGGATTTTAAAAAATTAATTCTAGCTTTTGAGATGGAAATCCCTAAATGCCTCAATTAACTATGCAAATCTCGAGAAATCTCTTTGATAATGTTATGTAAATAGTATAATGATAGATGAATTTTTTTCTTATATCTTACTCCCCATAGTCATGTAAGATTTTGTCGGCATGAAAATTAAAAAAAGACTAAGATTAAATGTTCCAAATTATATTTTCCATATACGTGGAATTATGTTATGGAGCTGGAAGTGCCTCTTGCCATATTTTGATAAACCTTCTCCCAGCCTAATAAGCATGCCTGGTTCTCTAATCTCAAAGAAAAAGAGGAGCTAGATCTCGCCTTTAGAATGATTTGAAGTAATTGCAGTTAGCTTAAAGACATTCGTAGATGTCGATTGATCAATGCTTTTGGAAGTACTAAGAGATGCGCACGCATACGTGCGATATCCAAACTTTTTCCGTTGACCCTCACGAAAATCTGCGTACAGACCCTTGTTGCCAATTCTTTATTTGCCGTAAAATCTGCATGAATCCATACTTCAATGATTCAAACGTGATGCAGAGGAAGTTATGCTTAGAAATGATTCCAAAAGATAGTATTTATTTTGAATGATGAAGTGCAGTTTACAATATTTTAGGTGCCTATTTATAGGGAGGTCGCCATCTAGACAATAATCAAGTAACTAAAATTGATAAAAGGGAAAGTTATCAAAACATAATTAAAAAATCTATAAAACGTGTTTGAAATCTGTGACATTTCGGATTTGTGGGATCGCTTGCTCTTATGACGCTTTAATGTTTCCATAAAGACATTTGCATGTTGTTCTACATCAAAACGTCCCATGATCCGTTGCCAATATAGTTACGGAGATCATTGCATCGGATTACTCAGCTTGCAAGAAAAGTTATAGTGCGAGCAAAACATATAAAATAACAATAAATAATGGCAAAAACTATGGCCGAAAATTCTCCAATGATGACAAGGACTCCGATTTAGTGGAATTTTGCGGTCTCAATTTGACTATAAATACCCGCCCGTTGTGCTCCCAAATTGAGTGCAAGAAATCAAACTCCTGACCAAAGTGTCTCGAGAATCACATGGCGCTTCTTCAATCTCCATCGATTTGCTTCCCTCTCGCCCTTCTCCTTTCTCTCCTCATAAACTCGTCTCACTGCTTCAACCCCAAATCGCTTAACATCTCGAAAGTTCAGTCCAACGGTGATTGGTCGCCGGCAGGTGCGACGTGGTACGGGAGTCCCGACGGCGCTGGAAGCGATGGTAATGGAATGACATTATATTTTTATTTGGTCAATTCACCTGGAGTAAAGATCTTTTTATGCAAGCGCCGTTGGTCTCACCACACGCCTTTCAGTAATTTTGACTTATCAAGTCTTTCGAGTATAAATCGGTTCGGACATATGAGTAGCTTAGTCAGTCACCTAATCGTGATTGATTATGGCTTTGTACCAAACACATATAGAGGTCAAACTGGAATCAAGTGCAACGCTAGACAATACTACTCTAGTAATTACACATTTCATTTGATCTGCAAATATACATATATAATATATTTATATAATATGCTTTGTATCATATTTTGTACGTAGGCGGTGCATGTGGGTATGGGAATGGGGTCGACCAAGCTCCATTCTCTTCAATGGTGTCCGCAGGAGGGCCTTCTCTTTTTAAATCAGGCAAAGGATGTGGAGCTTGTTACCAGGTTTCTCTCTTGCTAGAAAAGTGTTTCTCGAATTATTTTTATATTCGCCGTCATCGGAGAAAATTTTCCACGGACAAAGTTAATATATGTTCACGAGATATGCTTTTCCTAAATTAACAATCGTGGAATAGAATTCATGAAAACATCTACTGCGGCACGCTTTCTAGACTCCCATTAAACGTAGTTTGAATTCTTCGTATTTAAATAGATTAGTTGACTCGGTACATATTGTCCTATTGAAACAGATTATTTAGTAGTAGTTGGGAAGTCCAGTCGTTTGAGCTCTTGTTGATTACATTTCAGGTGAAATGCACTGAAAACGCGGCTTGTTCTGGGAACCCGGTGACGGTCGTTATAACTGATGAATGCCCTGGTGGCCCTTGTGTCGCTGAATCTGCTCACTTCGATTTGAGCGGTACGGCTTTTGGAGCCATGGCGAGCTCCGGCAAGGCCGATGAACTTCGCAACGCTGGGGTGCTGCAAATTCAATACAAAAAGTCCGTACGGTTGATCCTTTCTCTATGGATCCTTTCGAGTGAATTCCAATTTTAACAGAAGCGCAAAGGGAAAAAAGGAAGATAAAACGCATCGAAAAATGCTTTAAATTAACGAGAAACTTTGCTTTCACCAAACTTATACTAATCAGCAAATAGTCTAACTTGCTTATTAAAAGTCTATTTATGTGCACATATTTACAATGTCAAGCAGAGTAAAGTGCAATTTCCCCGGCGCGAAGGTGGCATTCCACGTTGACTCCGGCTCGAACCCCAACTATTTCGCTGCGCTAATTGAGTACGAGGACGGGGATGGGGAGCTCGGCGCCGTCAACCTGAAGCAGGCTCTAGACTCTGACTCTTGGCTTGCGATGCAACAGTCGTGGGGCGCGGTTTGGAAGCTGGATGGCGCAGGCCAGCTGCGCGCCCCATTCTCGATCAAGCTCACCTCTCTTGACTCCGGCAAGACCCTGGTTGCCAACAACGTGATCCCCGCTGGGTGGCAGCCCGGACAGACGTACCGGTCGGTCGTCAACTTTGCTGTCTAAGGGTTGTGCGTGGTTTGCTTGGGAGACGAAGAAATGGAGATTGATCGCCAGTTAATTTGGCTCTGTGTGTTTTATGTGATTGGCAAAAATATAATATTGGATGGTGTTGGAAAAAGAAAGTATTTTGCTTTTTCCACCTGTGTAATCTAGTCAGCTATGAGCTACCTCTTGGAAAAGAGAGTAGTAGTGAGAAATGAATGGTATTGTCCTTTGAAAATCAAGAATGATTTAGGTATTTTTGTTCCTTTTTTCGTGCCAATCTATTGTATTTGAAGCTTGAAAGCTTTTATGTTTTGCACCAATATATGTACCACTTCCAAAATGGATGGTTATAAATCGTGTCAATCTATATGCAAATGGGTATTTTTTTCACTTTGAAAAAAATGAAATTTCTCAACGAAAATTATAATTCCTTAGAAACCATTTTTGATACATATTCATAAATAAAACTAACGAACTTGACCTTTCAACATATTCCTATCACTCCCAACTATCACTACTTTGATTCATTTCTAGGAAATCAACCTCTCGCGCGTCGAGTTGTACTTAATACTAACTCCAATAATATATGTGAAAAGAAACATCATCATTGAATTTTCAGTTCAATCCCGATCAAACTATTGACTAAAATTTAAGTTTAATCGCCATCAAAGTACTCTTGGACCATGTAGGACGGTCGATGTTCACTTAATAATTCCTAGCTAAAATTGACTCGAAGGACTACATTAACAAATCGTCAAAAAGTTCAAATGATAAAATTTCGAGATTTTGAACTGAAGTGACATTCATGTAATAGATTTAGATTATTTTTTTTTTTTTGTTAATCAAGTAAGATGAACGTCATTGACATGGACAAATAAGAGCTAGGTATTGATGCAAATCAGTTTCTTGCCACCAATCGTGCTTTATATCTCTCAAGAGAACCATTAGCTTTGTATTTCAAGGTAAAAACCCATTTGCAGCCCACAAGATTCTTTCCCTTAGGTTTTTGAACAATCTCCCAAGTCTGGTTTGTTTTTTTTTTTTTTAAGTGCATCCATTTCTTCTCTCATTGCACTCCTCCATTCTTCTTTAGACAATGCCTCAGATAAAGTATTTGGAATAGAAATGGTGTTTAGACTTACAATGAAATTTTTATGAAATGGTGATAGGCGGTCAAGTGACACATAATGAGATAGTGGATATAAGGGTTGCTTTGTGCACTCCCTAGTACCTTTTCTAATAGCAATGGGAAGATGCGAGTAATTTTCTGGCATATCAATTGACTGTTTATGTAAAGGAGAGTCGGAACTTACCGGAAATTCATTTGCAAAACTTGGATGTGAATCTTGAACTTGTGTTTGGTCTGGAATGGCTGTCTTTCTTAAGTATACTTGAGGAAATCTCATAGAGTCATAAATACAGGGAGATACGGGAGTGGACTCTTGTTCCGAAATAGGTTCAATCGTAGACAATGAGTCCGGAATTGAAGTAGCACGAACTGATTCATGAGGAGCATGTTGATAAGAGTTAGAGGCTGATTGGTTGATTGATCAGGGATTGGTTGATCAAAAGTGGGAGCTTGGATTGGAAGATTATTAGGAGGTAAGTCAAGATTAAGACCGTCAAAGTCTTTATCTTCAACTAATGACTTCTCCCCTTGAAGATAAGATTGTGGAAAGTAAGATTTGTTTTCTACAAATGTAACACCGACTGATATATAGGTCATTCGAGAAGGAGGATGATAACATTTATACCCCTTATGTGTAGAGGAGTAACCAAGAAAAACACACTTGATTGCTCTAGGTTCTTGTGACATCCAGAATTTTCAACCCTGTCTTCTACTGAATAAATCGGGCATTTCATTGACGCGTCTATAGGGTTATTCTCAGAGCCGATCACTCTCGAGATAACTAGACTAGCTGGGGAAATTATTAAGGAATTTTAAGGCAATAGACTTGAGAACTCGATCAGGAATCGACTTCTTGACCGTGTCCATCTTTAGAGGTCACTACGGCACAGTTAAAAATCGATTTGAAATCAGAGATAGACTGGATCGATAGAGATATGTGACTAATCGTGGGTGACGCCACCGAATTAGAAAATTCTCGTCGGCCAACACTAGACTGATTTTCTTATTGTTTTGGTACCCTGTGTCCGTAATTGAATCCTCGAGATTTTCACGATAATCAAGAGTTGCCATTGAGTCGAGTGGGTTCATAGTGGCTCAAGAAAATCGACCACGGGTCATTTGCCTTAAAAAGTTCTGAACACTACCCGATAGTCTAGGTCACGCTAAAAACGCGCCGAATGAAAATTAACCGCCAATTCGAGTCCGATTTCAGAAATTGAAGTTTTGGCCATGTCACAATAAATTTTAGGAGCATTGACTCAGTCTCAGAAGATTTTTCGGAGATTCGGGAAATTTTACGGAAATTGGATTCGGACATCGCGGAGAGTTGGCAGAAGTTTGGATTGGCTAAATTAAAGGGAAATTGGACTTTCAGACTGAGCCGTTGTGTGTCGGGGATTTATAGAAAATCATTTGGGATTTTCTACGTTGAAATTGGACCTCAATTTGGGAATTTATTGGATAAATTGAATTTATTTAAGCTAATTCCCCTCCCCAAATTCGTGTACCCCCACCAAGCCACAACAATTGGACCATTTGGGCTTCTAGAAGAGTGCATGGGAGGCCTATTGTGAGCCAAGTAAATTATACATGGCTAGAATGACTTGTGTAAGATATTTTGCAAAATATCAAGCTTAAGGGGCCCTCACCTCTCATCACAATCCTCTCTCTCTCTGCCGCTTTGCTTGAGCGAACCCCTCACGCCATCTACTCATCTCTCTCTCCATTTCTGCTCTCCCTCACGCCCACGGTCGAAGCTGCGGAAGTTCATTCCACCGAATTGAAGCCCACACTCTCCACTCACGCCAGTCAACTCCAAGTCTTCTTCCTTGCATCTTGTTGACCTTGTCGGCCACTCACGCCAGCTCCATATCCAACCGAAGCTGCTCCATCGTCCACGCCAGCGAAGACTCCACCGTTTGTTGACCAAAGAAGCCCCTCGCCGCTTCGTGCGTCCAACGAAGCAGCGTCCGCGAGCAGCTTCCGTCTTCAATCTTCTCCAGCACGTTGGCCCAGCGAAGCCCGCGGAGTCTTGATTTGAAGCCACGTGCAGACCGACGCCAGCAGCTGCTTCTCCACTCGGTGCTGGCCCTCTCTCGCGTGTCCTCCATCCCGTGCCTTCACCGATCCATCTTCGCAACAGCTGCTGCCCTCACGTCTCAGGCCCACGAAGCCAACTTCTCTCGGTCAACTTCAAGCCATGCCGAAGCTCCTTGGTTGACCGCTTGAAGCCCACGATTCCACCAAGTTTGGTCGGCCATCTTCACGGTTCTTCATCAACCCGCGTGTCTTCAACCGAGCGACGCCGAAGCTGCATCTCTTCCTCTCCGTTTAGTTCAATCCGTGGCCAGCAAGATCCATGAAGCAGGCCGTGAGATCCAGCAGTCCTTGGGCCCAAAAAGCCAGTAATTTTAGCCCATCTCTCAGCAGCACTTTGGCCCATTAGTCAGGCCATTTAAAGTCCAGCAGTCCACAAGATTTTGGCTCATTTCAGCCCAAAGGGAGAGCAGCCCATTTTCAGCAATTGTAGTCTTCAAGCCCTGTTTTTGAAGCCCAATTGCAGCTAGGCCCAAGTCCAAGAGCAAGCCCATTTCAGTGCAAGAACAAATCTCATTTGGGCTGAGATTTGTTGGGCCAAGGTCAAGGCCCGGTCCAAGTTTGCCGGTGTCGTCGAAAGTTCGATTTCGCCGCCGTCGCGTTGCCATCGCGGTGATCCGGTCTTTACTCATATCAAGTGAGTTTTACTCACTAAAGCTTTATTAGTTTGCTAATATGCTTAGGGTTGGTTAGATTTAATTAAATGCAATTAGGTGGTTAGATTAGTTTAGGTCAATTAAATTAGAGACTTAATGATGCATGTTAGGTGGTTAGAAATAGACATTAGCAAGTAGACATGCCATGTTATTTATGGAACGAGTCTCGGTAATTTTCCGAGCTCGTCTTGGTGTCCAATTCGGCATTACAAGCCTAAATTGGATTTTTCATGATTATTTATTTAATTTTCGAAATTAATTATTTAATTATTTATTTTTCCGGAAATTCAACTGGGATGGCCAGTGACCGGAATCTCGTGCTGATTGTCGTGGTGCAGTCCGTTTATTTATTTGAGCTTTATTTGGTGCTAAAGTAATTTATGAATGGATTTAAGGTTTATTCCTAAATTGAATCTGGAGAGGGTCGGGTGGGACCGTAAAGCCACTAGTTCTTGAGAGGGTCGGGTGGGACCGTAAAGCCACTAGTTCTTGAGAGGGTCGGGTGGGACCGTAAAGCCACTAGTTCTTGAGAGGGTCGGGTGGGACCGTAAAGCCACTAGATCTTGAGAGGGTCGAGTGGGACCGTAAAGCCACTAAATCTAAGGAATTGCTTGGTGTAGGATGAATGACCTAGAAATGGTCTGTCTGTCATGAAATCGACTAGGTCGATTCGATCGATACTTCGATCAGTGATGTGATTATTTGAATACCTATTGAACTGTACTAATATGCAGATGGAATCTGAGGCCAAGGTAAGTCCTCTAACTCGTGCCGTGTTTAGGCAGCCTATAGTGTATTGGCTTACTAATCGAGTCTTAGGGGGTAGGACTCGCTGAGACGTGGTCTCATTGGTTATTGAATAACCATTTCAGGACCCTGAGGAGAAGCTAAGGAAGAGGAACCTGAAGGGGAGAAAGACTTTTGAAGAAGAAGATGATCCGGAGAGGGATCTTGAATATAACCCAGATGTGGACTGAAATCCCATCCCTTTTGTAAACCCTGTCTTAGCATAGATAGGTGTGAGACAAGTATGTTATGAATAGTATTGTAAATATACTATGAGTTGTGCTGTTAAAGAAAGTGTGGTTGTGAATTTCAGTATGAAAAATATGGCCTACTTTCCTATCCCATTGTTTTATTGTCTGGGGATTTATAATTGCTTCCGCATGTGCTTAATAAAATGAAAGGGTCGGCGATACATAGTCCTGGGATATCGCATTCTAAAATCGACCAAGTAGAAGGATGTGTGCGCGTCCGAGGATCGGGGCGTGACAGTTCTAGTTTTCCCCTTTGCTGATTATGAACATGTACAAATGAGGTGCAACAGAAAGCTCTAGGTGTGACATTATTTGTTGTCCTGAAATTAGGATAAAAGCTAGAAAGAATTGCTATAGGGGTTTTGAAATCTAATACTCATGATGGCAATCTATTAATCATGTATGTAGATGTAAGGACGGCTTCCCTCCAATAAGACTTATGGACATTTCCATGAAACAACAATGCTCGAGCAAATGACCAATTTTCCTTTTAGCCACCCCATTTTGTTGTGGCGTGTTTACAGAAGATGACTCATGGATGATCCATTCCTTTTGGAAATAGGTTGACAAGATCTGATTAAAGTAGTCTCTACCATTATATGATCTAAAGCTCTTAATTTTAACTCCAAATTGATTTTGAACCATAGAATTAAAATTAGGAACAATACTACTTACATCAGATTTGTGTTTGAGTAAGAATATCCATGTGACCCTAGTGCAATCATCGATTAGAGAAACAAACCATCAAGTCCTTGAGATATTTGGAATTGTGGAAGATCCCCAAATGTCATTGTGAATCAAATCAAAAGGATGAGAACTTCTTTTGTTGTTTATAGGAAAAGATACACGGGTGTGCTTAGCAAATTTAGAAGTATCACATTGGAATTGACTCATATCTAATCCTTTAAACAAGGAAGGAAACATGGTATTTAAGACACGAAAAGATGGATGACCTAAATGAAAATGGTAAAGCCAAATGACATCCTTATTTGAAGCACTAAGAAATGACAAGGGAGAATTGTTTATGACTTTCTTCGAAATCCTCGGCATCTCAAGATAGTACAACCCGTTCTTTTCCTTAGCAAGTCCAATCTTCCTCTCCGAATCCTGTTCTTGAACAACACAGTAGGCAGGGTAAAAAATTGCCTAACATTTGAGGTCATTGGTGAGCCTTTGTATGGAGGCTAGGTTGGCTGATAGTTTTGGCACATGGAAGACATCTTTTAGAGTCAGAATGGGTGTAATATAGATATCACCAACTCCTGCAATAGTGGCCAGAGAACCATCTGCCACCACTATTTTCCTATTGCCTGGACATAGGGTGTAGGTACCAAAAAAAATGTGAAGTATGAGTCATGTGATAAGTGGCACTTAAGTCTATTATCCATGCTTCACTTGAAAGTTTTTCTGAGGCATTTAGACAAAAAAAGAATGGAGACTTATCTGAGAGTGCTAAGGAACATGCACCGGAGGGTTTATCAAGAGACCCTAAAAGCCCTTTTATTCTTTCTATTTCCTCACTGTTGAAGGATTCTTTCACTTGTCATTCACTGTGACTGATTTGCTGGCTAGTCTATTCAATTAGATGAGCCTGAGGCCTTGGTTGTCCACCTTTGTTTCTCCACTCTCGGCTTGAAGTTGTTGGTTTGCCATTCAATTTCCAGCAACGTTCCTTTGTATGCCTTGGCTTCTTACAATAGGTACACCATAAAGTCTCAATTGTCCCTCCATGTAGGCCTCGAAGCATCCACCTTTCCTCTTTCTTGTGTTGACGCATTGCGAGTTACTAATGTTGAGCCTTCCATAGCTTGAGGCTCTAGCATTATTCCCTTTCGACTTTCTTCTGCTCGGATTAGAGAGACCGTCTCTTCCAAAGAAGGGATTTCTTCCTTTCCAAGTATCTGAATCTTGACTCGGTCAAATTTAGAATTAAGACCTACCAGGAAATCATATACTCAATGCTTTTCAATGAAGGTTTTTAGAGTTGTAGCATCGTTTGCACACTTCATCTCAAATATTCGATAATGATCAAGTTCTTGCCATATATTTTGAAGGGAATTGGCATATTCCGTCACCACTTTGCTCCCTTGTTTTGGTGCACTTGTCTTTACCTTGATTCATATACTTGTGCTACATCTTGAGCCTTTGAATAAGTCCTGCGAATAAAATCCCAAATCTCCTTTGTAGTTTTGAGAAACATACATCTATCACTTATAGTCGGATCCATTGAATCCCAAAGCCATGACATGATCATTGAATCTGCCTCATCCCATGCGTTGAACGTGGGATCTTCTAGTGTTGGATTGTTCCTAGAAAATGGCCATTTGAGATAGGTCTTGAAGAATTGTGACCATTTGAGATAATTCTTTTCATTCAGCCTATAAGTTGCTCTCACATTTTGTAGATCTCCGGTCATATGGTTGGTGTTGGCCTCCTCATTTTGACTCGAAGTATCTCCAATCAATTTTGTCTTAGACATGGATAATTCTAGGCACAAAGAAAGTACTTGGAAAGGAAGAGCAAAAAATTAAAAATAGAAGTAGTAAAGGCTGTAAGTGAATGAGGTTTTAGGGAAAAAAAATTGGGACAAGTTTAGAAGCGAAGAGGGAAAAATATAGCTAAAAGGATCACAACAATGACAGTTGCGATTAGATTGTTAAGGACAAAGACAAATCTAGCAATGAAGGCTGTAATTGGAAGATTATTGCATCAATGAAGGATGCACTGCAACACTATCCCAGAAAAAAATGAGCCTAATGCTCTGATGCCATGAAGAATTTAGAGAAAAGAATTGTGATAATTCTCTATATTTTTGCACTAGGATTACAAAGCTATTTATAGGACTTCTACAAGTACTAATTAGGAAAAAACATATCTGAATAATACAGTTATAATCCCACAAATCAAGGGATACTAATAAATCATTTCCCAACTAATTACTTACAGCTATTTCCTAATAATTAGGACCCAAAAAATTAGGATTGAATATTCCTAATAATCAACTCCTAAAAATCAGGATAATTCAACAGTCTTTTTGGGCTGTCCTATTTTCTTGGGGATATTGCTGATTGCAATTGCTTTATAAGCACATAACTCCTATGCCTATAACTAACTTATTTTACACATGTCTTGTTTCAATAGATATACTTTTGCTTGAGAACTTGTTATGACAATGAAGCAAGAGACGTTGCCTTGTCATCCCGTAGTGCACCTCAGTTTGCACCTCTCGTTCTATTTGTTTACTGCCTAAATGTACTGATTGTTGTTCTTCCTTAATGGTTATTTGTTATTGGTAGCTCACAGAATGGATAAATACTAGAGGTATGGTTTTTGCTGACACAGCGGCTACTGCTTCAGAAGAATGTGAAAAGTTGTTAAGAATGGGAGATCGGGTGGGTCGAGCTACATATGATAAGAAAAGGTTGTTACTATATGTGATGATATTTGGTTCTCGAAGGGGCTTGTCGAAAGGCTACTAAGAGATCTATCAGCACTTTTCACCACCACAGAAGATTTCTTGTGGTTTAAATTGTTAGCCATCAAGGAGTTCCCTTCGGGAGGTTCATTTGCTATCTTTAGTGAGAGTTTAGTCCCCTATAGTTTAGAGGATTTGCAGGCTTACCTAAATAAGTTTGTAGCATCATACTATACCAAAAATGGGAAGGACCCTCTTGTATACCCATATATTTTGCTCCTAAGCATCTAATTCCTACCCTCTATCCTCTATTTGTCTAAAGTAGCAGGAGATGAAGGGTACAACATTGATGCCACTCACATAGCTATCATGCTTGTCGACCATGGCATCCTTATGGAAGGTACAGGGGCAAGATCAAAGTTTGGTGTAATGGATGCTTATGCAGAAGCATCTAGCATGATTCGATAGCATGGGTATTCATATTTACGTCTTGGAGATCTTTCAATGGCATTGGAATATTTTGCATAGGCTGTTGCTACTGTAGTGGGTGCTGAACGACTATCTTGGACTAGAAGGGAAAATGCAGATCGGCAGACAAAGAAGTTTGATGTTGAAACAACTCCTCACTGAGCTATTATTGTGAGATGGTGGGATTTACTTTTTGCTTGGTTCAAAAGGTTTTGGGGAAGAAGGTGAATTGACAAGGCTTATACTAGATGTGAAAACAAGACAACAATTTATGCTTGAAGCTGCTCAGCAGTGCTTGGAAGCTGGGATATATGATAAAGTATGGTCTTTCTCCTCGTATTCCTCCCTATGTAAAGTTTACTTAATGTTGGATTGTGGTGTTTCCAATTATATCACTAAACTTTGATTTCAATCGCCCAATGTCAACTAATTGCTAACATGGTGGCCACGTGACCATGTGTATACCACATCGATACTTTGCTTGAAAATTGGCTGGATTTTGGTCAAAGTGCATAAATTGTAAATAAATAAAAGTTCTCGACATGAGATGATCAAAACTAAAGTTCAGCGAATTGTTAGCAAAATCCTTTCAAGTTCAGTGATTGTTGATGGAATTTGCCTTTCTCCTATTGCTTTTATGGAGTCACAAGTGAAATAAGTTTTCAACAAATCTTTGAGAGCCAAAGTACTTTTTTTTTTAGGTCGAAATTAACATTCGCATTTATAATAGTGGAAATTACATCCTGAAGCTAGAGCATCCATAGAAAGTAGATCAAGAAGTATAGCAGGAGGGTGAAAGAACTAGTTTAGGGCTGAAACATTAGTGCGATGGGCCTTCGCGACCCAGTCAGCAACCCGGTTTGCTTTTCTCGGACAGTGACATAGGGTTAGGTTAGAGAAATGGGAGATCAATAGAACCGCCTCCGTTACCAGTGATCGAAGCTCCCACATCGGTGATTTGTCATGCTGCACAGCATCAATGAGAGTGAGGCAATCGGATTCAAGCACCAGTTTGGTATGCTGAAGCTTTTGTCGCAGCAGATGGTGGAGGGCATAGGTGAGTGCTTTGATCTCTATTTCCAGCACTGAGTTCGAATGAAACGTGCAAGAATAGCAGTCTGTAAGCCTACCTCGATGATCTCTGCAGACATAGGCCATCGACCCCTCTGTGCTGCCCGGTTGAAAGGTGTCATCGATATTGTACTTGAGAGTGCCGGAGGCTGGAGGTCGCCACAGGTGCTCGGGATTGAGGATTTGAAGCCCTTATTGCGATCGGGTGACAACAGGAAAGGTAAAAGCCTTAGTTTTAGCGACAGCCACTTCGACAGCTCTTCCTAAATCTGGTTTTTGATTGCGGAACACAAAGTTGTTGCGCATTTGCCATATCTGCCAGAGAGTATTAGCAATGAGCTCAAACCCAAGTAAGTTCTTCGGTGTAGCTGCTCTGTCGGATAACCACTAATCTAGGCGATGGACTGAACGAGGGGAGATGTGAATATTAATCTACTGGTTTGCCCATACAGCACGAGTCCATGAACATTGGAGAAATAGATGCTTGATGGTTTCAGGAAGATGTTGCTGACACAAATGACACCAAGGATCCATGGCTATGTGTCGATGAAATAAATTGGCTCTAATCGCAATGGCATTCTGACAAACTGCCTAGGTAAATATTCTAATTTTAAGTGCAGTGTTCATCGTCCAAATTCGTTGCCATAGGAGTTTGGGATTTTGATAGGATGTTGATGCGCTATGACTGTTGTTATTGTTTGCTGTTTGAAGTAGATTGTGGTAGAAGCTCTTAATTGTATACTCGCCATCTTTCGTTGTTGTCCAAATGATACGATCTGCAATGGGTAGAGGTCTGATATGTATATTAAGGACTTGTTCTGTAATGTCTTCTCCAAATACAGGGAGGAGCATAGATTGGTTCCAAGTTTGGTGGGTCGGATCAATAAGATCTGCCACCAGCAATGGATTGTCGTTGTTGTTAGGTCCATAGAGAGTGCCTATCAGTAACCAACGGTCGCCTTTTATTATAATATTTTGACCATTACCCACTGACCAGCGAAGATGAGGAAGAATAGCATCCCTACCCAGTAGAAGACTCTTCCATCTCCATGATGATCGAGTTGCTGAATTTATCGAGAGGAAATCTTGTGTTGGAAAATGCAAACCTTTAAACAGTTGACTCCATAAAGCCAAGGGCTATTGCAATAATCACCAGGCCTGTTTGCCAAGCATAGCTTCGTTAAAAGCTATTAGATCTTGAAAACCTAACCCGCCGTTATCTTTGCTTGCTTTCAAAAGTTCCCATCTTTTCCAATGAATACTCGTCTTATTCTGATCATTTTTCCATTAGAATCTTGCAATGCTTTTCTTTATAGATTTGCAAATTGATAGAGGAATCTTAAAAATAGACATAGTGTAATGTGGTAGAGCCTGTACGACAGATTTAATGAGGACTTCCTTACCTCCTTTGGATATTAACTTGCCCTTCCAGCCCTCCAACTTGGCATGTACCCGTGCTAGTTGCCAAGAGAACATCTTCCTCTTTGATCGACCCCAGTCTGATGGTAATCCCAGATACTTACCACATCTTGGCAACACAGGTATTCGAAGCTTGCACGACATATTATCTTGCAATCTAGGAGGACAGTAGTTGCTAAAAATAATTCCGGGCTTGTTTCGATTCATTACCTAACCAGTTGCCAAACAATACTGGTTTAGAATATCAGCAAGATTCTGACATTCCTGAATAGTCCTGTCTAGAAAGAAAATTGCATCATCAGCGAAAAATAGATGGGACATGGTTGGACACCAGCGATTGAACTTAATACCTTTAATGTGTCCCATATTGACAGCTTGATTGATTAAGCTTGATAATACATTTGCTAGCAAAATAAATAGATATGGAGATAAAGGATCACCTTGTCGGAGGCCCCGCGAAGGAGAAAAGAAAGGAAGAGGCTCGCCATTAAATTTCACACATAAGGAAGTAGTGGATATGCATTGCATAATCCATCGAACCCATATAGGATGGAAGCCCAATTTCAGAAGGTAGTCATGTAGGAAATCCCACTCAACTCTGTCATACGCCTTTTGCATGTCTATCTTTAGGATCGCATTGAATTTTCTCTTTCTCTTCCTGGTCTTGAATTGGTGAAGAACCTCTTGAACGATTAAAATATTATCTTGAATCTATCGTCCACTGACAAAAGCTTACTGTTCCTTTGATATTAGAGAATTCAACCAAGGTTTAAGACGGTTAGGAAGTACCTTTGAGATAATTTTGTAGGCGAAATTGCATAGGCTAATGGGGCGATATTGCTCTAGTTTCTCTGGATGAGGTGTCTTAGGAATCAAAGTAAGAAAGGTCTGATTGATACTTGGAGGCATTTGGCCTGTCATAAAGAAATGCTGCACTTGAAGCATGAGATCATCCTTAATAATATCCCAGTGACTTTGATAAAATAAGCCACGTAGTCCATCAAGGCTAGGGGCTTTAGTTGTCCCCAACTGGAAGGTGGCCTGTCTGACCTCTTCAATAGTAACCATTGCAATCAACTAAGCATTCATTTCAGTATTTACAGTCTACTGACATTGGGCAAGGACAGGGCCGTAATCCCGCGACCCCTGAGATGTCTATAACTTTGAAAAGAAAGTGCTCGTCATACCTTGTAGAGTGCAAGGGTCACGAATCCACTGCTGATTCTCGTCTTGCAATATAGTAATGCGATTTCTGTGTCTTCTTTGAAGCGTGGATGCATGAAAGAACCTTGTATTCTTGTCACCCCATTTCAACCATTGTATTCGAGATCTCATAGCCCAGTACTGCTCTTCCTTTTGCCAAGTCCTTGTAATTTCCTCTCTGAGTTTGGATGCTTCCCCTTGATGATAATTTAAGTGTTGCCGGTTGGTCAGATCTTGTAACTGATGTTGTAGGGTAATTACTCTGGCATGTCCATTTGAGAACTTAGTGCGACTCCATGTAGAGAGAGCTGTGATGACATGCTTTAACTTTGAAAGAAAAACCGGATGATTGGGATGAATAGAATTCCATGCCGTAGAAATGATCTCGCGACATTCAGCATCATCATTCCAATAGGCTTCATAAAGAAAAGGCTTAGTTTTTCGTTTATA
The DNA here is from genome assembly GCA_016097545.1 of Eucalyptus victrix. NCBI lineage: Eukaryota > Viridiplantae > Streptophyta > Magnoliopsida > Myrtales > Myrtaceae > Eucalyptus > Eucalyptus victrix. The sequence goes on along the minus strand of CM027839.1, from coordinate 25,177,806 downwards.
CGGTGCTGAAGTCTGGATGATCAATGGACTATGGTCAGATTCCACAGTCGGTAGCGCTAACACATCTGCCCCTGGGAACATAATGCGCCAATCCATCGAACATAATGCTCGATCCAATCGTTCCTTCACAATCTCTTCCCCCTCTCTATTATTCATCTAGGTGAATTTACAGCCCTTGCTATCTATCTCCATAAGCTCACAATCATTAAGAACAGCACGAAAAGACAACATGCGAGTAAAATCCGCAGGTCTCTTACCAAGCTTTTCCCATGGATAAAGGATTTCATTAAAGTCCCCAAACACAACCAAGGGAAATTATTCATCCTATTGATCTCCCTAAGTTCATCCCATAGAACCTGTCGTTGGTGATAATTATAAGGCACATGAATATAGGTTAGGCGAATGGTTCTATCTTCTTGCACCAACCTACAAGGCATATCAAACATATATTGTGAAGAGCGAATCACTTGTATAGATACCTGATCATTCCACATCACTGATAAGCCGCCTACTATACTAACTGGGTTAAGGATATATGAATGATGAAACCGTAAGTAGCGCCGAATTTGGTGAAGCTTTGATTCAGGGTTCTTCCTTTTCATTAAGAAAGCTACATTGGGCTTTTCTTTGGCTGTCATGACCTTTAGAGCCTGAATTGTCAAGGGATTGCCCAAACCCTGACAGTTCCAGTTAATAACTTTCATTTGTTGGTTGGTGGCTGTTTAGGGCTAGCCACCAAGGCCCACGCTTCGGCTTCCTCAGCCGCATACACAGGTGTTTCCATGAGATTTGCCTCATCCTTGTTAATGAGCATCAAGCTTTAGGGCTCATAGGGGTTATATCTTTTTATCTTTTTGGCCACCCCTTGCTTTGTTGTCAGTCTCACATTTTTCATCTTCTTCTGCGTCATTGCTTCCATTGGTTGAGTCTGAATACCTTTTAACTTTTTTGCTGTAGGTATAATTGCTGTATGAAGGGGGGTTCCTTGCATTCTTGATTGCAGAGGAAGTTGCTGTTCTGGGATTATGGTAGAGGGTCGAGTTGTAGCTGCCGTACATGATGTATACGCTGCCATACCAGGTGATGGATGAGGTAATAAAGGCTTGTTCTGGAGTTGGAGTAATGCAGGTGGAGTTTCAGGTATGGCTTCATCTGATTGAACTATGTTATCTTGTGGCGTATAGAAAGTATGCCAATACGGACAATGCTCTCTGACTTTAGCCATTAGCCATTGACCATAGGCCATTTTTCCTCTACCTTCTAGTTTTGCTTCATCAAAAGGGATGTCCTTACAATACGTCGCATAATGTCCCAACTTCCCATACGAGTAGCAGAAGTGCGAGAGCCTTTCATAGCAGAAATCTAGCTAAAGAAGCTTACCTTCGATTCGAATGAGTTTTCCTGTCTTTAGAGGTTCTTGTAAGGGCAATTCTACCCGAGTTTGCCTAGGTCTGGATGAGGTCCCATCCTTTGTATCAAGTCGGACTTCCAAGACCCGCCCCAAATGTTGTATTGCCCTATTGATCATTGATTCTGTACTCCATTCTAGAGGTAGGCCGAACACTTGGACCCAAAATGTGCACGTAGATAAGTTATAGCAGTGAAAGGGAGTGTTGGGAATCCATGGCTTAGGAATAACCAAATGATTGGAGAATAACCAAGGTCCCCCGTCAAGAACTTTCTGTTTGTTTGCTTGAGACTAGAATTTGACAGTGTAATTGCCTGCCTCTCGTTGTGAGATCTCCACTTGTTCAATGCGCCATACCCGCTTTAATGTACTTTGGAGAGTTGGGAAGTTAATGGACGGATTTGATAAGATGTATCCTATTAAAGTCAATTGGCATTCATCCAATTTTTCAGGTGGAGGTTCTTCATCCCAGTCTTCTACGAGCTGCTCGGTAGTAAGGCGGCCTAGCCTATTGCAAAGAGCGGATAGACACGAAGAGTCAGCATGGGCATCCGAAGCCATAAATATGCCAAGAACAGAGGTGAAAACATAGACAAGCACTACTATCCGTAAACTAGGAGAACACTTCTATCAATAAATAAGGTAATGCTCGCCAATTCAAGCCAATTGTCCATAAGCCGTATCTTGTATTTAATCTTGCCCTAAGCAGAAGATTCTTAAACTGAATGGTAGTCAAAGTTGAATACCTAGTAGCTCCTGTCTTGTAATACTCGATGAAGCTACAATCCAATTGCAGATGGGGGACATCGAGAACATGCAGCAAGCTAAGCGATACATCGAGGACATGCAACAGTTAAACCAACAAGAATCTAAGGCAAGATGACTTGATTATGGGTAATTCTGTAAATAGAGGGGTCGAGCACAACCAAACCCATGGCAAGCTGAAGAGGATACCTGTTGCCAAAGGACTCGCTCAATTAAAGGGAGAAAAGGTATTGTATTCGAAGGAACCCGTCATTTCGGATAGGGAGTAGCAATTGTCATGGGAAAGGAGAAAGGAATCATCGGGATCAAGATGAGTGGGGAAGAAAACTAAGATGGGGATGGAACAGAAAGGGGATTAGAAGGAATTAGGGTTTTAAAAACTACCATAAAGGTAGAGGAGAGACTCTGCATTTCGAGAGAAAAAGGTTGTGTCTATTTCCTTAGCCCTATCATCTATGTGCAAAAGCCAAAGAACTTTGATTGATTGTGTTTGTTCAGAAATTCTCTTTTCGAGGTGATTCATGTTCAGCTAGTCATTCTGTGTTTCATTAGCTACCCAATAACAAAAGTAAATGTGTTGTGATATAATTTATTGAGTTGGAACAAATTTTTATACAAAATATATATATATATATATATATATATATATATATAGACACACACATATAGGAGGGGGAGGGAGGGAGATCATTTCGCTTGTGTAAATAAATTAGCGGTAGTTAATTTTCTTATTTACTCTACTTTAGTTCACTTTTATGTGTAGCTTTTCATCGAGATCTAAATTTTCATCTTCAATACTGTTCCATTTATATCATCCTGCATTGCTAAATCCAGAATCCTAATGAATATTTCATCTTGGGATAGTATCGAATCTATTATGGTCTTAATACCCTCTTCCTTTGCTTATTCTTTGCTTATTCTTTCCTTTAATTAAATCATTCGATAGAGATTATGAAGAGAATCGGGACACTATTAATACATTCCTTTTAGACTCAACGTGTGCTCTTTGATGCGGACGGTTGGATGGTGAAAGCCAGAAAGTTGGCTTGATTCATTCTGGAAACGAGATTTTGGAGACCTACAAATATAGTCTTGAAATCTGGTAATCTCTTGGTAGCTGCTGTTTGTCTTCTAAGTGGCAGTTTCCTTTTGGCTTGATCTTTTGGTTATTAGGTTCTATGGCTATGTTTATCAAACGAGTTTGATTATTTTGTGGAAGAAATTCAGTCTACAAGAATTTTACTTTGCGAGCTAGACATTGTTTTTGACATTGGCTTTTTATTTCATGTTCTGCTAGATGTGATCTTCATCAAGTTTGAAATACTTTTGTTTATGTGCTGATGTGGGATTATTTGAGATAATCTTAATCCAAGCATGTTGTTTAGTAAAATGTGCTTTTCTAATTATTTATTCCTTTGTACAAGGGTAAATGAAACTCTTTTTAGCATCCTTGGATAAGTGAATTGAACGACTCAGAAAGCATAGATAATGCATGGTCATACCATACATAGTAGGAAGGAACTCCCATAATTCGTATGGAAGGAACACATACCTATTCTGTAGCTCTGATTTTTCCACTTTGATTTGTTTAATCAATTTTGTGAACAGAGTTCTCAATTTCTACAAGCATGTGATGATTGATTTTTATTGAGGGAAGTTTGTAGCTTGGGTAGCACATGGTAGGATCATGATGCTCATTAGGGGCAGTGTTCATGTAAATTTAGTGCAATTTGTTTTGATATGAAAACTTGCTCATGTATCTATGCACCTTCTGCATGGTGCTCAAAGCCATTCTCAGTCTTTTTATTTGAAGATCTTTATTGTCAACTAATCGAGTCCTCATGTTGTCATCAAACATTTGTTTTACCATGGCATTACTAGACAACAAAAATCTAACACATCAATCTAGTGTCCATCTCTACATCTTATTCCTTGGTGATGAAATTAAACAAGAATTCCAAGAATTCAGATCTGGCAGAAGACATTTCTCAATTGTGAAATGGAGAAATTCTGATACTATGAAGTCAACTTTTAAGTCCCTTCAAAGAAGTTAAGACATTTTGTTTGATTTTCATTATGACATTTATATGGCACGTTTGGTAACGATTCTGTTCCTAGGAGTAGATTCGATAAGAAATAAATCTTTTTATTATGTTCTCGGAATAGATCTTAAGCATTTTAAGCCGTTTGGTAACTGTCTAAATTTTTTTATTCTGAAATAGAATTGTGTTTGGTACAATGTTCATTGATTCTATTCCAAATCAATTTCTTTTAATTTTTAAATAATTTTTATAATTTTTTTCTTTTCTTTTTTTTCCTTTTTTCTCTTATTCTTCTTCTTTTTCTTCGGGCTAGTGACCTCGTCGACCGAGCCTCGCCAGCAGCTAGGTGAGGCCTGCCTAGCCATTGGTGGGGTTGAGCAAGCCTCGCTGGGGTTGGGAGAGGCCTGCCTGGCCACCGGCGAGGCTCGCCCAACCCCACCGAGGCTTGGTCTCGCTGGTGGTTGGGCTTGCCTTCGGTGAGCTCGTCAGACCTCGCCCTAGCCTAGCGAGCCTTCGGCGAACTCACCTGACCATTTGCTGGCGATCGATAGATGGCAACGGCGGCAGTGGCGGATGGCAAGCGGCGGACGGCAGCGGCAGATGGCAATCGTGGGATGGCAGTAGATTAAGAAGAAGAGAAGAGAAAAAGAAGAAGAGAAAATGGAAGAAGATTTGATTCTCGATTTGTTTCTTGAACAAGAATCAACTTTTTATTTTTATTTTTTTATTCTTGATTCTACTCCAAACTTGTTTTCGGAAACAAAAATTTTATCTAACGCGATTCTATTCTCAAACTGCTCCTGAGAACAAAAAATCAAAATCAGTCATTTTTGGGATGGTTACAAATAGCACCTTAAAAATTGAATGTTAGAACTTATAATTCATTCATAATTCGAGGTGTTAAGTCTGCTGTTTAACTCAACTAAAACTGAATCCCACCTGTTGCCAAATCTACATGGAAGATACCATACAATAGGTTGAGATCAAGTGCATATGGTCCCAAAAAAAGGGGGGAAATGGTGATGGTCAAGTACGAGAATAAAGAATAAATGAAAAATCTAGGTATGTAACCAGCCGGCGGCCGATCCATACAATAGGTTTGAGTAATGATTCAGCTGGCGGTCAATCCATAAAATCAAAATTTAGTGTATCGAAAATTCCAAGGCTTTTTAGTGTCAAGACAACATTAGCAAGGTTGGTCCGTTGAACCTCTAGTGCAGTGTTATCTTCTAGATCAATTTGATAACTGCATAACGTGTACAACGGGAAACACATTCCTGGACCAATTCTTTCGGCATGGCTAACTCTCTGCATTGCTGAAGCTTTGGAGATTGAAGTCACTAGCTGTGATTCCATTCCTGTCCTTGGATTGTACGATTTCATCTGGCAAAAACCCCGATCAATCACATTGCTTATTCCATCAATTGTTAGTGACATCTCCGCAATATTTGTCATAAGGACCACCTTATGAGCACCTTCTGGCGTGGGTTCAAATATCTTTGCCCGAAGATTTGTAGGCAAATCAGCATTTATCGGGCATATAATGAGTTCAGCAATTTTGGAGCCAAAACCCCTTACTTATGCTTCAAAAGCTCTTCCGCTGCTTCAATTTCCTCTTGACCGGTAAGAACAATCAGAATATCGCCACATGGTTGCTGCACATGTATTTGAAGAGCAGTAACAATAGCTGCATCCAACTAATCTGCTTCAAGTGCACTGGTGTGAAGAATTTCAACTGGATACTGTTAAGGAGGATAAATCAAAAACATCGACTGATATTAAAGGAGAAATAACAGAGGCTGAGATTAGAAAGAAGGGAGAGCTGCAAAGCAACAAAGTAAATAACACAGACTGGAGAAGACATGACAACTCAAATAAACGATCATGATGAAGAGTGAAATGGATCATCATCAATGGTTAAGAATTTCCGATGAAGACCGACAAGGATTGCCAACTCATGAAGACTCGTGAGCAGTTAGGATTGCCAACTCATGAAGACTCGTGAGCAGTTATTCAGTTGAAGAGTAAAACAGATTGGAAATATAGTCTTGTGAATTTCAGTTTTTCTGTTGTATCTTCGTTTTCTTCTATAGGAAAAATATATAAGGAGTCTTAGCAGAATCATTTTTAAGCGAAGTGAGAGAATGCCGAAAGATAGATAGAAGATTTCTGCAAATGAATGTTCTGCATTTTACAGAAGAACAAGAGATAGAAAGAAAGAGCGTGTGTGAAGTTTAGAAGCTCAAATCTTCCTTGTTCATTGATGATTCAAGATATACAGAGTCTGTATTACAATTGTATTGAAATACATGAAATCAAAGCTTCTTGATTGATCTTCAGTTCTTCGATATATCTCTCCTTCTTCACATTGTCAAGTTCTTCAGTTCTTCAGTTCTGTTTCTTCATCTTCACATGGTATCAGAGTGGTAGATCATACCTGTTAGAAAGGCCTGTTCAGCAATCATTCATCAAATCAAAGGTGAAGAAACTGAAGTTGCAGCAGATCGCAGTATCACGGTAATTGAGGTTACCATCATAATATCATTGCCGTTATCATCTTCTTCAAAGCTAAGTGAATAGAATAATGGCAGGAAGAACACAGAAGTATCCTTTCCCAATACATGTGAACATCTCTAATTTTGTCACAATCAAACTTGCCGAAGATAACTTTCTATTATGGCAAGCACAGATCCACAGGTTTTTGAGAAGTCAAGAACTCTTTGGCTTCATTAATGGTGATATTCCATCACCTCCTCGAATGTTGCAGATTGAAAGAGAAGGGTGTGAAACTGGAGTTATAAACCCAGATTACACTGATTGGACAAAAACTGATCAGCTGCTTTCGTCTTAGATAAGCGGAGCTGTTTCTGAAAACATTCTAAGCCTAATTATTGGCTTAGAAACATCTTATGAGGTATGGCAAACCCTGCTCAATAGATTTACACAAAAATCTGTGGCTAGGGAATTTGAGTTGAGAGGAAAGCTGTAAGCTTGTCATAAATGAGATCGATCTCTGGCTGTGTATCTTAGAGAATATAAATCGATCTGTGATCAACTCAATGCTATAGGGAAGCCTATAGATGAAATAACAAAGCTATTTGGAGTTTTGGAGGGTTTAGGATCTAAATATGAGAATTTCAAAACCACCATCTACTGTTTAAAACCTCAACCAGACTATGATGAGGTGATATCTCAGCTAGAAAGGTTTGAAGAGAGGTTACAAAGGTACTCATTGAGTTCATACAATCCCAATCTGGTGTATTATAGTCAAAGAAAAATAGAAGTTCAACAAAGGGAAGAATTTGACAGAGAACCTATGCAATACAATTCTGGTTATGGAACTTTAAGGGTGAACAGTCGTGGAGGCCGTAGCTCTGGAAGAGGAAGATTTCCTAACAATAGAGGTCGAGGCTTTAGATATCCTAGAAGAGGTTCAATTTACATATCAAATAATATCAATTACATACAAGAGGGTCAGAAAGTTAAACAATTTCACAATCCCTCTGGTTTTGTTTCTAATCCAGGATTTCGCCCTTATACTGGTTCCTCACAGAGATATCAAGAAACAAGATCCTATCCCAACTCAAGTCTAAACTTTCCTAAGGATTTACAGGATGAGAAATCAGCTGACAGCATGAGATTAGAGTGTCAAATTTGCAAGAGACCAGGACATGATGCTTTACATTGCTGGTATCGTTTTGATAATTCCTATCAAGCTGAGGAAATCCCAACAGCTCTAGCAGCAATACATCTCGAAGACTCCAAAGGAAGTGAGTGGTATCTAGACACTGGTGCAACTGCACATATCATGGCCGATCCTAGTATACTTCAGAATCCTTCTAGATATATAGGTTATGACACTATTATGATTGGTGATGGATCATGTTTGCCTATCACCTATACTGGTAATACATTACTACATACTGGAATGAATTCATTGCCTTTAAATGATGTGCTAATTGTCCTTGAGATTAAGAAGAATCTCCTGTTAGTATCTAGACTAACAGATGACTATCTATGCTCATTTGTCTTTGATAAATTTGGTGTCTATGTAAAGGACAACTGCACCAACGCAACTCTGCTGCTCGGGAGGAAAATTAAAGGACTGTATCAGGTGAATTCACAGACAACAAAAGCTTTCCTAACTTAGAGAAATAGAGCAGTAGGAGAGGATACATGGCATCAACGATTAGCACACACTAATTCGAATGTCTTGAAGTACCTACGGAACCAACAACTGATTCAGTGCAGTACTAGAATGCAGAACATGTGTAGCGGTTGTCAAATTGCTAAAACCACAGCATTACCATTTCCTTCATCAGAATCTGTATCTACTATGCCCTTACAGAAAGTCCATTGTGATATCTGGGGACCGTCACCGGTTACTTCTTTTCAGAATTTCAAATACTATGTTCTTTTTGTAGACAATTTCTCTCGGTTTAACCAGATATATCCACTGAAATTGAAGTCAGACTTTTATAATGTCTTTGTTCTATTTCAAAAGCAAGTAGAGAATCAGTTTGAGTCGAAAATCAAGATATTCCAGTGTGATGGTGGAGGAGAATTCCTTAGCCACAAGTTTCAAACTCATTTGCAGAACTGTGGTATCAAACAGCACATCTCTTGTCCTTACACACCTGAACAGAATGGCATTTCTGAAAGGAAGCATCGCCACATTGTTGAACTAGGTCTTGCCATGCTTTATCATGGCAGAGTTCCACTGAAGTACTGGGTAGATGCATTCATAACAGCTAACTATGTTATCAGTATACTTTTAACACCAAAATTATAGATGCAGTCACCTCACGGAAGATTATATCAACAAAAGCCAAGTTATGATCATCTCAAGGTGTTTGGATGTGCATGTTATCCATGTTTGTGACCCTATGCTCAGCACAAGTTTGATCCAAGATCTCTAACATGTGTGTTCATTGGATACAGTGAACGCCATAAAGGTTACAGATGTCTTGTGCCTACAACAGGTTGTGTGTATATTAGTAGACATGTCCTATTTGATGAAACCTCTTTCCCTTTTACTAAGACATGTCTAACAGAGTATGCACCACTCACATCACTCTATCGGTTATGGGCAGAAGAGACTCAACTTATGGAATCAAGAAGCAAAGAAACAGCTCCTGTTTTCTTACAGACATATGCAAAACATTCACAAACTAATGCAGATATCACTACAAATGGTTCTCAAACTTCACAGCAAGTTACAATACCATATATTGATCATTCATCATCGCTGTCTATAACAGCAACACAAGATGAAGTCTCTTTACCAGTACAGAACCAAGAGATGTCTTCAACTGAAACATCAACATCCAATAATATGAGTGTTGAATCTGAACATGCCATTCTTCCTCATGCCTCACAAGCAACAACTTCGAGTCATTCTATGCAGACTCGATCAAAGTCTGGCATTACAAAACCTAATCCTAGGTATGCATGCCTTGCTGTATATGAAGTACCCATTGAACCACGATCAGTTAAATCAGCTTTAGCACATAAAGGCTGGTATAAAGCCATGACAGAAGAAATGGATGCACTTTATTAGAATAGAACTTGGGAATTAATTCCTAGAACTAATCAAATGAATGTGATTGGCTGCAAGTGGGTATTTAAAACAAAACTTGCATCTGATGGTAGTCTTGATAGACTGAAAGCTTGACTAGTTGCTAAAGGTTTTCATCAAGAAGAAGGAATAGACTTTACAGAGACTTTTAGTCCTGTTGTCAAGCATGCTACAATTCGAATAGTTCTCTCTGTTGCAATGATGAAACACTGGCCAATTCATCAACTCCATGTTAAAAATGCATTTTTACATGGTACTCTTAATGAGATAGTTTACATGGAGCAGCCTCCTGGCTTTCAAGATCCCAAGAAACCTCATCATGTTTGTCTCCTCAAGAAGTCTCTCTATGGACTTCGACAAGCTCCCCGAGCTTGGTTTGACAAGTTTAGCAACTTCCTACTTGAATATGGATTCTCTTGCAGCTCTACCGATCCATCCTTATTCATATTTCACACTGGTACATACACAATTCTTCTACTACTATATGTTGATGACATTGTCTTAATTGGAAGTTCCTTTCAGTTGCTTTCTAATTATGCTATTGATCTTCTTACTCGAGCTCATATGTTGGACTGTAAACCAATCTCAACTCCTTTGTCACTAAGACCAATCATTTTGACAAATGATTATGTTCCTTTATCCAATCCTGTTGAGTATCGAAGCTTGGTTGGGGGTCTTCAATACCTGACTTTAACACGGCCTGACATTGCCTATGCTACGAATTCATTATGTCAAAAACTACAGACACCTACTATTGCAGATCTTCAGAAACTCAAGAGGGTCTTGCGATATGTTAAAGGCACCATAAATCTTGGGATTTTCATTCATTCTCGAAGCTCCTTACATCTATATAGTTTTTCAGATGCAGATTGGGCTGGATGTACTGAAACCAGAAAATCAACAACCAGTTTCTGTACATATCTTGGCTCCAATCTCATTTCTTGGACAGCTAAGAAGCAATCCACAGTCAGTCGATCCTCTACAGAAGCCGAGTACCGTGCTCTTGCTTCCACCTCTGCTAAACTTACTTGGATCAGTTTTGTTCTTCGTGACATAGGATGCTCTCTCCCTCGTCCAACACATCTCTTTTGTGACAATAAATCAGCCATTGCTCTTACTGCCAACCCAGTTTTACATGCTCGCATTAAACATATTGAAGTGGACTTCCATTTTGTTCGGGAAAAGGTCTCCTCAGGGTCACTACATGTAAGATATGTTCCAAGCAACTGTCAACTTGCTGATATTTTCATAAAATCTCTGCCTCATCTTACACATTTTCAGTTGCGCATCAAATTGGGTATTGGTTCTCCACCCATTCCCAATTTGAGGGGGGATGTTAAGGAGGATAAATCAAAAACACTGACTGATATTAAAGGAGAAATAACAGAGGCTAAGATTAGAAAGAAGGGAGAGCTACAAGCAACAAAGTAAATAACATAGACTGGAGAAGACATGACAACTCAAATAAACGATCGTGATGAAGAGTGATATGGATCATCATCAATGGTTAAGAACTTGCGATGAAGACCGACAAGGATTGCCAACTCATGAAGACTCGTGAGCAATTATTCAGTTGAAGAGTAAAACAGATTGGAAATACAGTCTTGTGAATTTCAGTTTTTCTGTTGTATCTTCATTTTCTTCTACAGGAAAAATATATAAGGAGTCTTAGCAGAATCATTATTAAGCGAAGTGAGAGAATGCAGAAAGATAGAAGATTTTTGCAAATGAATGTTCTGCATTTTACAGAAGAACAAGAGATAGAAAGAAAGAGCGTGTGTGAAGTTTAGAAGCTCAAATCTTCCTTGTTCATTGATGATTCAAGATATACAGAGTCTGTATTACAATCGTATTGAAATACATGAAATCAAAGCTTCTTGATTGATCTTCAGTTCTTCGATATATCTCTCCTTCTTCACATTGTCAAGTTCTTCAGTTCTTTAGTTCTGTTTCTTCATCTTCACAGATACCACCTTCCTTGCTCAACCTATTCAGTATTCATCAAACTCCAAACGTTTCAGACTCGGCGACGAAGAGGGCACGAACGATGAAGCAGCACAAGAACTCTCAACAGCTCAATCCCAACTGATTGGAAAGGTTATCAACTTTATCCTTGGTGTACCAATCCAATGTACAGAGGACAAGTAGATCACATTCAACGTAAAATATATCAATTTCATTAACCCGCTTGAATGTTATTTTCTCTTAAAATTCTTTTTTCTCCACTGCGAAAATCATGTTGACTGGGAAGGAGTCAGCATTTCTTTGATTAAAAACTTATGAACAATAAATTTTCTCCCCTCTGAAAGCGACCACCACGTGGCACCAACCCAGTAACCTGTCAAGAATCAACGTCTTAATCCTGTTTATATCCGGCTGATGGCAATACCCACGTGGACGTTTTTCATTACTTTTAAAATATGAGGATTTGAAAGTGAAATCGAATCCCATGGAAAAAATCAACCCATTGTCGTGCACCTTCTCGAATTGAAAAATTTTCCCTTCAATTGCCGACCAATGATAATAATTACACTTATTACATCCAATTGTCGTCAAGTTTGTTGATTTAAAAGGTAAAATTTTACGAAGTCACCTTCTCTCGATATGCAGAGCCCTCTCTACCTTAATGGTAGCTCAATTTCGTAAACCCTAATCTTCACCTTCCACTCTACCTGCATCTCATCCATCATCCATGGCTCTCTCGTATCCCTTGTCATCCATGGTTCTCTAGTACCCCCTGTAATCTCAATCCCCTTCTTCCTTGATGCTATCTACACTGGTCTTTAATGCCGCTTCTTTCACCTGACTAGGTAGAGCTTCGCCCAGTCGATTCTACCTCTTCGATGCCTAACCCCTTGGGCTTAGCATTGTTCTCAATTCTGGTTGCTAGTTTACTTTTTCGGTCTTTGCATGGCTACAATTGCCCATTTCTGAGGTTTCTTCCCTCAATCGACGCTCCAGATTTCGGTTGATTCGGCTTCTGCAGCTTCGCTCTAGCTCTGCCTTTGCCTTCCTGTCAATCAACTCTGCGAATCCACCTCATGGACCACGAAGAACACAATAATTCCTCCAGACTTGCTGCCCTATGTCACAGATTGGGCCATCTCTGCTCTAAACAAGAAATCGAGGTTTGAAATGATGAGCCATCACCTGAAAAATTGGAGGAATGCCGATTAACACTAATAGGTAAAATTCATTCTAATCCCTCTATTAATATTCAAGCATTTCAAAGTACCTTGAAACGTGTGTGGAGAACAGAACATGTTGAAATATCACAAAGAGAGGCTGGATTGTATGTCACAAAATTCCAGTCGGAGGCAGAAACACAGAGACTCCTAGAAGGCGGGCCTTGGTTATTTTCTAGTCATCTGGTCGTTTTTAAATCATGGATACCGAATACACCGATGCATTGCTACGATTTTTCCACTTGCGCTTTCTGGGTGCAAGTCTTTGGCCTCCCTTTGGAATGGTGCACTGAACAAATGATTAGCAAAGTAGTTAAAAATGTGGGCAGGGTGCTAGAAGTGAAAGTAGATTCGAAAGAGGGTTCCACACTTAGAGCTGGCAGAGCAACGGTAGAAATTAATTTACAAGAATCGTTGAAGACAAGCCAACTGATCAGAAGAAACAACACGACTCTATGGCTAGATTTTCATTATGAAAGGCCATCCCACTTCTGTTATTCATGGGGAAAACTAGGACATTACGCAATGTGTTACAAGGAGATTCCTTTTGATGAAGTAAAACTAGAAGGCAAGGAGAAAATGGCTTATGGCCAATGGCTTCGCGCGGAGGTCAAGGAGCACAGCCCTTACTGGCGGATTTATTATGAAACAAAGGAAAAAATAGAGCATCTAGGCGAGGTAGTACCTGAAACTCCTCCATCTTTGACCCACCATCTCCCATTACTACCCCCAATTGCTAACACCGAAGCGGCCCCCTTGCAACAGCCTATGGCAGCGATCAGCTCTACGTCTATAGCTCCAAAGGCGCAAAATCATTAAGTTGGAATGGTGCATAGTAGCCCCATCACCACTGCTCTGATACCTGCAACAACAAAGATGAAAGGATTATAAGACCTAGTTAATCACATTACCGTAGGCCAAGAAAATGAAAAACACTCGTTTACACTTTTTGAATTTACATGTGAATAAGCCGGTTGGCTCGACTGGAGGCTTGGTTCGTCTTTGGAATGATAAGCTTTTGTTAACGATAGTTCGGTCTACTTCAGACTTCTTTGATATGATATGCAAGGATGATATGGAGGATAGAACTTGGCAACTCACCTGTATTCATGCCCCGCAGTTTATCAACTATGCCAACAAGTATGGGAGGACCTCAGACAAATCAGCTACGATAATCATTTACCATGGGTTTGTGTCAGAGATTTTAATGAAATCATTTATCACTGGGAAAAAGTAGGGAAAAGACCAGCTGAATCTCATCGCTTATTTTCTTTTCGAGCTGTTTTGAATGATTGTTCTCTAATGGATATAGATAGTAAGGGTTGCACCTTCACATGGATGAATAATTGAGAAGGGGATGATTTCATAAAGGAACGTCTAGATCGAGTGTTGTGTACTATGAATTGGTGCCTAATGTTTCCTGAGGCTGAAGTTTTTACTCTACTTGTTGTGGGTTCGGATCAGAGTCCATTATTATTAAACACTAGAGCATCTACTAGAAAAAGACAACATCATTTTATGTTTGAAGCCTTTTGGAAGCAGGACCATGAATGTCGTGAGGTTATTGTCAAATCATGGAACTTAGATCAGGTAAAGGATTCCAGCCTCTTGCATAAATTATGGGCTGTTTCTGTTGCTTTCGCTAAGTGGAGTCACAAGAAAGTTTTGCATAATCACCTTAAAGTAGCAGCTTTGCAACAACAACTACAACATCTCATCAATCAACCCCATTGTTCTTACGACAAACCGACAGAAACAAATTTGAAAGAGCAGATCCAACAGGTGTGGCAACAAGAAGAACAATATTGGGCAATGCATTCCCGAATCAATTGGTTGAAATTGGGAGATAAGAATACCAAATTTTTTCATGCTACCACCATACAAAGACGACAAAGGAATCGAATTAGCATGCTGCAGGATGACAACCAAAATTGGGTGCGGGATACTAGGCAATTACAAGAGATGACGTCCTCTTTTTTTTCATGCTTATATACCATAGTGGGCAGTCGCAACTTTGGACCTATATTAGACCAATGCCCATGTGCTGTTACAATGGAGATGAATGAGGTGTTAACAGCTATGGTAACTCATGAGGAGGTGTACTAGGCCACTTTTTAGTTAGGGACTACCAAAGCTTCGGGCCCAGATGGCCTAAATGGCCTTTTTTTTTTTTATCAACTTCACTGGCATATCATTAAGGACAATCTCTTTACAGCAGTGCAAAACTTTTTTATATCAAGGAATATGTCCCCGCTCTAAATAGGACCATTATCTCTTTGATTCCCAAGACCCCATGCCCAAAACGTTTGGATCAATACCGTCTTATTAGCCTTTATAATTATGCTTATAAAATTATTTCCATGGTGATTGCTAACCATTTGAAACCAATGCTATTAGATCTGATTTTTGAGGAACAATGTGCCTTTGTGGGTGGTAGGCAAATACAGGAAAACATTTTAATAGTCCAGGAGGTTCTTCATCAGATCAAGATAAGGAAAAGGAAGTGACACTTCCAGGCAATTCTTAAAATGGATATACAAAAGGCGTATGACCGGGTGGAATGGGATTTTCTTCAAGATTATTTACTTAAATTAGGATTCCATTCCACATGGATCCGATGGGTGATGCAGTGCATAACGACAACATCCTTCAATGTAAAATTTAATGGCGAACAGCTACAATATTTCCATCCTACCAGGGGCGATCCTCTATCCCCATATATTTTCATATTGCTGGAAAATATCTTATCTTATGTAACATCCCGGGTCCCACTGTGTGATATTGTCCGCTTTGGACACTAAGTCCTCACGGCTTTAAAACGCGTCATGCAGGGCAGAGGTACACCCTCCCCTCTGCCATGATATTGTCCGCTTTGGGACCAACCGCGCAGCCGCACTGCCGTCCGGCCTCCACCCTCACGGTTTTGTTTCCTTCGCAGCGGAAGCTACTCAGAACGCGTCACACAATTAAAGAGACCCAAGCCTTATAAACAAGGCCCAGGACTCCCCCCTAAGCGATGTGGGACAAGAGGGAGAGGATCCCTTCCTTGCGCACGTCCGGGGACCGAGGCGCGGACGCACCGCCATCCCTCCTCCCCGCGCACTGCCGCTCGGGCCGTCACACTTCAAAAAGGGGATGTCACGCCCCGATTCTCAAGCACGCACACATCCCTTACTTTTGGTCGATTTTAAAATGCGATATCCCAGGACTATGTATCGCCGACCCTTTCATTTATATTTGCACATGCGGAAGCAGTTATAATTCCCCAGACAATAAAGCAATGGGATAGAAAAGCAGGCCATACATTTTTCATACTGAAAATTCACAACTATAACTTTTTACATGCAAACAAGGTCTGACAAGACAAGATGGGATCTTAGTCCACATCCGGGTCGTACTCGGGGTTATCCTCAGGGTCCTCCTCCACGTACTCCTCTTCAGGTTCCTCATCAGGGATCTCCTCATTAGATTCATGCTCCTTAGGCTCCTCATCCAGGTCCTGAAATGGTTATTCAATAACCACCGAGACAACGTCTCGGCCAAGTTCTACCCCTAAGACCTGATTAGTAAACTAATACACCTTAGGGCTGCCTATACACAACATGAGTCGAGTACTTACCTTGGCCTCGATTCCACCGCATATTAGCACAGATCATATAGGCACCCAAGCAATCATATTATAGATCGAAGCATCGATCTAATCGACTTAGTCGATTATATGCCAACAAGACCACTCCCGGTCATTTCCATTCGATCAATCAATTGATATCATACGATCCACACATCTATCAATTCATATCATCTATTAAACCATACCATCTATTCATCCATCAATACAATTACGGCTCGCACAAGCTGAAATGGATGCAATGCTCTCACAAGCTGATATAGATGGTAGCTCGCACAAGCTGATATATATATATATATAGATGATAGCTCGCACAAGCTGATATATGGATCGTTGCTCTCACAAGCTGATAAACGATCATTGCTCTCACAAGCTGATATAGATATATATAGATCGTGCTCGCACAAGCTGATAAAATGATCTTAGCTCACCAGAAGCTGCCGCAATATTCAATATAGTATACTATAGCTCACCAGAAGCTGCCATATATATATATATATGTATATCATAATTGCTCGCCCAAGCTGCTACATATATATAAACCAATGCTCGCCAAAGCTTATCATTCAATAATAAACCAACTCATATCTCAATTCAATCAATCAATCAATCCAATCGATTCAAACTGGTCATACAAACCAATTACGGTGCTAAAAGCCCAACACCGGGTATTTTCAAGTTAAATACCACAACTTCATCAATTTCACACAATTCCACACTTTTGGAATTATTAACCATAATCATCAATCACTCAATTTCTCAATTTAAACATACAATTAACATAACCGATCGCACTTCTTTGCGATCAGCTCGAAATTCTAACGACCGGCCATCTACCAATCAATCATTTAATCTCAATAAATTCCAAATCAAATTAGGGTAAATCCCTAAAACATCACAATTTATTTAATTCCATGCAACGTAGAGCTCAAATAAATAAACGAACTGCGCCACGACGATCAGCACGAGATTTCGGTCATCGGCCATCTCAATCTTAATTTCCGAAAAATAATTAATTAATAAATATTAAAAATTCAATTTAGCACAAAATAAAGCCCAATTAAATAAACGGACTTCACCACGGTCATCAGCATAATATTCCGGTTCCAAGCCATCTCAGTTGAATTTTCGGAAAATAAATAATTATTTAATTTAATTCCGAAAATTAATAATTAAATACCAAAAATTCCACTTATGCCCGAAAAGCCTAATTAACACCCGATAAGGACGGGAAAAATCCCAAGAAGCATCCAATAAATACTATAGGCAATTCTCTATCTAATTATACTAACCAAACAACTAACAAGCAATGTAATTAACTAATAATCACTAATCAATTATAATCTAACAACCTAATTACACTTAATTAACACTAATCAACCTTTAAGTATAATTAGCGCACTAAGAAGGCATTAGTGAGTAAAACTCACACAAAACGACGGGCTCGACGGGAGGATCGACTTTCCTCAAAGCGGGCCGAGCATCCGGGCTCGGGAAGGCGGCCAAAACGGGCCAAAACCCTCTGCGATACCCATTTTCTACAACCCTCTGATCGCTGCTGGTCGGGGCAGATTCGGGGCTGGTTGAGGCGGCCAAGGGCGGCTGAGGGCGAGGCGGAGCTTCGGCGAGGTCGACGGTGGCCGGAGGTGGTCGAGCGGCGGCTTGAGGTGGCCGAACGAGACCAACCAGAAACGAAACAGAGGCTGGACGGAGGTGGCAGCTCGACAAGGCGAGGCGAACGGCGGAGCGGCGGCGTGCGGTCGAGCAGGCGGCGGTCCGACAGCTCCGGCGTGACTGCAGCTCCTTCAACCGACGATGGTTGCTGCTTCTGTTTCTGCTTCCGTTTCTGCTCGAACCAGAGGAGGGAGAGGGGCGGAGGCGGAGCAGCAGCGCGAGTGAGGCAAAGCGGCGGCGGCGACTCCAGCTTCGGCTGCTGGCTGCGACGGCAAGGGAACCTGCTGCTTCGGTTTGCTGGGTTTTTCGCTGGTCTTCGGTTGCTACTCAAGAAGAAACCGAAGGGAAGGGGAAGCTCGAAGAGAGAGACGACGATGGGAGAAAGAAAGGAGGAAGAACAACCGGTTCTCTCTCTCTCTCTTTCTTTCTTTCTCTCTTTGGCCCCCACCAACCCAGCTGTCATGCACTCACCTTTCCTTGCCAAAAATGGCCCTTCTAGAAGCTTTAAGGTAATTTAAATTTTTGGTTATATGGGCATACGAATTTTGAAACAATTGGCTTCCATTAATCACTTGATTTACTTTAAATTCATCTCAATCGGCCTCAATGCTTCCATTAAATATTCTCCTTATCCAATAGCTCATCTCGCATCTCAATTCCATAATCCATGGCTTCAATTGAACGAAAACGGCCCTATTTATCCAGTAAAAATTAAACACGAAAATCTGGATGTCACATCTTACCTCATTAACCAAGCTATTAACATGGGGCATCAAGCTGAACAGGTGGTGTCCTACTCTATCCCATATGTTTTTCGTTGATGATGCAATTTTCTTTCTTGATGGTACTATTTAAGAATGTTAGAATCTAGCAAATATCTTGAATCAATATCGTTTAGCTACAGAGCAAGAGGTTAATCATAACAAATCTAGATTTTTTTTTTTTTAAAGTAAAACTTACCCTGCTAGATTACAGGAAAATTTGGCGAGAGAGCTTAGAGTACTAGTGCTGCAAAGGTCTGGTAAGTATTTGGGAATACCATTTGATTGGGGCGTTCCAAAAAGGATATGTTTTCTTGGATCATGGGGAGAGTTCATGTAAAGTTGGAAGGTTGGAAAGAAAATCTAATTTCAAAGGGTGGAAAAGAGATCATTCTTAAGACTGTAGTATAGGTAATACCACAATACGCCATGTCTATCTTTAAACTCCTTGTGTCCCTTTGCAAATCCATTGAACAAAGAATTGCAAGGTTTTGGTGGCAGAATGATAGGCACAAATCAGGAATTCATTGGCAAAATTGGGAAGTTCTAAAAGGAAGAAAGGAAGCTAGTGGTTTAGGGTTTTGTGATCTTATAAACTTTAACAAAGCCATGCTCGAGAAACAAGCATGGCGTTTACTCCATCAGCCACTATCTCTATGGAGTAAATTTTTTAAAGGACTTTACTTCCATGCAAAGAACTTTTGGAATGCAGAAAAAGGCCCCCGACCATCATGGGGTTGGCAAAGCCTTCTGATTGGTAGGGATGCGATTTTACCCAATATTAGATGGTCTGCTGGAGATGGGCATTTGATCAATGTACGTGAAGATAGGTGGCTACCTATCGGGATATTAGGTGGACCTGCAACTTGAGACGAACCTCAGTTGGTGGCTGACCTCATCGATCAAGACCACAACTCTTGGAATGGTCCTCTTCTTAACAGGTTTTTTGACAATCAGGTCATAGTCGAGATCATTACCATTCTAGTAAGACCCAACTATGCCAAGGACAAACTCATATGGACTGCTACAAAACATGGCCATTACACCGTTAAGAGTGCTTACCATGCTCTCACCCAATTAACAACAAAACATATAGGCAATAGGGCTTCCACATCATATCAGAATCCTAAACTGTTATGGAGGAAAATCTGGACAATGTAGACTGCCCCAAAAATTCGCAATTTCCTATGCTCGCTATGTCACAATGCATTATCCACCAGGGCAAACTTATACTAGAGACACATTATCACCGATCCGACTTGTATTGTATGCAATCAACAAGCACCAGAAACCCTAGAACATCTGTTTTTACTCTATCCATGGACTCAACGAATATGGTCTCATCCCCAAATCAATGTTCAGATCTTACCTCAAGCAATACAGAGAATTGATGCTTGGCTCATAGAGAGAGTTTGAACACAGCAACTATTACCTGGTTTGGAGACCATTGCGACAGTCCTTTGGCAAATCTAGCGAGCTCGTAACGGTTTTATCTTCTGCCGTGAGAGTCTCGACCCAATACACGTGGTAGAGGCAGCGTTAGCTCAGACCCATGTCACTCGGTTGTCCATTCGAACCCAGACTAGCAAAGGCAGATCAATCTTGAACCAAGAATCTCTTTGGAAGCCACCAAATCTGGGCATCCTGAAGGTCAATATCGATGGAGCAAATCAGCCAGGCAGCAAGGAAGGAACTATGGCCTGTATTTGCCGTGATCACCATGGAAGACTTATTGATGGCTTCTCCAGACAATTCACTGCTTCTTTGGCCTTGCAGGCGGAGATCCAAGCATTTTCTTTCACTCTCCAGCACCTGCTTTAGCAAGGCTTCAATCACGCAGATCTGCTCGTTGAATCGGACTGTCTCATCCTCGTCGACACGTTGAACAAACGCAGAGAGCCGCCATTGGAGGAGCATCCTTTGTTTATTGAAGCTGCCGTTCTGTTTTCTCTTTTCCCTAAACTTAGTCTTCGACACTGTAGAAGAGAAGCCAACGTTGCTGCCGATTAGACTGCCAAGGCCCATAATCGTGCAAACTTAACCCAAAACTGGGCCGTCTCTCCTCCTTTTTACTTGCTCGACCTTGTTTGTGCTGATGCACTAGCCGCAAGTTGTACCGGTTATCTCACTTGAATATATAGTTCCTCTACTTCGACCAAAAAAAAAGGTAAAATTTCGGACAACCTCGAATTAAGACAAAACGAGCGTAGATGCTCCGGATCTGAGCTTTTGTCATCGACGGGTTAAACGATGCCCGCAAATTCAGCCTGCGAAGGAACCCTAATTCTCGCCACTCATTGCGTAGCGGGAGTCACTCTTTTTCTTCAAAAAAGGTCGAGCGGAAATTGATAAATTGAAACCGAAGTGACGGTGCGGGGACGATCTTCAACGGCCCATAACCTCCATTAACGGCTGCATCAACGAACATGTCTCGCTTTCGTGACGACGGTTTTACCCTGTTTTTGTCTCTGCTGGATGCCGCAGGCAGCCCTTAAATGCTGGTGACTCGTAGAAACCCTAGATGACTCTACATCGAGTCATTCGCGACAGGATCGCCTGATTTTGTGGTTATATGTATGTGCGGCGTGGAATAACTTGCTTTTCTTCTTACTATTATTTATTTATTTATTTATTTCAGATACAATCATACATTAATGAGCCAATTCTCGCAATATACTATATCAACCTCACAATTCTTGTTAAATACATATATTATCGACACCATGACCGGACATTTCAGCTTATGAGATTATTGAATTTAACCCGTGGCACTTATATTCACCTTTGAATGTATATAGTAACTTGATCAATTAATAAATTCGAGAGCTAATCTCTTTTTCCCCGAGAACACGTGTGCCTGTTTTGTCTTAATCAATCAATTGGAGGAACGTGTTGGCCAAAATAAATTGTTGTTAAAATGTGAACTTTGATCGTCTGCCCGAGGACGTTGGACAATAATATAAACGAAGCAGTCTCTATCGCATGGGACGATATTTATTCGGGTGGATAACTGCTTTTTAGACTTAGCCGCATGGGCGAACCCCAAAAATTCGCATGCCCGGACAAACTTGAGGACATTGGATGTCCAATCGGAGAGATTTCCGCCCTATCACCTCCAATTTTTTTGACAATAAACAATTTCGTTCATGGACTTGTCGAGGTATATGTACGCAAGTTTCAATTGCATTAAGAAAAGTTCCGTAAACATACACATAGGTCGGTTCATGACCACCACATTCTTATAGATAAGATTGTTTTTTTCCCTGTATATACTTTTATTTCTGTATTTTCTAACAGTTACATCGTAATTATTAACCTTCTGGTTCCATAACATTACATAGAATACATGAACTATGCCTAAATTCTTGATTTGCAGTTGTGGCTGTGCTTCTTGTGTCAAAGAATTGGACAACTTTAGTTTGGTAATCCTAAAAATATGGTTATAGAGAGAGAGAGAGAGAGAGAGAGAGAGAGAGAGAGAGAGAGAGAGAGAGAGAGAGAGAAACAACCTAGAGGCCAACTGAACACTTTGTATGCCCCATGAATAAGTTAAATCTAAACATGCGGCTTGTTTAAAGTGGCTTGCCCTAGATTAGTTTACACACACTTTGTGGGATTTTAAAAAATTAATTCTAGCTTTTGAGCTGGAAATCCCTAAATGCCTCAATTAACTATGCAAATCTCGAGAAACCTCTTCGATATTGTTATGCAAATAGTATAAAGATAGATGAATTTTTTTTCTTATATCTTACTCCCCATTGTCATGTAAGATTTTGTCGGCATGAAAATTAAAAAAGACTAAGATTAAATGTTCCAAATTATATTTTCTATAGACGTGGAATTATATTATGGAGCCGGAACTGCCTCTTGCCATATTTTGATAAACCTTCTCCCAGCCTAAGAAGCATGCCTGGTTCTCTAATCTCAAAGAAAAAGAGGAGCTAGATCTCGCCTTTAGAATGATTTGAAGTAATTGCAGTTAGCTTAAAGACATTCGTAGATGTCGATTGATCAATGCTTTTGGAAGTACTGAGAGATGCGCACGCATACGTGCGATATCCAAACTATTTCCGTTGACCATCACGAAAATCTCCGTACAGACCGTTGTTGCTAATTCTTTATTTGCCGTAAAATCTGCATGAATCCATAATTCAATGATTCAAACGTGACCCAGATGAAGTTATGCATTCCAAAAGATAGCATTTATTTTAAATAATGAAGTGCATATTATAATATCTTAGGTGCCTATTTATAGAGATGTCGTTATCTAGAAAATAACCAAGTAACCAAAATTGAATAACAAAATTAAGAAATATATATTGATAAAAAGGGAAAGTTATCAAAATACAACTAGAAAATCTCTAAAATGCGTTTGAAATCTGTGACATCTCGGATTTGTGGGACCGATTGCTCTTATGACGCTCTAATGTTTCCATAAAAGCATTTGCATGTTGTTCTACATCAAAACGTCCCACAATCCATCACCGATATAGTTATGGAGATTATTGTGTCGGATTATTCAGCTAGCAAGAAAAGTTATAGTGCGAGCAAACCATATAAAATAACAATAAATAATGGCAAAAACTATCGCCGAAAATTCTCCAATGACGACAAGGACTCCGATTTAGTGGAATTTTGTGCTCTCAATTTGACTATAAATACCCGCCCGTTGTGCTCCCAAATTGAGTGCAAGAAATCAAACTCCTGACCATACTGTCTCGAGAATCACATGGCGCTTCTTCAATCTCCATCGATTTGCTTCCCTCTCGCCCTTCTCCTTTCTCTCCTCATAAACTCGTCTCACTGCTTCAACCCCAAATCGCTTAACATCTCGAAAGTTCAGTCTAACGGTGATTGGTCGCCGGCAGGTGCGACGTGGTACGGGAGTCCCGACGGCGCTGGAAGCGATGGTAATGGAATGACATTATATTTTTATTTGGTCAATTCACCTGGAGTAAAGATCTTTTTATGCAAGCGCCGTTGGTCTCACCACACGCCTTTCAGTAATTTTGACTTATCAAGTCTTTCGAGTATAAATCGGTTCGGACATATGAGTAGCTTAGGTCAATCACCTAATCGTGATTGATTTTGGCTTTGTACCAAACACATGTAGACTTAGAGGTCAAACTGGAATCAAGTACAAAGCTAGACAATACTACTCTAGTAATTACACGTTTCACCTGATCTGCAAATATACATATATATATTTATACATAATATATAATATATAATATGCTTTGTATGATATTTTGTACGTAGGTGGTGCATGTGGGTATGGGAGTGGGGTCGACCAAGCTCCATTCTCTTCAATGGTGTCCGCAGGAGGGCCTTCTCTTTTCAAATCAGGCAAAGGATGTGGAGCTTGTTACAAGGTTTCTCTCTTGCTAGAAAAGTGTTTCTCGAATTATTTTATATTCGCCGTCATCGGAGAAAATTTGCCACGGACGAAGTTAATATATGTTCACGAGATATGCTTTTCCTAAATTAACAATCGTGGAATAGAATTCATGAAAACATCTACTGCGGCACGCTTTCTAGACTACCATTAAAAGTAGTTTAAATTCTTCGTATTTAAATAGATTATTTGACTCGGTACATATTGTCCTATTCAAACAGATTATTTAGTAGTAGTTAGGAAGTGCAGTCTTTTGAGCTCTTGTTGATTAAATTTCAGGTGAAATGCACTGAAAACGCGGCTTGTTCCGAAGACCCGGTGACGGTCGTTATAACTGATGAATGCCCTGGTGGCCCTTGTGTTGCTGAATCTGCTCACTTCGATTTGAGCGGCACGGCTTTTGGAGCCATGGCGAGCTCCGGCAAGGCCGATGAACTTCGCAACGCTGGGGTGCTGCAAATTCGATACAAAAAGTCCGTACGGTTGATCCTTTCTCTATGGATCCTTTCGAGTGAATTCCAATTTTAACAGGCGCAGAGGGAAAAAAGGAAGATAAAACGCATTGAAAAGTGCTTTAAATTAACGAGAAACTTTGCTTTCACCAGACTTATACTAATCAGCAAATACTCTAACTTGCTTATTAAAAGTCTATTTATGTGCACATATTTACAATGTCAATCAGAGTAAAGTGCAAGTTCCCCGGCGTGAAGGTGGCATTCCACGTTGACTCCGGCTCGAACCCCGACTATTTCGCTGCGCTAATTGAGTACGGGAATGGGGATGGCGAGCTCGGCTCCGTCAAACTGAAGCAGGCTCTAGACTCTGACTCTTGGCATCCGATGCAACAGTCGTGGGGCGCGGTTTGGAAGCTGGATGGCGCGGGCCAGCTGCGCGCCCCATTCTCGATCAAGCTCACCACTCTTGAGTCCGGTAAGACCCTGGTTGCCAAGAACGTGATCCCCGCTGGGTGGCAGCCCGGACAGACGTACCGGTCCGTCGTCAACTTTGCTGTCTGAGGGTTGTGCGTGGTTTGCTTGGGAGACGAAGAAATGGAGATTGATCGTCCGTGAATTTGGTTGTGTGCGTTTTATGTGATTGGCAAAAATAAAATATTGGATGGTGTGTAAAAAGAAGTATGTTGCTTTTTTCCACTCTATGTGTAGTCTAGTCAGCAATGAGCTACCTCTCGGAAAGAGAGTAGTAGGGAGAAATGAATGGTATTGTCCTTTGAAAATCAAGAATGATTTAGGTATTTTTGTTCCCTTTTTCGTGCCAATCTATTGTATTTGCAGCTTGAAAGCTTTTATGTTGACCACTTCTAAAGTGGATGGTCCTAAATCGTGTCAATCCATATGCAAATGGGTACATTCTTCATTTGAAAATAATGAAACTTCTGAATGAGAATTATAATTCCTTAGAAAACATTTTCGATACATATTCATAAATAAAACTAACAAACCCGACCTTTCAACATATTGATACTTGTCACCAAATTTAGCAATGTGACATTAAAGTTTAAAATCGATAAATCAATACACCTGTGATAAATGAATGATAAAATTCTAAATTAGTATACTTGTCAATGGATACTTGTCACCAAATTTAGCAATTCGACATTAAAGTTTAATGAAAATTAAAAAAAAAGGGTAAATTTGTCATAGATAGGGTTTTAAATGGACAAAAATTAATTTAGAATAAATTTATTCGGTGTACCAATTTGGGATTTTTTTATGGTATTAATCCTAACTCTATTAGCAACTTCTATATCTATATATGATTAAGGGTTAATATCTTAAAAAACCCCAAATTGGTACACTTGTGACAAATTTACCCCAAACTATTTTTTTGACCATAAAAAACCCCAAACCGGTAAATTTGTGACAAATTTACCCCGACCGATTATAAAAAACCCTAAACTGGTACATTTATGACAAATTTACTTCAAACTAATTTATTCTACTGCAAAAAATCCTAAATTGGTAAATTTGTGACAAATATACCCTATGCTAAATTGGATTAATACCACAAAAAAATCATAAAAATTGTAAACTATGACAAACGGAACGTAAAATCTTAAATTGGTATACTTGGTTAACTGTCATGTGTCATTTAACTTAATAATTTGAGAATAAAATTTAATGAAAACTAATATAGGGTAAATTTGTCACAAGTGTACCAGTTTGGGATAAATTTGTCAAAAGTATACCAGTTTGGAGTTTTTGGTGGTCAAAAAAATAGTTCGGGGTAAATTTGTCACAAGTGTACTAGTTTGGGGTTTTTTAGGGTATTATCCCTATGATTAATGATATTCTAAATCGAGAGAGAGAGAGAGAGAGAGAGAGAGAGAGAGAGAGAGAGAGAGAGAGAGATTTCGATTAAAAAAAAGTAGTGAAAAAAACTAAAATGGAATGCCCGACTCCATCGGTTGGCTAGAGAACATAACGTGCACATGGCCAGTTGTGCAGGTCACTTGGGGAAGAGCTTGGTCAATTAATTTTAGTATTCCTTGCCAATTCCTTCGCCGAACATTCTTGCGCTCCTCGTCGAAAATGACAAATCGAAACCCAAGAGCGAGATATAGGAATCTGTGGAAAATATTCCTGACATTGTTATTTCTCAAGTCGGCTGACTGCTTCTGAATAAGAAAATCGAAACCCACAGGTGGGATTCATTAATTCGTGGGGTTTTTCTTTTTCTCTTAGTTTCCGAGCGCAAGGAGAAATACGTTGGGCCGAACAGTGACCATACTATAGCCTGTTTGACTATGCATTCATGCGAGATACTTGGGAGGAAGCATGTACGCCGTCTGCATTGCTTATTGTCCTTTTCCATCGCCTAACTCAATGAAATGTTACTATGGAAAATATTAAAAGTGAGATGAATGCTGTTGACAGTAGAGATAACATTATAAAGACTTCGTGATAAATTTTAACAAGCCTAAAAATAAGTTCTCATAAAAAAAGACAAGGATCTCCATTTTCTTATAAGTAAGACAAGGTAGAGAGGCGTGATAGTGCATATACCTTTCTGGGTGTTAACATGAGAGTTACGAAAGATTTTGTTTAAGTCATTACTACTTAAGCTACGTTTGGAGGACCGAATATAATTTTGGATAGGATAATATCTGGTGTTTGGGAGAACACTAGATTTGAATGTATTTGGATGGACTAAAAATCCCCACCTTATGGAAATCTAAGGAAAAAAGAAACAGAAAAAAAAGGAGAAAAACCCGATGGACTCGCTTTGCTACTCACCCCTCGACTTCGTCCACACCAGATGAACACCGCTTAGTCGATCTCTCTTCTTGTTGTCGGCTCAACATCACCGTCCCTCACCTCAAATGCCATTGTCTTAAACTGTTGCTTCTAGCATCGTCACGCGCAGCCATCCAAAGAGTTGACTTCCTCCAACAAGTTTCAGATTTCCTTTTTTTTTTCCTCGCAGAAGAACCCATTCTATTTGTGAAAATTTTTAGCGCCTATCATCGGGAATTTCGATGAACGTTGCTATTATTTTCAATCATCCCCCGCTCTTGCTTTGATTTGAATAAAAGGATGATGGTGATGGGTTAAATTGATGGGCTCACCAGGGACGGTTCGTCTTTACAACCTATTTAATATGGTAATGATGGGTCATCGACACGGGGGTGTCTAACGTAATCGAGGTTCTATTTGCCGGGACTTTCTGGGTCTATGTCCGTCCCTGTTTAGTACTTTGTTCTGCGTTGTCAACAAGTTCTTGAGGCAACCAAGTCGCGAGTTCTATATTTTTCCTTCGATTTTCAATTTTGGGTGATGGTATGTTTTAACTTTATTTCGGAGCAGAATCTCAGAGAAGAAACAAAGGATTTGAG
The DNA here is from genome assembly GCA_016097545.1 of Eucalyptus victrix. Lineage (NCBI taxonomy): Eukaryota > Viridiplantae > Streptophyta > Magnoliopsida > Myrtales > Myrtaceae > Eucalyptus > Eucalyptus victrix. Next base: position 25,149,517 of record CM027839.1, on the reverse strand, counting down.
TTCAATTGTGGACTCAAGTATTGATTTCAGAGTACTAATCCAAAAGGCGACTTTATTTCGGAGCAGAATCTCAGAGAAGAAACAAAGGATTTGAGTTCAGTTGTGGACTCAAGTATTGATTTCAGAGTACTAATCCAAAAGGCGACTTGCAAAGAAGGAACATTGAGCATCTAGAGCGAGAAAACAGGGAATTGCAGTAGTGCACACGAGATGTGGAATCGTTAACCTCCTGCCCTTACTAAAGGATGAAGATGATGATGGTCTGTGATGTCTCATTTTCCTTGACCACTAACCATGAGAGCGAAAAAGCGAGAGAGGTGAGTTGAGTGAGAATGTCAATGTATTTCAAACGCTCAGTTGGGTAATATTTATTTGGATCTTTTTTTTTTTTTTTTAAATATATCTAGACGTTATCAAACATCACGTAGAAGATTTCAAATTTTATCATATCCTTATCCTATCTGACATTATCCTATCCGGTAAAAATGTACGTAAGACCAAATGTAGCCTTAATATGTATGAGCCGGTGACTGTAGCGCTTGCCAAAAGTTAGGAAACATGTTCAAATGTGGTAGCAAATACACAAGGCACAAAATAACGAGAGGTTTGTTCACAATACGTGTCAAACTGGTGACCTCTTTACCACCATACCTAAGCATATAGCAAAACCAGTACTGCAAGTTAATCAGGACATATTTTGCATGAGGTAGCAAATGCACAAGTCACAAGCTGACTAAAGATCTATTCATGACATGCCTCGAACTTGTAATCTCTTGGAAGACAGCGTGAACTCTATAACCACCATAGCTGATGATATGGCAAAAGCAATATGTAATACTTGTAAATTAATCAGGACAAAATTAACGGGGGATATGTTCTATGGAATTATGGAATCAATATTAAGGAAACACATCTTCTACATGTATGTTGTATGTACGATAATAAGGTATATGAAGCTATGAAAAAGACAAGAAGACTCTATAATCATGTTTCTTTTCTCCGCCGCTGGAGCGGAAGACCTATTTATCAATTGGTGGACCAAAAAACGGGGTTAATTTTGTGGTCAGAAAATAGGTGACTTGACATGTTTCTTTTCCTGGAATTAATATTTGACTGTGAATAAAACCCTAGACGAAGAACGTTTCCCTCTTAGTTTACTGACACACTGTTCAATTAATTCTTGTTTTGAATCATTCAAATTATTTGGGTTGTGAACAGCAAGTTGAAAAGCAAGGACAATGAGCTGTCTGACGCCACTCCACATGTTCCTTGGCACAAAATTGATGCACATTCCCGGAAATCCTAATTTCTATATGCTAAAAAATGACTACGTCTCAACCCCTAGTACTGGAGTAGCTCATCCAATGGAACCTACACATGGATGTTCCAACCTATATATATGCCGATATGCATCATAATGGCAATACTAAATGAGAGTGCTAGTATAAAATAAACCTTGGCTAATATATACGGAATAAAATAAACTTCGAGTAAAATAAAGGAGTTAGGGAAGAGAATAAGAACACAAGATTAATAGTGGTTCGGTTTAATCCAAGCCTACGTCCACTCTCCCACACTAACAGCCTTCTTGGCTGGATTCCACTATGCAATCAACAAGAGATTACAACTTCGAGTGCACACACTTAGTAGTAGATTACACTATCTCACTAAGTCACTCTTTTGGTATTTCTCTCACGATTACAAACGTTTAAGCTCTCAAGAGACAAGTATATGATCAAAGGTCGCTCAGACTTTGAAATTATAAATTCTACGCTCCGTCTCTTACTTGCTCATCGGTCCTTCATCTCCTTAAATACTCCTCCACTTCCAAACTAGCCGTTGGACAGTATCCCGAAGAATCGTCTTCCAATATACCCATTGGACAGCTCTGTATCTAGAAGATTTGGTAGCCGTTGAGTGACAAAGGTAAAATCCCAAATTGATTCCAATCGCCCATACAACCGAAATCTTGGTTTCCATAAGTAAAGCTTCTTCGTATAGAAAGATCTTGTCTTCAAAATCCAATCGTCAATCAATTAGATTGAATCGATCAAATCAATCTTGATGTGGAATCCAAACCAGATCACTAGCCGTTATATGATTGGGCTTGAGTTACGATTCATCGAATCTGGATGTAAAGTCTGAGTCTATAGACTTTACAACTGGGTCGTAGACTTTACAATCTGGGTAGAACATATCTGCTTCCCGAAATGCATTTAGCTTTAAGGTCTGTATTCAGTTTAGCTTCAGCATAGAGTCTGTCTTCTGGTTCATCATTCACGTTTAGTCTGGAATTTGTCAGAGTTGAGCAGACTTTTGATGCAGAATGGATTTTGACACTAAAGTCCGGCAGTCTTCAGGCTTTGAGTCTTGAGTCTAGCAATCTTCAGACTTTGAGTCTTGAGTCTAGCAATCTTCAGACTTTGAGTCTTGAGTCTGGCAGTCTTCAGACTTTGACATAGAAGTCTGGAAATCTTCATAATATACTTTGGACATATGTTACGTTCAGTCTTCTGGTCGTCTTTACACTTTGACAATATCCTTTACATGTTCTATCATCTGCATGGTCTATTACTTAACCAATAAACATGTTAGTAGCCTTTGATTTATTTTGTCATCTTCAAAACATCATAAGGGATTTCCCTAACAATCTCCCCCTTTTTGATGATGACAAAACAATCTCTGAATATGCAGATTTGTAAACATATTTTTGAATCAAAGGATATCAAAAGATAGCAAATAGATTGAGCATAAGAATATATAGAAAAATAATCGCAGCTCAATATTATGCCGTAGATAATATTAACCAATCAACACATATGCATATTCATATATTCTCCCCCTTTTTGTCATAATCAAAAAGCGATAATAATGGATTCACGTCAAGAATGATAATCAATATCTTGCATGAATCACAATTTCCAAAAATCAGCTTTTATGAAGATAGTCGAATATTAAAGATATGTAATATAGCTCACTTCGATCATATATATCAGCAAATATCCAATGAAAATCACGGATGCATCATGAAATTCACGTACCCTTTTTGTCATAATAAAATGATAATATCAGTAAGAGATTTGTTAATGACAAAAGGTAATAAAAGATGCACTAACCAGATTTTTTTTGAACAAATTCTAACACATTTACCTTTCATTCCATTCGTAATATGATCACAATCAATTCAAAAAGATTTTTCCATAATTGATCAAAGCGCCCCTCAATTTGTTGCCTTTTTGAGATGATCACGATTCTTTTTCTTTTCTTTTGGATTTGATTTCTCCCCCTGTGATCATGACAATATTTGCGGATAGAAACAATTGTTGCAATTGTCGCAGGAGATATTTTCTGATTGCAGCAAAATTTGCGTAGATTTGTAATCATCCTTGCCTTATTGAATTTCCTGCAATCAACTTATTTCCCTTTTTGGTATCCATCAATTTGGATTCTTCCTTGACGTTAGAGCAAAATATATAATCACCAAATATTCTTTCTTAATTCATCATAACAGAGTACTCAAAGAAAGAATATTATGCACAATGATATTTTGAAAAATAAATTCTCACTTAGTCATAGTACGATAAAATCAGAGAGAATAAAATCATTGAATATCTAAGAATATCTTGCATTATCAATTAATATCACGTAAAGCAGATTTTTATTTTGCAAAATATGATAAAATCTGAAGTATAAAATTAGACAAAATAATCTAAATTATCTCAAATAATCACACGTACTAAATCAAATCTCGTCACAAAAACAGATCATGCGATTCTTTTTTCCATAAAGCAAAATATGATCATTATAAAATCTCAATCAACCAAGGATATATCGAATATCAAGCATAATGAGAATTATTGCCCAAATCAAATTGAGAATAAAAAATTCCTTACCAAATCCTCTTTCTTCTTTCTTCTTTATATCCTGCAAAAATAACTTATATTTTCTTTGGTACCCATTTTTTCTTGGGTCCATGAGAGTTAGCAGAATATGTTACTTTTATCCAATTTTTCTTAATAGGTCTCCAGACTTAAGAAAGATCTTGTTGCCTAAGTCGAGAATTCTCCTTTTTAAGTTTGAAAATCCTTTTAAGAGAAGATTTGAGATTTGAACAAAGCTTAATTATATACTTTGAAACTTTGAGAGGAAATTTTCAATTACTTACCTCGATTTCCTCATCGAAATCTAAGTTTGTGTCCGAGTCAGACTTTGATTCTGAGTCTGTGTCTGAATCAGACTCAGATTTTGAATGTGCCATCAAGCATATATTTTCTTGATCATCATCTTCTTTCATGATTCTTTTATGGCCATTATGCTTGTATTGACTTCTTCCATCGAATTTCCTTCCTTTTCTACTCAGCTTTTTAAATTTCTCGACCATAAAGGCAAGTTCTTCATCGTCCATGTCATTTTCTGAGTCTGTTTCATCAAAAACAGCATTAGATATTAAAGCAATTGACTTCTTACCTTTGGGATCTTTGTCATTAAGTTGTTCCACTTCATAGGATTGAAGAGTGCCAATCAATTCATCAACGGAGAGTGGCATAATCCTTTGAGTCCCCCGGATTGAGATCTTGACATGATTCCAATCTTTTGAGAGACCTCGCAAGAGTTTGTTGACCTTCGTCGGGGTAGAAATTTGCTGACCTTGATATGCTAAACCATTTACAATTTCTGTAAAACGGCTAAACATATCTCCAATTGATTCTCCTTGCTTCATCTTAAATGATTCATATTGGCCAAGCAAGAAGTTTACTTTTGTCTCTTTTACACGATCGGTCCCTTCATATGTAACATGAAGTCTATCCCAAACTTCTTTTGCTGTTTCACATGAAGAGATTTCATTATATTCACCAGGAGACAAAGCGCAATATAAAGAATAAATTGCTTTTGCATCAAAAGCTTCTCTTTTGGACATCTCCGTCCGAGACATAAGAGCAGGGGGTTTAGTTTCTTTGTCTTTGCCATTCTTATTTGATGTGGATGCAGCAATGGGGTTGATTTCTCTTTCCACAACATCCCATTGTAAGAGATCTCGGGATCTTAGGAAAGCTTTCATTTTGTTCTTCCATACGTCATATCCCTTTCCATCAAAATATGGTGGCCTTATGTTGCTTTGCCCTTCCATAAGTCCTGGTGCCAACATACTAGCCATAAAGAATCTTTAGCTCAAAAGTAAAAACACTTTTATAAACTGAGCACTTGGCTCTGATATCAATTGAGAGTGCTAGTATAAAATAAACCTTGGCAAATATATGCGGAATAAAATAAACTTTGAGTAAAATAAAGGAGTTAGGGAAGAGAATAAGAACACAAGATTTATAGTGGTTCGGCTTAATCCAAGCCTACGTCCACTCTCCTACGCTAACAGCCTTCTTGGCTGGATTCCACTATGCAATCAACAAGAGATTACAACTTCGAGTGCAAACACTTAGTAGTAGATCACACTATCTCACTAAGTTATTCTTTTGGTATTTCTCTCACGATTACAAACGTTTAAGCTCTCAAGAGACAAGTATATGATCGAAGGTCGCTCAGACTTTGGAATTATAAATTCTACGCTCCGTCTCTTACTTGCTCATCGGTCCTTCATCTCCTTAAATACTCCTCCACTTCCAAACTAGCCGTTGGATAGTATCCCGGATAATCGTCTTCTAATATACCCATTGGACAGTTCTATATCTAGAAGATTTGGTAGCCGTTGAGTGACAAAGGTAAAATCCCAAATTGATTCCGATCGCCCATACAACCGAAATCTTGGTTTCCATAAGTAAAGCTTCTTCGTATAGAAAGATCTTGTCTTCAAAATCCAATCGTCAATCAATTAGATTGAATCGATCAAATCAATCTTGCTGTGGAATCCAAACCAGATCACTAGCCGTTATATGATTGGGCTTGAGTTATGATTCATCGAATCTGGATGTAAAGTCTGAGTCTATAGACTTTACAATCTGGGTCTGAACATATCTGCTTTTGAATAGATTTAGCTTTAAGGTCCATATCTAGTTCAGCTTCAACATAGAGTCTGTCTTCTGGTTCATCATTCACGTTTAGTCTGGAATTTGTCAGAGTTGAGCAGACTTCTGATGTAGAACAGACTTTGACACTAAAGTCTGGCAGTCTTCAGACTTTGAGTCTTGAGTCTGGCAATCTTCAGACTTTGAGTCTTGAGTCTGGCAGTCTTCAGACTTTGACACAGAAGTCTGGAAATCTTCAGAATATACTTTGGACATATGTTACGTTCAGTCTTCTGGTCGTCTTTAAACTTTGACAATATCCTTTATATGTTCTATCATCTGCATGGTTTATTACTTAACCATTAAACATGTTAGTAGCATTTGATTTATTTTGTCATCTTCAAAACATCATAAGGGATTTCCCTAACACTAAACACGCTCTTCCTATTTTCAGCCTTTTCACTCATTAGTCCTAAGTCCTATACAAACACCCACAAACAGAGAGAATTCGAATCGCCGACCCCAACCGCAGAATCAGAAATGGCGAGCCCAGAAATTTTAGAGAAGAGCATGGACCAACTTACAGAGGCCAATTAGAGTCCGCAAGAGCTTATCTCGAACCGCATTAGCAGGACTCAGGAATTCATGAATCTGTACTTCGTCTTCCAAGGTACTGTTTTTTCTTCTATGCTGACGTCCTCGGAAACGATCAGGTGTAAACTGAAATGGACTTTTTACGCCCTCTCTTTACTGGCCTCCATTTACAACTCCCTCGCGGTATTGGTAAACATCCGTATGTCGCTGAAGCACTACGAAAATATGGCCCTCAACTGGGATCTACACGACAAACTGAGGGTGCACCTTGCCAATCTGAAGGTGCAACAACGGAACAATGCTAATGCCCAAGCAGCGGTAGAGCAACAGAACAATGCTAATGCCGAAGCGGTGCCGCAGCAACGGAACAATCCCTATAGATTTAGAATCGATCAAGGCTACACCATGTGTTATTTGACACTGCCGCTGCTTTTGATATTTTCGGCTGCAATGCTATATGGTTTCTCCCAAATTCACTGTTGTCACCGATGCAGTTACGGATGATTAGTGTGATTTTTACATTATGTTACACTATATCACATGTCAATATGTGGGGCATGTAGACTATTAATTCGATCATGTCGGGGTCAAACTACGTGGATGTCGCCTAGTTGATTTTCCGTTTGAAAGTGCTTCTTGCATGTATTGAATAAATATTATGTGGACCTTAAACTATGCTTCCATTGTAAAAGAAGTAGGTTTGCATTGTGTAATGGAAAAATTGTCCAAAAATTAGCCAATTCAGCTCTAAAGATTCCAATTTTGCCAATTGAGGACTAAATTTATTTTACATACCAATTGAGTCCATTTGGCCTATTTTAATCGGAAATTAGTGATGTGGACTCCCATGGTGCCAAATAGGATTGTTGGTGCTAACGTGGACAAATTTTTGTAAATTTTTTCTATAAAATTTGAATTTTTTTTTTTTTTTTTCCTACCAAATCCTGTGAGGGATGCTGGCGTGGTCACCAGCGAGGGTTGGCAACTGGGTGAGAGCCGTGAATCCCTCGCCTAGTGACCAATGAGGGTTGGCTAGCCCTTGCCGAGCTTGGAAGAAAAAAAGAAAGAAAAAGAAAAAAGAAGAAAAAATTATAAAAAAATTCAAAATTTTAAAGAAAATTTTTAAAATTGTTTACATCAATATTAGCCATGCCGCATAAAACAACTGGCATCCACGTTAGCGATTTTCGGCTAAAATTGGCCGAGTGTACTCAACTGAAAAAACGTAAAAATATTTTTAATTCAATTGGTAAAATTGAAAGGCTTAGAATTGAATTGACCAAAGTATAATAAATTTAAAATTTTTGGACAATTTTTCCCACTGCATAAGCAGCATGAAGAAATCCACTCCTTCTCCGCCGGCGGCTTGGCACCTTTTGCTTCTCCCTATTCTACTACTCCTATTGGGATGGGTTCAATGTTGGAGACCGCACAATCCTGGGCTTCGCAAATAATAAGAGCAGTTTTAGGTAAGGGATTATGATTTCAAGATAACGATTGCACATGAGAAAATTCCTATCTTTCTGACAATAAACTGAATTCACATTGTCTGCCGATTCCAAGAATTTGCTATGGATTTCCTTGACTCAATAAGCTCTAACTATAGACCAGTTTTTCATGGACACTTTTCTGCCATGATGGTTTTCATAGAATAATTTTGAAGGTGGAACACTCAAATTCAGTAAACTCGACTCTAATTAAGAAAAGGAGACAAATAGGCTTTTTCTTTTATTTTTGTTTTCTTTAAAGAAATGATTACCATACTTGACTTTATATAGGCTTGTACATGACTAGTAATCTTAAATAACTCATAAATATATCTATCATTCCAAGATAGTACATTCCATAAATTTACAAAACATTGAACTAGACATAGAAACATGAATCTAAACATACATGGACATTCTAGATGCATGTAGGGGATTAAATATTTATGGGTGCACCTTGGACATTCATTAATTTAGTTTAATTACTAACAGATTTCACATGAAGTAGGTGTTAACTAGACATTACACACCACTTGCATGAGATGAGATTCTAGTTCCTGCCGCCGTACTATGAACTCAGGGTTATATCTACATTATCTTCATGTTAATGAACGTGTTGCACCATTAAAATATGTCTCATTGGTTTAATTACAATCGAGAGGAGACTATAAGTGATACTTGATATTTGTTTGGAGGACATTGTCTTGAAACTTAACAGGCAGACGGGATCTAAGAGGAGGATTATTGGCAAATCTTTTACTTGCGATTTGAAACAGGGCTCCGGCCGCCTAAGTCTATAATCCATAATAATTCTGATAGACCCGTTGTTCTGATCCCCATCGAATGTACTCCTAAAGCTCTTCTACGGCTTGGCATGGTCTGTGGGGATCTGGTGAAAATAATCCCAGTAGGAGAATCTATAGAAGTGTACGGTCGCAACTATGACCTCAATGAAACGAACTTCCACTGCCAGATATGGATCCTTTTTTCGTGCAGGGAAGGTAGGAGAAAAAGTCCAAGCATTTGAGACACGTGTCCGTGATGAGGAATATCTCAAGGGGTTGGACGTAGACGGGGCAAATCGTACTCTTCATAGTCAACTATGCGTAACATGTACCTTAATTGTAATGTAGTAGGGCAGGTCATCATAGCAGAGACTGTAAGAGTTTTCCTATTGTTGACTAAATTAATTGATATTGTAATTTACTATTTTTACGGTTACTGTAAAACAAGGTTGGTCTAAAGTGAGATAAAATGTTTCTTAATTAGTCGAATATAGGCTGGCAAGTGTGGGCCGAATTGAGCCTAGCTCGTAATGAGGGAGACTGGCTGGAAACTCTATAAATAGTGCTCAAGTCTCTCATCTAACTTTAATTCTCACATGTATTCTTACCTAAGAGGTGTTTACCTAACGCTACGCATGAGGAGGCCGCCTAATTGAGCCAGTGATACGGAGGGCAATAGAGAAGAAGGACTTGCGCGTGGAACATTGTGTTTCCACTTCCGCTTCAACAACAGTGGATCCCCTTGATGAGTGGGTAATCCCTTTTTTGCTTCCACTTTATGTTCGATGGATCCCAAAACAAGTGCGTTAATCTTTTTACTCAATTATATATGTTCTTGTTCTAGCTATGGAGATCTTGGGATTGCGCAATTTGCGTCCAACATGTGGTATCAAAGCAACCATAATCCTAGAACTTGAACGCAATTGATTTTGCCATAATTTGTACGGATCAGCCATAATTAGTACGGATCTTGCCATAATTTGTGATTTTCGAGACTTTTTGTTCAATAAAAATTAAATTAAATCACAAATTTGGATTGGGGGAGACGAGACGAGTAAGAGGGCGGTGGCGCGTTGCCGGGGATGTCGCACGCGCCCCCACGCGCGGCTTGGGCATCGAATGCGCACTGCGTGTGAGCTCCACGCGCTGCGCACTCAGGCAGCGCGTGTGAGCGCGTGGAGCTTCCGTTCGACACGTGGCTAGCGGCATTGGACTCGTATGGTGATTTCCTATCTCATGGTTTATTTACTTTATATGTTTGATGGTTTTATTGATGTGAAATTGCATATGAAACCCTAAATACGTTTATTTTAAATGAATTTTTGCATATTTTTCCTTGTATTTTTCTGTGATTTTTGAAATACGAGTGTTGGGTTATAGGTATATTATCACATAATCATTATAAATGTGTGATTCATCAATAAAAATCAAACTTTATTGTGAACTGAAGCTGGCTTAATGAAATACAACCATTATAGAATAGTAATTGAGTTATGTATTGAGTTGATGAGAAACAGTAAAGGTTATGAAACTTTTGTTGCTCAAGCATACTACTTGACACGTTGGTAATCTTTGAATGATTGATGTCTTAAGAACTCGTGACCAAACTGATTGTACTAATTAACATATCTGCTGTATGTGGGTAATGCATGTCGATTAAGTTACTGCATATTGTACATGAACTCATCTGGTCACTTGTTAATGTCTATCGAGTTGAATATTTTTATGGTTGATGAGTATGGCAATATTTATGCAGAGCAATAGTATATACTATTATAGTTTAGATATTTAGTTATGTGGTTTGACTCAATTTATAAGCCACTAGTTGAAGTAATGATATTTGTTACATAAAATTGATTAATAAACAATGGATCAGCTGTCAAGCTTGTCGATTTGGTGTACCTTGTATTACTATTGATGTTAATTTGTGAGAGATATTTTAGATCATCATTCTTTTTATATTGTTCTGGTAATATGTAATTGTGGTGCATAAGAGATGTTTTATTCTCTGTTATGAGAAGTTTCTTGTGTTACTGTGATCAGTGATCTCATTGGAATTTGTCTTTCATGTTCACTATATATATTTATATATATATGTGTGATTAATTTTTATTAATGAATAAAGTAATGTAATTAGCATGATATGTGATTTTGGTGATATGCTACCCCTATCACTAAAGTTAAAATTACATGTATATGGTGTATGTGAGGAGTAAAGTTTATATTCCTGATATGACAGAATTTCAATGATTCAATTGAGTAGTGACCGCCAAAGTGACACGCTTGATTGGGTTTGAGAAATTTTGGTCTCGTATGATGATTGTGATATCTCTTGGTCTAATGCGTAGTCATATTCCCAAAGGAGGTGATTGTGTATTAGTTTATGGAGGGATACATGATAGTATGGTGGAGGAGTGATTGATTCTAGTGATTCATATGCCCAAATGTGATGAATTCACGAAGAATTGGAATATATTCTCATAACCGTTATCATGTGGAGAGTGTAGAATTGCATGTCATGTATTCTACCCAAAAGTGATTATATGATTATGCGTGTAACTCTCTGGATGTGTACTTGTATGTCAAGTTATACAGTGTTCACATGATGCTAATTATATACATTGCTTGGTTTTCAGTCACCTTTTCTGTAATTAATAACTTCATTATTATTGAGGTTTTTATTGCTTCAAATTTTAAGTTGTGGACATATGATTTGTTTCTTGAGAAAAGAGTAATTGAATTTGCTTACTATCCATGAAGCGTTCCATTCTGGAACACTTGAAAAAAGGTTTACCTACGGACTGCATTGCTATAATATGATGGAAGCCTTAGTTGCTTGAAATTATGTCTTATCTGATATTAAAATTAGGACACATCTGCAAAGATTGTGTGTAAGTCTTAATGATATATACATCTCGTATATGATTAAAAAGTTGTCAGGGTTAACAGTAGCCATGAGTATTTTGGCAAGTATGACAATGTGAAATAGCTTAAAAGGTAATTTGTCAAATACTTGGTAGATTCTGGGGTGATAATTTAATTACTATACCTGAAAATTCTTACAAAAAGATTTAGTTGAAAGGCATAAATGCACCATATTAAACATGGTGATGAGTATGATTAGTAAGATTAATTTATCTGGTCTTTTGTGGGCTGAAATTATGAAAGCAACTTTTTCATATACAAAATGTGTCTCTTATCAAAGTTATTTTATAAACTTCTTTTGAGTTATAGACTGAACATAAATTGCTTGAATCATATGAAATTTAGAGGTGTTATGCAAAAGTGAGGTTATCTAATCCAATATTAAGTGCGTTGGAATTCAGATCCACTTGGAATTATTTTGTAGCTTATCTAGATTGTTAAAGGGGTATTGATTTTATGACTCTAAAGAATGTATAAGAATTATTGAATCACATACTCTAAAGTTTATAAAGATTGACGTAATTGTAGATGATAGTTGCTCTCAAACTATTAAAGATAATAGTATGATGGAGGTTACTATGTTTTTGTCTTTATCTATATAGATAATTATGGAATCTCTTGTATCATAAACTCAACTTGTTGAGGTTCAATGTACTATTCTTGATACAGTTTATAATAAAATTTCTTAAACCCCTTAAGTGCAGAATGAAGTGGTTGCAGCTTTATTAAGGAGATTTGTTAAGGAATGACAATTACTTATATCATCATACTATATAGTTTATTTGTGAGAGCATGATTACAATATCCACTACATGGTTGTTTTAGCAACTTATATAAATATCGTTTCTTGTTCTCAATTAAGTATGTGATTAGATGCCATAAAATGTGGTATACAATCTATAAAACATCATAGTGTTTGGAAACTAATTTACTTGCCTAAAGATCATAAGTTCATTAGTTGCAAATTGGCATACAAAACTAAAATAATTTCAAAGAAAGATTGTGGAATTTAAAGCCAAATTGGTAACTAAAATTTTAACTTTAAAAGAGGGGTTGATTGTTTATAGTGAATAAATATTTATTTCTTTAAATATTCTTTAGGAGTGAATGTGGCATTAATAATTTATTTTGATATAAAGTTATGCCAAATAGATACAAAATCTATATTGTGCAACTGGATGATTTTGCAGCAGATTTAAGTAAACTTGTGTGTAGATTGAAAAGTTCTAATTCATGATTTTAAGCAAGTTTTCAGATAATATTATTAAAGTTTCATAGTGTCGTTATTTTGTTCAATTGGGAATAAAGTAATTCAATATACTGTAAGGTTAATGGGAGAAAATTTATTTTTTCTCATACTTTATGTACATAATATTTTGCTTACAAGTTGTGACCTTGAGACATTTTATATCCTTTGTACTGAGGTCTGTAAAAATTGTTTTTGCAATATTATATTATATTTTCTCGGAGGACATTTGCTGATTGTATATTTGAAATATTTAATATACATTATTACAAGCTAGGAATTACTCATGTTGTTAAGGGTGATGGACTAAATCTATCATATTGTTCTTATTTAGATATTGAGAAAATCTACTTAAATGGAGTACCTTATGTCAGTGCACTTAAAAGTATAATATATGCTCGAATTTGCACTAGACTAAATGTTGTCTTTGTGACGGGACTTCTAGGCAGATATCGGTCAAATCCAGGACATGATCACTAGGTTACTGTCAAGAAGGTTTTAAGGTATTGAAAGAAGATAAGATATTATATGCTAATTTACAGACATGTTCAATTATTGCAGTTAGTAGAGTATTTAGATGTAAACTTTGCTGGCTATTAGGATGATATAATATTAATAACAAGATACAGATTTATGTTAGTAGGAAGTGCAATAAATAAAGTTCTATGTTATCTTCTACTATGTATGCAATATTAGTAACATTCTTTTAGGTTGTTACCCGGGCTATTAGGCTCCAGAAGAGTTGATCATTTTAATTTGATGGATAGATCTATACGGTTGTATTGAGATAACAAATTTGTAGTGTTATTTATATCCTATAAAGGTCTCAAGGGGTCTAAATATATGGTGGTCAAAATTTTTTGACCAAAAGCAAACAGTACAAAAATGTGACGTTTTAATATAACATATTTTCGTAGATGATGTGGTTGCAGATCTACTAACTAAAGGTTTATGCTCGTGTATTTGAGCGACATGTCGTTAGTATGGGCTTAGGAGCATCATGAGATGCTGTTATTTAGTGGAAGCTATTTTGGCTTTACTCTGATAAAGGTTTCATTTGTGTTCGTTACACTTTGTAATGGTTTGATATGTATCAACTTTTGCATTCAATAAAATACTTTTGAATGTATTGTTATTATATTGAATACATATTGATAAAGTCTTAAGGGATTGTATAAACCTTGAGTGAATGCTAGGGACATCCGGGCATCCGGTTATTAGCTTTGTGCATATGTCTTATGATATATAAAGAAAAGTTAACCATAAGGACAAGACATATGTGGGTTCATTGGAACCATAAAGTATTCTCTTGTGGCACAAGTTTTTGTGACACCTAAGGTAAGAGAATGGTGACTGACAAATGGGATCTCTTTATGAGATATGTTATCCATTTGACACACTACCATATTGAATCCATATCAATAAAGTTGAGAACATTCGTGGCCATGGAAGGCTCTATGTGTATACATGCAGTTACCGCCATGATTCGGTGTTTAAAACTTTATGGGATAGGATTGACTATTAAGAATTATCTCTGAACCAAATGTGCGCACATACAGTATAATTTCAATTAATATAATCCAAGTGGGAGAATGTAAGAGTTTTCCTATTGTGGACTAAATTAATTGATATTATAATTTACTGTTTTTACGATTAGTGTAAAACAGGGTTGGTCTAAAGTGAGATAGAATGTTTCTTAATTAGTCTAATATGGATTGGCTAGTGTAGGTTGAGTTGAGCCTGGCCCGTAATGAGGGGGACTAGCTGAAAACTCTATAAATAGTGCTCAAGTCTCTCCTCTAATCCTAATTCTCACATGTATCATCACCTAAGAGGCGTTTACCTAACGCTACACATGAGGAGGCCGCCTCATTGAGCTAGTGATAAGGATGACAATAGAGAAGAAGGATTTGCACGTGGAACATTGTGTTTCCGCTTCCGTTTCAAAAACAGTGGATCCCCTTAATGAGTGGGTAATCCCTTTTCTGCTTCCGCTTTATGTTCGATGGATCCCAAAACATGTGCGTTAATCTTTCTACTCAATTATATATGTTCTTGTTCTAGTTATGGAGATTTTGGGATTGCGCAATTTGCGTCCAACAGAGGCCGGTCATGCTGGTTAGGTAGTTACTTTAAAAGTCTGGAAAGCTTCTTTATTGTTGTCTTTGCTGCTTTTCTTCGCTCTTTCGGCGTACTTCCCAGTCGATTCATCGGTCAAAAGAATAGACATGGAGGTTATCGCAAACTTAGGTAGAGATTCTTTGCGGTATGCAAATGCATATTTAATAGATCATTATGTTAAATAGATAATATAGTGACTTTCAGGATCCGTTTGCTTTGCAAATTTTTTTCCTAAAATTGGTAACATGCAACGCTTGAAATTATCAATTAGCGAAAAATATTATTATCATAGAGAACAATTTATATCTAAATAATTTTGCGGACCATAAAAACACTTTTCTTATTGATTTTTAGCAATTATTTTTAGGATTTTTTTTTAAATCATTCGTCTATCGCACCTTAAATATACATTTAAACTATGGGAAAAGTACCAAAAAAGATGTTGCATTTGTGTCGATTTAGTTATAAACATTTCAATTGTGCCAATTAAGTCATAAACTTTTTAAAAATTTGCCAATGTAGTTCATCTAGTCAATTTTGATAAAAAAAAAAAATCATTGGTATGGATGTCAACTATCTGGTGTGATATGATCGGTGCTGAATTAGACAAAATTTTTTTATTTTTTTTATAGTTTTTCTGAATTTTTTTATTACATTTTTCTTTTCTTTTCTTTTCTTTTCACAACTGTGGGTTGACTCTGCCTTTTGCTGGCCATGGGCAAGAATCTTCGTGCCCTTGCCAACCACAAGCAAGGGCATCAAGCCCTTTTGTAGATTTAAGATAGGGTTGCGATGCCCTCACCTAGTTTAGGCAAGGGCCATAATGCCGTAGTTGGCCACAGGCGTGGACCACAAGCCCCTCACCTATGGCTAGTGAGTAGGGGTGTCAAAAACTGAACTGAACCGAACCGAAAAATTCAGCTTTTTTGGTTCCAAGTATTAGTTTGCATATCTAGAAGTTCGGTGACCTTTACAGGTTCGTTGCGATTCCCCAGGCCGCCCAATATGCCTTTGGGTAGCCATTAGTCTTCCCTGATTCGGATGTTCTACCCATCACCTACCGACCATTGGAGATTTGGAAGAATTGAATCCCGTCCTAATAGTAGGCCTTGCCAACCCCAAGATGGTCAGATTCCTCTCTAAGCATTTATAAAATCGTGAGAATGAAAATAAAATACCTTTGAATAGCATGCTCCATAGTGATGTATGGTGCTGGATTAGATGCCAAGCTTGTTTTTCGAGCATTGCTTTGTTGAAAGCCATGAGATCTTGAAAGTTGAGACCTCCTTAGTCTTGCTAGTCTTAAGCTTCTTACAATCATTCTGCCACCAGAAATGAGCAATCTTCTTTTCAATGGATATACAAATAGACGCGGAATTTTAAATATGGACATGGCATACTGTGGGATTGCCTGAACAACAAATTTAATCAGGATTTCTTTTCCACTCTTGGATATTAAATTTTCTTTCCATCCTTCCAATTTTGTGTTCACTCTCCCCATTATCCAAGCAAACATCTCTTTCCTTGATTGTCCCCAATCTGAGGGGATCCCCAAATATTTTCCAATCCTAGCTAGCACTAGGACTCTCAACTCATTTGCCAAATTTTCCTATAAGCTAAGAGGGCAAGCCTTGCTAAAAAATATTTCAGATTTATTCCTATTGACAGCTTGTCCCGTTGCTAATAGTATTGATTCAAAAGATATATCCTAGATATCTATCTCCCAACACTTACATAAAACATTAGGGAACAAAATCAAAAATTTCCTAATTTGATTTCCATCTTCCACTGCTTTTTTTATTTGAATTCTTGATATTTGCTATTCTTTTCCTTATCTTCTCCATATTTTATAATTCTGCATAAATAAGGAAAATTCGAATAATTAGAAGGAAATCCAAATATTTTCTCATATATATTGCATTAATTATTGCCTAAAATAGGTAAAATAACTCTATTTTTATAGAGTTATCAAATTTTGTGCTCTCAATTTGACTATAAAAACCTGCACATTGTGCTCCCAAATTGAGTGCAAGAAATCAAACTCCTAACCAAAGTGTCTCGAGAATCACATGGCGCTTCTTCAATATCCATCGATTTGCTTCCCTCTCGCCCTTCTCCTTTCTCTTCTCATAAACTCGTCTCACTGCTTCAAACCCAAATCGCTTAACATCTCGAAGGTTCAGTCCAACGGTGATTGGTCACCAGCAGGTGCGACGTGGTACGGGAGTCCCAATGGCGCTGGAAGCGATGGTAATGGAATGACATTATATTTTTATATGGTCAATTCACTTGGAGTAAAGATCTTTTTACGCAATCACCGTTGGTCTCATGACACGCCTTTCAGTAATTTTGACTTATCAAGTCTTTTGAGAATAAATCGGTTCGGACATATGAGTAGCTTAGGTCAATCACCTAATCGTGATTGATTTTGGCTTTGTACCAAACACATATAGACTTAGAAGTCAAACTGGAATCAAGTACAACGCTAGACAATACTACTCTAGTAATTACACATTTCACCTGATCTGCAAATATACATATATACTTATACATACATACATAATATTTTATATATAATATACTTTGAATGATATTTTGTACGTAGGTGGTGCATGTGGGTATGGGAGTGGGGTCGCCCAAGCTCCATTCTCTTCAATGGTGTCCGCAGGAGGGCCTTCTCTTTTCAAATCAGGCAAAGGATGTGGAGCTTGTTACCAGGTTTCTCTCTTGCTAGAAAAGTGTTTCTCGAATTATTTTTATATTCGCCGTCATCGGAGAAAATTTGCCACGGACAAAGTTAATATATGTTCACGAGATATGCTTTTCCTAAATTAACAATCGTGGAATAGAATTCATGAAAACATCTACTGCGGCAAGCTTTCTAGACTCCCATTAAAAGTATCTTGACTTCTTCGTATTTGAACAGATTATTTGACTCGGTACATATTGTCCTATTCAAACAGATTATTTAGTAGTAGTTAGGAAGTGCAGTCTTTTGAGCTCTTGTTGATTAAATTTCAGGTGAAATGCACCGAAAACGCGGCTTGTTCTGGGAACCCAGTGACGGTCGTTATAACTGATGAATGCCCTGGTGGTCCTTGTGTTGCTGAATCTGCTCACTTCGATTTGAGCGGCACGGCTTTTGGAGCCATGGCGAGCCCCGGCAAGGCCGATGAACTTCGCAACGCTGGGGTGCTGCAAATTCAATACCAAAAGTCCGTACGGTCGATCCTTTCTCTATGGACCTTTTCGAGTGAATTCCAATTTTAACAGACGCGCAGAGGGAAAAAAGGAAGATAAAACGCATTGAAAAGTGCTTTAAATTAACGCGAAACTTTGCTTTCACCAGACTTATACTAGTCAGCAAATAGTCTAACTTGCTTATTAAAAGTCTATTTATGTGCACATATTTACAATGCCAAGCAGAGTAGAGTGCAATTTCCCCGGCGCGAAGGTGGCATTCCGCGTTGACTCCGGCTCGAACCCCAACTATTTCGCTGTGCTAATTGAGTACGAGAATGGGGATGGCGAGCTCGGCGCCGTCTACCTGAAGCAGGCTCTAGACTCTGACTCTTGGCTTCCGATGCAACAGTCGTGGGGCGCGGTGTGGAAGCTGGATGGCGCGGGCCAGCTGCGCGCCCCATTCTCGATCAAGCTCACCTCTCTTAACTCCGGCAAGACCCTGGTTGCCAACAACGTGATCCCCGCTGGGTGGCAGCCCGGACAGACGTACCGGTCCGTCGTCAACTTTGCTGTCTGAGGGTTGTGTGTGGTTTGCTTGGGAGACGAAGAAATGGAGATTGATCGTCCGTGAATTTGGTTGTGTTTTATGTGATTGGCAAAAATAAAATATAGGATGGTGTTGGTAAAAGAAAGTATTTTGCCTTTTCCACTCTGTGTAATCTAGTCAGCTATGAGCTACCTCTTGGAAAAGAGTAGTAGGGAGTAGGGGTGTGCATGGTCTGGGCGAGCGGTTCCGACCTAGAACTGAGAACCGTCTGCTAAGAACCGTTTCCGAAAAATTGAATCGGAACTGCCCGCTAGTTGCATGGATCCACCCAGGATCCGGACCACCGGTCCAATCCAATGCCGGGTGAATCCATAGAATTGGTCCAACCTCCGTGCCTTCTCTTTTCACCTCCAAACATCTGCTTATTTTGGCTCTCCCGACCATTGTAGCTTTATTCTCCTCAAGTACTAGCGCCGCGACGATGTCCATGGCGGTGGCAATCGTGACCCTCACTCCGCTTCCATCTCGGCCACCATCACCATCTTCGCCACTGCGTCTCCCACTCCTCCCTTGAGACCAACAATGAGTAGGACAATAGGACGATGAACCATTCTTAGACCTAGAGTTTGCCTATCCCCGAAGATGAGGATGATGAGGAGAAGCTTGAGGAGGGGGAGGAGGAAGAGGGGAGGTAGAAGTAGGATGAGCCAAACAACAAAGAGAACGATAGTGACGGTGAATGCGGAGGTGGCGATGAAATGGAGAAAGAGTTCAAGTTCGAGGGAGGAAAAGAGAATCAACTCACTATTTCGCCAAGTTCGGACTAGGACTCAAAGGGAGATGAGTAGATCTGGAGGTGAATCGGAGAGGAAGAGGAAGCTCGGGAAGATTTTAAATTGAGAGAGATGAGATGGAGTAGGAAAGTAGTAAATTGAGACAAGAGGGTGATTAGAGCTCTAAATTTTAGATTTGGTAATTTCGAATTTTTTTAATATTAAAAATCAATATATTGTTATAATATAACCAGTCCGGTCCGGGTGGGCGAGTGGGCGGATCCACCCATGGAACTGGGAATTGGACTGGTACCCACTGATTCCCATAAATTGGAACCAGGAACCGAATCGGTTCCCTTAAGAACCACCAATTTTGGGCGGTCCGGGCAGGTCCCGGTTCTTTTGCATATCCTTAGTAGGGAAAAATGAATGATATTATCCTTTCTAAATTAAGAATGATTTGAGTATTTTTGTTCTTTTATCTTTGTCAAATCTATTGTATCTGAAGCTTGAAAGCTTTTATGTTGTACCACTTCTAAAGTGGATGGTCGTATATTGTGTCAATCTATATGCGAATGGGTACGTTCTTCATTATGAAAAAATGAAACTTCTGAATGAGAATTATAATTCCAAAGAAAACATTTTCGATACATATTCATAAATAAAACTAACGAACCCGACCTTTCAACATATTCCTATCACTCCCAACCATCACTACTTTGATTCATTTCTAGGAAATCAACCTCTCGGGCGTTGAGTTTGTACTTAATACTATCTCCAACAATATACGTGAAAAGAAACATCATCATTGAATTTTCAGTTCAATACCGATCAAACTATTGACTAAAATTTAAGTTCAATCTCCATCAAGGTACTCTTGGACTACGTAGGACGGTTGGTGTTCACGTCAATAATTTCTAGCTAAAATTGACTCGAATGACTACATTAACAAATCATCAAAAGGTTTAAGTGGCAAAATTTCGAGATTTTAAAGTGAAGTGACATTCATGTAATAGATTTAGATTCTTTTTTCTTTTGTTAATCAAGTCAGATGAACGTCATTGACATGGACAAAGAAGAGCTGGGTATTGATGCAAATCAGTTTCTTGCCACTATTAAAAAGGTAAGTGACTTAAGGTGAGCATGATAACCATTATATTTTTTTATTTCTCTATCTTTGTGTTCCTTGGAATAGATTTGGAATAGAAATTTATTTGGTGACACAATTTCATTTTTTTTTTTTTTTTTTTTAATTATTTCTAGAACAACTTTCTACTTCAGAAATAGATTTGGACCATAAATCAGAAGTTAAAGTATTTACCTTTTCTATTTTTAGAACAAAAGTGAGTAATGAAAACTCTTTTCATTGTTTACTTTCATCATTGCCTTCCACCCACCCATTGCCCATGGGACGTCGGATGGCTGCTGTTGACCACCATATGTCAGATGCCTGCTGCTAGTCGCTCACCACGGATTGTCGGACGCCCGTCGCTGGCCCTTGGACTCCGGCCATCTACTACCAATTGCTGATCATTCACCACCGGCTGCCCACTAGTTATTGGCTGTTACCTACGTGCCTCCTACACCCAATTGCTGGTCATCGGTGACCCCCTTGCGGTTGTTGGCCGTCAGAAGCCAAACGCCTCCCACCACTACTCGAGGAGGGGAGGAGAAATTTTGTGTCATTATTAAACGAATTTCTATTTCAAAAGCGGAAATTTTATAAGGTTATCAAATGCATATTTCTGCTCAAAAACTTATTTAGAAAATAAAAATAGGAAAATTAATTTCTAGTAAGAAATTGATTTCTAGAATGGAATGGTTATCATACATGCCCTTAGTGTCCCTTATAAGCGAATTTTGTTCTTTGATAGTTGACCTCGGTGCAGACGCGAAGTGCATCATCAGTATCCTCAGATGAAGAAAGTCAAGCGAGTTCATGAAGGATGTTATGCTGCATTTGCGGTTCTTCATCCAAAGCCTGCGTAAGGCATTTGGAGGCTTTTGCCTTCTTTTTGTTTTTTGTTATTTTTTAATCATGTATTGCAATGCCTCCTGGCTTCTCCTGCTCTTCAATTTCTTATACCTTCACTATCCTGCAGCGTTAATACAATGTTGTTAAACCCAAACTTTATACTTAAGCTCGCTTGCCTTCAATTTTGAAGGTACCCAATCGAGCGACCGAATCGTTCTAGACATCAACTCAAAACCCCATATCTAGTTTGCGTTCCTTTCTCGAACGTCCGTCAGCTTTTTAACACACAAGGACTGTGGCTGTGCCGAAATTTCTGATCTGTTGAAGTCAAGCGACAATGAATGTGGTACGTTTCACAATTCTCCGACTCCTGTAATTTTAACATAAATAACATGTTACTGCCGCGTGGTATGATTGTCATATAAATTACCCTCTCTGGTCTTTAGTTGCGAAGCACTTTTGGTACTTGGGGCCCAAAGGCTTAGGCTATATTTGACTATTTCTCGTTTCTCTTAAGATGGATTAATAGGTTTGACATGAGACCATGTATTTGAGCTCATTTGGATCCAAATGGGGCTCGTAGGGGTGTGCAATCGGACCGGGTATACCTGGAAACTGGACCGACCCACCCGAAAAATAGGGCTGGGAACTGGTTCCCAAAATTTAGAACTGGTTTGAATTGGTTCGGGAACCGATTATGAGCAAATACCCACCCGAGAACCGGATCGACCGGACTGATTTGGGAACCGATTTTGTAAACCCAAAAGACCAAAACCCTATCTTTTTCCCCCTAATTTCTAATCTTAGAATTGCATTTTTCCTCTCACACGGCATTCCCCCTTCATCGTTTCTCTTCTTCGCTTGCTTCCCTCCCTCACTGGTTCACTGTTGCACCATTCATCGCATAGGATTTTTTATTTGCCTTATGATGTTTGTTTATGATGATTAACTTTGTGAATCCTTAGTTTTGTTTAGTCAAAAAGTTCATGTACTTATTGATTATATGTTCTAAATGTTTCAATATAAATGAGGAGGGTTTCGTTATTTTCTCACATATTAATGTAAAATTCAAAACCATATAAGATATTGGGCGGTTGCAAAATAGGTTCTAGTGGAAACTGGGTTGACTTTGGAACCGGACCGGAAAAATAGGGTGATTCCAAAATAGGGTCCAGTACAAATAGGGTCAGGTACAAGATTCAGGTCTGCAAACTACTCACCCTAGACCCGATCACCCTAGGGGCTTGTAGTATCCTTTGCCTAGTTTAATGAATCCACAGCAGGGCCGCTGCTTTTTAGCAGCTGCCGGTTCAGTCTAATGCCTGGTCCAGGATCTCAAGACATACAAGCAAAATGTTGCTCTTTATAGACTTGCAACCAATCAATCTCAATCTAACATCAGTAACAATCTTTCTGTATACATTATTTACATCCAACGCAGTTCCACCATTATGTAATCTCCAGTAGCAGACCAAGCAAGTTTAAACAGCAATGCCTGAAAAGAAGCACCCCTTGACATTTTTTAATCCAATGAAACCCAAAGTCCACACATCGCGCATCCTATTTGTACCAAAAAGATCCGGCAATCTCCTCCAAACTAAACATGAAAAACTACATTCAAAGATTAGATTATTGTTTCTCATTCACGAGGCCACATAAAATGCGGCTAGCTGAAGACATAGAAACACAACTTAGCGTCCCATCTCAACTAGCAAGCCTAATGAGAACAAGCATCCGTGAAATAAAAGAGTGCTTGGGAATAGATGGATTAAACCAAATACGTCTGTGCCAATCAACATGCTGGCCCTTCACTCTAATAGTCCTCCAAGAACAAGCAGTCGAGTAAGAACCAGATGAGTAAGGAATCCAAATCAACTAAAAATCAGCTGCCACATTGGGGAACAACACACCAGATATATCAGTTTGAATCTGCACCATAGCATCAGATCTTGCACGGGGCCAGCACCATCCAAGATCATTTATAACCCGGGATACTTTGCAATTTAAAGAATCATTAGAGATCACTCTTATTGAGAATTTATCTAAAAATGACCCAAAAGGATGCCTGGACTAGCTAAGGTTCTTTGAAAGGTTATAACTTCTTAGTCGATGATCACTATATGCCACAGCACTTAATCCCAATAGAAACATCATGCTTCTGAATCGGGAAAAATAAGTGAAAATTTGATAACATATTATGTTACAGGAACATAAATCTGCATCTAAAGTCCAAACATCACATTTGAATCTAACGTTCAACTGGATTTGTCAACAGCTTATTTGGGTCAACAATATCAGAAGATGTATATTTTAATCTTGGGTTAATAACACGAAAAACTATAAATTAGTACACATGTGACAAATTTACTCTAAACTAAAATCTCAAATTGATAGCCATGTAATGAATTTACTCAAAACTAACTTTTTAACCACCAAAAACAGGAAAATTGTCCAAAAAATCATAAACCTATAACATTTTTATCAATTTAGTTCAAAACTTTTCAATTCAAACGTAAATTTTTTCACGTTTTGCTAATTGAGTTCAACCAACAAATTTTGGTTAAAAATTAATGACGTGGACACTGCCTGTCTTATGTGTTACGATTGGTGTTGACAATTTTGTCAATAACATTTTAATATTTTTCAGATTTTTTAGTTAATTTTTTCTTTTCTTTTTTTCCTTTTTACCCTTTTTTCTTATTTTCATTTTCTACTTTCTTTTTTCCCCTTTCCTCATTGTTGGCCACTCTGGGGCCTCATCAATAGCCAATGAGTTGCTGGCCTTAGGCAAGGACCACCCTCACCGGCCTCGGCCTTGGCCATGGCTGTCAGCGGTGATTGGGATTTGGAGCTCGTGGCTGCCATAGCCACTTGAGCTCGACCTTTGACTTGTCGCCATGGTTGGGATATGGAGCTCACATATCTTGAACTCATCGCCTCATGGCCATAATCGAGATGGATAGTGGCAAGGAGTATATTGCCGGTAATTAGTCGATGTTTACCTTCCATATTCCTCTCGACGGTGGGATCCAAACAATCAGTGAGTTCTGCTTCCTTTTGGCTCCTTTCTTTGTAAGAGGGTTCTATCTGAAGTAGTCCTTATTCATTGCCATGGCCTCCTCCACTATTTGTCTTAGATCTATGTGCTACTAACGGAACACAATTTTTTTTTTTTCCATATATTGTGATGGTGGACGGGATCTAGAGCTCTAGATCCTAGCCATCATTGCGAGGCCACGAGCTCAAGATATGTGAAACTGGCCATGGCTGTGAGGCGATGAGCTCTAGATCTCGGCTATAGCCGTAAGCCTGGAGCTCGAGTTCAAGTGGCCATGGTGGCCACAAGCTCCACATCTTGACAACCATCAACATCCATGAACACGAGCTAGAGCTTGAGCTCGAGTGGCCATGGTGGCCACGATCTCTAGGTCCCAACCACCATTGATAGTTGCGGCTCGAGCTGAGGTTGAGGGTGGCAACTTGCTGGCCATTGACAAGGCCTGGTGGTGGTTGGTGGAGGGCATGGTAGTGGCTAGCGGAGGGAAAAGGGAAAAAGGAAAAGAAGAGAAAAGGAAAAAGGAAAAAAAAAAAAAAAAGAAAAGAAGAGAAGCGAAAAAGTCAGAGGTGGCCGATGGAGGGAAAAAGGGAAAAGGAAAAGAAGAGAAAAGAAAAAAGAAAGAAAAAAAGAGAAGGAAAAAAGTCGAGGTGGCCGATGGAGGGAAAAAGGGAAAAAGAAAAGAAGAGAAAAGGAAAAAAAAAGAAGAGAAGGAAAAGAGAAAAAAGATAAAGATAAATAAAATAAATAAAATCCTAAAGATATTGAAATATTATTAAAATTGTCCATGTCAAAAACTGATCATACTATGTAAGATGGTGATGTCCACATTAGCAATTTTCAATCAAAATTGGCCGGATGGTCTCAATTGGCAAAATGTAAAAATATTTAGAAAAACTCATTTAGTAGGTTAAGACTGAATTGACAATAATGCAATAAGTTTATGAATTTTTAAATAATTTTCTCTTATAAAAAGCTCTAAAGTAGTATATTCGTGATTTATTTATCCTTCGAAAAATCACAAATTGATACATTTGTGGTAAACGGAGGGTAAAACCCTAAAATCGTATATCCACTACTTGCCATGTATCATCCAACTCGGCAATTTTATAATAAAATTCATGGAAACCAATAGATGGTAAATTTATCACGTGTGTACCAGTTTGAGATTTTTTGTGGTTAAAAAATTAGTTTAGGAAAAACATATCACACATTTATCTATTTGAGATGTTTTATAATATAACCCTTTAATCTATTGAATTGACCAAACATAAAAGCATGTCCAAGTGGGAGAAAACAATGAGTAGAGAATTGCCATAGGATAACAAGTATATTATTGACACTAATTAAATGCCACCGATGATATTGAAAATTGCTGCTAATAATCTTTAAAATATCAGTATATGCATCTTATCGTGCCAATTTCAGAAATGATGCTAATGTAGTGTAAAAAACGTTCGATATTATTGTGGTGAGTTGGTTTGAGAGATAGTTCTCAATGATAGGGAAACTTTAGTTCTTTGCCATTTACAGTAGTGAGTAGGAGCAAATTTATTTTTAACAAAAAATATAACCAACATACAAGTGAGACGAAACTCACTTTTGACTTAAACGTATAGAATATGGATAGATATATTTGTAACTTCTTTATATATGGTAGTCAGTATTTTTGGTTTAGAAAAGTAATTTCCAATATATTGTTAAATCGAATGAATAAATTATACTGCATTCGATATTTTTTTTTTTCCATTGGAAAAGTAAGCACACACTTATTAGTAACTATTAATTTTTGCACACATTTTAAGGGTTGATGCTACAAAATATCCTAAATTGATACAACTATGACTAATTTACCACAAGTTAATTTGTTAATCACCAAAAACTTTAAGCTAGTAAATTTATGACAAATTTAATCCAAACTAATTTTTTGATCATAAAAAATCCAAAATTGATACATTTTTCTTATATATAAATTTACCCTCCATTAGTTTCTCTTAAATTGAATTAATATCACAAAAAATCATAAATTGATACACCTGTGACAAATGAAGGGTAAAATTCTAAACTAGTATACTCGTCAACCGATATG
The DNA here is from genome assembly GCA_016097545.1 of Eucalyptus victrix. Lineage (NCBI taxonomy): Eukaryota > Viridiplantae > Streptophyta > Magnoliopsida > Myrtales > Myrtaceae > Eucalyptus > Eucalyptus victrix. Next base: position 25,122,780 of record CM027839.1, on the reverse strand, counting down.
TGTCACTAGATTCAATAATTTGACATTAACGTTTAATGAAAATTAACAAAGGGTAAATTTGTCATATATAGAGTTTTAAATGGTCAAAAATTAATTTATTGTAAATTTGTTAGAGGTGTACCAATTTAAGATTTTTTAAGGTATTAATCCAAACTCTAATTAGCAACTTCTATATATATATATATATATATATATATATATATATATTTGATTAATGATATTCTCAATCAAAAAAGAGAGAGGCAAATTTCGATTTAAAACAAGTAGTGAAAATAACAAAAATGGAATGCCCGACTCCTTCGGTTGTCTAGAGAACAAAACGTGCACGTGGCCAGTTGTGCAGGTCACTTGGGGAAGAGCTTGGTCAATTAATTTTAGTGCTCCTTGCCAATTCCTTCGCCGAACATTCTTGCGCTCCTCGTCGAAAATGACAAATCGAAACCCAAAAGCGAGATATAGGAATCTGTGGAAAATATTCCTGACATTGTTATTTCTCAAGTCGGCTGACTGCTTCTGAATAAGAAAATCGAAACCCACAGGTGGGATTCATTAATTCGTGGGGTTTTCTTTTTCTCTTCGTTTCCGAGCGCAAGGAGAAATACGTTGGGGCGAACAGTGACCATACCATAGCCTGTTTGACTGTGCATTCATGCGAGATACTTGGGAGGAAGCATGTACGCCGTCTGCATTGCTTATTGTCCTTTTCTATCGCCTAACTCAATGAAATGTTACTATGGAAAATATTAAAAGTGAGATGAATGCTGTTGACAGTAGAGATAACATTATAGAGGATTCGTGACAAATTTTAACAAGCCTAAAAACAAGTTCTCATAAAAAAGACAAAGATCTCTTTTTTTCTTATAAGTAGACAAGGTAGAGAGGCAAGATAGTGCATATACCTTTCTGAGTGTCAACATGAGAGTTTCACACTCCTTACAAAAGATTTTGTTTAAGTCATTACTACTTAAGCTCCGTTTGGAGGACCGAATATAATTTTGGATAGGATAATATCTGGTGTTTGGGAGAACAATAGATTTGAATGTATCTGGACATAATTTGGAGAAAACATCCCCACCTTATGGAAAATCTAAGGAAAAAAGAAACAGAAAAAAGGAGAAAAACCCGATGGACCCTCTTTGCTACTCACCGCTATTCTTCGTCCACACCAGATGAACACCTCTTAGTCGATCTCTCTTCTTGTTGTCGACTCAACATCACCGTCCTCGACCTCAAATGCCATTGTCTTAAACTGTTGCTTCTAGCTTCGTCACGCGCAGCCATCCAAAGAGCTGACTTCCTCCAACAAGTTTCAGATTTCTTTTTTTTTTTCCTCGCAGAAGATCCCATTCTTTTTGTGAAAATTTTTTGGCGCCTATCATCGAGAATTTCGATGAACGTTGCTCTTATTTTCAATCATTCTCCTCTCTTGCTTTGATCTGAATAAAAGGATGGTGGTGATGGCTTAAATTGATGGGCTCATCAGGGACGCTTCGTCTTTACAACCCATTAATTTGGTGATCATGGGTCATCGACACGGGGTTGTTTAATGTAATCTAGGTTCTATTTGCCGGGACTTTTTGGGTCTATGTCCGTCCTTTTTCAGTACTTTGTTCTGCGTTGTCAACAAGTTCTTGAGGCAACCAAGTCGCGAGTCCTACATTTTTCCTTTGATTTTCAATTTTGGGTGATGGTATGTTTTAACTTTATTTCGGAGTAGAATCCCAGAGAAGAAACAAAGGATTTGAGTTCAGTTGTGGACTCAAGTATTGATTTCAGAGTACTAATCCAAAAGGTGACTTGCAAAGAAGGAACATTGAGCATCTAGAGCGAGAAAACAGGTAATTGCAGTAGTGCACACGAGATGTGGAATCGTTAACCTCCTGCCCTTACTAAAGGATGAAGATGATGATGGTCTGTGATGTCTCATTTTCCTTGACCACTAACCATGAGAGCGAAAAAGCGAGAGAGGTGAGTTGAGTGAGAATGTCAATGTATTTCAAATGCTCAGTTGGGTAATATATATATATATATATATATATATATATATATATATATATATATATATATCTAGACGTTATCGAACACCACGTAGAAGATTTCAAATTTTTTCATATCCTTATTTGACCTTATCCTATCCGGTAAAAATATATAGAAGACCAAATGTAGCCTTAGTTTGTATGAGCCGGTGACCGTAGCGCTTGTCAAAATTTTAGGAAACATGTTCACATGTGGTAGCAAATACACAAGGCACAAAATGACTAGAGGTTTGTTCACGATATGCCTCAAACTGGTGACCTGTTTACCACCATACCTAAGCATATAGCAAAACCAGTATGTAATACACAAAGCTGCAAGTTAATCAGGACATATTTTTACATGAGGTAGCAAATGCACAAGTCACAAGCTGACTAAAGATCTATTCATGACATGCCTCGAACTTGTAATCTCTTGGAAGACAGTGTGAACTCTCTAACCACCATAGCTGATGATATGGCAAAAGCAATATGTAATACTTGTAGATTAATCAGGACTAAATTAACGGGGGATATGTTCTATGGAATTATGGAATCAATATTAAGGAAACACATCTTCTACACGTATGTTGTATGTACGATAATAAGGTATATGAAGCTATGAAAAAGACAAGAAGACTCTATAATCATGTTTCTTTTTTCCGCCGCTGGAGCGGAAGACCTATTTATCAATTGCTGGACCAAAAAACGGGGTGAACTTTGTGGTCAGAAAATAGGTGACTTGACATGTTTCTTTTCCTGGAATTAATATTTGACTGTGAATAAAACCCTAGACGAAGAACGTTTCCCTCTTAGTTTACTGACACACTCTTCAATTAGTTCTTGTTTTGAATCATTCAAATTATTTGGGTTGTGAACAGCAAGTTGAAAAGCGAGGACAATGAGCTGTCTGACGCACTCTTGGCACAAAATTGGCGCACATTCCCGGAAATCATAATTTCTATATGCTTAGAAATGACTACGTCTCAACCCCTAGTACTGGAGTAGCTCATTCAATTGAACCTACACATGGGTGTTGCAACCTATATATATATATATGCCGGTATGCATCATAATGGCAATACTAAAGACGCTCTTCCTATTTTCAGCTTTGTCACTCGTTAGTCCTAAGTCCTACACGAACACCTACAAACAGAGAGAATTCGAATCGCCGACCCCAATCGCAGAATCAGAAATTGCCAGCCCAGAAATTTTAGAGAAGAGCATGGACCAACTTATAGAGGCCAATTAGAGTCTACAAGAACTTATCTCGAACCGCATCAGTAGGACCCAGGAATTGATGAATCTGTACTTCGTCTTCCAAGGTATTGTTTTTCTTCTATGCTAGCGTCCTTGGAAACGATCAGGTGTAAACTGAAATGGACTTTTTACGCCCTCTCTTTACTAGCCTCCATTTACAACTCCCTCGCGGTATTTGTAAACATCCGTATGTCGCTGAAGTACTACGTAAATATGGCCCTCAACTGGGATCTACACGACAAACTGAGGGTGCACCTTGCCAATCTGAGGGTGCAACAACGGAACAATGCTAATAACCAAGCAGCGGTAGAGCAACAGAACAATGCTTACGCCGAATTGGTGCCGCAGCAACAGAACAATGCTAATGCCCAAGCGACGGGGCAGCAACGGAACAATCCCTATAGATTTAGAATCAATCAACGCTACACCATGTGTTATTTGACATTGCTGCTGCTTTTGATATTTTTGGCTGCAATGCTATATGGTTTCTCCCAAATTCACTGTTGTCACCGATGCAGTTACGGATGATTAGTGTAATTTTTATATTATGTTACACTAGATCACATCTCAATATGTGGGGCATGTAGATTAGTAATTCGATCATGTCGGGGTCAAACTACGTGGATGTCGCCTAGTTGATTTTCCGTTTGAAAGTGCTTCTTGCATGTATTGAATAAATATTATGTGGACCTTAAACTATGCTTCCATTGTAAAAGAAGTAGGTTTGCAATGTGTAATGGAAAAATTATCCAAAAATTAGCCAATTCAGCTCTAAACATTCCAATTTTGCCAATTGAGGACTAAATTTTTTTTTTACATTTTACCAATTGAGTCCATTTGGCCTATTTTAATCGGAAATTAGTGATGTGGACTCCAATGGTACCATATAGGATTGTTGGTGCTAACGTGGACACATTTTTGTAAATTTTTCTATAAAATTTGAATTTTTTCTTTTTTTTTCCTACCAAATCCCATGAGGGATGCTAGCGTGGTCACAAGCGAGGGTTGGCGACTGGGCGAGGGCCGTGAAGCCCTCGCCTAGTGACCAATGAGGGTTGGCTAGCCCTTGCTGAGCTTGGAAGAAAAAAGAAAGAAAAAAAAGAAAAATTATAAAAAAATCAAAATTTTAAAGAAAACTTTTGGCTAAAATTGGCCGAGTGTACTCAATTGAAAAAACGTAAAAATATTTTTGACCCAATTGGTAAAATTGAAAGGCTTAGAATTGAATTGACCAAAGTATAATAAATTTAAGATTTTTGGACAATTTTTCCCACTGCAGAAGCAGCATGAAGAAATCCACTCCTCCGCCGGCGGCTCGGCACCTTGTGCTTCTTCCTATTCTACTACTCCTATTGGGATGGGTTCAATGTTGGAGACCGCTGAATCCTGGGCTTCGCAAATAATAAGAGCAGTTTTAGGTATGGGATTATGATTTCAAGATAACGATTGCACATGAGAAAATTCCTATCTTTCTGACAATAAACTGAATTCACATTGTCCGCCGATTCCAAGAATTTGCTATGGATTTGCTTGACTCAATAAGCTCTAACTATAGACCCGTTTTTCATGGACACCTTTCTGCCATGATGGTTTTCATAGAATAATTTTGAAGGTGGAACACTCAAATTCAGTAAACTCGACTCTAATTAAGAAAAGAAGGAGACAAATAGGCTTTTTCTTTTATTTTTCTTTTCTTTAAAGAAATGATTACCATACTTGACTTTATATAGGCTTGTACATGACTAGTAATCTTAAATAACTCATAAATATATCTATCATTCCGAGATAATACATTCCATAAATTTACAAAACATTAAACTAGACATAGAAACATGAATCTAAACATACACGGACATTCTCGATGCATGTAGGGGATTAAAATATTTATGGGTGCACGTTGGACATTCACAAATTTAGTTTAATTACTAACAGATTTCACATGAAGTAGGTGTTAACTAGACATTACACACCACTTGCATGAGATGCGATTCTAGTTCCTGCCGCCATACTATGAACTCAGGGTTATATCTACATTATCTTCATGTTAATGAACGTGTTGCACCATTAGAATATGTCTCATGGGTTTAATTACAATCGAGAGGAGACTATAAGTGATATATGATATTTGTTTGGAGGACACTGTCTTGAAACTTAACAGGCAGACGGGATCTAAGAGGAGGATTATTGAAAAATCTTTTACTTGCGATTTGAAACAGGGCTCCGGCCGCCTAAGTCTATAATCCATAATAATTCTGATAGACCCGTTGTTCTGATCCCCATCCAATGTACTCCTAAAGCTCTTCTACGGCTTGGCATGGTCTGTGGGGATCTGGTGAAAATAATCCCAGTGGGAGAATCTATAGAAGTGTACGGTCGCAACTACGACCTCAATGAAACGAACTTCCACTGCCAGATATGGATCCTTTTTCGTGCCGGGAAGGTAGGAGAAAAAGTCCAAGCATTTGAGACACGTGTCCGCGATGAGGAATATCTCAAGGGGTTGGACGTAGACGGGGCAAATCGTATTCTTCATAGTCAACTGACGCCTAACATGTACCTGTTGGAAATATAATTTGATAACTTAGGAAATACCATCTTGAGTATCAATGATTGATTTATTTAGTTGGGTAATTGACTTGGTAAAATAGGAATTAGAATCGATGTATATTTTCTTTTATTCCTTTCCTGTTTTACACTTTGCCCTTTGTATTACAAATAGTGCAATCAGCATGTACAACAGTGATATACAGAAATACAAAAAGCTCCAGTTTCCTCTCCACCTTATTTTCTGTCATGGTATCAGAGTAGGTATCGCTTCTTCTTCAATTGGATCATCAGTTATTGCTTCGTCGGTACCTACTCAGCCATCTGTTACGGCGCCACTTGCTTCGTTCCAAATACAGGGACCAATTCAGTGGCCTCATCTCGGCTGGTACCCTATTCAAGGCCAATGGGCCGCTGGGTCGAGCAATGCATGGGCTCAACAGAGCTTACCTGGAGAGAAGAATGGAATGGGGTTCGGAGTTCGACCCGAAGGATGTGGATCTTCTCGGGAGAATTACCCAAACAACGGGTCGGGCTAGACAAGAATGGGTTCTGGATCTGGATCCATCACAATGGATCCCTACCCAGTTTCCAACCCGGTTTCCAAACTAGTTTTCTGATCTACGCGTTTCCGTTCAACGGCGGCCGTCCTAAGCCCGGAGATCCCCTTCACACGACGACGGCCGACGGACCGGAGCTCCGACTTATCAACGTGCAGCTCACTAGACAGGACAACTACAACACCTAGGCTCGCGACCTCCGACGAGCACTCGTAACGAAGGACAAGGATGGTTTCCTTGACGGCTCCGTCCCCTATCTGACCGACGAACAAATGCAACGATTATGGAAAAAATGCAGCCAATTAGTCCGTACCTGGATCAGAAATTGTCTCGCTCCGGACGTTGTAACTGGGCTACTGTCGACCGAAGACTTCAAGACCTTTTGGGCAAAATTCAAAAATTAAGGGTAAATACTGTGAATATTGTGGACGTCCTCATCATACTATTGATATGTGCTGGAAATTACATGGAAAGTCAGGTGATAAGAAGGACAAAGATGTTGATGCTTACCAGGTTTTAGCACAAAGGACTGATGGGGCAAATAAGATAATTTCTCAAGATTAGTATCAGAATATAATGAAAGCAATAAATCAGCTGGCAACAAATGATAAGGCTGCGAATTTCTCAGGTATATTTTTATACAAGGAAAATTCAATATCAGTTGATGCATGGATAGTTGATTCTGGTGCCAGTGATCATATAGTTTACAATGAACGGTTATTTACTAGTATTCAAAAGAGGCCACATTCTTCAGTATCTGTACGCCTCCCAAATGGAAATACCACTCATGTTACCAAGATTGGTACTGTCCAACTTAGTCCAGATATTATTCTCAAGAATGTTCTCTTCATTCTTGATTTTGAGTTCAATCTCTTATCATTCTCAAAAACTTGTGAGGATAATTCTTGTCGTGCCATATTCAATCGCAATGATTGCTTCTTTCAGGACCTTTTGATTGGCAGACTGATGGGCTTGGGTAGTGTTGCAGAAGGGCTATATTTTTGGATTGATCCGCAAAGGAATTTCGAATTATTGAATAAAAGCATTTCTTGTAATGCCATTGCTAGTAATAAAAATCTTATTTTTCATCAACGCTTGGGTCACACTGCAAAATTCCCTTATCCTAGTGTCCAATCTGCCCATTGGCAAAATAGTCTCGGACACACTTTCTAGTTAGCACATCTAGATCCACCAGTGCTTTCTCCTTACTTCATTTGGATATTTGGGGACCCTACCACACGAGACATCGTGATGGGTCTCGGTTTTTCTTGACCATTGTTGATGACTATACTCGAGCTACTTGGGTTTTCCTTATGTAATCCAAGAGTCAGACTTTTTCAACACTGTCGAATTTTCTATCTCTCATTAAAAATCAATTCGACAGACCTATCCAGAAAATTCGTACGGATAATGGACGTGAGTTCTTTTTTGCGGAATGTGAATCTTTCTTGTCTTCTCGAGGTATTCTACATGAGAGTTCATGTAATTATACACCCCAACAAAATGGGATTGTCGAAAGAAAACATCGTCACCTCTTAGAGGTAGCTCGAGCCCTAAAATATCAAGCTTCCATACCTGAAGAATTTTGGGGAGATTGTGTAATCACAAAGAGCTTATTTGATCAATCGATGCCAACTAGAATTCTTAATGGACGGACTCCTTTTGAATTACTTTATGGAAAGCAACCAATAATTGATCATCTTCGAGTTTTCGGATGTTTGTGTTATGCAGCGAATCCGGGCCACCGAAGTAAAATGGATCCTCGTGCAATTCGGTGTGTTTTTATGGGATATCCTACATTGCAAAAAGGCTATCAGGTCATGGAAATCTCTACAGGGCATTTTTTTGTTAGCAGGGATGTTGTCTTCCAAGAAGATATTTTTCCTTTTCAAGAAACTGCGTTGATGTCTTCCATTCCAGAGTTAGATCATCGACCTTTCTTATCAGAAGATGACCTCACTGTTCATAATCAATATATATTTATTGCACCAGAACAACATATGCCCGATGATTTGAAACGAGCAATCGACTCACCAATTTCTTCACCTGAGGAAGATAATTCATCAAATTCTTCAACGGCCTCTTTGCCGATGATCCACCAGAATCCATCTCCTGTAATGTCAGAAGAAACCAGAATTGAGCAGCCTCGGCGTTCTGGACGTCACACTAGACCTCCTACATGGACAAAGGATTATATATGTCCTACGTTGGATTGTCCAGGTACGCAATACCTCGTATCATCTTATGTTTCATTTAGTAGACTATCATCTTAACACATGTGCTGCATTAGTAGAATTTCGGAAGAACAGGAACTGTCATCATACTCTTAAGCAACGCATGATCCTAAATGGCAACGTGCTATGGAAGCTAAACTCAAGGCTCTCAATGAGAATCAGACTTGGGACATTGTTCCATTACCAGCAGGACGAAAACCTATTGGCTGCAAATGGGTTTATAAAATCAAATTTAAAGCTGATGGAACCGTTGAACGATACAAGGCCCGTTTAGTTGCGAAAGGATTCACGCAACGAGAAGGCTTTGATTATCATGAAACATTCTCTCCTGTGGCAAAAGAAGTCACTGTTTGCTTTTTCTTATCCGTTGCTGCTTTTCGCAATTGGCCGCTACATCAAATGGATGTTAATAATGCTTTCTTACATGGAGATCTAGATGAAGAGATTTACATAGAGCTTCCACAGGGATTACGCAGACAAGGGGAGTCTCCTGTGTGTCGTCTCTGCAAATCTCTGTATGGACTCAAACAGGCTTCTAGACAATGGTATGCTAAGTTCACTGCTGCTTTAACCAACATAGGTTTTCAGCATTCCAGACACGATTATGCCTTGTTCACATGGACTGAAGGTAATTCATCAATCTATCTTTTAATATATGTTGATGACATTCTTATCATGGGGAATAATGAGGTGTCTATTGCAAAATTCAAAAGCTATGTCCATTCCACTTTTCATATCAAAGACTTGGGATCTCCTAAGTATTTTCTAGGCATTGAGATAGCTCGGTCTGATAGAGGAATATCTCTCAGCCAAAGAAAGTTCATTTTGGAAATAGTCTCTGAAGCAGGATTATCAGGATGCAAACCAGTAGTTATTCCGATTGAGCATAATACAAAGTTTACGACACATGAGTATGATTCGACCTCGTCTTCTCTCATTGAAGATTCGTTACTTGAAGATCCATCAATATACCAATGACTTGTTGGGAAACTGATTTATCTCACGATGACAAGACCGGATATTTGCTATGCTGTGCAAATACTCAGTCAATTCATGCACAAACCGAAGCAATCTCACATGAATGCAACCTTGAAAATTGTGAAATACTTGAAGGGATGCCCAGGACTTGGGATTTTTCTATCTCAAGATTGTGACATGAAAATGATGGCATATTGTGATACGGATTATGCCACTTGTCCAATGACAAGAAGATCCATCACTGGTTTTTGTATTAAATTTGGAAAGTCTCTTATCTCGTGGAAAACAAAGAAGCATTCAATCGTATAACTATCATCAACAGAATCAGAATATTGAGCTATGGCAAAGACTATTTGTGAAATAATTTGGATACGAGGATTACTTGCAGATCTTGGAGTACAAGTGGATGGACCCACTAAATTATTTTGTGACAATGATGCTGCACTCAAGTTAGCAGCGAATCCAGTGTTTCATGAAAGGACTAAGCAATAGAGGTCAATTGTCATTTCACTCGAGACAAGATTCGAGAAGGGATCATCACAACAAGAGGAATAGGAACTACGGAGCAACCTGCGGACATTTTTACCAAGCCATTATGCCAAAGACAACATGCATATCTGTTAAGTAAGCTTGGCGTCCTCAATATATATATAGACCACTAGCTTGAGGGGGAGTGTTGGAAATATAATTTGATAACTTAGGAAATACCATCTTGAGTATCAATGATTGATTTATTTAGTTGGTAATTGACTTGGTAAAATAGGAATTAGAATCGATGTATATTTTCTTTTATTCCTTTCCTGTTTTACACTTTGCCCTTTGTATTACAAATAATGCAATCAGCATGTACAACAATGATATACAGAAATACAAAAAGCTCCAGTTTCCTCTCCACCTTATTTTCTGTCAGTACCTTAATTGTAATGTAGCAAGGCAGGTCATCATAGCAGAGGTCGGTCATGCTGGTCAGGTGGTTACTTTAAAAGTCTGGAAAGCCTCTTTGTTGTTGTCTCTGCTGCTTTTCTTCACTCTTTCGGCATACTTCCCAGTCGATTCATCGGTCAAAAGGATAGACATGGAGGTTATCGCAAACTTAGGCAGAGATTCCTTGCGGTGTGCAAATGCATGTTTAATAGATCGTTATGTTAAATAGATAATATAGTGACTTTCGGGATCCGTTTGTTTTGCAAATTTTTTTCCTAAAATTGGTAACATGCAACGCTTGAAATTATCAATTAGCGAAAAATATTATTATCATAGAGAACAATTTATATCTAAATAATTTTGCGGACGATAAAAACACTTTTCTTATTGATTTTTAGCAATTATTTTTAGAAAATGTTTTTTTTAAACCATTCGTTTATTACACCTTAATATACATTTAAACCACGGAAAAAGTATCAAAAAAAGATGTATTTGTGTCGGTTCAGTTATAAACATTTCAATTGTGCCAACTAAGTCATAAACTTTTTAAAAATTTGCTAATGTTGTTCATCCAGTCAATTTTGATTAAAAAAAAAAAATCATTGGCATTGATGTCAACTATCTAGTGTGATATGATCGGTGTTGAATTAGGCAATTTTTTTTTTAGTTTTTCTGAATTTTTATTACATTTTTCTTCTTCTTTTTTTTTCCCAACTGTGGGTTGACTCTACCTTTTGCTGGCCATGGGCAAGGATCTTCATGCCCTCGCCAACCACAAGCAAGGGCATCAAGCCCTTGTGTAGATTTAAGATAGGGTTGCAACGCCCTCACCTAGTCTAGGCAAGGGCCATAGGCGAGGACTGCAAGCCCCTCACCTATGGCTAGCAAGGGTGTCACGGATCTAGGCAAGGGCCTGACGCCCTCACATGTTGCTAGTGAGGGTTCGAAGGCCTTCACCTATGGTTAGTGAGGGTCGCGACGCCCTTGCTTGTTATTGGCCATCTCCCCGGCCTAGAGTTTTTGGGAAAAGAAGAAAAAAATAAGAGAAAAAAATTCATAAAAATATTAAAAATTTTTTGCATGAGCGTTAGCCATGTCATATCAAATAGCCAACATCCATGTTAGCAATTTCCAGTCAAAATTTGTGGGATGAATTACATTGGCAAATCATCAAAAGGTTTATAATCTATTAGTGGAATTGAAAGAATAATAACTGAATTGACACAAATGTAATTGATTTTTTTGGATACTTTTCCCTTTAAATCTCAAAATTTGTCTGATCCTTAGCTACATTATTTACTTCTTCCCGATTATGGTTTTGAGGTCCTACATCTAGGTTCTTAGAAATAATTTTGATTTAGCTTTTAATAGAATATGTTTTAGGTAATTTCTGATAAAGTCTCTTCATTTCTAAAGACGAAGATATATAGCCATTCGATGCTTCTTTTTTCTGTAACAAGAAAAATGGTTCTTGTGTTTCGGTTGTTAGGTCTCTTCATGATAGCTAATGGCTTTTGAGGTTTCTAGGCATTGCTGGCCTTCCCTGTAAACTATAACGAGACATTGATTTCTTCTATTACAATAAATAAGCTGAATGACTTTTGGATTTTGCAATTGATATGCTTACCTGTTTTATCATTACTCCAATATATTATATTGTATAGTCCTTCTCGAAATGACAAATATTTATTTGTTGCTCTATATACACTGTTTATTTTATGCTTGAGTATTGATTTTTCTTCATTATCAGGCACAGGTTAAGTAGTGGTGAGCATCGGTCTAGGGTCCACCTTTGATCGACCCTGGACCGGCCCAACCCTGCAAGTCCTAGTCTAATTTCTAAGGGGATTGGGTTGGTCCTTGATCCTAAAATTTCTGGACTAGCACTGTGCGGGTCGATCCTCGGTCATGAGAGTTTTGAGTCGGTCCAATCTAAACCAACATTGAATATATATATATATATATATATATATATATATATATATATTTTATAATTTTTTTATATAGACAAAATCTTAAAATAAATAGCATCAACAATATTAAATAATTATTTAGTGATGGGTTCAATTAATTTTACATTGTTCTTTAATAATTTAGATTTTTATTGTCTTTTATGGCGTCAATAATCATAATTTACGAAGGAGGAAAATATTTTTTTAACGAGTCCTTGTCACGCCCCGAACCTCGAGCGTGCCAACATCCCACCATGGTCATGCAAATGCGACATTCCCAAGTAGTGTCGCCGACCCCATTCATTTATTATTGCGCAAGCGGAACGTATTATAAAACCCCTGACAATGAAATACGGGATAGAAAAGCAGGAAGTAAAACCACAACATAACACTTTCATAATTCAATAGAATTACAAATAAAGGTCTACGGCCAAAAGTCTACAAAAGACCGGCTCTTCAAAAGGAACTGTCTTACGACCTACAAGTTAGACACGTTCTCCAATCCTTATAACTTCACCTCTGCAACTCCTCAAGACCAACCAAAGCTATCTAGTCGCTCCGTCTACTAGGGACCTGAAATTGTAATCCCCAAACCGGGATGAGAGAATGTCTCAGCAAGTTCAACCCCCAAACCCCTATTAGAAAGAAAATACGCCTCGGGTGGCCTAGCCACATCACACAGAAGACTTACCTCGTCTTAATTCACTCATGCAGATTAGCACAATTTGAATCACACAATCTCAGATAGTAATAATAATTCAAACAATTAGAACGCCATCACTTTCATATAAATCACAATCGCAGTTAGCACGCATTCCAATTATTATTCACTACCACACAAGGGCATAGCCTACTCGCAGTTCGGCTATCTACTGACATTAATGCCAGGCATCACCTCCCCCTATGAAGTGCGGCTTCGTCATTACGTCGACGGCATTCCCAAAGGAGCATCGTCTCCCCCTTGGAGCACGGCTTCGTCACTACGTCGACGGCATTCCCGAAGGAGCATCGATCCAGTCGGCCCAGCTTCTACTGTGACCAGCATCCATCGCGTGGGCATCTCATATAGGGGCAAGTCCGGCTCAACAGCCCAGGACGATTCCTCTTAGTTATCACACAACCAAAGCATACTCGGCCCTAGGACACTTTGCATTTCACTCAATACTTCCACTTAAAATAATGATCCCGGCCATTTTTCTTCATATTAAAAATATTTCAGAAATTACTCACGCGTGTGGGGAAATGCTAATTTCGAATAAAAAAGCCAATATCTCACTTTTTCAAATCCCACTATTTAATATAATAATTAAAATCCAATTTTTGCATCAAAACCCTTGGGTTTTTATGAATAAAATCCCTATTTACCGAGTCAACACTCAATTTGCCACATCCATTCATCAAATTCAAATTCTAAATGCACAAAAGAACGATCAGCATGAAATTATGAGAAAATAAGGTTCCAAAATAATTTTCAGAATTTATTAAATAATTAAATTTATTCCAAAAATTAATTAAATAATAATATCCATATCTTTCACGATCCACACTCAATTTATAATATCTAATCATCAATTTCAAAATCTGATGCATAGCAGCAACCGGCACGAAATTTCGAGAATTTAGGGTCTTGACAAATTTTTCGAATTTAATAAATAATTAAATTTATTACGAAAATAATTAGATAATAATATTTTAATAATTTCGAATAATAATATATTATTAAATTATTTAATAATTTCGAAATATTTAAATAACTCAAAAGTAAATTCATTTATGTCAAATCAAGTCTTATTTTAAATAAACCTACTTACCCTTAATCAAGCACGCTTTAAATTAAAACACCACCTTAATCTAATCTATCCTTAAATAACCTAAACTAACAACCTAATAATACTTAACATAAACTAAACCTCCCTAAGCATAATTAACCCACTAAGCGAGGTTTAGTGAGCTAAATTCACCGGATTAACGAACTGAGCGGACCAAAACGACGAGGACGGCGAGGGGAACAACTTTCCTCAAAGCGGGCCAAGCATTCAGGGTCGGAAAGCCGGCCGAAACGGGCCAAAATTGAGTTGGAATACCCATTTTTCCAGCTACTGGTCACAGGCGGAGGAGGGCCAGACGGCGGCTGGTTCGGGTCGAAAAGGGCGGAGGAGGGCAGCGGCAGCTCGTGCGGGTGAGGCGGCAGCTTCGGCGGGTCTCCCAGCGGTGACGACGACAGTAGGAAGCTGCTGGAGATGTCGAACGAAGGCTGGAGATGCGGGCTGAGGCGAAGAGGAGGTGAGCTGGCCGGCGAGCGGCGCGGGGCAAATGCGCGGCAGCGGCGAGCGGGCGAACGGTGACCGCGACAGCTCTGGCGACGGCAACGATGGCGTGCGAGCGGCAGTGGACGGCCATGGCTGCTCGAGCTTCTTCTCTACACTTTTTTGATCTTCGCACAACCAAGATGGAGGAGAGAAGGAGAGATGGGACCATTTCTTTTTATTTTTATTTTTCTTTAATTCAACAAAAATGGCCCACCATGACCTAAGATGACATCACACTCCACTATCTCCCACAACCTTATTCCAATGGTTGCAATTCCATTTTCCGCCGGGGTATAAAATCTTGTACAACAAATTCTTCAATTCCACTTGATTCTCTTCCAAATGCGTACAATTAAAGTTCATAAATTAATGCAACGTTCCCAATAAGACTTGTGACACACCATGACTTTCAATTTCAAAGTTCGATCTCAATCTCACGATTAATTTCACTTTGGCACGATACTAACGCGTCCTGATCTACCGAGTAGCTTTTAAAAATTTTCATGCATTTGATCTCGTGATTGATCAATTCAAGCCACAATGTATATCTTTGAGACATTGGCAACTTTCGGTTGTTGGGGTAATATCAAGATTTCAAATACGGACATAAGGTACCCAATCGACAGAAAAGTTGGTCTAGTGCCGATCGAAAAAATTGTGCGATCTGGTGGAATCACCCACACTTGATCACATGTCTCTGTCGAGTCAACCTATCTCCGATCTCTAATCGATTTTTATTTGTGCCGTAATGACCCTTGCAGACTAGCTCGGTCGAAAGGTCGTTTCCTGGTCAAATTCTCGAGTCTAATGCATTAGAATCTCTTAAGGACTTCACCTGATAGACTAGTTTTTACATGAGTGGCCGACTCACGGAAAAGAACTATATGCGTGCCAACAAAATGCCCGCTTCAATTTATTGAAAATAGAATTGGAAGATCAGGATGTCACAACTCTTCCCCTCTTATAAAATTTTGTCCTCGAAATTTAAACCTTTATCAATT
Organism: Eucalyptus victrix; assembly: GCA_016097545.1. Classification (NCBI taxonomy): domain Eukaryota; kingdom Viridiplantae; phylum Streptophyta; class Magnoliopsida; order Myrtales; family Myrtaceae; genus Eucalyptus; species Eucalyptus victrix. Next base: position 25,107,006 of record CM027839.1, on the reverse strand, counting down.
CTTAAACAAAAAGGTGGGGGTACAATCATCTCATATAATCTTCTCTTTCTCAAGTTGCTCCTTCTGTACCAATGCTGCCAGATCACTGCTATCATGCCAAAATCACTTCGAATGCACAATACTAAACACTTGCCCACTTAAAATTCCAAAGGTCATCAACACAAAATTTACGAAGCTAAACTAGCGATTATGAACAGTCTTTAAACTGTCTCTGATAATTGCAATTGAATCACTGATTTCTTAACCAACTCTGGACCTGCGATTTTCTGATCTCTGAGCTCATCTCAACTGATTGAAGTCCTATACACTCTACTCTGCACTGATTAAAAGAAACTATTTGACTGATCTACTGAAACTGGGAACCTTTGGTTAAGATCTGATATAACTCTGACACTAATCTTGGCAACTGCAATCACTAACTATTGTACTGACCTTGGCATATGATCTTTCTTTCCTTGACTTCATCTCAGCAATTGAAATTCTACACTCTCTGTTATGCATTGCTTAAGAAAAAACCATATGAAAGCTCTGCAAACTTGAAACATTTGATCTAGATTTGAAATACAATTCATCCCCGGCACTCCATGCAGATGAATTCTATGATATACACACTTCTGTATACCTATTCTAATTGAGATCTTTTCATGCTGCACTAAGGTGAGTTGACTCTGTTCATCTGTCGAACACAACCCCATAAGCAATCAATACTCTTCTCGACTCCTTAATAAGTCTGTCATAACGTTCCATCATGCTATACTTCCATTCCCACACAAGACTCTCTCAAGTGCTTGAAAAAGCTTTCATAGCTTACATTACCAAATTCTTACTTACTAATACATCCAACACTTACAACTTGTTCGGCGATATCTATCTTCATACTGATCTACCAATCTCGATGATGTAAATTCTGACTCATCTTCATACTGTCTGGACAACGCTAAAGTTGCTATGATGAGCTTCCCATAAGATCTTTTCTTTAATCTCTATATCGTCAATTACACACAATCTTCCTCAGAACCTTAGCATTCTGTCTTTAGAAATTTGAAAATCAACCTCTCTCTCTTCTACATTCACTTATAGAATCTTCTGAATTTCTGAATCTATCCACTGAAGCGTTTTGATTCTGATCTATACTCTCGGCTTACTTTTGAGGGTGGTCATAAGATTAAAAAAGTGGCCTACTGTAGATTTGAAAACCGAATTTTGAACTTCCTCAAATAAGATCCCATCCTTGAGTACTAACTGTGCAACTAAGGACTCTCGACTCATTGCATCTGTAACTTTGCTCACATTTCCAGAGTGATATGAGATATCATAGTCATAATCCTTAAGGAGTTCCATCCAGCGACGATATCTCATATTCAACTCCTTTTGAGAGAATATGTACTTGAGACTTTGATAGTCATTGGCGATATGAAATATTCCTCTATATCGATAGTGCCTCTAAATTTCCAAACGAACATAACTACTGCAAGTTCTACGATGTACGTCGAATAATTTAACTCACAAGATCTCAATTGACGAGACGCGTATGCAATAACCCTATCTTGCTGCTTTAACAAGCAACCAAATCCTTTAAATAACGAGTCACCGTAGATCTCGAATCCTACTGGACCAAATGGAATAGTAAGCACAAGTGCAGTAGTTAGCTTCTGCTTAAGCTCTTGAAAACTACTCTCGTACTTATTCAACCACACAAACTTTTCTTCCTTCTTTAGTAGTCCGGTCAACGGCGATGCTAACACTGAAAACCCTTCTACGAACTGTCTGTAATACTTTGCTAAATCCATAAACTTCTGATCTCTATCACTGTAGTCAATCTCAACCAACTGTTCACTCATTTAATCTAGGACGGGGTCTACGAAGATTTTTTTGCCCGAAATCATGTGACCTAGGAACGCAATACGAGTCATCCAAAACTCGCATCTGCTAAGCTTATTGTAAAATCCAAAAGCACTCAAGGTCTAAAGTACCATCCCCAAATGTATCTCGTGCTGCTTAACACTCTTTGAACACATCAGGATAACTTCAATGAACATGATCACAACTAATTCAAGTACCCTCAAACATTCTACTCATTAGACCCAAACAAATAGCTATGGTGTCCATCAAACCACACGGTATTACAGTGAACTCACAACTGCCGTATCAAGTGCGAGATACTAACTTCGGTATGTCTTTCTTCCTGATCCTTAACTAATGATACCCTAACCTCCAGTCGATCTTGAGGAATATCGATGCACAAACACAACGAACCAACTTTCTTCTTCACGAATAGAACATATGCTCCCCAAGGTGATAAACTAGAACGTATGAATCCCCTATCCAATAATTTCTGCATCTGCACTTTCAGTCCTTTTAACTCGAGTAAGACCATCCGGTAAGGAGCCTTAGAGATAGGCTCTGATCCGGTTGCTAACTCAATCGCAAACTTTATTTCTCTTTCTGACAGCAGACTTGGCAATTCTTCAGGAAAAACCTTTGATAACTTCTGTACCACGATTCATTTTTTCATAATCAGCTCCTCACTAACGCATCCATTACAGTTATCATGTAGATTCAATAACCTACAACCTGAACCAAGTCATCTTCAGTGACGAATAACAAGGATTGAAGTTCCCCTTCGACTCTCAGTGATTCAAAACTTTTGCACACTAACTGAACAAACTGAATTATATTACTCGATTCAACAACAAAAAGCTCTTTGAGCCAAACCTTTTTATAAATGACTTTCAAGTCATACTTAAGCAAGTCCTTTCAAGTACAACTATAGTCAGAGATTCATCTTTCTATCACTTTATTACCACGACGAAGATCCTACAACCTTCATTGAAAATTCTACTGCACTACTCTGATAAAATTTCCTCAAGAACATTTTCCCCTTGATCAATGCATGGTCAACCCATTCATGCTCTTCTAGCCATCCTAGTGGTATCCTATCTGCAGTAACGGTGCTTATGCTCTCCTAAACTTATACGGACCGTTCCTAACCTGACAGTCGTGCTAGTCATATTCAAATCATGCTCCCCTTTTACTCTAACACTAGGTTGACTCATGCCTCCTTTCCACAAACTTGGCACACAATCAGAGAGTCCTCAACCTCCCATCAAGTGAAATCATGCACCCTTCCTTGCACTAGGGTCTGTTCCAAGTACCCCATTAAATGTCCCAAAGCACATTTCCTTGATTCTATCTTATCAACGACGGTGTTAGGAACAACTATGACTCCATCTATCTATACGGACCATCTTTGACCAAATGACCTTACTGGCGACACCTGTAACAAGTCATTTCTTTATTACAATAGGGAACTGATATGTGTTTTTTCTTACAGACACGACACACATCTATCGAGTTGAGCTCTGACTTTCCAATTCTACTCTTCCGGTTGGGTGAAACAGGGCACCTTTCTTCTGATATAAGCATTTCTCCCCAATCGATTTCCATCTCTGTCTAAGATGAACCTTGACTCAGATACGGTGGCTTGATCCTTGATCACAACTCCATATTGGGCCTCAATAGGCATGGCAACAACAACAGTCACAACACTAGCAGCGGTAGAAATAATGGCAATAACGACGACTCGGTCTTGAGCTTGCTGACCCAAAATGCTTTCCAAAGATTCTAGCGCCTAAACAATCCCATCGAACATAGGATCATTCGGTGTTGCTATACTCTCAGTACCGACTTACGGTGGTACTCTCACACTCGCGTTGGTCTAAGCCTGCGCTCTACCTCGGGTACCAACTCTTGTCAGGGTCCTACCCCGAGATACAGGTCTTATCAACCTCCTACAAGGAGTTCTCCACTCTTAGTCACTCATCCTATAGGCTCTTTATAGACACCCATTTTTCGATTCCAACATCAGAATGAAATTTGAGTGACCCCACAACAAGCTACCAATCAGCTATCACTCACATGCATCAGTATATTAAAAGTCTTTCTTACTAACTATCCATGACTCATCGTACCTTATCACTCCATACACAGACCATGCTCTGATACCACTCAAATGGGGATGTCATGCCCCGAACCTCAAGCGTGCCAACATCCCACCATGGTCATGCAAATGCAACATTCCTAGGTTGTGTCGCTGACCCCATTCATTTATTATTGCGCAAGCAAAACGTATTAAAAAACCCCTGACAATGAAATACGGGATAGAAAAGCAGGAAGCAAAACCATAACATAACACTTTCATAATTTAATAGAATTACAAACAAAGGTCTACGGCCAAAAGTCTACAAAAGACCGGCTCTTAAAAAGGAACTATCCTACGACCTACAAGTCAGACACGTTCTCCAATCCTTATGACTTCACCTCTGCAACTCCTTAAGGCCAACCAAAGCTATCTAGCCACTCCGTCCACCAGGGACCTGAAATTGTAATCCCCAAACCGCGATGAGACAATGTCTCAGCAAGTTCAACCCCCTAAACCCCTATTAGAAAGAAAATACGCCATGGGTGGCCTAGCCACATCACACAGAAGACTTACCTCGTCTTAATTCATTCCTGCAGATTAGCACAATTTGAATCACACAATCTCAGGTAGTAATAATAATTCAAACAATTAGAACGCCATCACTTTCATATAAATCACAATCGCAGTTAGCACGCATTCCAATTATTATTCACTTCCACACAAGGGCATAGCCTACTCGCAGTTCGGCTATCTACTGACATTAATGCTAGGCATCGCCTCCCCCCATGGAGTGCAGCTTCATCATTACATCGACGGCATTCCCGAAGGAGCATCGTCTCCTCCCTTGGAGCACGGCTTCGTCACTACGTCGACGGCATTCCCGAAGGAGCCTCGATCCAGTCAGCCCAACCTCTACTGCGACCGGCATCGACCGCGTGGGCATCCCATATAGGGGCAAGTCCGGCTCAACAGCCCAGGACGATTCCTCTTAGTTATCACACAGCCAAAGCATACTCGGCCCCAGGACACTTTGCATTTCACTCAATACTTCTACTTAAAATAGTGATCCCAGCCATTTTTCTTCATATTAAAAATATGAAGAAATTACTCACGCGTGTGGGGACACGCTAATTTCGAATCAAAAAGATAATATCTCACTTTTTCAAACCCCACTATTTAATATAATCATTAAAATCTAATTTTTGCATTAAAACCTGACACTTGAGTTTTTATGAATAAAATCACTATTTACCAGAATCAACACTCAATTTGCCACATCCATTCATCAAATTCAAATTCTAAATGCACAATAGCAATAAGCACGAAATTCTAAGAAAATAGGGTTCCAAAATAATTTTTAGAACCGATTAAATAATTAAATTTATTCCGAAAATTAATTAAATAATAATATCTATATCTTTCATGATCCACACTCAATTTATAATATCCAATCATCAATTTCAAAATCTGACTACATAGCAGCGACCGGCATGAAATTCTGAGAATTTAGGGTCTTGACAAAATTTTCAAAATTTAATAAATAATTAAATTTATTCTGAAAATAATTAAATAATAATTTAATAATTTCAAATAATAATATATTATTAAATTATTTAAAATTTCGAAATATTTAAATAACTCAAAAGTAAATTCATTTATGTCAAATCAAGGCTTATTCTAAATAGACCTACTTACCCTTAATTAAGCACACTTTAAATTAAAACACCACCTTAATCTAATCTATCCTTAAATAACCTACACTAACAACCTAATAATACTTAACATAAACTAAACCTCTCAAAGCATAATTAACCCTCTAAGCGAGGTTTAGTGAGCTAAACTCACCGGATTAACGAACCGAGCGGACCAAAACAACGGGGACGCCGAGGGGAACAACTTTCCTCAAAGCGGGCCAAGCATTCGAGGTCGGGAAGCTGGTTGAAACAGGCCAAAATCGAGTTGGAATACCCATTTTTCCAGCTGCTAGTCACGGGCGGAGGAGGCCAAACAGTGGCTGGTTCGGGTCGGAAAGGGCGAAAAGGGTGGCGGCAGCTCGTGCGGGTGAGGCGGCAGCTCCGGCGGATCTCCCAGCGGCAATGACGACAGCAGGAAGCTGTTGGAGATGTCGTATGAAGGCTGGAGACGCGGGCTGAGGCAGAGCGGAGAGGCGAGCTGGCTAGCAAGTGGCATGCGGTAGATGCGTGGCGGTGGCGAGTGGGCGAGCGGTGACCGTGACAGCTCTGGCGACGGCAACAACGGCGTGTGAGCGGGAGTGGATGGCCCAGGCTACTCTAGCTTCTTCTCTATAGTTTTTTGATCTTCGCATAACCAAGATGGAGGAGAAAGGCGACGGGGGAGAGAGAGGGAGGAGAGAGGGAGAGATGGGACCATTTCTTTTTCTTTTTCTTTTTCTTTAATTCAACAAAAATGGCCCACCATGACCTAAGATGACATCACACTCCACTATCTCCCACAACCTTATTTCAATGGTTGCAATTCCATTTTCCGTCGGGGCATAAAATCTTGTACAACAAACTCTTCAATTCCACTTGATTCTCTTCCAAATGCGTACAATTAAAGTTCATAAATTAATCCAACGTTCCTAATAAGACTTGTGACACACCATGACTTCCAATTTCAGAATTCGATCTCAATCTCACGGTTAATTTCACTTTGTCACGATACTAGCGCGTCCTGATCTACCGGGTAGCTTTTAGAAATTTTTATGCATTTGACCTGTGGTTGAACAATTCAAGCCACAATGTATATCTTTGAGACATTGGCAACTTTCGGTTGTCAGGGTAATCTCAAGATTTCAAATACGGACACAGGGTACCCAATCGACAGAATAGTTGGTCTAGTGCCGATCGACAAAATTGTGCGATGTGGTGGAATCACCCACACTCGATCACATGTCTCTATCGAGTCGACCTATCTGCGGTCTCTAATCGATTTTTATTTGTGCCGTAATGACCCTTGCAGATTAGCTCGGTCGAAAGGCCATTTCCTAGTCAAATTCTCAAGTCTAATGCATTAGAATCTCTTAACGACTTTACCTGATAGATTAGTTTTCACATGAGTGGCCGATTCAAGGAAAAGAACTATATGCGTGCCAACGAAATGCCCGTCTCAATTTATTGAAAATAGAATTGGAAAATCGAGATGTCACAGTCCTCATGGCGTCCAAAAAGATATAAACAACTCCTTATGGCAATTTCCTCTAGTATTTGTTTTCTTTTGTCTTTTTTGTCTTCCTAGTCTTCAATTTGCTTAAATCAAAAGAAATAACTTATCCGCTCGCCACTCGACACTTGCCTCGCTCGCTTTGGGTCACTGATGTCGCTCGCCGCTTGATGCTCGTCAGGCTTATTGCTCCTCGCTTGACATTCAATGCTCATTCTACTCGACACTCACCCCACTTGACCCTCACGGTTTGCCTTTCTTAGCTGACCTCGCTCATCATCGAACCTATTTGGTCGATATGGTCATCGACTACCCTTTTAAGGAGTACAAAAAATGAAATAAAAATTTATTGGTTAGTTCTAGGTTGGCCTTAAAACCGAACCGAACCCATTGGATTAGTCTGGTCTTCAATCATTTTTTTAAGGAGTACAAAAAATGAAATAGAAAATTATCAGTTGGTCCTAGGTTGACCCTGGAATTGAACCGAACCCATTGGGTCGGTCTGGTTCTTGGTCATAAGTTCAATAGGATCGGTTCTCGATCCAAAAAAATTTAGGCCTATCACTATATTAGTTGGTCCTAGGGTTAGGGGTGGACCGGCCCAATCCGGACCATGCTCAACCCTAAGGTTAAGTGCAGCCTGCCTAGCCAGAATGTAGGGACATAGAGGCGACAACCTATGAAGCACTAACACTCTCCAAGAGTTTTTGTGTCGTGTCAGACACTTCACACATATTCAACACTTTTCGACACTCTTAGACATTCTTTGAAACTCGGTCAACTTTCTTGACACTCTCCGACACTCGAGTCGAAATTCTGACATACGAGTTTCCAACATATGATTCCGATATCAATGTCAATTTTAAAAATTCAATAAATGATAGGTCAAATATATATATATGTGTGTGTGTGTGTGTGTGTGTGTGTGTGTGTGTGTGTGTGAAAAAATAAAACACAATAATAAAAATAATAAATGGAGAAAGAAGAAAAACTTAGTATTTTTTTCTTTTCCGATTCCCACTCCCCGTGATACACAATTCATCCCTTAAGGTTTTTTTTTCTCCTCTTCCAATATATCTAACATGCAAGTCCATAATATGGATCGCTTGTTCTTTCTCCAAGTTTTATGAATTATTAAAAATAAAGTTATATTGTCAAATTGAAATAATGAATGATATTAATAATGGAGGATTAATTTTTTTGTGTATATTCATTCTAGGCTTATTTATTTATTTATTTATTTGTGAATTTGATTCAAATTAATTTGATTGAAATAATCATAAAAATGATAACTTATTATGTCTATATAAAAATATATATTTAATATACATCGTGTCCCAACGTATCGGAATTATTTGTTTTTTGAGAAACGATATGTTGGCTTGTGTTGTAGCGTGTTGCGTGAGTGTTGGTGCTACTTAGGCGGTAGCCCTTTAGTAGAGAGAAAATATTTCCTACGGAGAAAATATTGTGTACCGTAGAAGTGCCATGTCAATTTTACTCTGAACTATTCACACGTCGACATGTGTCCTCGGGACTTGCCACGTCAGCCAACTTCAAACCAGCACTCTTGCGCTCTGCTCTCTCTTCTCTCTTTCTTTACTCAACGGGTCATTTCTCTCTCTCTCTCTTCTCACTCTCTCCCCTCTTTCCTGACCTGATGACGTTGTCTCCCAAATAGCGCTCTCTGATGAGGGCCGCGCTCCCATTGACGACGGCAACACTCCCTCCCGATGATGGCTTCTATCTCTACTCCACGGCCTCTTCGCTCTCTGACGACAGCCTCTCTCTCTACTCCATGGCCTCTTCCTCCCAACCTCTTTCTTCCTGAATTGCGCTCTCTCCCGACGCTAGGCTTTCTCCGACGACAGCCGCGCTCTCTCCACTCTTAAAGTTGTCTCTTCCAAGAAGCCCTAGATCTACGACAACAATCCCCGCTTTTCAGGTTCAATTTTTCTTTTTATCGGGGTCTTATGTCTGCATCTTTGTTTTGGGTGAAGCTAGCATGTTGATTGTGAAAATTTCTTATTTTGCCACAATGTGCGTAGGGGTAGTTCTTGCAGAACGGAGATCGAGCCGCTCCGTTCTCTCGTCTAATTTTCAATCGCTTCCACACTTGGCTTGGCTCAAAGCCATCCCCCCAAGAAGCTCTAAATCTATGGCGTGACCAGGCCTCATCATTTCACTTCGGGCTTTCTTCACTGGTCTCTGGTCTCTGTTCGATTCTCTCGGCTCAGCATGTAAGCCCCTCCTCTTTGTTCTCTTTTTCTTTTTTTGCTCAAGTTGCATCCAATATCCTGGATATATGGCCAGAGCAAAATGTTCTCGGGTCCTGTTGTCACTCTCAAGGTATTCGAGGACAACATCCTAGTTCGGAAGCTGCTTGAATCTAGAGGCGAAGGGAGAGTGTTGGTCATCGATGGCGGAGGAAGCTTGAGATGCGCTCTGGTGGGTGGGAACATGATACGAAGTCATCCTGCACAAGTATGAAGTCATTATTTTTACCTTTTGGAACATTTTGGTTCCATGAAACTTCTATGGAGAAGCTTCTTGTTTATGTTTAAACTCAAAGTAAAATTGCTGCTTCGGTCATATTTGGAGGTAGCTCTTGCTTGCATCATATAGTAATCGAACTTGACCTTTTTGAAGTAGTATTCAACGAGTTGGTGCTCTCCTTGTCCAGCTCGTCTCTAACAAATTTCAAGGCAGTATCCAAGGAGCTGGAGCTCATTATTTTGTCCTCCTGCTCTTTCTAGGCTGCTCGACTTTGATGTTGGTGATGCTCGAAGGCAGCCACTTGTTGACACCATGTGGTAGCAAGTTATGGTTGCTTCCTTTTTGTAGTCCATTCTCTATTTTGGTGGCGAATCAATACCATAATAATGTAGAAATTTGGTCTTTCATGATGAAGTCCTCATTTTCACTGGGGCGTTGCAGTAAATAGGAACTGCTAATGTTTTACCGAGATTCAGAGTCTTTTGGTTGAGATGATAGTGACTTATGTTTCAGCTATCCTGTCTTTTGGTATATGAACTACTACAAGAAGAAAAATATTTAAGATAAGAAGTATTTTGTTTTGTTTTTTATGTTAAGAGGGTCATTTTGGGCTGTCCTATTTTCTTGGGGATATTGCTCATTGTAGTTGCTTAATAAGTACAGAACTCCTATGCCTGTAGCTGACTTATTTTACACATGTCTTGTTGGAGAAAACTCTTATGATGTTTTGAAGCTGATAAAACTTATCTAAGTTATATTTTGAAGATCACCAGACCTTTGTGTTAAAGCCTATCTTACAACAGAAGTCTGCCCACTCTAACAAATTCCAGACTGAGCACAAGTGAAGAATGAAAACTTAACTAGACTCGGGATTATCTTTCTTTCTTCCAAGATTCGGCTCGTATAGGATATATATGGTATTCTGGTTGGAAATATCACTCATGGGATTGGTTATCTTTATTGGAATATGTGACGACCTAATTTTCAAGTACACCACCTAGGGTTTAGGTTAATGGATTACTAAGTTTTGAACTTAGGTTGGGCTCTCCCAAACCCATATCATTTCGGGACTTCAGTTCAAATTTTTAACATGTAAATGGATTTTATTTAAGAGTCGTTACTAATCAGCAGTTTATGGTAAGTCAATTAGACACCTGAGTAAAATATCGGGAGAATTAATTTACTACTACGAACTAGAGACTTTGGGTATGTGGATTTAGTTACACTAGATTTCTCTAATGCCCTTTCAGTACCATTCTTTTTATTTTCAAAAATGTTTTTGCAGGCAGCTTATATTTATTTTAACTTAAATTTCTATTAGGCAATAGGGTGATCACACATATACTCAATCATTATTAAACACTTAATGAATCAAACAAATTGCATCAAAAGAAATAAACACAAAAAGCAAACAATTTTTTGGGGGGTTTTTTTTTATCTCGAATTTAAAACATGCACTTTAACTACATGACCTAATTTGACTAGCAAACAAATTTTAATTTAATGAGCCTATTATGCAAACTATTTGACACGCACCTAAATGTTTTTGTATTTTTCTATTAAAATTCGTAATAAAAAGGAGACCTAATTAAACCATCTAAAATTAATAATTTTCTAATTTATTTTAGGGATTAATTTGACTCAAACCCTATCTTATCTTAGAAAACTATTTTCTTTTTAGAAAAATGAGATTATTAAAATGTGCAAACATTATTTAAGAGTCTATCTAAAAAAATAATTCAATCCTAATCTATTCCAAAAAATATCTAAAAGTGCAATCCTAATTTACTAAACCAACACACTTAGATGCAAGATTTGATTTTGAGTTTCTTTTTAAAATTTTTTTAGTGTTTTTCAAAATGAGCAATTACTAGATAAACACGGAGTTCGGCTGGGAACGCCCAAGCTATGATAGAGGTGCAGCGTGGTGGGGCTTGTGAACCGCTGTAGACGTCATGAACAGTGACCAGCGGGGACAGAGATGCTCGAGCGAAGGGCAACAAGCGTCGGGCGCCGAATCGCAGAGGCGACTACTGCAGGCAGCAACTGAGGTGCTCTTATGGTGTAGCAATGGCGGCTTCGGGCTTTAGTGGTGTTGCAGGGTGTCGGGCGCTAGGTCGGCGGAAAGAGGTGGTGGCGAGTGGGCTGAGGTGCGGTAGAGGTGGCGCGGTGGTGGAGCGACAGCAGTGGTGCAACAATCTGAGGGTCGGGGGCACGGGTTGCGATGTTGGGCGTCGGGCGAGAAACCAAGGAAGAAGACAACTCTTTCTTTTTTAAAAAACAGTTTTTTTTGTCTTTTCCCTCTCTCTGCTCACTCTCTTTACCGCCGTTGGTTTCTTTCTTCTCTGCAAATGGTAAGAGAAAAGAAAGGAAATGACTCCACTCTTTTGACTTTGTATGTTGGAGAGGGGGGTCTCTTTTTTTTTTTTTTTTTACTCTTTCTCTCTTGCACAAATTCTTTCTCACAAATTTTTTCGGTCTCCCTTGCACAAATTTTCTCTTGCACGAATTCTTTCTTGCACCCCTTCACATCTGTACGAATTGACTCCTTTTATAGTGGTTCCGAACGGCCGCTTTCCATGACAATTTTTGAGCTTCCATTCTTTCTACAAATCGGAGTGTGATTTCGTAATCAACTCTATTTTGCTTCAATTCGTTTTATTTTATCAAAATTCTCGCTTGATTTCCCAACTCTTGATTGTTGATGCTTGAAATTTTTGTCGACATTTTGAACATCCTTTTTGCAAAAATATAAAAAAAAAAAAACAAAGAGCCAAAAAGATTTAAAAAAATGAATGAATGAAAACATAAAAAAAAATTGTGAAGAAAACAAAAAGAAAAAGGGGAAAACGTGGATGGGGAGCTGGCTCTTTTTTTGGGCGCGCGGATTCTCAGGTGCTGGCTCATTTTTTTGGTGCGCGGATTCTCTCTCACGAGCTCTCTCTCGAAACCTCTGGACTCTCACTCTCTGGAGGGCTTCTTCTCCGTTTTTTGTTTTCTCTCCATAGCGCGGATTGAATGCAGAGATTTTCCTCCATTGGTAGGCGATCAGAGATCGGGCGTCGGAGTTTGTTCTCTCTTCTAGAATCTGCGATTTCCGTTGGAGCACTCGACTGAGCTGAGCTGCCGGATGGCTCGGAACCGGAGGTGCGGGGTTGGCTTTTGGCCAGTTTCAGGGCGCGCTAAGGTTAGGTTTGTACTCCTCCACCGAAGCGACTGGATCTGTGTTCAGTTCCGATCAATGCTCCTTGCAGCCGTGATTCGGTATTCGGTTACTGATCGGGAGGGGAATCGGTTCATTCCCTCTATTCATTGCTGGATTCGGTTCTAGAGGTTCTCGATCGGACGCTCCCCAACTCTTTCTCGGAGATCTGATGCTCGCTCATTCGATCATCAGCTCTTGAAGATGAAGCAACTGCCAGTGGAAGAACTCGAAGCGCGAGGCTCAGTTTTGAGGCTCAGATTTGTGCCGAGTTCAGAGGTATCAGCTCAATTCTGAGGGTAGAGATTTGAAGGCTGTGACATTAGCATTGACGACGGCAGCAACGTCAGCTCGGATTCGTGCCGAGTGCAGAGTGGTAACATTTGGTTCAGTTTCATCCGTTCGTCATCCACCGCCGAGGTTTTCTCTCGACTCTGTCTCTGGCTTGATCAGGTTCTCTCTCTCTCGATCGCTCTGTCTCGCACTAGTTCTATCACTCTCTCTTTTAGATCGTTCTCTCTAGCTCGATCATGATCTATATCTGGAAAACCGCTAGGCTCTGTATCTGGTGTTAAAGTAGATAAGGATTTCTGTTGTAGAGCAGAACTAGTTGTGATTGGATTTCATGGTCAGAATATAAGAGTATGTTAGTCGTGTGAGGGCAAAAGCTAAGGGTTTGAATAAACAAGTATGGGTCATTAATTCAAAGGTGGAGATCAAGAACTTTAGAGTGAATGCAGCATCTTATTGTGGATATACTATTGATTTGAGCCCGCTTGGATTATGATGTGGTTGTGTGATTTTAAGTTGCTAATTCACCCTTGCATTTTGGTCACTAAGCTGAGATGCCTGCCATATGTTTGTGAAAATACCTGAATAAATATATGCATAGTGTCTTAATCAGTCTATTTGTAAGATGTTCATGGCTTACTTAAATCATGATGCCCATATTGATTTCATCTTGCTTACTATTCATCCAATCAATCTGAGTAACTTTAGGATTATGACATGCTTAAAATCTGTGCTCATTGGCCTCACCAACTTTTAGTGATATTCTTTTCCACTTCGAATCAGATTGAGTTTTAGAAAGTAATAAATCTCTGTTCTGGTCTTGTTTTACTCAAATTTGGGAAGTTTTCTCGATCAAGTAGAGATCTATTGATGGATGAAACTGATGGCTGAAGTTGGCGGATATAAGCAGAAATTTGTAGAAATAGAAACATGGTTTGTTACTTTTGTCGACCCTTTTAAGGTTGTAGGGTTTGCTGTGATTCATTGTTAGAACTACTCTTTGTGCATTGTCTGGATGGTTTTATAAACCATTAGTTATGCATTATGTTCTAATTCATTTGTGGCTGATTTGTATGTCCTCATGATTATCATTTTTCGACTATCAATTTGATGTCAATTGGACTCAACTTCTCTTAAGAAGTAGGCTCGTTTTAATCTTTCCTATGATGCTGATCTCACATGATTTGCGATGAGTTGATGATTTTTGATGATGAACTTGAAGTTGATTGAGCTTGATTTGCCTTGATCTGCAATTTCGTATACCTGATATGTCACTTTCTGTTTTGGCTTAAATGAGATGTTAGATGAAGTTTTCTGATCTTGAGCCCTTTTAGAGATAGAAAATAGACTTCTCAAGCTTTGATTTGATATATCACATGCCCATAATGGATGTTGTTTGGTCGCTGAAAAACACCTTCAAAATCTGTCAATTCTGCAGCGGTTTTAGATTGATTTGCTGTTCTGACTTCAAATGAACTGGTAGATCCGGTTATTTAGCTTTGAGGCCTTCATGAGACTTGAAATAGATTTGAAAAACTTTCTAATGGCATATTATGTGCATGATTTGGTTATCATTTGCTTAGTTAAATGAATGTTACCGCATCAATGTTTGTTTCTGGAAATTTGTAGATCCTCAGTACTTAGTTTTTGCTATGGCAAATTTGAGGTCTAAACTTTGAAATCTTGAGTTGATGTGTTCTGGACAATCAATCTACATTCGATAAAATTCAATTTGATATATTAAAAGGCTTAAACGAAAGTCATTTGCTAGCTTAAAACCATCTTGAAAGTTTGTGCACTTTGCTAGAAATCTGATTGGAGATACTGTTGTCATGATTGTTGGACATGCTTGCTGTTTGACGATTTTCTATTGAATTTTGTGCTTGGATTCAGAGTTCCTAGGCTACAACATATGATTCTTTTAGATCTTTTGGACTTTATTTGGTTAGGAAAATGCTATCTTTTCTATGGCTAGTTGCTGTTAGTTTTAAATGTGATAATAGATGTATCTAATTGCTTTCAATATGTTGTAGAAATTCACAAAGGATATTTCAAAATTTCAAAAGGATGCATAGCACATATCACTTGAGCTTTGTTTGATATGATAAACCTCTATCAAAGTCACTGTGTCTGTTCTCTAATCATATGTTGTTTTGAATAGATTGATAATTCTACTGAGGTTAATGAATTTCTGTGTTTTTTCTATGCATTGATCTAAGGATAGATGTTCTCATCACATTTGTCTCTAACATCTATACTCAGGACATGCTGAAATATTATGAAATTCATGCACCATTTGAGTAGGATGAGAGTCTGAACACTTCATGATGACTAGATACATTCCACGACTTGATGAAGTTATATCTTTCTTTTCATCAAATCTTTTAAAAATGACATCCTTTGTCGATTGTCTACAAAACAGTTTTAGGTATCATGTGGGTTACATATTGACTGTTTTGTATGTCTTGAATACATGTGTTGCATGAGCATATTCAATGGTGCACCTGTTTGATTAAGTGATCCTTAGTTGGTGCACTCATTGGTTTGAATTGGATAAGGATCAAAATCATATGGCCTAAATACTTGTCATTTTATTTGCTTTGCACGTGATTGTTAGATGAATGATTTAGGTGCAACACATAACAATGCTGAACCTTAGGATATCACTCAAAATTTGACTTTCGCATTGTACTTCTTTTAAACAATTGATTTTGATAAGATGTCTTGTTTTTTATTGTTTGATGTGTTTGTTTGTTTTCTTCCGTTGTATTCACCTAGTTATAGGTTTCTTAGGTTAGGATTAGATTAGACCCTGAAGATAGAGAAAGCGAGAAGATGGTCGAGGTCGATGTCTATTCCGACCATTCTTATGTAATATTCGTTTTTCTCAACATATGTCTCGGGTTCCTTGTATTGTATAAAACCCGACAAGTTGCGAGTTTTCTCTTTTTCTCTCATTTTTCTTAATTGTGCTCTCTTTCATATTATTAGGATTGCATGATAGATTTACTGTTTCTTTTTTTTTTTTGTTTACATCATGTCTTGCAATTTCAATTTCATTGATTGTTTTCCTTTCTTTTTTAAAGAATAGAATAGAATGAAAGTAATCCACCACGCATAATCACTATTGATGATCCCGAAAATGTAAAAAGAAACGCATGGACATGTTAGGAAAAACACAACATATTGTTTAGGTATCGAAAGGGCGCTAATAGAAGTATTAGTGTAATCCAAGTCCCCAAACTTGGATATCTAGTTGCATAGGAATCGAGGGAACTCTCCCAACCCTCGATTGGGTTTTCTAGCCGAACCAAAAAATAAATAAAAAAATGAATGAGGTTAGTGGTGACTTCTGTATATTCTTAGGTTGTTAAACAATTAAATCGCATAAATAAACCCGTTGTCACGTGGCGTACAAGCTTGGGAGAGCTCGCGATCTCGTAAGGGAACTCTCGTGATCAAGTACCCCTAAACCCGACATTTCCCCTTTTAACTTCGAGGGCGGCAAGATCGGTTCGCGACATTGATCCTCGATCGGGAATTGTTTCCACATTTACCAATATTTGAATATTCATCAGAATTTTCAACTTCCATGCATAATAAATCAGATTGATTTTCCCATGTCTTTTTCCTTTTATTTGCTTTGATGCAATTTTTATTTTATTTCTTTAGGGTTGCCAAAATTAGGTGTCAATAGAATCAATTTAGATACATCAAATCATTTCGGAATGCAATTTAATTTGGAAAGAATATACTTATGGAAATCAAAATCTTGATTGTATGGACGAATATGATTGACGGGCTTTCATCACAATCTTCAAACGGCTCGAAGATCTCCTTGATTGATTCCGTCCAATAAGTTTATTGGAAGAATTCATTTGGAAAGTGCCAGCAATTCATAAGGCGTGAAAGAGTATTTAAGGAGGCCTCTCCAGTTGTTCGACAGAGTGTGTGAAAGAAGAATTCAAAAGTCTGAAACTTCCTATTTACTTGTTATTCCTTACACTATGCTCAATTTGGACTCAAAATAGAGAGACTTATATTGTGACTTCGTGAGAACAGTACAGACTCTTCACTGCGAAGTCATGATCACAAGATTGTAAATTCTCTTTTGATTCATAATGAAAATCAGCTAAAAGGCTGTCAGCATGGGAGAGTAGACGTAGGCTTAATCTAAGCCGAATCACTATAAATTATGTATTCATTTTCTCTTCCCTGAACTCCTTTACTTTATTTTCTACGATATACTTCTACGTTTAGAAATAACTCTTAAAGCCTGATTCCTTCTGTAAAGTCTGTAGTCAACCATACTCATGTTAAAAGTAAAGTTTTTCATTGCATTTCGAAAAATCTGTTTTCACATTTATTCATCCACTCTATGTGTTCTTACTAGCCCTTTCATGTCTTGTTTCAACAGATATACTTTTGCTTGAGAACTTGTTATGACAATGAAGCAATAGACGTTGCCTTGTCATCTCGTAGTGCACCTCAGTTTGCACCTCTCATTCTATTTGTTTACTGCCTAAGTGTATCAATTGTTGTTCTTCCCTAATGGTTAATTGTTATTGGCAGTTCATAGAATGGATAAATACTAGAGGTGTGGTTTCTATTGACACAATGGTTACTGCTTCAGAAGAATGTAAAAAGTTGTTAAGAATGGGTGATTGGGTGGGTCGAGCTACATATGATAAGAAAAGGTTGTTACTATATGCAATGATATTTGGTTCTCGAAGGGGCTTGTCGAAAGGCTACTAAGAGATCTATCAGCACTTTTCACCACCATAGAAGATTTCTTGCGGTTTAAAATGTTAGCCATCAGGAAGTTCCCTCTGGGAGGTTTATTTGCTATCTTTAGTGAGAGTTCAGTCCCCTATAGTTTAGAGGATTTGCAGG
Organism: Eucalyptus victrix; assembly: GCA_016097545.1. Lineage (NCBI taxonomy): Eukaryota > Viridiplantae > Streptophyta > Magnoliopsida > Myrtales > Myrtaceae > Eucalyptus > Eucalyptus victrix. The sequence continues at coordinate 25,089,019 of CM027839.1, read as the reverse complement.
CTTACCTAAATAAGTTTGCAGCATCATACTATACCAAAAATGGGAAGGACCCTCTTGTATACCTATATATTCTGCTCCTAAGAATCTAATTCCTACCCACTATCCTCTATTTGTCTAAAGAAGCAGGAGATGGAGGGTACAACATTGATGCCACTCACATAGCTATCATGCTTATCAACCATGGCGTCCTTATGGAAGGTACAGGGGTAGGATCAAAGTTTGGTGTAATGGATGCATATGCAGAAGCATCTAGCATGATCCGACGGCATGGGTATTCATATTTACGTCTTGGAGATCTTTCAGTGGCATTGGAATATTTTGCACACGCTGCTGCTCAGCAGTGCTTGGAAGCTGGGATATATGATGAAATATGGTCTTTCTCCCCGTTTTCCTCCACGTGTAAAATTTACTTAATGTTGGACTGGGGTGTTTCCAATCATATCACTAAACTTTGACTTCAATTGCCCAATGTCAGCTAATTGCTAACATGGTGGCCATGTGACCATGTGTATACCACATCGATACTTTGCTTGAAAATTGGCCGAATTTTGGTCGAAGTGCATAAATTGGGCGTAAGACACCACAAGTGCCATAACTGCAGTACGCGGACACTTAAGTGCCATAACTTCAAAACGGTACACTTAAGTGCCACTTTTTTTTCGAATGGGACACTTAAGTGCCACCTCCCGCAACCCTTGCCGGAAATCCTACGTGGCAATATTTTATTATTATTATTTGCCTACGTGGCTCACCGGAGCTCCAAATCAGCATAAAAATTAAAAAAAATAAAAAAATTTAAAAGTTTTAATTTTAAAAATTTCAATTTCAAAAAATTAAAAAAATTATAAAAAATAAGAAAATTTTAAAAATTTTAATTTTAAAAATTTTAAAAATTAAAAAAAAAAAGAAAATTTTAAAAAACTTAATTTTAAAAAATTTTAACAATTAAAAAAAAAGATAATTTTAAAAATTTTAATTTTAAAAAATTTAAAAAAATTAAAAAATAAGAAAATTTTAAAAATTTTAATTTTAAAAATATTTAAATTTTTTGAAAAAAGAAAATTTTAATTTTAAAAAATTAAAAAACTTAAAAAATAAGAAAATTTTAAAAAATTTTAATTTTAAAAAATTTTAAAATTAAGAAAAAATTAGAAAATTTTAATTTTAAAAAATTTAAAAAAATAAGAAAATTTTAAAAATTTTAATTTTAAAAATTTTAAAAATTAAAAAAATTTTAAAAAATTTTAATTTTAAAAAAATTTTAAAAAATAAGAAAATTTTAAAAATTTTAACTTTAAAAATTTTTTAAAAAATAAGAAAATTTTAAAAATTTTAATTTTAAAAAATTTTAAAATTAAAAAAAATTAAAAAAAATTTAAATTTTGAAAATTTTAAAAATAAAAAAAATTTAAAAAAAATTAATTTAAAAAAATTTAAAAAAATAAAAAAGAAGAAAATTTTAAGAATTTTAATTTTAAAAAATTAAAAAAAATTTAAAAATAAGAAAATTCTAAAAATTTTAATTTTAAAAAATTTTAAAAATTTTAAAAAAATTAAAAATTTTTAAAAAATTAAAAATTTGAAAAATTAAAAAAAGGGGGGGGGGGGGGGAGGCGGCGGTGGAGGTGGCGGCGGTGAGGGAGCCGGCGGCGGCGGCGGTGGAGGTGGCGGCGGTGAGGGAGCCGCCCGTTCGGCCTCCCACCCCCCTTTTTTATAACTTTTTTATAATTTTATTTTTTATAATTTTTCTTAATTTTTAAAAAATTTAAAATTTTCTTAATTTTTTAAAATTTTCTTAATTTTTTAAATTTTCTTAATTTTTAAAATTTTTTTAAATTTTCTTATTTTTAATTTTTTTCTTAAATTTTCTTATTTTTAAATTTTTTTAAAATTTTCTAATTTTTTAAAATTTTTAAAATTTTTAAATTTTTTAAATTTTTCTTAATTTTTAAAATTTTTAAATTTTCTTAATTTTTAAAATTTTTCTTAATTTTTTTTAAATTTTTTAAATTTTTCTTATTTTTTTGAATATTTTAAATCTAATTTAATTAATTTATATACTATTATTTACACGTAGACGCGAAACGGCGTCGTTTTTGCATTTTCTTCGCCACGTCAGCATGCAAAACGACGCCGTTTTGGACCGAGCTCGCCGGAAAGTCGCCACGTCAGCCATTTGGCCGGATTTTCGCCGGAGTGGCACTTAAGTGTCCCATTTTACTCCGATGATGGCACTTAAATGTACCATTTTAAAGTTATGGCACTTAAGTGTCCCGGTGTGCCAAGTTATGGCACTCCAGGTGTCTCGCACTCGCATAAATTGTAAAGAAATAAAAGTTCTCAACATGAGATGATCAAAACTAAAGTTCAGCGAACTGTTAGCAAAATCCTTTCAAGTTCAGTGATCGCTGATGGAATTTGCCTTTCTCCTATTGCTTTTATGGAGTCACAAGTGAAATAAGTTTTCAACAAATCTTTGAGAGCCAAAGTACTTTTCTTTTTTTTTTTTTTTTTGGTCGAAATGTGAAAATGCATTCAGTTGAAAGGAGCAATACATCCCGCTGCAATAGCGTCCGAAATAAGAAAAGTCCAATAAGAGTGTGGGGGAAAGCGGCCCAATTCGAAGACAAAGAGCCATTGCTATAGGCCTTGGTAGCCCAATCCGCAACAAAATTGGCTTCGTGTCTGCAAAACCTAACGAGAAGTCAAGGGAAACAGGGGAGGAGAGCCAAAGTACTCTTTTTTTTTTTTTGGTCAAAACTACCGATTAATATTATAGTAAAAGAGAATTACATCCAGCTAGAACAGCGTCACTTAGTACAATATCATGGAAAAGAGGAGGAGGGAAAACAAGCCAGTGTCTGACTAGGCCGTGAAACCTATGGGCTTTGGCGGCCTAATCAACGGCTAGATTGGCATCTTGACGGACATGCTGGAGAGAGACATTAGGGCAACGCGAAAAGAGATCTTGAAGAACCGCAAAGAGGTGCCACTCCTTCCATGGCTGTGGTTGTTGCTGCCGAAGGACTTCCACCAGAAATAAGCAGTCCGATTCAACCAAGACGCGATGAAAATGAAGCCCCTGCTTGATCAGATGTTGGAGTGTCAGAATAAGAGCATGGATTTCCGCTTGAACTGGAACACTGCTCGTGAACTTGTCGGTTAGTACTCCATTAAAGTTCCTGTAAATACATGCCACCGCACCTTGCTGATTTCCAGGTAAAAAAGACCCATCAATATTGCATTTTATAGTGCCATTTGCGGGTGGTTTCCATTGACGATCAGAACTGACACTTGATTTTTGAAACCGAGGTTGAGAGGGCTAAAGAATCTGGAATATGCGGCGATTGGCTAGGGCATTCTCCACCACTCGGATGGGATCCGAGGATTGCTGTCTGAAGATTGCGTTGTTATGCTGACGCCATATCTCCCACAACAAATAGGCAAGCACTTCAAAACTTGGGGGTGTTTGAGACTAAGTGGCTCTAGTGGCAACCCACTCATCCAGGCGACGTACAGAGGTAAGGGAGATTGGGATCCTGATCTTGGCATGATTCCATATTTCACGAGTCCAATTGCAATAGAAGAACAGATGTTCAATGGTCTTTGGAACATTTTGATTACATAGGGTACATTATGGGTTTGGGGAGATGTGTCTGTGGTATAGGTTTGCTTTAGTCACAAGGGCGTCTTTACAGGCTAACCACATGAAAACATGAATCTTAGGGGCCGTTTGCATATGCCATATCTTTTTCCACAATTGAACAGGATTTTGGTATGAAGAGGAAGCAATAATGGTAGGGTGTTGTTGGACCGAAGACAAATTATGATAACAGCTTTTAACAGAGAAGACACCTGAGGAAGTAGCAGTCCAAACTAATTGATCAGTACCAAGAGAAAGGTTTATAGGGGTACTTAGGATCGCTTCACTTACCTGTGTACTAAAAAGGTTAGAGATAAGTTCCTTCTTCCAAGTAGCAATAGATGAGTTTAATATATCAGCAACTTTAATGGGTTCCCCCTCCTCTGCTTGACTTCCTATGTTACCAATTGTAAGCCAAGTGTCTTCTCTAATATTAAGCTTGGATCCATCCCCCACTAGCCACCGAAGTTTAGGGAGAATTGCTTCTCGACCCTTTAATATGCTCTGCCACCCCCATGAAGGTCTATAGCCTGAGGTAGCATTTTGAAAAGAAGACTGTCTAAAGTATAGACCCCTGAAAAGCTGACTCCATATAGCATTAGGTTGTTGGAAAAGACGCCAAGCTTGCTTTCTAAGCATCGCTAGATTAAAATTTATGAGATCTCGGAAACCCAAATCCCCTCTGTTTTGGAGTTCTTTAATTCTAACCATGCTGTCCAATGAATACCTGATTCACTATTGTTCTTACTCCACCAAAAAGCTGATATCTTCTTTTCTATTAATCTGCAGAGCGACAGGGGAAGCTTGAAGATGGACATTGCATACTGAGGTAATGCATGAATTACTGTTTTCAATAAGATCTCCTTGCCCCCTTTTGATAAAAAGTTTTCCTTCTAACCGACTAATTTTGCATTAATTTTGGCCAGGATCCAGGAGAACATCTCACGTTTTGAACGTCCCCAGTCCGAAGGGATGCCCAGATACTTGCCATATCTGCTTACCACAAGTATTCATAGTTCTCTTGCTAAAGTATTCTGTAGATTCATAGGACAGTTCTTGCTAAAAAAAAAGCCCAGATTTGTTCCTATGGATAAGTTGTCCCGTTGCTTGGCAATATTGGTTGAGTATATTAGCAAGATTTTGGCATTCGGAAACTGTGGCTTTAAGGAAAAATACTGAGTCATCAACAAACATTAAATGAGATAGCTTAGGACAAGCTTGATTAAATTGAATTCCCTGTAAGTGACCCATACTCACTGCTTGTTTTATAACTGTAGACAAAGCATTAGCAAGCTAAATGAAAATGTAAGGGGATAGGGGGTCACCTTGTCGGATTCCTCTAGTAGGTTTAAAATATGGGAGCTATTCTCCATTGAATCAAATACTAAAAGAAGCCATAGTGATACAAGCCATGACCATAGTTACCCATCTATTTGTAAAGCCCAACTGCTGTAAATAAGCTGCTAAAAAGTCCCATTTAACCCTATCATAGGCCTTTTGCATGTCAGTTTTTAGAATAAGATTGAATCTTTTTGTTCTGGATCTAACTTTAAACTGGTGGAGTACTTCCTGAACAACCATGATATTGTCTTGAATCTGTCTGCCACTAACAAATGCTGCCTGTTCTGGAGTGATCAATCTAGGTAAGCAAGACTTAAGTCTGTTAGCCATAACTTTAGAGATAATCTTGTATGCAAAGTTGCAGAGGCTAATGGGACGATACTGGTTTATGATTTCTGGGTGATTTACTTTGGGAACCAGGGTCAGAATCGTTTTGTTTAAGTTAGGATGCATTAAACCCGATTGAAAGAAATCTTGCACTGCTTTGACAATGGTCGTTTTGATGATATTCCAGTGATGCCTATAGAAAAGACCGTTGAGGCCATCTGGTCCAGGAGCCTTGGAAGCACCCAACTGAAAGGTAGCTTGGTATACCTCCTCTTATGTTACCTTACTTAGTAAGTGATCATTCATTTGCGGTGTAACTATTGTTGGACATTGCACTAGAAATGGGTGAAAGTCTCGGTTTCTCACTGATTGATATAGTTGAGAAAAGAAGCCCATAGTCATGTCTTTGAGTTGTTCTGGTTCCCGTATCCAATTCTGGTCTTCATCTTTGAGCATACAAATTCGATTTCTTTGTCTTCGTTGCACTGTACAAGCATGGAAAAATCTTGAGTTTTTGTCACACCATGTTAACCAATTTAGACGGAACCGCAACGCCTAGAACTGCTCCTCTTGATTCCACAACTGTTGAATTTCAGTTCTAATTGAAAAGGCTAATTCTTTATCTCCCACCTAATAAGATTTTCTGTTAGTGATGGTCTATAGATGTTGCTGTAATTGAAGAATGCTTTGCTTGGCATTACTAAACCGAGACCTGCTCCATCTATCTAGTTTGAGAGAGACTGCCAGGAATTTTGAAGTTAAGAAGGTAGGACTACTCTCCCATGCTGATTGAATTACCTTTTTACATTCATAATGTTGGCTCCAAAAAGCTTCGTAATGGAAGGTCTTTTGTGGCTTGACAGATTGATAATGAGTGTGCAGCATAAAGGGGTAGTGATCCGAGCCAATTGAAGGAAGAGCAAACACTACTGCAGAAGGATATAATAAACTCCAATCCAAATAGGAAAAGACATTATCCAACTTCTCCTTCACCAAATCATCCCCCTCTCTATTGTTAGACCAGGTAAATTCACAGCCTTTACTGTCCAATTCAATTAAAGCGTAGTCATTAATCAATTTCCGAAAGGATGTCATTCTGGAATAAATTGCTGGTCTTCTTCCTACTTTCTCCTAGGGGATAGGAAATCATTGAAGTCCCCAATACACATCCAAGGTAAGTAATTAGCTGCATGGATAGTCCTGATTATATCCCAAAAATCCTGCCGAGCTTGGTATATTGCAGGGGATATAGGCAAGAAACATGCATCGAAGCAGCTAACTGAGGGTCTAGAACTATAAGATCTATAAAATTCTGCCCCGAGTTTATAATAGTAATATCAAAAAGTTCAGTCCAAAACAATGCAAGACCTCCAGACAAATCGGTTGGATCTCTCAAAAAGGAGTGAGAGAAGTGGAAACGATGTTGTAAGTTCTTCAAAACTGTTCCTACATTCTTAGTTTCCATTAAAAAAAAAACTAGATCGGGCTTTTTAGAGGCTAACAAAGCCTTGAGGGCTTGAATTGTCAGGGGATTGCCCAACCCCTGACAATTCCAACTTAGTATTTTCATTGGGAACATGGTGGCTGTTGAGGGCCAGCCACCAAAGCCCATGGAGAGTGTTCATCAGCCACAAACACAGGGGTGTCCAACAGGTGGGATTCATCCAACTCAGAAGTATAATTTGATCTAATCTCATAAGGGGAGTATCGCTTAGTTTTCTTGCTAGTCCCCACTGCTATCTATGTTCTAGGGTTCTTTTGTTTCTTTTGTTGAGGAATGGCGATGGAAGGACTTTGAATACCCTTTAACTTGGCATTTGCAGGGACCAAGTCTGTGGTTCTGGAAATTGGATTAAGAGACTATGGTTCAGATGGAATAATAGGGGTGGAAGCAGGGACTTCGGGAATAGGGTCAATTGGAGGTAAAGCTGGGAGGGGGAGGGGCAGAGTTGGAGGGGTTTCAGGTATGGTCTCTTCCATAGGTTCCATAGGAGATTTGGGATTGTAAAAGGCATCCGAATAGGGGCTATGCTGTCTGACCTCTGCCCTCAACCACGGGGCCATAAACCATTGTTTCTCGGCCCTCAAATTGAGCTTCGTCATAAGGGTAGTCTTTACACGATGCTGCATAATGCCCTAGTTTCCCACATGAATAACAATAGTGGGAGAGTCTGTCATACCGAAAATCAAGCCATAGGGCTTTTCCTGCAATGCTAATGAGCTTGCTTGTCTTTAAGGGTGCTTGCAGGTCAATTTCAATGCGCACTCTCCCAGAGGTATCGGGTTTCACCTCCAGCACTCTTCCCATCTGTTGTACCACTCGACTTAGAAGTTTAGGAGTATTCCATTCCAGGGGTAAGCCGATTACATGAACCCAGAATGCGCACTTGGAGATATCATAACAATGTAAGGGAGTTTTTGGTTGCCATGGGCGTAAATTGACTAGATGACTAGAGAATAACCAAGGGCTTCCATCTAATATACGTCGTTTTTCGATTTCAGATCGACATTTGATGATGTAGATGCCACCATCGCTGGAAGAGATTTCCACATACTTTGATTGATTATGTTTGTTCAGAAATTCTCTTTTCGAGGTGATTCATGTTTAGTTGATCATTGTGTGTTTCATTGGCTACCCAATAACAAAAGTAAATGTGTTGTAATATAATTTATTAAGTTGGAACAAATTTTTATACAAATATATATATATATATATATATATATATATATATATATATGGAGGGAGATCATTTCACTTGTGTAAATAAATTAGCGGTAGTTCATTTTCTTATTTACTCTACTTTAGTTCGCTCTTTATGTGTAGCTTTTCATCGAGATCTAAATTTTCATCTTCAATACTGTTCCATTTATATCATCCTGCATTGCTAAATCTAGAATTTTAATGAATATTTCATCTTGGGATAGTATCAAATCTAGTATGGTCTTAATACCCTTTTCCTTTGCTTATTCTTTCCTTATGATTTCCTTTAATTAAATCATTCGATATAGATTCTGAAGAGAATTAGGACACTATTAATAAATGCCTTTCAGACTCAACATGTGTTCTTTGACGCGGACGGTTGGATGGTGAAAGCAAGAAAGCTGGCTTGATTCATTCTGGAAACGAGATTTTGGAGACCTACAAATATAGTCTTGAAATCAGGTAATCTCTTGGTAGCTGCTGTTTGTCTTCTAAGTGGCAGTTTCCTTTTAGCTTGATATTTTGGTTATTAGGTTCTATGGCTATGCCTATCAAACAAGTTTGATTATTTTGTGGAAGAAATTCAGTCTACAAGAATTTTACTTTGCTGGCCAGACGTTGTTTTTGCATTGGCTTTTTATTTCATGTTCTGCTAGATGTGATCTTCATCAAGTTTGGAATACTTTTGTTTATGTGCTGATGTGGGATTATTTGAGATAATCTTAATCCAAGCATGTTGTTTAGTAAAATGTGCTTTTCTAATTATTTATTCCTTTGTACAGGGGTTAATCAAACTCTTTTTAGCATTCTTGGATAAGTGAATTGAATGACTCAAAAAGCATAGATAATGCATGGTCGTACCATACATAGTAGGAAGGAACTCCCATAATTCTTGTATGGTAGGAACACATACCTATTCTGTAGCTCCGGTTTTTCCACTTTGATTTGTTTAATCAATTTTGTGAATAGAGTTCTCAATTTCTACAAGCATGTGATGATTGATTTTTATTGAGGGAAGTTTGTAGCTTGGGTAGCATATGGCAGGATCAGGATGCTCATTAGGGGCGATGTTCATGTAAATTTAGTGCAATTTGTTTGAAAGTGTATTTGTTTTGATATGAAAACTTGCTCATGTATCTATGCACCTTCTGCATGGTGCTCAAAGCCATTCTTAGTCTTTTTATTTGAAGATCTTTATTATCAACTAATCGAGTCCTCATGTTGTCATCAAAACATTTGTTTTACCATGGCATTACTAGACAACAAGTTTCTAATACATCAATCTACTATCCATCTCTACATCTTATTCCTTGGTGACAAAATTAAACGAGAATTCCAAGAATTCAGATCTGGCAAAAGACATTTCTCAATTTTGAAATGGAGAAATTCCGATAAAATGAAGTCAACTTTTAAGTCCCTTCAAAGAATTTAAGACATTTTGTTCGATTTTCACTATGACACTTAAAAATTGAATGTCAAAACTTATAATTCATTCATAACTCGAGGTGTTAAGTCTACTGTTTGACACTTAAAAATTGAATGGGGAAAAGGATATATATGTTCATAAAAATGCTCTCGTTTTGTCGAGCCTGTTTCTACCGCCATGGTAGTCTGTTACGTCTTCTTTAAACCCTAACTTCCCTAATTCTCTATCTCTGCCTTTGTAATGGCGATTTCCCCTGCGTTACCTTCCATTCCATCCCATCGCAATTCTCTTTACTCCACTTTCAGCTACAAAATCCATGTTCTGCTTCACATTGGTAGCCTTTCTTCCATCCGTCTATTCCCTCATGTTCTCCATGCAACTACGGTCCTTTCTCTATGAATTTCTCTAGCCATATCTATCTTTCACGCTCTATCTTCCCCTTCCGCTTTATACTCCTTGCATGCATGGACTATCAGCTTCCTATCTCACCATCCATAGCGCAATTTAGCTCAATTTTACTTTGTTACCATCATTGCAGCCAGTGCTTTCTTCTTCAGTGTTTGCATGTCGCCCCAACTCATCGCAACCAGTAATTTCCATGGCCGACTCTACTCACCAAGATGATGCTCGGGTTGCTGCTCTTTGCCATCAACTTGGCCAACTCTGGCCTGACCAAGGCGTTGACATTTGGGAAGATGAAGTACCACCAGAGAAACTGCAAGAATGTAAACTTACATTAATCGGTAAAATTCTGTCCAATCCTACTATCAACTTTCCTGCTTTTCAAAGCACCTTAAAAAGAGTCTGGCGCAATGACTATGTTCAAATCTCTACACATGAAGATGGATTCTATATCTTTAAATTCAATACTGAAGGTGAAAAGCAGCGCATCCTCGACAATGGCCATTGGTTGTTTGGCCATCACCTAATTATTCTCAAACCTTGGTTAGCCAATACCCCTTTGCACTGCTATGACTTTACAACTTGTGTGTTTTGGGTACAAATTTATGGTCTTCCTCTAGAATGTTGCACAGAAAATATGATTACAAGAGCTGTCCAACAACTAGGCACGGTCCAAGAGGTGAGAATTGAAGGTAATGACAATTCTTCAGCTAAATCAGTGCGGGTTAAGGTTGAACTCAATTTAAAAGAACCTCTGCAATCTGGTAAACTCATTAGGGTGGACGGGAAACACATATGGCTCGACTTCAGATATGAACGTTTATCACATTATTGTTATTCATGTGGTCTTCTTGGCCATTATGCCATGTACTGCAATGATATCCCTTATGATGCAGCAAAACTAGAAGAAACTGACAACTTGTCTTATGGTAAATGGTTGAGTGCAGAGGTCAATCAACATAGTCCATTCTGGTCTGCGTTTTACAAGCAATATCCGAATCAAGAAGATGTTGAAGAAATAGTACCAGAAACTCAACAGCAGATAGCTTCATTACCCCTTCCAACTCCTCCGCTTTCTCAGCATCCTTCAGCAATAGTGGTAAACAGAGCAGAACAATCATCAACTATGCCGTAGCCTTCTCCTCCTACTAACCTAAAGCAGAAATCTCCTATGTTCAACCAACCGATGTTATCACACAGTGCAGTAGAGGATTCCTCCATCTGCAAGAAAATCAAGACTCCACGATCAGTCTCCAAATCTAGTCCACTGAAAAAAAAAAAAAAACCAAAAGATACAATCCTTATGGGACTTTTTCTAATGTCAACGCAGTTCTTGATGACTCAACTCTCCTGGATACCCATATCTTTTCCACTGAAGGGGTTGGAACATGGGCTGAGGTGGCTTGCCTAAAAAAGCCACCACAGGACAAATGAGGATTATAAGTTGGAATTGTCAAGGGCTGGGCAATCCTCTGACAATTCAAGCATTAAGGGCCCTTGTGGCCAGTGAAAGGCCTAATATCATTTTTTTGATGGAAACGAAAAATCAAGACATGATGATACAGCGTCTCAAGAGAAAGCTGAAGTTTTCAAGTTCTTTTATAGTCAATCCTATGGGTGTGGCTGGAGGTTTGGTAATCTTTTGGAATGACCAGGAGGTGACGTTAACTGTCGAGCATTCTACTTGCCACTTTATTGACACTATTTGCACCAAGAATCAGACTGCTAAGACCATGAGACTTACCTATCTTCATGCGCCTTCGATATACCATCATAGACAGCAAGTCTGGGCAGATATCAGACAGATTCGGACTTCAAGTTCCTTTCCATGGGTGTGTATAGGTGATTATAATGATATCCTTTATTACCAGGAAAAGTAGGGCAAAAAGATTATCGAGTCATATAGATTAAATTCCTTTCGAGAGTTTGTGAATGATTGCATGTTTATGGACATTGAAAGTAAATGATGCTTTTATACATGGGTAAACAAAAGAGATGGTGATGAAGCCATTAAAGAAAGGCTAGACAGGGCCCTGTGCACAATTGACTGGCGGTTATCTTACCCGGGGGCAGAAGTCTTTGCTTTCCCTGCTTTAGCCTCTGATCATAGTCCTCTGCTCTTACTAACTGAACCGCACTCCTTTAAAAGGAAGAAAAATTTCTGCTTTGAAGCTTTCTGGTTGCAAGAGAGAGACTGTAAATCAATCATAAGTACTGCATGGACTTCATCAGCAATGCAACCTCAATCATTGACCAGCAAGCTTCAACGCACTTCATTTGCTCTTGCCAAGTGGAGTAAATCCCTTCTCAACAACAACCAGCAACAAGTCTCCCTTTTACAATAGCAGATTCAGAATCACATTAATCAACCAGGTCCTACCTATGACAAAGCACTCGTATCTAGCCTACAAGATGAAATTCACAAAATATGGTAGAGGGAAGAAACATATTGGGCAATGCATTCTCGGATCCAATGGCTACGGGAGGGTGACAAAAATACAAAGTTTTTTCATGCAACTACAATCCAACGTCGACAACAAAATCGCATCAACATGTTAAAAGATGAGCATCTTGGCTGGATTCGTGATTCTACTCAGCTTAAGTGTATAACGCAAACCTATTTTGAACAACTCTATCACTCAATTGGCTTTAGAGATTATCAGCCTGTTCTTACACAATGCCATCAGGTCATCACAGTAGACATGAATGCAATTTTAACCGCAGTTGTTACTAGAGAGGAAGTTAAGCAAGCTACTTTCCAGCTTGGAGCCAACAAAGCCCCTGGTCCGGATGGTTTTAATGGGTTATTCTTTCACAACCACTGGGATATTATTCACGATGACATATATACATCAGTCAGCAATTTTTTCAATTCAGGAGTGATGCCCTCTACTGTCAACAGGACTCTAATTTCTCTTATCCCTAAGGTGCCACATCCGGAAAGGTTAGAACAATATCGCCCTATTAGTCTCTGCAATTTCACATACAAAATCATTTCTAAAGTGTTGGCCAACCGTTTAAAGCAGTTTCTCCAGAACTAATCTCAACATAACAGAGTGCTTATGTCACAGGTAGACAGATTCAAGACAATATTATGGTTGTGCAAGAGGTTTTGCATCATTTAAATCATAGCAAAAGAAAGAAACATTTTCAAGCGGTTTTAAAGCTTGACAAGCAGAAAGCTTATGATCGGATTGAGTGGGATTTTTTAGTGGACTATCTTAAATAACTCAGCTTCCATGTTCAATGGGTTTGGTGGGTGATGCAATGTGTCACCAGCACCACATTCAGTGTTAAATTTAATGGTGAATTGTTGGATTACTTCCATCCTACATAGACAGGGGGATCCACTATCTCCATATTTATTTATCCTTGTAGCCAATCTCTTATCTACTCTCATACATCAAGCTGTCCAATCAGGCACTCTCAAAGGAATTAAACTGAATAGGTACTGTCCTACTCTTTCCCATTTATTTTTCGCGGATAATGCAATCTTTTTCTTGACTGGAACTACCCTAGAAAGTTAGAATCTAGCCAATGTTTTACATCAGTATTGTCTAGCGACTGGTCAAGCTATCAACAGAAATAAATCTGGCTTATTCTGTGGTAAGGGCTGTCCTCTGATTTTACAACAAAACCTTGCTGCAGAGTTAAGAGTTCCTGTTATATCTAAGATAGGCAAGTATTTGGGTATTCCATCTGCCTGGGGTACATCTAAGAAGGATATGTTTGCATGGATTTTGGGTTGGGTTTGTGCTAAAGGAGGGAAGGAAATCTTGTTAAAGATGGTAGTGCAGGCTCTCCCGCAATATGCAATGTCTATTTTTAAATTTCCAGTTTCTATCTATAAATCTATTGAGCAGAGAATCGCTAAATTCTGGTGGCAAACAAGCAGTACTACAACTGGTATTCATTGGAGAGCATGGGATATTCTAAAACAGAGAAAGATAGCAGGTGGCCTTCACTTTTGTGATCTATTAACCTTTAATAAAGCCCTCTTAGGGAGACAAGCCTGGAGACTATTTCAAAACCCATCCTCACTTTGGGCTAGACTTTTCAAAGGCCTATATTACCATTCTACTAATTTTTGGCATGCAAGGAATAAGACCAACTCCTCTTGGGGATGGAAAAGTTTACTATTAGGTCGAGATACAATTCTTCCTAAGCTTCAGTGGTCTGTTGGAGATAGACAGCAAATAAATATTCGAGATGATAAATGGCTTACCTCTGGCATAATAGGTGGACCAGCCCCTCGAGCAGAACCTAAACTGGTTGCTGGTTTCATAATCCCTCCTGCTCAGGTTTGGAATATCTCTCTTCTCCAACAGCACTTTGACCAGCACATCGTTGAGGAGATACTTACTATCCCATTAAGTCGTGCTCCTTCAGCTGATCATCTTATCTAGACAGGAACACAATCAGGTCAATATTCAGTTAAATCGGCCTACAACTTCCTCAGACAATTAGCCTACCCTTTGAATCCCAATCTTCCCTCATCCTCTTATTAGCCATCAGCACATCTCTGGCGATCTATCTGGCATCTCAACACCCCTCCTAGGATTAAAGTTTTTATCTAGTCATTGTGTCATAATGCTTTTCCTACCAAATTTAATCTCTTCCGAAGACACATCTTACCAGACCCTCTTTGTCAACTCTATTCTATGCACACCCCTGAAACTACCGGACATATTCTGTTATTTTGCCCATGGACATCAAAGATTTGGTCTCATCAAAGAGTACAACTTTCTCATTCAGCCTACAATAGAAATAGAATGGATGCGTGGCTTGAGGAAGTTTTTGAAAGTCAAGCGGGTTTACCTTCCAAAGAGATCGTTGCTTCCATCCTCTAGCATATATGGAAGGCGCGTAATCATTTTATTTTTCGGCAGCAGCGAACCGCTCCTGATCAACTTGTAGATGTGGTTCTTGCAGATGCAACGCTATACCGAAACTCACTGCAGCAATCGGCCATTACGGACTCTGCTCTGCTTAACCCTAATCGACTTTGGACTCCACCGGACCAAGGCAGTTTTAAGGCGAATATTGATGGGGCTTTTACCGCCGATACCCACACTGGTGCAATCGCATGTGTCCTCAGGGATTACAACGGTATCTTGATCGGCGAATGCAGCAGTTCTGTTCGTGCGTCTTCACCCCTACAATGCGAAGCTCAAGCCCTAATTTCCACTCTCACTTATTTGCTAGAACAAGGTAAGGAAGAAGATCACCTCATCATCGAATCTGACTGCCTGACCCTTGTGGAAACCCTCAATGATCGCTGTTCGTCACCATGGGAGATTCGTGCTTTTGTTGCAAATGCTTCTATGCTGCGTCTCTCCTTTCCTCACTTGCGGATTCAACACTGCCGAAGAGAGGCTAATGCTGCAGCTGAATGGGCCACTAAGGCCCAAGCACGAAATTCTCTCTCACTTTCTTGGCCCAACTTTCCTCTTGCACCGTTAACGACTTTGCTTTGTATTGACGCCCTATCTACGGGTTGTAATTTTCGTCCTCCTTGAATACTAATATCATCGTTTCTGTCCAAAAAAAAAAAAAAAAAACTAAAGCCGAATCCCACCTGTCGCCAAATCTACATGGAAGATACCATACAATAGGTGGAGATCAAGTGCACACGGCCCCAAAAAAAGGGGGAAATGGTGATGGTCAAGTACGAGAATAAAGAATAAATGAAAAATCGAGGTATGTAACCAGCCGGCGGCCGATCCATACAATAGCTTTGAGTAATGATTCAGCTGGCTGTCGATCCATAAAATCAAAATTTAGTGTATCGCTAATTCCAAGGCTTTTTAGTGTCAAGACAACATTAGCATGGTTGGTATGTTGAACCTCTAGTACAGTGTTATCTTCTAGATCAATTTGATAATTGCGTAACGTGTACAACGGGAAACACATTCCTGGACCAGTTCTTCCGGCACGGCCAACTCTCTGCATTGCTGAAGCTTTGGAGATTGGAGTCACTAGCTATGATTCCATTCCCGTCCTTGGGTTGTACGATTTCATCTTGCAAAAGCCCGGATCAATGACATAGCTTATTCCGTCAAGTGTTAATGACATCTCCGCAATATTTGTCGTAAGGACCACCTTACGAGCACCTTCTGGCGTGGGTTCAAATATCTTTGCCTGAAGATCTATAGGCAAATCAGCTTATATTGGGCATATAATGAGTTCAGCAATTTTGGAGCCAAACCCCCTCACCTATGCTTCAAAAGCTCTTCCGCTGCTTCAATTTCCTCTTGACCGGTAAGAAAAATCCAAATATCGCCACATGGTTGCTGCACATGTATTTGAAGAGCAGTAACAATAGCTGCATCCAAGTAATCTGCTTCAGGTGAACTGGTGTGAAGAATTCCAACTGGATACCGCCTTCCTTGCTCAACCTATTCAGTATTCATCAACCTCCAAACGTTTCAGACTCGGCAACGAGGAGGGCGCCAACGATGAAGCAACACGAGAACTCTCAACAGCTCAATCCCAGCTGATTGGAAAGGTTATCACCTTTATCCTTGGTGTACCAATCTAATGTACAGAGGACAAGTAGATTACATTCAACGTAAAATATATCAATTTCACAAACTAATCTTAACCCGCTTGAATGTTATTTTCTCTTAAAATTCTTTTTTCTCCACTGCGAAAATCATGTTGACTGGGAAGGAGTCAGCATTTCTTCGATTAGAAACTTCTGAACAATAAATTTTCTCCCCTCTGAAAGCGACCACCACGTGGTACCAACCCGGTAACCTGTCAAGAATCAACGTCTTAATCCTGTTTATATCCGGCTGATGGCGATACCCACGTGGACGTTTTCCATCACTTTTGAAATATGAGGATTTGAAAGTGAAATCGAATCCATGGAAAAAATCGAACCACTGTCGTGCACCTTCTCGATTGGAGAAATTTTTTCCCTTCAATCGCCGACAAATGATAATAATTACACTCATTACATCCAATTGTTGTCAAGTTTGTTGATTTAAAAGGCAAAATTTTGGACCTCGAATTAAGACAAAACGAGCGTAGATGCTCCGGATCTGAGCTTTTGTCATCGACGGGTTAAACGATGCCCGCAAATTCAGCCTGCGAAGGAACCCTAATTCTCGCCACTCATTTCGTAGCGGGAGTCGCTCTTTTTCTTCGAAAGAGGTCGAGCGGAAATTGATAAATTAAACCTGAAGTGACGGTGCGAGGGCAATCCTCAACGGCCCATAACCTCCATTAACGTCTGCATCAATGAACATGTCTCGCTTTCGTGACGAGGGTTTTGCCCTGTTTTTGTCTCTGCGGGATGCTGCAGGCAGTCCTTAAATGCTGGTGACTCGTAGAAACCCTAGATGACTCTACATCGAGTCATTCGCGACAGGATCGCCTGATTTCGTGGGAGTATGTATGTGCGGCGTGGAATAACTTGCTTCTCTTCTTACTATTATTTATTTCTTTGTTTCAGATACAATCATACATTAATGAGTTAATTCTCGCAATATACTATGTCAACCTCACAATTCTTGTTAAAAACATATATTATGGACACCATGACCGGACATTTCAGCTTAGGAGATTATCAAATTTAACCCGTGACGCTTATATTCACCTTTGAATCTATATGATAACTTGATCAATTAATAAATTCGAGAGCCAATCTCTTTTTTCCCCTATAACATGCGTGCCTATTTTGTCTTATTCAATCAATTGGAGGAACGTGTTGGCCAAAAGAAATTGTTGGTAAAATGTCAACTTTGATCGTCTGCTCGAGGACGTTGGACAATAATATAAACGAAGCAGTCTCTATCGCATGGGACGGTATTTATTCGGGTGGATAACTGCTTTTTAGACTTAGCCGCTTGGACGAACCCCAAAAATTCGTATGCCCGGACAAACTTGAGGACATTGGATGTCCAATCAGAGAGATTTCCGCCCTATCACCTCCAATTTTTTTGACAATAAACAATTTCGTTCATGGTCTTGTCGAGGCACATGTGCGCAAGTTTCAATTGCATTAAGAAAAGTTCCGTAAACATACATAGGTCGGCTCATGACCACCACATTCTTGTAGATAGGATTGTTTTTTCCCCCTATATATACTTTTATTTTCTGTATATTCTAACAGTTACATCTTAATTATTAACCTTCTGGTTCCTCAACATTACATAGAATACATAAGAAAAAAAAAAGACCAACTACGCCTAAATTCTTGATTTGCAGTTGTGGCTGTGCTTCTCAATGATAAAGTTGGACGGTGGACCTAGACCTTCCAGCAGAAAATTCTAAGGGTAACAGTTTCTTGTGTCAAAGAATTGGACAACTTTAGTTTGGTAATCCTAGAATTATGGTTAGAGAGAGAGAGAGAGAGAGAGAGAGAGAGAGAGAGAGAGCGAGAGAGGAGCATACAAGCCTAACAACCTAGAGGCCAACCGAACACTTTGTATGCCCATGAATAAGTTAAATCTAAACATGTGGCTTGTGCAAAAGTGATCTTGCCCTAGAGTAGTTTACACGCACTTTGTGGGATTTTAAAAAATTAATTCTAGTTTTTGAGCTGGAAATCCCTAAATGCCTCAAATAACTATGCAAATCTCGAGAAATCTCTTCGATAATGTTATGCAAATAGTATAAAGATAGATGTATTTTTTTCTTATAACTTACTCCCCATAGTCATGTAAGATTTTGTTGGCATGAAAATTAAAAAAGACTAAGATTAAATGTTCCAAATTATATTTTCTATATACGTGGAATTATGTTATGGAGCCGGAAGTGCCTCTTGCCATATTTCGATAAACCTTCTCCCAGCCTAAGAAGCATGCCTGGTTCTCTAATCTCAAAGAAAAAGAGGAGCTAGATCTCGCCTTTAGAATGATTTGAAGTAATTTTAGTTAGCTTAAAGACATTCGTAGATGTCGATTGATCAATGCTTTTGGAAGTACTAAGAGATGCGCATCCATACGTGCGATATCCAAACTATTTCCGTTGACCCTCATGAAAATCTGCGTACAGACCCTTGTTGCTAATTCTTTATTTGCCGTAAATCTGCATGAATCCATACTTCAGCGATTCAAACATCCCACGATCCGTCGCCGATATGGTTACGGAGATCATTGCGTCAGATTATTCAGCTTGCAAGAAAAGTTATAGCGCGAGCAAACCATATAAAATAACAATAAATAATGGCAAAAACTATCGCCGAAAATTCTCCAGTGACGACAAGGACTCCAATTTAGTGGAATTTCGTGCTCTCAATTTGACTATAAATAACCGCCCGTTGTGCACCCAAATTGAGTGCAAAAAATCAAACTCCTGACCAAAGTGTCTCGAGATTCACATGGTGCTTCTTCAATCTCCATCGATTTGCTTCCCTCTCGCCCTTCTCATTTCTTTCCTCATAAACTCGTCTCACTGCTTCAACCCCAAATCGCTTAACATCTCGAAAGTCCAGTCCAACGGTGATTGGTCGCCGGCAGGTGCGACGTGGTACGGGAGTCCCAACGGCGCTGGAAGCGATGGTAATGGAATGACATTATATTTTTATTTGGTCAATTCACCTGGAGTAAAGATCTTTTTATGCAAGCGTCGTTGGTCTCATCACACGCCTTTCAGTAATTTTGACTTATCAAGTCTTTCGAGTATAAATCGGTTCGGACATATGAGTAGCTTAGGTCAGTCACCTAATCGTGATTGATTTTGGCTTTGTACCAAACACATATAGACTTAGAGGTCAAACTGGAATCAAGTACAACGCTAGACAATACTACTCTAGTAATTACACATTTCACCTGATCTGAAAATATACATATATATATATAAATATATATATAAATAAATATATAATATATTATATATAATATGCTTTGTGTGATATTTTGTACGTAGGTGGTGCATGTGGGTATGGGAATGGGGTCGACCAAGCTCCATTCTCTTCAATGGTGTCCGCAGGAGGGCCTTCTCTTTTCAAATCAGGCAAAGGATGTGGAGCTTGTTACCAGGTTTCTCTCTTGCTAGAAAAGTGTTTCTCGAATTATTTTTATATTCGCCGTCATCGGAGAAAATTTGCCACGGACAAAGTTAATATATGTTCACGTGATATGCTTTTCCTAAATTAACAATCGTGGAATATAATTCATGAAAACATCTACTGCGGCTCGCTTTCTAGACTCCCATTACAAGTAGTTTGAATTCTCCGTATTTAAACATATTATTTGACTCGGTACATATTGTCCTATTCAAACAGATTATTTAGTAGTAGTTAGGAAGTGCAGTCTTTTGAGCTCTTGTTGATTAAATTTCAGGTGAAATGCACTGAAAACGCGGCTTGTTCCGAGAACCCGGTGACGGTCGTTATAACTGATGAATGCCCTGGTGGCCCTTGTGTCGCTGAATCTACTCACTTCGATTTGAGCGGCACGGCTTTTGGAGCCATGGCGAGCCCCGGCAAGGCTGATGAACTTCGCAATGCTGGGGTGCTGCAAATTCAATACCAAAAGTCCGTACGGTTGATCCTTTCTCTATGGATCCTTTCGAGTGAATTCCAATTTTAACAGACGCGCAGAGGGAAAAAAGGAAAATAAAACGCATTGAAAAGTGCTTTAAATTAACGAGAAACTTTGCTTTCACTAGACTTATACTAATCAGCAAATAGTCTAACTTGCTTATTAAAAGTCTATTTATGTGCACATATTTACAATGCCAAGCAGAGTAGAGTGCAATTTCCCCGGCGCGAAGGTGGCATTCCACGTTGACTCCGGCTCGAACCCCAACTATTTCGCTGCGCTAATTGAGTACGAGGATGGGGATGGCGAGCTCGGCGCCGTCAACCTGAAGCAGGCTCTGGACTCTGACTCTTGGCTTCCGATGCAACAGTCATGGGGCGCGGTTTGGAAGTTGGATGGCGCAGGCCAGCTGCGCGCCCCATTCTCGATCAAGCTCACCTCTCTTGACTCCGGCAATACCCTGGTTGCCAACAACGTGATCCCCGCTGGGTGGCAGCCCGGACAGACGTACCGGTCCGTCGTCAACTTTGCTGTCTGAGGGTTGTTTGTGGTTTGCTTGGGAGACGAAGAAATGGAGATTGATCGTCCGTGAATTTAGTTGTGTGTGTTTTATGTGATTGGCAAAAACAAAATATAGGATGGTGTTGGAAAAATAAAGTATTTTGCTTTTTCCACTCTAAGTAATCTAGTCAGCTATGAGCTACCTCTTGGAAAAGAGAGTAGTAGGGAGAAATGAAGGATATTGTCCTTTCTAAATTAAGAATGATTTGAGTATTTTTGTTCTTTATTTTTGTGCTAATCGATTGTATTTGAAGCTTGAAAGCTTTTTATGTTGTACCACTTCTAAAGTGGATGGTCGTAAATTGTGTCAATCTATATGCAAGTGGGTACATTCTTCATTATGAAAAAATGAAACTTCTGAATGAGAATTATAATTCCTTAGAAAACATTTTCCATACATATTCATAAATAAAACTAACAAACCCGACCTTTCGACATATTCCTATCACTCCCAACTATCACTACTTTGATTCATTTCTAGGAAATCAACCTCTCGTGCGTCAAGTTTGTACTTAATACTAGCTCCAATAATTTATGTGAAAAGAAACATCAACATTGAATTTTCAGTTCAATTCCGATCAAAATATTGACTAAAATTTAAGTTCAATCTCCATCAAGGTACTCTTGGACTACGTAGGACGGTCGATGTTCACGTCAATAATTTCTGGTTAAAATTGACTTGAAAGACTACATTAACAAATCATCAAAAAACTTTAAATGGCAAAATTTTGATTTTGAACTGAAGTGACATTTATGTAATAGATTTAGATTCTTTTTTTAATTTTTTTTGTTAATCAAGTCAGATGAACGTCATTGACATGAACAAAGAAGAGCTGGGTATTGATGCAAATCGGTTTCTTGCCACCATTAAAAGGGTAAGTGACTTAAGGCGTACATGATAACCATTTTATTTTTCTATTTCTCTATTTTTCTATTCCTTGGATTAGATTTTGAACAAAAATTCGTTTGGTGACACAAATTTAATTTTTTAAAATTATTTATGGAACAACTTTTTACTTCAGAAATAGATTTGGACTAAAAATCAGAAGTTAAAATATTTACCTTTTATATTTCGAGAATAAAAGTGAGTAATGAAAACTCTTCTCGTTGTTTACTCTCATCACTACCCTCTACCCACCCATCACCCGTGGGACGTCGGATGCCTACCGCTGACCACCATATGTCAAATGCCTACTGCTAGTTGCTCACCGCTGGTTGTTGGATGCTTGTTGCCAGCCCTCGGACTCCTACCATCTACTACCGATTGTCGATCGTTCACCACCAGCCACCCGCTAGTTGCTGGCTGTTGCCTGCGTGCCTCTTGATGCCGATTGCTGGTCACCGGTGACTCCTCTGTGGTTGTTGGCCATTAGAAGCCAAACGCCTCCCACCACTACTCGGGGAGGGAGGGGAGAAATTTTTTGTCGTTATTAAACGAATTTCTATTTCAAGAGCAGAAAGTTTATAAGGTTATCAAATGTATATTTTTGCTCAGAAACTTATCTAGAGAATAAAAATAGGAAAATTAATTTCTAATTAGAAATTGATGTCTAGAACGAAATGATTATCATACATGCCCTTAGTGTCCATTATTAGTGAATTTTGTTCTTTGATAGTTGACCTCGGTGTAGACGCGAAGTGCATCATCAGTATCCTCAGAAGTCGTTCAAGAATTCCGGGCCAAAGATGAAGAAAGTCAGCGAGTTCATGAAGGATGTTTTGCTGCATTTGCGGTTCTTCATCCAAAGCCTACGTAAGGCATTTGGAGGCTTTTGCCTTCTTTTTGTTTTTTGTTATTTTTTAATCATGTATTGCAATCCCTTCTGGCTTCTCCTGCTCTTCAATGCTTCTACCTTCACTATCCTGCAGCGTGGATACAATGTAGTTAAACCCAAACTTTATACTTAAGCTCGCTTGCCTTCAATTTTGAAGGTCCCCAATCGAGCGATCGAATCGTTCTAGACCTCAACTCAAAAACCCCAGATCTAGTTTGCGTTCCTTTCTCGAACGTCCGTCAGCTGTTTAACACACAAGGACTGTGGTTGTGCCGAAATTTCTGATCTGTTGAAGTCAAGCGACGATGAATGTGGTACGTTTCACCATTCTCCGACTCATGTAATTTTAACATAAATAACGTATTACTGCCGCGTGGTATAATTGTCATATAAAATACCCTCTCTGGTCTTTAGTTGCGAAGCACTTTTGGTATTTGGGGCCCAAAGGCTTAGTCTATACTTGATTATTTCTCGTTTCCCTTAAGATGGATTAATGGGATTGATATGAGACCACGTACTTGGGTTCATTTGGACCCAAATGGGGCTCGTAGGGGTGTGCAATTGGACTGGGTATACTTGGGAACTAGACTGGCTCACTTGGAAAACAGGGCTGGGAACCGGTTTCTGTTGAAATCGGTCCAAGAACCGAATCCCAAAATTCGAAACCAGTTTGAACTGGTTTGGGAACCAGCTATGAGTAAATATCCATTCGGGAACCAGCTTGACAATACCGATGTGGAAATTGGTTTTGTAAACCCAAAAGACCAAAATCCTATATTTTTTCCACTGATTTCTAATTTTAGAATTGCATATTTCCTCTCGCATAGTGCTCCTCCTTCATCATTTCTCTTCTTCACTTACTTCCCTCCCTTGCTAGCTCACGGTCGCACCATCCATCGCATTGGATTTTTTCCTTGCCTAATGATGTTTGTTTATGATAATTAACCTTGTGGATACTTAGTTTTGTTTAGTCAAAAAATTCATGTACTTATTGATTACATGTGCTTAATGTTTCAATATAAATTAGGAGGATTCTGTTGTTTTTTCACGTAATAATGTAAAATTTAAAACCGTATAGAATATCGGGTAGTTGCAAAATATGTTCCAATGGAAATAGGGTGGTTCCAAAATAGGGTCCAGTACAAATAGGGTTGGGTACTCACCATGGACTCGATCACCCGTAGGGACTCCAATAGTCCTTGCCGCATTTGAAGTGGTCACTGCCGATCTTTGTAATCTCGCCGATTCCATCAATGGTTATCGCTGCAAGCCCCTCATGGCCGAGTTGGAACCCGCCCCACCACCGGTCCGTTTTGGGAACGGGAAGCTCATCTATGTAATTTCCTAATCTGGATACTTATTTCAATATCTAAATTGACTAGTTTGAACTTATTGAAATCTAATATGATTTGATGAGATTGTTAGGCATATTCCGATTAAGAAAGTTATTGTTTGAGGACCATGATAATCGAGAATTCGAGTTTCGAGACGTCAGATTGGATTTTTGATTATGTTGATTTCCTATTTTGAGTCATGGTCAATAGATGATTATATGGGTTTATTATATTTTATGTCTTTAATTTAGCAAACCTTTCCTACTTAAAAATGTACCAAAAAAAAAATTGCATTGCATGTTAGGATACATTATTTTTCTAATACAGAATTGCATGTCTAGGAATAATGTAGCTCAATAGAAATTAGGTAGTCTCATATTTTATATACTTCCCTAATTTGTTGTAAGGAAAAATCATAAAAATAGCATGAATATATGATATAGAATTAGTTGCAACACTGCTACATCATCGTTATTGCCACATTATCGCCATGTCATCACCAATGCAACGTCATAATGCGATGTCATCATATGTCACGACTTCAATTCCTTGTCATTAGAATTAGGTGGGATAAGTACACTATCAATGCTATAAGTTGTGTACGGTGCTCACTTTGGTGCCAAAAGTTTTTGTCGGATCACTTAAGTGCCAAAAAGTTTGAAAAACGCTCACTTTGGTGCCAACTCGATCCGGTTGGCCGGAAATCCGATGTGGCACTTTTTTTATTAATTTTTGAAGCTGATGTGGCTCGCTAGAGAGTACAATCAGCATCATAACACCAAAATAACACCATTTGGTGTCTCCCCCAATTCAAAACCCTAACACTAAAATGACACCGTTCGCCGTCCTCGACGGCCCTTGCGCTTGGCGGCTGCGGCTCCAACCCCAACCCCGACCCCGACGATGGCCACTTGGCGGCCACAGCTCCGACCTTGACCCCGACCCCGACCTCAACCCCGACCTCGACCTCAACCCCGACCCCAATGATGGCCACTAGGCAGCCGTGGCTCCGACCCCCGCCTCAATGATGGCCACTCGGTGACCTTAGCTTCAACCCCGACCCTAACCTCAACGATGGCCACCCGCGGCCGCAGTCCGACCCCGACCCCAACCCCAACCCCAACCCCGACCCCAACCCCAACGATGGCCACTTGGCAGCTACGGCTCTAACCCTGACCCCAACCCCAACCCCAACGACGGCCACTCGACAACCAAGTCGAAGGCCATGATCTAGCCAGTGCTCGGGGAGGCCACCAACGAGTGCACCGCCATTGATGTCTCCCTCTCCATCTCTGATCTCCTCGACAAGTGCCTGGCCTACGTCTTCCAGTACCTAGGCTCCGGCGACCGAGGCTGGTGCTCCCTCGTGTGCCATCGAGGGTGTCTGAACAGCACCGAGCAATGGCAACTGAGCGACGGCGGAGGCCGAGCGATGAAACCCTAATTTCAATCCCTAAATAAATTTTAAAAAAAATCCCCAAATGAGTTAAACGGCGTCATTTTTGTGAGGCCATCCATGTAGGATGGCAAAATGATGTCGTTTTCTTAAGGACGACAGAAAACGACATCGTTTAAGGCCTTGTCACTTTTTTTTTTTTAAAAAGCCACGTAATCATTTTAGCCAGAGTCTTTGCCGGTGGCACTAAAGTGATCGTTTTTCCTCCGATTTGGCACTTAAGTGATTCGACAAAAACTTTTGGCACCAAAGTGAGTGTCGTATACAACTTATGACACTGATAGTGTACTTCTCCCGAATTAGGTCATATGACTGCATGCATGTCATGTTAATGTAGCATCACGTAGAAATAGTTTAGAATTAAGATTACATCTTATTCATTGCATACAGTTTAATCTTTGTTAAATAAAAAAGAATTAGTTGATATTGCATTCGGAAACATGTTTAGGGTAAGCATGCATCTTTTTTAATGAAAATCTTGCAGATATTGGGTTGTCATCATAGTGAATTTATGCTTTGCTTTTTAGAGGTATTGAAGTTCTTGTCCTATTCTAGCATTTTAGTTACTGCCTTGGTTTATTGGGTGTTAGATTATTGATTGCTTACCCACATCTTAGGATTAAAATCAATCAAGAGTACTTGCAAAATATTTTTGTAAATAAAGAAAAAAGGTATCGAAAGGGTATTAAATTAATCTAACGTAATCAAGTTTCCATATTCATAAATCTCCAATTCGCAAATGTAAAGTGTTCTCCCATACTTTATTTGAGTGTCTAATTGATCATAATTTATTTGGGCAGCTCCACAAGGTAAGAAAATTATATGTTGAACCAAGTACAAAGTTGGGATTTGTAGGACTTGAGAGAGCTCGTGCTAAAACAAGCGATTGCTTATTGAGAAGAACCTTTGGTCATATTTTATAGGGTGCGTTTGGGAAAGCTTTTGGGGAAATTCTTTAGGAAAATGCAAAAACCTTTGAGCCAAAGGTGTTTTCCAAAATACAAATTGTGTTTGATAAATTGTAATTTGAAAGTCCTTTGTGAAGTATCTTTAAGCAAAATGGTGTTTGGGGGAATTATATTTACAAAGGACTTTTATAATAAAAAAATAATCAAAATAAATAAATAAATAAATAAATTGACCGGCAAGGGCAAGTGACCGCCAACGATCGAAATTTGTCGTCGGTAGCCGACATCTCACTTAGGTAGCCCGGAGACGACTAGGGAGGGCTACCGGGGTCGAGCGACCCCTGAAGACCACTGGCAAAGGCCGCCCAAGGTAACATGACGCTGCCGCAACCTCTGGCCACCCCAAATCTAGGGTAGCGAGGTCGTGCGACATCGCCTCAACCTCTAGCGACCCCACCGCAACCTAGATCTAGGGCATCGGGGTTGCGGGAGGACTTTGCCGACGACCACTTGCAGACGGTGGTGCCAAGGCGCAGTGGCATCGGGCTCTAGCAAAGGGGAAAAACTAACATCACAATGAGGCGCGGGGTCGGCGACCGAGCAGAGGACGGTGAGCATAGGCACGACGGAGGCGAGCTACTGAGGTGGAGCTCCTGCAAACGACGAGTGGAAGTGTTGATTGGTGCGGCGGAGTCAGACACTAGGTCATGGGCTGCTGGGCGGCGATGGCATCAGGCGAAGGTGAGCTCAGATTTGCAGGTGTCGGGACACTCAAGCAGCGAGATCAAGACAGCAGCAGTTGAGTGGTGAGGGCCTTAGGCGCTGGGTTGCGAGCTGCTAAGTGATAATGGTGTCGGGCGGAGGCGAGCAACAGTCAGCGGTGACACAGTCGTCGAGCGAGATCGGCGCGGTGGGCTTCGCGATCTGCTTTAGGTGTGGTTCGAAAAGGGTAGCGGTCCGATCGGGTTCAGATCTGGTGGAGGCGTAGCGGCGGTGGAGCAGAGAGGGCTCGTGGGTCACCAGCGCAGGTGGTGCTAGGGCGGTCGAAGGCTGGTGTCATGGTGGTCGGCGGCTCGGGTGCCGGTGCGGGTGGTGCTAGCACGGCTGAGGGCTGCTAGCACAATGGCCGGCGTGAGCAAGGTTGTCTCTGGGAAGAAGATGAACAGTACCCACTCGCGAAAGAAGAAGAAGAAGACGATGAGAGGGCAAAACTGGAAAAACGAAGAATCGATGAGGATAATTTGGGAAGAAAAAAAATTCTAACCCCTCACCCTCAGCATTTTCGGCATGCTGAAAGCCCAAGGAAACCCCCCACTTGCCTTGGGCTTACAGCCTTCACAAGGCTGACATTTTGCAGAGGGATTTTGAAAATTCTTTGCTAAACACTCCATACTTGGCCTAAAGATCCTTGGTGTAACATCCCGATTTTCCGATTCTATTTTCAATAAATTGATATGGGCATTTCGTTGGCACGGATATAGTTCATTTCCTTGAGTCAGCCACTCATGTGAAAACTAGTCTATTGGGTGAAGTCGTTAAGAAATTCTAATGCATCAGACTCGAGAATTTGGCCAAGAAGCAACCTTTCGACCGAGCTAATCTGCAAGGGTCATTATGGCACAAATAAAAATCGATTAGAGACCGGATATAGGTCGACTCGACAAAGGCATGTGATCAAGTGTGGGTGATTCCACTGGATCGCATAATCCTTGACGATCGACACTGGACCGACTTTTCTATCGATTGGGTACCCTGTGTCCGTATTTGAAATCTTGAGATTACCCTGACAACCGAAAGTTGCCAATGTTTCAAAGATGTACATTGTGGCTTGAGATGATCAACCACAGGTCAAATGCATGAAAATTTCTAAAGGCTACCCGGTAGGTTGGGCCGCGCTAGTATCGTGCCAAAGTGAAATTTACCGTGGAATTGAAATCGAATTCAGAAATTGGAAGTCTCGGGTGTGTCACAAATCATTTCAAGATCATTGAATCATCTTTGGAAGATTTTTTCATGCAAGCCGAGCTTTGTAGCAAAATAATCAAGAAATGGCTAATTTGACTCGAGAAATTAGTAGGCCGTTTTTGGTCGCGCTTTTGGGACTTAAGTTAGTTCTATGGACAAGTGAAGATGTGAATTAAAATGTGGTGACATTGGATTAATTTTATGTACTTCGATTTTGGACTCAATTGGAAGTGGATTAATTATAATTGAAGAATTTGATATACAAGAATTGGACCCCGGCGGAAAATGAAAGTGCAACCATTGAAGATAGTTGTGGAGGATTTGAAATTAGTGGAAGATGACATCACCCTAGGTCATGGTGGTTTGGCCAAAGTTAAGAAGAAATTGACAAGTGTAAGGTGTAGATTTAATCTCAAAAGAAGGGCCCATCACTTCCACCAATCACACTTCATCTTCAAGCTTGGGAAGAGAGAGAATGAGGGAGAAAAGCTGTGCGAATTTGAAGGAGGAGCTGCGTCCGCTTGACCGCCCGCTTGGCCACCCGCACGCTTGTCGCCGGAGTCCGTTGTCACCGTCGCCACCTGTTCGTGCCCGCTCGCCACGTAACCAGCCAGCTCGCATCGCTTCTCCGCCCTCATCAGCTCGTCCGGGATGTCGTCTGTAGTCCAGAGACCAGTTGCTCGTCCGCTCCTCCGTCCGCTCACTCGACGTCGCCTCTGTCGCCATTCGTCCTTGCTCAAGGCCGTCGCTGCTCGTCGCAGCTCCGCCCGTCTCAGCCCCCTCACGCCATCGCCCTTACTTCAACCGAGATCTAGCAGCTTCTTCGAGTAGCTCAGGCCATCACCGGAGCTCCCTCCGCCGCCGTACACCCCCGCCTCAGCCCACCGGAAGTCCCTCAACCCATCTCAGCCCTTGTGCGCCTCAACCGGCGCCAGATCCGCCCCCAACCAGCAGCCATTGGCGAGCAGAAAAAAAAATGGGTATTGCAGCCCGCTTGTGGCCCGTTTTGGCCGCCTTCTCGAGCCCGGATGCTAGGCCCGCTTTGAGGAAAGTCGATCCTCGCGTTGTCCCCGTCGTTTTGGTCCGCTCGGCTCGCTAATCCGATGAGTTTAACTCACTAAATCTTGATTAGACGATTAATTATGCCCTAAGTGTGCTTAGTCTAAGTTAAGCAAGTTTAGGTGGATATTTTACTTTATTTAATTGTGTTTTGGATTAAAAGGTTTGTTTAATTTAAAGTGTGTTTAATTAAAGGCTAAGATAGTTTATTTAATAATAAACCTTGATGGGACATAATAGGGTTTTAGTTTTGAATTATTTAATTGTTTCGAAATTCTGGAAATTATAATATTATATTATATTCCGAAATTATTAAAATATTATTATTTATAAAAAAACGGAAAAAATTATTTTTGACCCCGGTTGCTCAGAATTTCGTGCCGATCGCTGCAGTGTATTCAGATTTTGAAATTGATGGTTGGATATCATAAATTGAGCGTGGATTGCGAAAAATATGGATATTATTATTTAATTAATTTTCGAAATAAATTTAATTATTTATTAAATTTCGAAAATTTCGTCGGGACCGTAAACTCTCAGAATTTCGTGCCGATCGCTGCTGTGTATTTATAATTTGAATTTGATGATTGATTATGGCAAATTGAGTGTGATTGTGATAAATTTTATAAATTCCCAAGTGTTGAAATTGATGGGAGATTGGCCGTGATTAACCACCTATTAGAGGTCGTGCCCAGTGAGGCCGAGATGGACCGCCTAATTAAAGGTCGTACTGAGTGGGGCCGTGATTGCCACTAGTTGTTAAACCTTCCTATAGGGCCGTGATTGAGAGCAATGATTGATTTACTAGAATGACATGTAATCGGCCAAGTTGATTGATCGCTGAGAGGATCCAAGTGGTTGAATTGTTCTGATGATGTGATTGTGCCATGGTTGTTTGGTTATCATAATTGTACGTGGTTGAATTATATAAACTGTGCTAACCTGCAGATGAAGACTAATGCGAGGTAAGTCTTCTGTGTGATGTGGCTAGGCCACCTGGGGCGTATTTTCTTTCTAATTGGGGTTTAGAGAGTTGAACTTGCTGAGACATCGTCTCATCCCAGTTGTGGGATTAAAATTTCAGGTCCTTGGTGGACGGAGCGACCAGATAGCTTTGGTTGGCCTTGAGGAGTTGCAGAGGTGAAGTCATAAGATTGGAGAACGTGTCCGACTTGTAGGTCGTAGGACAATTCCTTTTTAAAAGCCGGTCTTTTGTAGACTTTTAGCCGTAGACCTATGTTTGTAATTCTGTTGAATTATGAAAGTGTTATGTTGTGGTTTTGCTTCCTGCTTTTCTATCCTAAGTTAAATGTTGTCAGGGGATTTGTTTCGCTTCCGCATGCGTAATAAAATGAATGGGTCGGCGACGTACCCTGGGAGGTCGCAAATCAAGATCGACCGCAGTGGGATGTGCGTGCGCTCGGGGTTCGGGGTGTGACACTTGGGTCTTCAAAGTAGCCTTGAGAAGCTACTCCCAAACACACCCATAGTCCATTAACTTTTCTTCTAATTGTTCACCTCTAGAAATGTCGCAAACAAAACCTGACAAAATCACCCTTATCACAAATATTTGGTGGGCATCCTATAAATATTAAGGCGAATCGCAACCATTAAATCCAGGAGATTTCCGTAAAATTTACAAGATCCAACTATATTTTAATTAGTATGTTTAAATCACCCAGTAAAAACTCCCTTCCTCCTGGATTTAATTTAGGAGACACGTTTGATGGCTGAGATTTGAGAGGCACGTCCAATCTAACAGCGGCAGAAATTCTCTGAACAGGACATCAAAAATACTCTTGACTTGAAGTCAAACGCTGATGTTACAAGTCCATAACAATTATTTGCTGGGGTACAATAAAACTTTACGTGGAGTATCCGAGGACATCGATACATACGATACATTCTTCCGTCCTTAAATAACTCATCTCATCTTAAAATTCGCAAATATTGGAAGGAACCTTGAGCTTGGAATTGTTCCCCACTCCAATAAAATTGGTTGTATCTGTCGCGACCTCATTTTTCTCGGCGCCCGCAATCGGGTACGAGCGCCTAAGGAGGCTAATGGCTCGGCTGAAATTAGTTATGCCCGGACTCTCCCAAGTCCACCAATTCACGACTTTAATAATCTAAATTTTTAACCTGTAAATTAATTTTAAAACGGAGTCGCCACTAATTGATTTGGGGTAGGTCGATTAGAAACCCAAGCAAAGTATCGGGAGAAATACTTGCTCCTGCGCAACCAGAGAAATTAGGATCGGGGACTTGATTACACTAGTTAATCACTAATGCCCTTTCAGTACCTAATCTTGTTTAAACCCGAGGTTTTTGGATGTTTGAGGGGTTTTCCATGCATTTTGGGAGGACAAACATTTTTTGAGTCATTTTCTAATTTTTTTGGACACAAAAGGATTTTTTGGTATTTTTTTGGAAAAATACAAGTCTTTTTTGGCTTTTTTCTGAATTTTTTGGTTTTTTTATGAATTTTTGAATTTTTTGGATTTTTGGCATTTTTTTGGAAAATATGAAATATTTTTGATTTTTTTTAATTTTTCGGAAAATAAAATATTTTTTAAATATTTTTTTATTTTTAAATTAAAATATTATATTTATTATTATAATAATATAAAAACGAACCGGGTCGGGTTCCCGGGTTGGGGCCGACCCGATTCGCGACCGCGAGCTTTGCGGGCCCGACTCAGATTTTTCTCCCTTTTTCTTTTTCCAAGCCCATATAGTAATCCAAGCCCACAATTTCTTTAAAGAAAATAACTCCAGGCCCAAAACCAAAAGAGGCCCACTTTTATAAAAACTTCAGCCTAAAGACTACCCGGCCCACACGCACAACCCGGCCCAAGAAAACCCTACCCGGAAACAAAGGAACCGAGTCGCAACAGACCCGCAAATTGACCCGGCTCCCTGCTTCCTCTACCCCTTGCTCCCTTGCGGCGCTAATGAGAGGGCTTGCGGCGTCACCGGGCGGACGGCGGCGACGACGGGCTTGACGGCGACGATGGTGGAGACGACGGAGACGACGGTGGAGACGACGACGATAATCCGCGTATGGGGACAGCGAGGGCGAGCGACCATGGGTCCGTGATGGGGATTTTAGTGGCGGCCTGGTTCAAAAAAAAAAGGGAAGACACGACGATGACGGCCCGACGGGCAGCGGTGATGGTTACTAGTACTGCTCCGTAACGAGGTGGTGAACGGCGGCGGTGACGGGGCAGCGCGGCGTCGAGGTTGCGGTGGATGGCGAGCAGCAACGGCCGAATGGCGATGGCGCGGGAGGAAAAAAACGAATGGTGACGGCGATGCAGGCGCGGCGGCCGACGGAGGGCACTCGGCTCCCGATCTGGCCTTCTTGCTCGGATCCTTCTCCCTCGGCCTCCACACACTCGGATCCTTCTCCCTCGGGCTCGCTTGCCGCCGGCCTCCCCCAAAGTCTCTCGGAGGGAGGTCGTTCGAATCAAGCTCAATGAATCTTCGAGAGTCCCGACCTTGTTTTTCTTCTAATTTGGTTAGGAAAATGCAAGAATGAAATGAAATTTTCCTGAGGCCGTTGATTCAAAGTCCGGTTCTTTAAAAATTTAAATAGATGCATCATGACATTGGGTCGGCTGATGGTTAAGTTGAAGCCGGAGATTAGCCGTGGATTAGCTTGATCCTAGGGCCTTAGGATGGCTACACGTGGAGGGGACGTGGGTGTTCGTGAGATGCACTTACGAGTCTGCACGTGCATGATTGCTTTAGGTGCTATTTGGTAACACTCCGAAAATCTCCTGTTATGTTCTTTTGTTCTTCGAAACATAAATGCATTTAGTAATTTTTTTGTTCCTAAAAATAAATTTAGAATAGAAACAAGAAATAAAAACAGAATTGTTTCTTGTTTTTTGTTCTCAAGAACAACTCAAGAAACAATTTTTTTTCTTTTCTCTTCCTTTCTTCCCTTTCTTTTTCTCTTCCTTTCTTCTTCCCTCAGCCGGTCACTAGCCTCGGCAACCATTGGTGACTAACAAAACGAGGCTTAGCGACCTCGCCAGCCATTAACGAGGCCCCCCAAGCCTCGTCGTGGCTGGGTGAGGTTTCGACCTACCCTAGATTTGGCGAGGTTGAGCCTCGCTCGGCCAATAATGAGGTCGCGTTGCTCGTGGTGGTGTTGTCGGGCCTCTTGGCAGCCGGGCGAGATTGAGCCTCCCTAATGGTCGAGTGAAGCTTGGCCTTGCCAGATTTGGGTGAGGTCATTTCGCCTAGCCAAGGCAAGGCCTGGGGGGGGGAGGGGCGGGGGGGACTTCCGATGTCGACGACCTCGCCAACCCTCATCTAGTCGGTCACCGGCCATCCTTGGCCAAGGCAAGCGGTCACCGGCCATCCTTGGCCGGCCGGTTAGAGGAATGAAAAAAAAAAGAAAAAAAAAAAAAAAAAATAAAACTATTAATAAATTAAAATAAATTTTAAGTCACAAAAATATTTGGGGTCATACTAAACATATTTATGTTTCAAGAATATAAATTTTACATAATTGCCAAACGCCTTAAGTTACTCAAAAACTATTCTTGGAAATAGAAATAAAAAAATATTTTTGAAAAGAAATCTTTCTCAGGACAGAAACGTTACCAAATGCGAGTTTGCTTGTAAAAGAAAATGGTCCTCATAGTAGACGAAGAAAGGGGCTGGCGACACTGACATGGGCTGAAGCACGAAGGCAGATCTTCATGCCTCCACCGTATTCCGTCAACTTCGTTAGCATTTTGACGAAAGCGGGGGGTAATTAAGCGCAGGTCAATTATTGCACTCCCTTTCATCTTCCTCTTACATGATATTTCCGTTATTCCGAATGTTTTTTCTGTCTTCAGTTGTCAATGCAACGTGGTTACTTCCAGATCGTGTACTGCGCGTGTAAACACCGACTTACACACGAGGGGAGTGTTAAATAATATGGTATATGCACGTTATTGTTCCTTCCTAATCGTTTTGAATTGATTGACTGTGTCCGAGGTCGGGACCCCCTTCCTCCTCCTTTCACGATTGCGGAAAGAAAATTGCATACCGCCCGCGTTTCACTTTCCTCGTGTCTGTCGAGCAAGGAAATTTTGGTTGCGACCGCTCCCGCTCTTCCCATGGGTGGCATTCAAAGCTAATACTTGGTTACGGATAGCCGTTGCCCGCATGCCCTTCACATTCGTCCAGGATTTACCGTGCCCAGTTAATCGATAATTCGGAGGTGTCCACTAGCAAATTTTATCCTCTTTGTTTGCACGCCCACCACCAAGGCGGAAGCAGCCTCGAAGAAGTCCATTGCATCATTAAAGCCGGAACCGACGACAGCAGCATGTGCAACGGCATTTTTTAACTTAGGGATTGTGATTTCAAGATAACCATTGCACATGAGGAAACTGTATAATATTTATTCACATAAATAAATAATCAATCATGAAAAACTTATCCATATATGATCGTAAAATACTGAGATCAATAAATACATCGGAATTTTTGAAGAAAAATAGACAATATCCTGCTTCGAGTCAAACACAAAAGCCTACACTTTGCTGCTCAATTAGGCCCGTTATCAATAAATGTCAATATCCAATTCAATCAGATCACTTTAGGATTCAACAAATATTGGAATATCCATTAACCCGACTATTTAAAACAGAAAATCAATTAATTAATGTAAGCTCATATTATATGAAATTTCCAATAAAAACTCCTATCTTTTTGACAATATCCTGAATTCACGTTTTCCACCGCCATTTCCATGTATTCACTTTGGAATTTCCACAATGTACTCTAAGTACAGACAAATTGTGCTTCGACACCCTTCTGGCGTGATGATTTCACATGAAGTAGGTCTTAACTAGACAGTAGATGAGACGAATAACTTTTAGAAGAGATTCTAGTTTCTTTGTCGTACTAAGAACATGGGCTTTGTCTACAATGTCTTTTCGTCCGCTCTTCTGGGAGTTTGTTCGGGAATCTGTTGCACCAGTGGGACATGTCTCATGCATTTTATTAAAATGAGGAGAAACCATACGTGAGAGATGATATTTCTTTGGTGGACACCATCAAGAAACTCTACAGCTTGTCAGAATCCAAGAGCAGAGCCATGGACATTTCTCTTACTTGTGATGCGAAACAGCGCTCATGGCACACGGTACTCAATGTAGAATCAGGAACGACTCTGATTCAGCCACAATACTGATTCCCAAGTCTTATCATGATGGTGCTGCATCTTCTCACGGCATGGTCAGAAAGAAACTGGTGCGATACATCCCCGTCGAGTGGTTCCACAGATGTGGACAGTCGCAAGTACGACCTCGATAGAATTAACCGCAACATCCAGATGAATATTCATTTTGTTTTTGCCGAAATACCTACAGATGATGATGGCCCAGTTCGTAATGAACAGTAACTCGAGTCTGCAAATTTCAATGGCGTTGAAGTGGCCACAGTGGAATTGGTCTTTCTTAATTATGAACGGAAGGCCAAGGGCCCAAATTATGCCATACTTATGGGGACGGAGGGAAGGTCATGGAGGAGAGTCTCGCTGAGAAAGTATTAAAGATGCGATTAGTAGAAAATAAATGATTTCAAAAAAAAAAAAAATCAAAAAATAATTGTTTATATTTCTTGAAATAATTGCTCAATAAAAATATTTTCACTATTGATAATAATTTATATCTAATTATTTTCATGAACAATGAAAATATTTTTTGTTTATGCATCTTTATAAGTGATACATGTGATATTTTTAGAAAAATGTTTTCCCAACAATTCATTTTTTGCAAAACAAATGAAGTAAATAAACTGTACTTAGTAAATAAATTCACTTATGTTGAAGAAACAGTGAATATTCAATAAAAAAAGAATTCAATATATTCATCTTTTTTTAGACAAGCTTAATGTATACAATGTATATGAATAAATATTTTTTTAAGTAAAAATGAAATTTAAAGGCGTTACTTACTTTGAAAAAGTTACCTATGATAGTACCATTGATATAATTAATTGACGCAACTCTGCGATCAATTTATGTCTAATAAGTTATTTTTTTTATTTTTTTATTTTCATGTAACTTTATTTCTTTCTTTCGAAATCCATTACCTTCTATAAAAGTAGGGTGAGGCTATTTTCACCCTATTTAACTGGATACAAGCCTTTTATCATTAACTAACTAACAATGAAAAACCAATCTACCCTACCTTTTGACTCTCATCTCTTCCCCTTCTTCAACAACCTTCCCCTTTTTAGCAGCTGCCGGTTCAGTCTAATGCCTGGTGCAGGATCTCAAGACATACAAGCAAAATGTCGCTCTTTACAGACTTGCAACCAATCAATCTCAATCTAACATCAGTAACAATCTTTCTGTATACATTATTTACATCCAACGCAGTTCCACCATTATGTAATCTCCAGTAGCAGACCAAGCAAGTTTAAACAGCAATGCCTGAAAAGAAAACAACTTGACATTTTTCAATCCAATGAAACCCAAAGTCCACACATCGCGCATCCTATTTGTACCAAAAAGATCCAGCACTCTTCTCCAAACTAAAGATGAAAAACTACATTCGAAGATAAGATGATTGTTTCTCATTCACGAGGCCACATAAAATGCGGCTAGCTGAAAACATAGAAACACAACTTAGCATCCCATCTCAGCCGGCAAGCCTTATGAAAACAAGCATCCATGAAATAAAACAGTGCTTGGGAATAGATGGGTTAAACCAATTACGTCTGTGCCAATGAACATACTGGCCCTTCACTCTAATAGTCCTCCAAGAACAAGCAGTAGAGTAAGAACCAGATGAGTAAGGAATCCAAATCAACTAAAAATCAGCTGCCAGATTGGGGAACAACACACCAGATATATCAGTTTGAATCTGCACTATAGCATCAGATCTCGCACGGGGCCAGCACCATCCAAGATCATTTATAACCCGGGATACTTTGCAATTTAAAGAATCATTAGAGACCACTATTATTGAGAATTTATATAAAAATGACCCAAAAGGATGCCTGGACTAGCTAAGGTTCTTTGAAAGGTTATAACTTCTTAGTCGATGATCTCTATATGCCACAACGCATAATCCCAATAGAAACATCATGCTTCTAAATCGGGAAAAATAAGTGAACATTTGATAACATATTATGTTACATGAACATAAATCTGCATCTAAAGTCCAGACATCACATTTGAATCTCACGTTCAACTGGCTTTGTCAACAGGTTATTTGGGTCAACAATATCAGAAAATCTATAATTTAATCTTGGGTTAATATCACAAAAAATCACAAATTGGTACATATGTGACAAATTTACTCTAAACTATAATCTCAAATTGATAGGCATGTAACAAAGTTACTCAAAACTTCAAAACTAACTTTTTAACCACCAAAAAGGGAAAATTGTCCAAAAATCCTAAACCTATAACATTTTTGCCAATTTAGTCCAAAACTTTTCAATTCAGATGTAAGTCTTTTCATGTTTTGCCAATTGAGTTCATTTGACTAATTTTGATTAGAAATTGCTGACATAGACACTGATCATCTTATGTGAAACAATTGGCGTTAACAATTTTGTAAATAATATTTTAATATTTTTTCGGATTTTTTAGTTAATTTTTTTTTCTTTTCTTTCTTCCATTTTGCCTTTTTTCTCTTATTTTCTTTTTCTTCTCTTTTTCTTCTTTCTTTTTTTCCCTTTTTCTCATTGTCGGCCACTCTTGGGCCTCATCGATGGCCAATGAGTTGCTGGCCTTAGGCGAGGACCACCCTCGCCGGCCTTGGCCTTGGCCTAGCCATGGCTATTGGCAGTGATTGGGATTTGGAGCTCGTGGCTGCCATGGCCACTCGAGCTCAAGCTTTGGCTCGTGGCCATGGCTGGGATATGGAGCTCACATATCTTGAGCTCGTTGCTTCATGGCCATAATCGAGATGGACAGTGGCAAGGAGTCTATTGCCGGCAATCAGTCACCGTTTACCCTCCATATTACTCTCGACGGTGGGATCCAAACCATCAGTGAGTTCTGCTTCTTTCTGGCTCATTTCTCTATATGAGGGTTCCATCTCAAGTAGTCCTCATTCATTGCCATGGCCTCCTCCACAATTTTTCTCAGATCTATGTGCTACTTACGGAACACAAAGTTTTTTCTATTTTTCCAGTTACTGCAGAAAACTCTAGTGACAACCATGGCTGCGATGGTGGACGGGATCTAGAGCTCTAGATCCTAGCCATGGTTCCTGGTCTAGAGTACCAAGAGCTCTAGGACCACCATTGACAGCCATGGATGTGAGGCCACGAGCTCAAGATATGTGAAACTGGCCGTGGCTGCGAGAGATGAGCTCTAGATCCCAGCCATAGCCACAAGCCTAGAGGTCGAGTTCAAGTGGCCATGGTGGCCACAAGTTCCACATCTTGACAACCACCAACATCCATGATGATGAGCCAGAGCTTGAGCTCAAGTGGCCATGGTAACCACAATCTCTAGGTCCCAACCACCATTGATAGTCGCGGCTTGGGCTGAGGCCGAGGGTGGCAACTTGTTGGCCATTGATGAGGCCTGGTGTGGTTGGTGGAGGACATGGCGGTGGCTGACGGAGGAAGAAAAGGGAAAAAGAAAAGAAGAGAAAAGTTAAAAAAAAAAAAAAAAGGAAAAAGTTAGAGGTGGCCGATGGAGGGAAAAGAGGAAAAAGAAAAGAAGAGAGAAGGAAAAAAAAAAAAAAGAGAGAGAAGGAAAAGAGTAAAAAAGACAAAAGACAAAAGAAAAAGGGATATGTGCAATTAAGTTTTAAAACTTGCAAAAAATGTAATCAAGTTCTAAAACTTGTCAAATTGATTCAATTGAGTCCTAAAGTTAACACCATTAGATTTACTAACAGAAAACGTTGACGTGGCGCTAATGTGGCATTTTAAATGATTTTTTATTCTCCACGTGGCTTTTAACATTATTTTTATTCTTGTTTAAATTAGATTTAAAAACTAAAAAGGAAAATTTAAAATTTATTTAAAAAACAAAATTGTTCAAAAAAAAAAAAAGGCACCTGTGGAGCTTCCACCATCGCCCATCGCCAATGCGGTGGAAATGCCGGTGCCTTTTTTTTTTTTATAAACAGTTTTTTTCAAATAAATTTTAGTTTCTCCTTTTTAGTTTTTAAATCTAATTTTTAAAGATTGTGAATAAAAAATAATTTAAAAAAGCCATGTGGAAAATAGAAATTCATTTAAAATACTACATCAACGCCACGTCAGCATTTTTCGTTAGTACTTTTGATGGTATTAACTTTAGACTCAATTGAACCAATTTGACAAATTTTAGGACTTGATTGTACTTTTTGTAAGTTTTAGGATTCAATTGCACTTTCATAACAAGTTTTAAGATTTTTGTTGCACACATCCCAAAGAAAAAAGAAATAAAATCCCAAAGATATTGAAATATTATTAAAATTATCCACGTCAAAAACCGATCATGCAATGTAAGATGGCTAACCACTGGGGGTTCGCCCTAGTGGCCACCTGAGAGGTTCAAATCCCCACCTTTTCAAGGGAGGATGGGGGTAGGGACGCGTAAGTTTGAGAGTGGGTTGCGACTCCCACGCCATGCAAGAGGCAGGGCACAAGTCTACAAGTGAGTGTAGAATAGGAATAGAGTATGACTGACCAAAAAAAAAAATGTAAGATGGCTAACGTTTACATCAGTAATTTTCAACCAAAATTAGCCGGATGATCTCAATTGGCAAAATGTAAAAATGTTTAGAATTCAATTAACAAAATTGTAAGGTTAAGATTGACTTGACAATAATGCAATAAGTCTATGAATTTTTAAATAATTTTATAGTAAAATTTCATGGAAACTAATATAGGGTATAAATTTATCACAATTTTGTGTATATAGATAAATTTTCACATGTGACTTTTTTTATAGTTAAAAAATTAGTTTGGAAAAAAATATATTTTTGTAATATTAACCCTTTAATCTATTGAATTGACCAAACATAAAAGCACGTCCAAGTGGGAGAAACCAATGAAGTAGAGAATTGCCACAGGATAACAAGTATATTACTGACACTATTAAAATGCCACCGATGATATTGAAAATTGCCGCTAATAATCTTTAAAATGTCGCTAAATGCATCTTATCGTGCCAATTTCAGAAATGATGCTAGTGTAGTGTAAAAAACGTTCAATTTTGTCGTAGTGAGTTGGTCTTTAGTTCTTTGCCATTTACTGTAGTGAGTAGGAGCAAAGTTATTATTAACAAAAAATATAACCAACATACAAGTGAGACGGAACTCACTTTTGACTTAAACGTATAGAATATGGATAGATAAATTTGTAACTTCTATATATATGGTAGGCAGTATTTTTGGTTTAGAAAAGTAATTTCCAATATATTGTTAAATTGAATGAATAATTATACTGCGTTCGATAGCTTCTTTTTTTTTTGTATTGGAAAAGGAAGCACCCACTTATTAGTAACTATTAATTTGTTCACACACTTAGTTGATTTTTCAATAAGGAAAAGTAAATTTCAACCTATAATAAAAATGAAAAAAAAAACAATATTCCACTAGTTATATGAAAAAGTAAATAATTCAAGGGTTGATGTTATAAAAAAAAAAAAAACCCTAAATTGATACAACTATAACTAATGTACCACAAGTTAATTTGTTAATCACCAAAAACTTTAAGCTGGTACAATGACAAATTTAATCCAAACAATTTTTTTGATTATCAAAAACCCAAAATTGATACATTTTTTTATATATAAATTTACCATCCATTAGTTTCCTTTAAATTGGATTAATACCGCAAAAATCATAAACCGATACACCTATGACAAATTGAGGGTAAAATTTCAAATTAGTATACTTGTCAATTGATATGTGTCACCAAATTTAGCAATTTGATATTAAAATTTAATGAAAATTAACAAAGGGTAAATTTGTTATATATAGGGTTTTTGATGGTCAAATTTTAATTTAGGGTAAATTTGTCATCGATATACTAGTTTGGGATTTTTTATGTTATCTAATTAGCAACTTCTATATCTATATTTGATTAATGATATTCTCAATCGAGAGAGAGAGAGAGAGAGAGAGAGAGAGAGAGAGAGAGAGAGAGAGAGGCAAATTTCGATTAAAAAAATGTAGTGAAAATAACTAAAATAGAATGCCCGACTCCTTCGGTTGTCTAGAGAACATAACGTGCACATGGCCAGTTGTGCAGGTCACTTGGGGAAGAGCTTGGTCAATTAATTTTAGTATTCCTTGCCAGCTCCTTCGCCGAACATTCTTGCGCTCCTCGTCGAAAATGACAAATCGAAACCCGAGAACGAGATATAGGAATCTGTGGAAAATATTCCTGACATTGTCATTTCTCAAGTCGGCTGACTGCTTCTGAATAAGAAAATCGAAATCTACAGGTGGGATTCATTAATTCGTGGGGTTTTTCTTTTTCTCTTCGTTTCTGAGCGCAAGGAGACATACGTTGGGGCGAATAGTGACAAGACCATAGCCAGTTTGAAAGTGCATTCATGCGAGATACTTGGGAGGAAGCATGTACGCCGTCTGCATTGCTTATTGTCCTTTTCTATCACCTAACTCAATGAAATGTTACTATGGAATATATTAAAAGTAAGATGAATGCTGTTGACGGGGGAGATAACATTATAGAGGATTCGTGATAAATTTAAACAGGCCTAAAAACAAGTTCTCATAAAAACGACAAAGATGCCTCTGAATGCTGTTGACGGGGGAGATAACATTATAGAGGATTCATGATAAATTTAAACAGGCCTAAAAACAAGTTCTCATAAAAATGACAAAGATGCCTCTCTCTCTCTCTCTCTTTCTCTTTCTCTCTCTCTCTCTCTCTCTCTCTCTCTCTCTCTCTCTCTCTCTCTCTCTTTAATAAGTGAGAAAAGGTAGAGAAGGGTGATAGTGCATATGCTTTTCTGGGTGTTAACATGAGAGTTTCACGCTCCTTATGAAAGATTTTGTTTAAGTCCTTACTGCTTAAGCTGCGTTTAAAGGACCAAATATAATTTTGGA
The DNA here is from genome assembly GCA_016097545.1 of Eucalyptus victrix. Classification (NCBI taxonomy): domain Eukaryota; kingdom Viridiplantae; phylum Streptophyta; class Magnoliopsida; order Myrtales; family Myrtaceae; genus Eucalyptus; species Eucalyptus victrix. The sequence continues at coordinate 25,046,579 of CM027839.1, read as the reverse complement.
TAGGATAATATCCGGTGTTTGGGAGAACATTAGATTTGAATGTATCTAGACATAATTGGGACACAAAATCCCCTCCTTATGGAAAATCTAAGGAAAAAAGAAACAGAAAAAAGGAGAAAAACCCAACGGACTCGCTTTGCTACTCACCACTCGACTTCATCAACAACAGATGAACACCTCTTAGTCGATCTCTCTTCTTGTTGTCGGCTCAACATCACTGTCCTTGACCTCGAATGCCATTGTCTTAAACTTTTGCTTCTAGCTTCGTCACGCGCAGCCATCCAAAGAGTTGACTTCCTCCAACAAGTTTCAGATTTCTATTTTTTCTCGCAGAAGAACCCATTCTATTTGTGAAGATTTTTAGCGCCTATCATCGAGAATTTCGATGAACGTTGCTATTATTTTCAATCATCCTCCGCTCTTGCTTTGATCTGAATAAAAGGATGGTGGTGACGGGTTAAACTGATGGGCTCACCAGGGATGGTTCGTCTTTACAACCCATTTAATTTGTTGATGATGGGTCATCGACACGGGGTTGTCTAACGTAATCTAGGTTCTATTTGCCGGGACTTTCTGGGTCTACGTCCGTCCCTGTTTAGTACTTTGTTCTGCGTTGTCAACAAGTTCTTGAGGCAACCAGGTCGCGAGTTCTATATTTTTCCTTTGATTTTCAATTTTGGGTGATGGTATGTTTTAACTTTATTTCGGAGAAGAATTTCAGAGAAGAAACAAAGGATTTGAGTTCAGTTGTGGACTCAAGTATTGATTTCAGAGTACTAATCCAAAAGGCGACTTGCAAAGAAGGAACGTTGAGCAACTAGAGCGAGAAAATAGAGAATTGCAGTAGTGCACGCCAGATGTAGAATCGTTAACCTCCTGCCATTACTAAAGGATGAAGATGATGATGGTCTGTGGCGTCTCATCTTCCTTGCCCACTGACCATGAGAGCGAAAAAGCAAGAGAGATGAGTTGAGTGAGAATGTCATTGGATTTCAAACGTTCATTTGGTAATATTTATCTGAATCTTTTTTATATCTAGACATTATCAAACACCACATAGGAGATTTCAAATTTTATCATATCCTTATCCTATCTGATCTTAACCTCTTTGGTTAAAATGTATGGAAGACCAAATGTAACCTTAGTCTGTTTGAGCCGGTGACTGTAGCGCCAGCGCTTGCCAAAAGTTAGTAAACATGTTCACATGTGGTAGCAAATACACAAGGCACAAAATGACTAAAGGTTTATTAACGATATGCATCAAACTAGTGCCCTTTAGGAAGATAGTGTGACCTCTTTACCACCATAACTAAGCATATGGCAAAACCAGTATGTAATACACAAAGCTGCGAATTAATCAGGACATATTTTTTCATGAGGTAGCAAATGCACAAGGCACAAGCTGACTAAAGATCTATTCACGACATGCCTCGAACTTATAACTTCTTGGAAGACAGTGTGAACTCTGTAACCACCATAGTTGATGATGTGTCAAAAGCAATATGTAACACTTGTAAATTAATCAGGACAAAATTAACGGGGGATTTGTACTTTGGAATTATGGAATCGATATTAAGGAAACACATCTTCTACACGTATGTTGTATGTACGATAATAAGGTATATAAAACTATGAAAAAGATAAGAAGACTCTATAATCATGTTTCTTTTTTCCGCCGCTGGAGCGGAAGACCTATTTATCAATTGCTGGACCAAAAAAAAGGGGTGAACTTTGTGGTCAGAAAATAGGTGAATTGACATGTTTCTTTTCCTGGAATTAATATTTGACTGTGAATAAAATCCTGGACGAAGAACGTTTCCCTTTTACTTTACTGACACGCTCTTCAATTAATTCTTGTTTTGAATCATTCAAATTATTTGGGTTGTGAACAGCAAGTTGAAAAGCGAGGACAATGAGCTGTCTGACGCACTCCACATGTTCCTTGGCACAAAATTGGCGCACATTCCTGGAAATCCTAATTTCTATATGCTTAAAAATGACTACGTCTCAACCCGTAGCACTGGAGTAGCTCATTTAATGGAACCTACACATGGGTCTTCCAACCTATATATGTGCCGGTATGCATCATGATGGCAATACTAAAGACGCTCTTTCTATTTTCATCTGTGTCACTCATTAGTCCTAAGTTCTACACAAACACCCACAAATAGAGAGAATTCGAAATGGCAACCGCAACCAGAGAATTCGAAATGGCAACCGCAACCAGAGAATCCGAAATAGCGACCGCAACCACAGAATCCGAAATAGCAACCTCAACTGCAGAATCCAAAATAGCGACGGCAATGCAGAATCCAAAATAGCGACCGCAACTGCAGGATCCGAAAAGGTGACCCAGAATTTTTAGAGAAGAGCATGGACCGACTTACAGAGGACAACAAGAGCCTACAAGAGCTTATCTCGAACCGCATCAGTAGGACTCAGGAATTCATGAATCTGTACTTCGTCTTCCAAGGTATTGTTTTTTCTTCTGTGCTGACGTCCTCGGAAACGATCAGGTGTAAACTGAAATGGACTTTTTACTTCCTCTCTTTACTGGCTTCCATTTACAACTTTCTCGCGGTATTGTTAAACATCCGTATGTCGCTGAAGTACTACAGCAGTATGGCCGACAACTGGGATATACTTGACAAACGGAGGGGGCAACTTGACAATCTGAGGATGCAACGACGGAACAGTGCTGACCAGCAACGGACCAATCCCTATAGATTTAGAATCTATCAACGCAACGCAATATGTTCTTTGACACTTCTGCTGCTTTTGATATTTTCGGTTGCAATGCTATATGGTTTCACCCAAATTCACTGTTGTCACCGATGCAGTTACGGATGACTAGTGTGATTTTTACATTATGTAACACTAGATCACATGTCAATATGTGGGGCATGTAGACTAGTAATTTGATCATGTCAGGGTCAAGCTACGTAGATGTTGCCCAGTTGATTTTCCATTTGAAAGTGCTTCTTGCATGTATGTGGACCTTAAACTATGCTTCCATTGTAAGAGAAGGAGCTTTGCATTGTGTAATGGAAAAATTGTCCAAAAATTAGTCAATTTAGTTCTAAATTTTCAGTTTTGCCAATTGAGTTACGTTTTACTAGTTGAGTCCATCTGGCTTAGTTTAGTTGGAAATCAATGATGCAGACTCGATGGTGTCACTGTAGAATGGTTGGTGCTGATGTTGTAAATTTTTTCTATAAAGTTTGAAATTTTTGAAATTTTTCTTTTTTTTTTTTTTTTTCCTACCAAATCCGGTGAAGGATGCTCGCCGACCCTTGTTGGTCACAAGCAAGGATTGGCAACTAGGCAAGGGCTGCAAAGCCCTCGCCTAGTGACCAATGAGGGTTGGCTAGCCCTTGCTGAGCTTGGAAGAAAAAAGAAAGAAAAAGAAGGAAAAAAATAAGAAAAAATTATAAAAAAATTCAAAATTTTAAAGAAAATTATTAAAATTATTCACATTAGTGTTGGTCATACCACATAAGACAATCGGCATCCACGTTAGCGATTTCCGACTAAAATTGGCCAAATAGACTCAATTAAAAAAAAGTAAAAATGTTTTTGACCCAATTGGTAACATTGAAAGGCTTAGAATTGAATTGACCAAATTGTAATAAATTTATGACTTTTTGGACAATTTTCCTATTGTGTAATATATGAAATGCCTAGCGATGGAGAAAATCAAAGGATTTTTAATCACGTAAACGGAGTTTGTAAAGTTTAGATTACACAAGTTGATGTTTTAGATCATTGTCAAAAGACATTGTCTAAAATTTACTTTTGGAAACGATATCAACTTTGTTTAACATTCAAATGCACAAATAATATTAGTTCTGATCCACTGGTGTAAACAAACCTTATATTTTATGTAACTAGTATATGGTATGTAAAATTTCGAAATAAAATCTTGAATAATGCTTTGGCTAAGAGCAAAAGTATTAACGTCTCATGTCATCCTCATTTTGCATTCTGAGTCGTTTCTTTTTTGGCTAGATTTAAAATGTGCAGGAGGAATGAACATTGCTCCCTTTTGTTTTAGTTTGCTCTTTGATCATTAATTTTGAAAGAGCATATTTTCCGGCATCTCTGATTGGAAGAACCTAGTTTCTAGTTGATGAGTTGTAAAACATGGACATAACGAATATTTACTTTTAGTTTATTTATGTATATGTGATGCTCGTGCCTATAGCTTATCCATTATACGCCTCCACGTCATATGATAAGAAGACACGTGTAAAGTGGAATTTTCTCTCTTCCCCATATCCGCCATTCACAGGAGACGTCCATTCACAGCCACCGACAACCGCCGGCGAGTTCTTCTCCGTCCTCAGCCGCTCATCCAGGCCCCCACCATCTCGTTGTCCTCGTTAGATTCATCCAGATTTCCAGATCCGTGGAGAGTAAATCAACCTCTTCATCTTCGCTTGCGGCCGAAGCTCGACGGAGGGGTTTAGATGACGCGGACAATGGAGCCTTGGCCGCGAGAACCCAGATTTCCAAATTTATGGAGCCTTGGCCGCGAGCGGTTTAGACGACGCCGACGGAGCCTTGCCGCAAGCGCCCAGACTTCCAGATCTGGAGCCCCAAAAGACATTGCACTGGGATCCTTCTCACCACCTGGCTACCTCCACCTTGTATTGCTGCAACAATCGACTTGAACAGCAGAGAGAAGATGAACCCAGATCTGCACTTTTTTTTTTTCATGGTCTGCTGATGATGTCTGTTTGGAGAATAAAAAATTAAGGAGATTTATTATTTTTGCTTCGTCCTGTGAAAATCCCCTCCCACAGAATGCATAGGTTCCAAGGGGAAATCCTGCCTTGCCCATGCTTTCCTTACCAGTGTTATTCTTGCTTCGTGTCCTCATGGCTCCAAATCTAGCCACGGACGAGCCACCGCGAGCAATGTGTGCTCGTTGGTAGCGCAGCTGCGAGCTGCCACGACAACAGATGGAGTGGCTCGGCCATGGTCACTGGTGGAGTGGCTCGGCCATGGCTTCCGGCGGAGTCGTCGGCGCTCGCGAAATTCTGGAAATCCGAGACCACTACTTCCGAGATCGAGGAAAATGTACCTTTTATTGGGAAATGTTCACTAAAATTTTTAAAACTTGTCACGTAAGTAAGTTGAATCATAAAATTTTTATAAAATGTGATCAAATCATAAAACTTATTACAAAAATGTAATGGAATTCTAAAATTTTTAAAATACACAATTAAAACTTAAAAATTGTTAAGTTGATGCATTCAAGCCTTTCCATTAACTCCATTCAACTTGATTAATTTGATGATTTTTAGGCTTAATTGCACTTTTTAAAAGCTTTATAATTTAATTGTACTTTTGAGATAAGTTTTAGGACTTTCAGTGCACTTATTCTTATTTTTATTCCAGCACAAGTTGACTTAACATGGAGTGTGGTTTAATACTATCTAGGCCCATAAACTAATGTGAACTTTGGATAACACTCACAAAAATTTATAGATGGCTATTGTTAAATCAAGCAGACCGAACTCGATTTATAAAAAGGAGGAAATCAATCATTACACTAAATTTATGTAGTTCAATCTTGTCACCATTTTCCAGAGGTGAAATCTCCATGGGAGTTTGATAAATTATGGAGTGAACGTCTGTAGTCTCTCTCGTGCACTCGGCACAGGATCTCCCAAATTTTACTGATCACGAAGTTGGTTGACTCAATTAATTATGAAAATCATGTTCTTTCTATAAGAGTTACTAGGGATGAGTATGGTTCTAAGGTAGAATTTAGAACCTGAGAACCGGACCGGTAATAACATGTAAGTTCCAAGGTATACATGGTAGATTCTAGATTTAAAAAAATGAGGAACTTATTTTGATGGGTAGGTTCTAGGTTCTTAGTTAGAGGAATCTAGAATTTAGAACCTTTAACCTAAAACCTAGAACAAGTTTTAATATTTTGCTTAATCCATGTCTTTGTCCAATCTTGTGATATCTATACCGTTCGATAATGAATTTATAATGTGGAACCACTAGTTCCAATTTCCATTTTATAATTAAGACTTCTACTTTATTAATGTTCATATTTTCTTTTGTCTAAATAAAAGTTATGATCAGTAAATTATAAAAGCAAATGGTGACATTGAAAGTTTTAACTTACTGCAATCGTTTTATTAGTAATATAGGTGGAACTTGGTAGACCTTAAAACCGACCTTAGAACCTATGATGGGGTAGGTTTCAAATTTTATGGTATGTAGGGGAGGTTTTAGGTTTTAAAAAGTGAGAAACCTGTTCCAATGAGTATGTTTTAGATTTCGGGTAGAACCTATACGAAACCTGGAATTGCTCAGTCATAGGAGTCACTACTGACCTATTTGAGTCCAGTTAGAGGCCAAGTAAAACATGAGATGTCAATTCAGGGACTTAGGTTGCGTTTGGAAGCAACATTTGCAAGGGACTTTGGACTCCTAAAGTCCTTTGGGCCAAATATTGGCTGTTTGGCAAAAAATTTGTAAACCCCATTGGGGAGAAGTGGACCTTTCGAAGGTTGAAAGCCCAAGGCAGGTGAGGACCTGCCTTGGGCTTTCAGCTTTCTCGGCATGCCCATATGGGTACCGTGCATTCTTTTTTTTTCTTTTTTTTTTTTCTGAAATTGTCCTCACGAACTTTTTGTTTTTCCCTTTTTTGCCCTTGTTACGAGACACTGTTCATCTTCTCCGAGGGTGGCCAGTTTGGTTCTACCTGATTGCAAGGAGCCAGCGACGGCTAGAGGGACATCGGCATGGTCACGACAACCTAGGCGATCATCGTTGGAGAGCCGGGCGACCTCCGCAAGTCGCGGCATTGTGTGACCCTTCGTGAGTTGCGGTGACTCAACGACCATGGCGAGGGGCCGCCCCGGTGAGTTGCGACGGCCTAGATCTAGGTCCTCATGACTCAAATCTGAGTCACCGCGACCCAGATCCTCGCCAATCTGGGTCGTGCGACCCCCAAGTGAGTCGCAGTGGCACAGATTTGGGTTGCCCGACCCCCGGCGAGCCATGACGGCCTAGATCTGGGTCGCGGCAGCTTAGATTTGAGTCGCCGTGACCCGAATCCTCACCGATTTGGGTCGCGTGACCCTCAGCAAGCCATCTGGTTGTAGATCTGGTTGCAACCAAATGTGGTCGCCGTGTAACCGTTGCCTGCCGCACCGCGACCTCCGCACGGAGGTCGCCGGGGCATGGCGACCCATCTGGTCGCAAGTCTGGTCGTGACCAAATTTGGTGCCGGAGGCTCGAGCAGTGACCAGATCTACAACCAGATGGGTCGTGACCTTAGATTCGATCGTCTGCGACACTCGTCGTGCCTACCTCTACCGGACAGCCTGCATCGAACTGCCCGCCCTTCACCGGACCACCTGCTCCTCATTGGCAACTACTTGTTCTTGGCTGGCCAACTCTCATTTTCCATTTTTTTTCTCTTTTCTTTTTTAATAACAAAAGCTTTTTGTAAATATAATTTTTCCAGACATCATTTTACTCAAAGATAATTCACAATGGACTTTTATAATATAATTTACCAAATACAATTTGCATTTTGGAAAACAACTTTAACTTAACGGCCTTTGCATTTTCCCAAAGACTTTCTCCAAAAGTCTTTCCAAACGCACCCTTAGTTAATCTAAAGTCCATTAATGCATTTTCGGTTCCTTTTTTCATCATTATTGAAATTGTTGATCATGCTATCGTAACTGATTAAATTCCTAGGCACACTCATCTGAATGACTGAATTTTTTATATGCACAATGAATCACACAATCTCGCACCATATCTCAATCAGTCGAAGAAATGAAGTACGGGAAGATACCAAGAAGGTGTTTGGTCTAGTGGTAGAAGGCTGGACCCCGGGCGGACTTTACGTGCCAAAGGTAGGAGTTCGAAACTCAGAGAGACCCTTGCTGGGAGGGGAGAAACCTTCGCTGCTGTAATCCCTAAGTCCAAATTAGTCGGGGCTTCGGTTCCGGATACTGGGCGGGTTACACACAACCCACCCAAAAATAGAAATACAAGAAGATTAGATACGCGAGGTAAAACCGAATATGTATCGAGCAAAAAATATACACCGCCATATTTTTAAGCCTCAGAACACGACCCCGTGAGGTAGGCCAGAACATGTCATTACTGTACTGTAACGATAAAAACATCCTAACCAAATGATGATATAAGGCACTAACAAAAAATAGAGCACGATGAAGCACGTGATAAATCTAAACGATATTATGCGCCATTCATTTTTTTAAATTATTTTCTCACCTATTGCTTTCCATAATTTTTTTGTGGTTTTTATTATACTTATTTATTTAATGATGAATATGATTTAAAAATTAATTGTACTAAATGCAAGTCATAACAGTGTAATCTAAATGCCAAGTTTAAAATCGACTCAATTATGATGCAACCAATAATGAATAGGGTTAATATCACGAAAAAAATCCAAAGTTAGTACTTTTTTGATAAATTTACCCCAAATTATTTTTTTGACTACAAAAAAATCCCAAATGGGTGCAATTATGATAAATTTACTTAAAATTAATTTTTTGACCACTACATTTGTAACAATATACCCTCTATTAGTTTTCATCAAATTCAATTAATATCATGAAAAATCTGAAATTGGATACACTCATGACCGATGAAGGGTGAAAATTTAAATTGATAAATCTGTCAATTGTCACATTTCGCCTAACTTAACATACCGATTTGGGGTTTTGATTATTAAAAAATTAGTTTGGATAAATTTATCACAAACGTATTAATTTGAGGTTTTTTTTATGGTATTAATCATTATGAATATAACTTAGAACCAATGCAAACAGATAATGATGGCCCTCCAGATCTGTGGGAACCGATTGAGGTCACTGCAGAGAAACCATTGGAAGGGTTTCGACCGGCCCTAATAAATATGAACCTACCACGATCCGGTGATCAAACCCGAATCGTTGGTGGTTCGGCCGTCAAACCAGAACCAACTGGAGCCCACATTTGAGAGATCGAGCCAAGTGGTCCTGCCCAAAGATCATGGGAAGGTGCTTAGGTGCTTCCATCTTCCGTCTCTCCCCTCTCTATATTCTTTATTTGTTTCCTCTCCCCCGTTACAAATGCATCCACGTGTCTTTTTCCGTCTGAGGGTGTACTTTGTCGAAAATAAATACTTTAAAAAATAATTTTTAAAAAATTACTGCTTACATCACTTATAAAAATCAATGAATGAAAGATATTTTTATCATTTTGAAAATATTTAAACATAAATTATTGCCAACAATAAACTAATTTTAAAGAGAAAAATTATATAAAAAAAGTTATAAAATTACTGCACCTTTGTCAATTCAGTCCTAATCCTTTTTAATTTTATTAATTAAATTAAGTCCATCCAGTTAATTTTCACCCAATATTACTAAGGTGATGCCAATCCTACATAAACAACTGACATTGATTAGACAATTAAGTCCTAATCTTTTCTTTTTATTTTTTTTCCATCCTTCCTCCTTCCTCCTACCATCAGTGACACCCCTAGCAAGGTCCAGCAGTGCTGCGATTGCCTGCAGCATCTCAGCTAACTCCCTCGGCAAGTTTCTTTTCTTGCAGGTTTCCGCCACCAGCCCAGCACCACCACAATTGCTAGCTCCTCCACCGCAATTCAGTGAGCTTTGTTGCTTGCACAACAACCTACTATCCTCATCGATTCTAGCAGCACTCTAATTGACAACCGGAGTGTCCCAGTGTCCAACCGCGACTCCCGCAGTGCCTTCCAGCCCCAACACCAATGAATCTGGTGTCTTGCCAAGCTCCACTACAGAACCAACCTAGTTTTGCCGCTGTGCCCAGCAAGTTTCAGGTGATCCTGGCAAATCTCCACTATAAATCAAATAATCACTTAGATTAAATATTATCTCAAGTTTGGCAGTAATATCTAGAAATTAAACATGATTTGAGAAATAACTTAATGCAGTGAATTCATTTTCAAAATGGACTTATTGAATATATCACCGCCTATCTTTCGTGACTCTTCGTGTTTTGGTCGAAAGACTGTTCAGTTTCCAACGGAAGCCGTTTCGACACACATATTAAAGTGTCTTTATTACTATTTAGACATGTTGTCTTTATTACTATTTATTTAGACATGTCTTTTCATATATCTAAGAAATGTCAAGAGTCGTGCTTTAAGCCTATATATAAACGAGTCTTGTAATCGTTTCAAAATAGAGAGTGAAAAGTTTTTTTTTTTTCAGCAAGTAGTATATTCATCTCCTTCCTTAAAGAGCTTCTCTTGTGAGAGTGTTATAAGAGCTGTGCGACTCTGATATTCAACAATTGGTATCATAGTAAGTTTATCTGGAACCGAGAGCACAGTTGTCAGGGACCATGAGTCAAATCTTTTGGAGCGTAGTTCGTGAAGAAGGTGGTCAAGGACCATTGTTCGTGCGCAGGCGGTCGAGAACTGGAATATGTCGAAGTTCTGCCAGTGTATAGTCAGGGACTGTGATCGATTGGTCAAGGATCAAGGTTTCTTGGAGTAGTGATGGGCATTATTTCAAGTCAGATGGCATATATTTCAAATTCGACGAATGGCATTGAGAAGCTCAACAACTCCAATTACAATAATTGGAGTGTCCGGATGCGGTTTTATTTGATGGGTCAGGATTTGTGGGATATTGTTAGCGGCAGCAACACCACATCACCCAGAGACGATGATGCATAGAGGAGATGGAAGATAAAAGCGGGTAAGGCTCTTTACGCTCTTGTTGTAACTGTCGAAGATGACTTATTGCTGCACATTAGGAGCGCGCAGACTCCCAGGGATGCGTGGGATAACTTGGCAGCATTATTCACAAGGTCGAATGATGCCAAGCTACAAAGGCTAGAGAACGAGCTGCTGTCGATATCACAACAAAATATGACAGTGAGTTAGTATTTCTCCAAAATTAAATCTATTTGTGACGAAATTTCAAAGTTGGATCCCGCTAATGCCATCTCAGAAACAAGAATGAGAAGAATTATTATTCATGGGTTAAAGCCAGAATATAACGGTATTATTACGGCTACTCGTGGATGGGCAACTCAACCGACGTTGACCGATCTGGAGAATATTTTGGCTAACCAAGAGACTTTAGATAGTCAAATGTCTAAGGTTTTGGTTAAGGAAGAAAAAAGTGTCCTCTTCAGTGATAAAAGAGGGTTCAAGGGCCAGAGGAGAACTGGTGTTGACAATAAAGATGGCAAGTCCAGGAAAAGCCATGTCGAATGGCAAAAGCAACCAGCTCGTGAAGGATGGCAAAAGCATCCAGGAGAGTCAAGCCTTCAACTAGGGGGAACCGGGCGATGCGATGGCCAAAGATGTAGTGGACGATGTTACATCTGCCGCAAGGAGGCCACTTTGCCAGAGATTGTCGAGCGAAGAAAGTTGAAGGAAATGTCATAGCATCATCGAAAAGGGATGATTTCAATGAAGATAATGAATGGGATTTCCAAACGTCTATTGCAATAATGGTGTCAGACAAGTTCGCCGCCTCTTCCATAGTCGAGTTAAACAATGCAATGGCATTAATCTTTGTAAGTGAAAAGTCGATTAATTATGATTATAATTGGATTGTTGATTCAAGGTGTTCGAGTCATATGACTGGAGATCAAGGCAAACTGTCGAACATGCGTAATTATACCGGAGGATGTGTTGTTATTACTATAGATGGCTCGAGGTTGCCGATTACTCATATCGGCGAGATGATGATAACTCCTTGGTTCAATTCACAGCAAGTTGAATTGAAAAGTGTGTACTACGAGCCAAGAATGAAGAAGAATTTATTGTCTGTGTCCCAACTCACAGACTTGGGTAATTATGTGGTGTTCAGTCCACGAGATGTTAAGGTGTACTGAAGTTTGAAGCCCACTAGTCGACCAATCATGGAGGGACGTCGGTTGGAGTCTGTTTACATGATGTTTGCTCAAACGGCATACGTAAACAAAACCCAAAGGAATGATACACCCGATTTATGGCATGTGCGGCTTGGGCATGTAAGTTATCACAAGTTGAAGGTGATGATGCAAAAGAACATGCTGAGGGGTCTTCCCTAGTTGGAAATGCAAGAAAATGTGGTTTGTGCCGAGTGCCAGTACAGAAAGGCACATCAACTTCCGTATGAGGAATCATCGTTCAAAGCTCGGGTGCCTCTCGAGCTCGTTCACTCTGATGTGTTTGGTCCAGTGAAGCAGCAATCTGTTAGTGGATTCAAGTATATTATCACTTTCATCGATGACTTCTCTAGGTATGTATGGGTTGATTTCATGAAGGAAAAATCCGAGACGTTTATCAAATTGAAAGTGTTTAAGGAGAAGGTTGAAAGTGAAGTAGGTAAAAAAATTCATTGCCTACGCACCGATAACAAGGGAGAGTACACTTCCTATGAGTTTACGAAGTATTTGCAAGAGTACAAAATACGTCGACAGTATACTTGTCTGTATACACTGCAGCAAAATAGTGTTACCGAAAGAATTGACATCTAGCTGAGACATGTAGGAGCATGTTGCACGCAAAAAATGTTCCACCGAGGTTTTAGGCTGAATGTATGAAGACGGCGGCTCACGTGACTAACAGGCTACCACAAGTAAGGCTTGGTTTTATGTCACCATATAAGAAGTTATGGAATCGCAAGCTTGTGGCGGTTTGCTGCATATTCGTGGGATATGATGATCTACGAAAGGGGTGGAAGTGCTACGACCCTACAATAGGGAGGTGCTATACTTCAAGGAATGTGGTGTTCGATGAAGTGTCGTCTTGGTGGTCACCTCAAGCAGTTGAATTGCCAAATTCACAACATTTCGACGAAGAGGTCGAAGAAAGGCTGAATGAATTTGATGAGAATCAGCCTGTTGAAAAAGATGTCGAAGCACAATCACCAGGATGAACAAGTTCATCTAGTGAGCATCCAAGGTCAACAAAAGAACTTCAACCAAGTTAGGTCGAAGAACCTGAAGAGGAGGAGCCTCAACTTCGGAGATTGACGAGGCAAAGGAAGCCGAACCCCAAGTATGCCAATGCAGCATTAACTGAAGATGTTGGCATGGTTGAGCCTTCGACATATGAAGAAGCCTCGAAGAATACAGAATGGAGGAAGGGCATGGAAGAAGAAATCCTCGCACTAAAGAAGAATGAGACATGGGACTTGGTACCAAAACCTAAAGAGGTACGTCATATTTCTTGCAAATGGGTTTATAAACTTAAAACTCGACCAGACGGGTCAATTGAGAGGTATAAAGCACATCTAGTGGCTTGAGGATTTTCGCAAAAATATGAGGTTGATTATGAAGAGACCTTTAGCCCAGTGGCAAAGGTTACCACTGTTCGAGTTCTATTAGCACTTGTAGCAAGCAAGTCGTGGATTGTGTGGCAGATGGATGTGAAGAATGCTTTCCTGCATGGAGAACTCGAGCGAGAGATATACATGGAGCAACCGAATGGCTTCAAGAGCAAAATTCATCCAGAATATGTTTGCAAGCTAAAGAAAGCATTGTATGGCTTGGGACTGGTGGTGGGGAGCTTTCGCGGTGACCGGTGCGCAGTGAGACTAAGGAAGCATCGTGTCCAACTGCAAAGAGGGCAGTAGAGCAATGGGACGTGGTGACGTCGATCATCGGAGGTGTGCCTGAGCAGGGACTTCGAGCAGGCGTGATGAGAGCACGTCAAGATGGTACGCACGGTCGAGTTTGCGGTGGTTATTGACTGCGTCGATAAACCTGCACAGAAAGAAAAATTTGTTGGGCTTTGCCTGGAATGCTAGAGGGAGTGATGGCTCGCGGTCTCGAGGCTTGGCTGGTCTTCACACCAAGACGTCAGGCAGGGTCTAGTAGGAATCACGAGCAAAGAGGCCGAGTGGGGTCCGCAGAAGGGAACTGCAGTGGATTGCCGGTGTCGCTCCTAGAAAGTGACTCTCGTTGATACTGGAGAGAGGTAAACCGCAAGTGTGTATTGTGGGTTGGATCTTTGATGTCCGGATCAGCGTGGCTCTGACAATTGATTGTTGTCTTCTCTTCAAGATTGCCTCACTTTGCCTTTTTCTTTCTCAAAGCCCCATGTTGGTCTCCTGAAGAACTTTTCTTTTCAATCGGTGGTCATAGTCCTTTCTCGTCTTCCCCAAACTTCACCACTTGGCTCTCCCTCCGTATTATTTCTTGACTTTTCCCTTCACCTCTCCTCATTCCCCACTCTCTATTATGAAGCTCTCTATTCTCTTATTGTCGTGCTCTGCCGCCTCTCAGTTAAGCGTCCCTCAAATGGTGTCAATGCCCCTCATATAACGCTAAGTTTAGGGTTCTTTTAACAATATATTTTCTAATTTTTAAACCTTAAGAGATACACCAAAACTTCAACCATCGGGAACTTTCCTCTTACCTTTTAACGATTCAAATTGTGATAATATCAATTTGCTCAATTATTCTCTAAGATCATGTTGATACAAATATTTTCCACCTTGGCATTTTCCAATTTTCCAAAGTAAATTTCAACCATAATGTGTTCATGGGCTTGGCCAAATTTCCTTTTACTACGGGTTTAGTCCAACTAGCTAAATTAAGCTCAGACCTATTTACTTAAACCTATAATATGCAAACTATATGGGCTTGATTAACTACAAATGCATGGAGTTTAATTAATATATTTGTTTAGGCATCGAGGTTGACGTCTAGCTTTTCTATGTAATGAATGACTAAATGGATTATCAAAATATGTGTGTCTACAATTGTTGACACTTGAATTTAGTCAACAGGTCCACTAAGAGCAAAAAACTCAAGATAAGGAGTCACTAATTATGATAGTGTCTGTTTCTTGGCGCAAAAGAGCCATTTTAGTGTTTTTCAACATTTTTCGAATTTCATTGCATTTTGTCTAAACATTTGAGTCATTTGATCAAATAATCCAAGTATGACTTTTAGTTGACTTTTTGGCCAACCCCTAAAGTCAACCCTTGGTCAACTTTTTTTTTTGAAAAATTAGCAAAATAAAAAAAAATTCATAAATTCTATCCATTTCAAATGTAATTAGGCTATTAAATCGAGAATTTTGCCCTTGATTGGACAATTCCAAAATTTACACATTTCTAGTCATTTTTTAGAATAATTTATTTCTCTGCATTTGACCAAGAGGTTGTAATGCATTGAAATTTCAAGCCAATTTTAAGAATTCCGGCTTGGGATGAGTCGATCAATTTTTGAGCACAAATTTAGGGCCCACGGTCGGTTCTTCACAAATAGTGCAAATCGCCCAGTTCAAATCTGATTAAGTTAAATCAAATTAATTTCAATGTCAATTGTGATAGAACTTAGAAATTTGGCAAAATTTAGCCATAATGAAGAATTGGGACCGCTAGATTCAGGCTGAGTCAACCCCATTGACCTAACCTAGTTTGGCTTGCTTGGGCTGAAGCCCAATTCAACTAATTGGGCCGGATCAAATGTGTTGGCCAAACCTATGTTGCTAATTTGAAAGAATCAAGACAAATGCCCCAGTCAAATTGGGTCAACTCAATTAGACCTAAATTGACCCGACCCATTGGGCCGATCCTCAACTGGATTTCTTTGGCCCACTTAGCCAAGACACAAAGCTCAATTAGCGAAATTAGAGTAAAGTTTAACAATTAGAGTTTCTTGGTTCGAGTAGTGGTCACTGGGAGCCAAAGGACTTAGACAAGTAGCTGCTTGAAGCAGGCTTCTAAGATCGTGAAGGAGGCAAGAATGAACTGAATTGCAAGAGCACTACTGTGATGGGTGACATTCTGAGATAGTGTCCATTTATATGCCAAAAGAAAAAACTGTGAGGCTTGATATGACGCAAGCCAAAGTGGACAATGCTTTGTCTAGGAATATTGGCGCTGTCGTTGGGAGGCTGATCGCAAACATTGGGATGGACGGCTGCTGGAATTACCTGGATCGGACTCACGGAAGATTGCCCGAAGGAAATTCCTGAAAAACGGCCAATCCGCAACGGGATTCGTCGCCGAAGTTGCTGGAAACGTATTCTCTCAATGTGGCCAGTCAAAAAAATGCTGAAGGTTGGTGGCGGTGAATATTCCGGAGGGAATCCAGAGAAGATAAACTTTACAGTTGTCCCTCTACGATCATGGCGGCCATGGACTTTAGTGCTAGGATCCCAAGAATATTGAGGTCACCTTTTTTTTTTGGTCGAAAACATAACATACATCATATGCTTAGTATTGAAGTTACACTAGAAAGCATTTCGGAATAATGAGTGACCTTGAATACGTAATAGTTAGTGGAGTCTTCCTTTAGGAAGAAAGTGGACGTTTCCTTTAAGAAGGAGAGAGAATCATCGGACCTCCTCCTTTTTAATTACAATTGTCTGCAAATATGGATGTCTACCATTGGCCAAATACGTGGGTTACCTTTTGCTTTGTCTATTCAACCCCGCGTCTGCCAACTACGCCCATTGCTTTGCCACCCTTCTTTCATTTTATTTAATGTTCAACTACTTACCACACAGGGCACATGTTTCCACCGAGTGCTCTCCATCGTGGACTTCACTAGCTCTCTAATTCAATTCCAGATTGTTATCTCAATCACTTTCCTTTATGAGATGATTTTAAAATAAAAAATCACAAGTATCATAACTTTTGTCAAAAAGCTCAATTGAGCGCAATAAATTTATTTTCGACCACATAAATGTTATAATTTTTAAAAAATATTCGCTTGAGTGCCATAACTTTCAATCTATCAATTAAGTGCAATTTTTTTTTTTTAAAAAAAATAATAATCATCCAAGTGTAGAAATCGATGTGACATAGCACTTATAGTGAATGTTTTTAAAAGGTTATAACACTAACGTAATCAGAAAAAAAAAAGAATACTATACATAAGTTAGTTTTTTTTGGTGAAGTAATACTATACATAAGTTAACACTCAATTAATCGGAAAAAAAGTTACGCAACTCAAGCGAGCACCATACGCAAGTTATGACACTTATGGTGTCCTTATCCTTAATTAGTGTGCAAATATGATGTGATGACAATGATGATTGTGGGATCAACTTTGTCTCTTGCTCTCTTTTCTGTTTGGTAGACCTCTTTACTGATACATGAAAATATGTTAATTCTAAATGCGAAGTAAACCAATATTTTTGTTTAGGGTTTGGGGTCAATCCCTAATTTGATATACAATGAACAACTAAATGGGTCTATAAAAATTTAGGTGCTGACAAAAGTATGATCATGGAGCCGAAAATCAAGGACATTGCAGTTTTAATTTCAAGTTTGAATATTAACTGCTTAGAAGCGGTAATATTGGATAAAAATCTATACAAGCCATGTTGAACCATTGTAAAAGCCCCCGACAATCTTGAAGGCAACCATGTTCTTTTGAATTTATCAATTTCCAGTAATTGCATTCGTCCAATTCGTAGATTTAGTTAGTGCAGATCCGTTTCCGGATTCCTGTCCGAATTGCCACTGAATACTATTCTAATAAGAACTGGAAATTTACCTTTGATGAAAAATATTTAGTCGATTGACCAATTCGCAGCAGAAACAATAGGACCACCATTATTCGGGACTTTAGGACCATCACATGGAAAAAGGTTAGTCAGACTTTAGCATCCACTACCACGGAAAAGAATGTTTGGGATTTAGGACCCTCACATGGAAAAAGGTTATTCAGACTTTAGCACCCACTACCACGGAAAAGAATGTTTGGGACTTCCGGACACTCCTGCTCAACTTAACAGCCACCACTCTTCTTCGCTTGCTGTTCCATCCGTGATTCTATAAAAAGGTATGATTTCGCTTCCCACCTGCAACATCACAACATTCGACTTCTCTCCTCCTAGAATCACTGATATCCTCTTGCAAATTTATCCTCCGTGTCTGAACGCCCACAACCACTGCAGAAGCAGCGTGACGAAATCCACTCCTCCGCCGGCGGCTCGACAGCTTGTGCTAATACCTATTCTACTACTCCTATTGGGATGGTTTCATTGTTGGAGACCGTTCAATCCTTGGCTTCGAAAATAAAAAGAGCAGTTTTAGGTAAGGGATTATGACTTCAAGATAATGACTGCACATGAGAAAATTCCTATCTTTCTGACAATAAACTGAATACGGATTGTCTGCCGATTCCATGAATTTGCAATGGATTTCCTTGACTCAATAAGCTCTGACTATAGACCAGTTTTTCATGGACACCTTTCTGCCATGATGGTTTTCACAGAATAATTTTGAAGGTGGAACACTCAAATTCAGTAAACTCGACTCTAGTTAAGAAAAGAAGGAGATAAATAGGCTTTTTCTTTTATTTTTCTTTTCTTTAAAGAAATGATTACCATACTTGACTTTATATAGGCTTGTACATGACTAGTAATCTTAAATAACTCATAAATGTATCTATCATTCCAAGATAATACATTTCATAAATTTACAAAACATTGAACTAGACATAGAAACATGAATCTAAACATACACGGACATCCTAGATGCATATAGGGGATTAAATATTTATGGGTGCACGTTGGACATTCACGAATTTAGTTTAATTACTAACAGATTTCACATGAAGTAGGTGTTAACTAGACATTACACACCACTTGCATGAGATGAGATTCTAGTTACTGCTGCCGTACTATGAAATCAGGGTTATATCTACATTATCTTCATGTTAATGAATGTGTTGCACCATTAGAATATGTCTAATGCGTTTAATTACAATTGAGAGGAGACTATAAGTGATATATGATATTTGTTTGGTGGACACCATCATGAAACTTCACAGGTAGACGGGATCTAAGAGCAGGATTATTGACAAATCTTTTACTTGCGATTTGAAACAGGGCTCTTGCCGCCTAAGACTATAATCCATAACAATTCTGATAGACCCATTGGTTCTGATCCCCATCCAATGTACTAATAATGCTCCTCCAAGTCTTGGCAAAGTCTGCGAGGGATCTGGTGAAATAATCCTCCGTGGGAGAATCTAAAGAAGTGTGCGGTCGCAACTACGACCTCAATGAAACGAACTTCCACTGTCAGATATGGATCCTTTTTCGCGCAGGGAATGTAGGAGAAACAGTCCAAGCATTTGAGACACGTGTCCGCCATGAGGAATATCTCAATGGGTTTGACGTAGACGGGGCAAATCGTATTCTTCATAATCAACTGACGCCTAACCTGTACCTTAACTGTAACGTGGCAGGGCAGGTCGTCACGGCAGAGGCCGTGGAGGCCGGTCATGCTGGTCAGTAGTTACTTCTAAAATGTCTGAAAAGCTTCTTTGTTGTTGTCTTTGCTGTTTTTCTTCGCTCTTTCGGCGTACTTCCCGGTCGATTCATCGTTCGAAAGAATAGACATGGAGGTTATCGCAAACTGTCTTACGCAGAGCTTCTCTGCGGTATGCAAATGCATGTTTAATAGATCATTATGTTAAATAGATAATATAGTGGGATCCGATTGATTTACAAATTTTTTTCCTAAAATTGGTACCATGCAACGCTTGAAATTATCAATTAGCAAAAAATATTATTATCATAGAGAAATGATTTATATCTAAATAATTTGGCAGATGATAAAAACATTTTTCATTTATTGATTTTTAGCAATTATTTTGAAGAAAATATTTTTTAAATCATTCGTTTATCGACACCTTAAAAATACATTTAAACCATGGGAAAAGTACCAAAAAAAAAAAGATGTTGCATTTGTGTCAATTCAGTTATAAATATTTCAATTGTGTTAATTAAGTCTTAAACTTTTCAAAAATTTGCCAATATAGTTCATTTAGCCAATTTTGATACGAAATTGTTGGCAAGGATGTCAACTATCCGACGTGATATAATCGATGCTGAATTGAAAAATTTCAATTTTTTTTTTTAGTTTTTGAATTTTTTATTACATTTTTCTTCTCTTTTCTTTTCTTTTCCCAACTATGGGTTGGCTTTGCCTTTTACCAACCACAAGCAAGGGCATCAAGCCCTTGTGTAGATCTAAGATATGGCTATGACGCCCTCACCTAGTCTAGGCAAGGGCCACAATGCCCTCGTTGGCCACAGGCGAGGACCGCAAGCCCCTTACCTATGGCTAGAAAGGGCGTCATGGATCTAGGCAAGGGCTTGACACCCTCACTTGTAGCTAGTGAGGGTTTGAAGGCCTTCGTCCATGGTCAATGAGGGTCGCGACGCCCTTGTTTGTTACTAGCCATCTCGCCGGCCTAGAGTTATGGAAAAAAAAAAGAAAAAAAAGTAAATGAAATAATTAAAAAATTCATAAAAATATTAAAATTTGTCTGCATTAACATTGATTGTGCCATATAAGATAACCATCATCCATGTCAGCAATTTTAGGTCAAAATTTGTCGGATGAAATATATTGGCAAATCATCAAAAGGTTTATAATTAACTAATAGAATTGAAAGATTTATAACTGAATTGACATAAATGCAATTGATTTTTTGGGTACTCTTCCTTTAAATCTCAAAATTTGTCTGATCCTTAGCTACATTATTCACTTCTTCCCGATTATGGTTTTGAGGTCCCACATCTAGGTTTTTAGAAATAATTTTGATTTAGCTTTTAATAGAATATGTTTTAGGTAATTTCTGATAAAAGCTCTTCATTTCTAAAGACGAAGATATATAGCCATTCGGTGCATCTTTTCTCTGTAACAAGAAAAATGGTTCCTGTGTTTCCGTTGTTAGGTCTCTTCATGATAGCTAGTGGCTTTTGAGATTTCTAGGCATTGCTGGCCTTCCCCATAAACTGTAACAAGACATTGATTTCTTCGATTACAATAAATAAGCTGAATGACTTTTGGATTTTGCAATTGATATGCTTACCAGTTTTATCATCACTCCAGTTATATATATTGTATAGTCCTTCTCGAAATGACAAATGTTTATTTTGTTGCTCTATGTACACTGTTTATTTTATGCTTGAGTATTGATTTTTCTTCATATCAGCCGCAGGTCAAGTGCAGCCTGCCTAGCCAGAAGGCAGGGACATAGAGGCAGCAGCCCTTCAGCAGGTAGGTACTTTAAAAAAATCTAGAAAGCCTTTTTTTTTTATTCTGTCTTTGCTGCTTTTGGTCACTCTTTTCACATACTTCCGAGTCGACTCATCGGTTAAAAGAATGGACATGGAGGTCATAGCAAGCTCCCCTAGGTTGAGCTTCTTCGTGGTATGCAAATGCATATTTAATTGATCATTATGTTAAATGGATAATATACATGATTCAAATATGCATTCTTAAACCTCAAAATCTATATGATCCTTCACTATAGTATGAACCTCTCTGCAATATCAATTTTAAGGTCCCACATCTAGGTATCTACAAATAATTTTGAGATAGCTGTTAATAGAATATGTTTTAGGTAGTATCTGATGAAGAGCTCTTCATTTATAAGGAAGAAGATATGTGTCCCCTCGGTGCATCTTTGTTTTTGTAATAAGAAAATTGGTACTTTTTTTTTTTCTTCCAATTATTTGGTTTCTACACGATAGCTAATGGCTTTTGAGATTTCTAGGCATTGCTGGCCTTCCCCATGAACTGTAAGAAGACATTAATTTCTTCGATTACGATATATAAGTTGAATGACCTCCAGATTTTGCAATTGATATACTTACGGTTCATCACTACTTCAGTATATTATACAATATAATCCTAGTCGAAATGGCAAATGTTTCTTTTGTTGCTCTATGAGCATTGGTTGGACAGTTTACTGCGTTGCTAATGCATTAAATGTTTCAATTACAGCCAGAAGAACGCATCAATGTTCCGGTCGGCCCGGACAATGTTTAAGGAAGGTCATCTGGGAATCTGGTCTTTGCACATTTCCTGCATTTTTAGCTTAGACTTCAGTTGCTTAAGCCATGTATTTCGATTTTCAATAAGTTTTTAAGGGATGATGGAACTTCGCATGGTATCTTTTGTTTTATATAACTTTCTATGCACTCTTAAGCCGTGTATTTGAATTTTCAATGGAGAATGGTTCGTTTTTAAGGGATTTCACAGGGTGAAGCAAATAAATGACGAAGGACAACCATTTTAAAGACAAATCCCTAATGCCACGATCGACCAAAAAGAAAAGGCAAAAGAGGATTCAAAACCATATTCCACAACTTCCAAATGGACCAATATAAAAAATAATGTGCGAAAGTCAGGCTTGTCTCGTGACGTTGTAAATAACGGCAGCCGACTCAGCGAAGTCATAAGTGCTGACGTTGGGAGCAAAGAAGTTTCCCTCTTTTGTTTACTTCTCCAAAATTTTGACTCTCTTAATTACATTTGACCCTATCTATTCCAAAACGACATCCCCATTTTCCTTCTGGGTGCTCGAGATTTCAAATATGTATGTCAAACCATCCTCATCCAAATTTGGGATCAGGATCGGTCCTGGATTAACCTGTTGGGTTAACCTTGGAATCGGATAGCATCAAAAATTTTGCCGATTTCTGATTCTAAATTTTTTAATATTTTGTTGAATTTTTTTATTAATTTTCTTTTTCTTTTTATTTTTATTTTCCATCTCTTCTTCTTTCTCCAACCATCGGTGTCGCTCCTAGCAAGGTCCAGCAGTGCTGCAATTGCCTGCAGCGTCTCAGCCAACTGCCTCGACGAGTTTCTTTTCTTGCAGGTTTCCGCCGCCAGCCCAGCACCGCCGCAATTGCCAGCTCCTCCACCGCAGTTACTGTGAGCTTTGTTGCCTGCACCGCAGCCTACTATCTTCATCGATTCTAGGGGCACTCTGATTGACACCCGGAGTGTCCCAGTGTCCAACCGCCACTCTCGTAGTGCCTTCCAGCCCAACACCAGTGAATCTGGTGTCTTGCCAAGCTCCACCACAGGACCAACCTAGTTTTGCCGCTGTGCCCAGCAAGTTTCAAGTGATCCCGGCGAATCTCCACTAGAATCTCAAATAATCACTTAGATTTAACATATCTCAAGTTAGGCAATAATATCTTGAAACTAAACATGATTCGAGAAATTACCTAATCTAGTGAATTCATTTCCAAAATGGACTGGTGGTGGGAAGCATTGAGTTCAGAATGCGTATGATTGTTGCATGAACCGTAATATGATTTGTTGCAAAATAAAGAAATCCTTAAAAGCAGTGAAGTAATTTCAATAATCTTGGTTTTACTAACTTGATAAATTTTAGGACTTGATTGCACTTTTTAAAAATTTTAGTATTCAATTGCACTTTCATGATAAGTTTAGAACATACAGTACATTTATCCCTTGTTTTTGTCATGCTTTCAACTTCTCCCAAATAGATAAAAGTATGGTTAGAGAAGGCTTACGAAAAACGCCGGCCCATTTTGGTCAAACTTAAATTTTTCACCAATAATTGATTTCAAAGATAGCTTCGCCCAGCGCTAGCACGATATTGTTTATTCTGATCATGGTCCACTCAGCTCTAATGGCTTTAATAAGCATCTTGCTGCTAATTTAAGGTTATACGGGACTAGTCTATCAGTGCAGCAGCCCGCACCTGTACAATATGGAGTCAAAGACATATTCGAAATCCAAAAGGAAAAAACATGTCAACATTCTCAAAAGAAGTGGATACATGTTTGTGCATTGAGTTTTTACACAGGTCCATCAATCAGTTGCCTTCATGCAACGAGTTGTTGCATTACACAATTTGCTGTGGAGCAAAATCAATGTGATGATATACATGGTGGACTATATTTTCCTCCAACTGTACTTCTCTTTGGGGGGTTTTGACTAGAGATGTCAAAATGAATCTTAGACCTTAAACCCATATATGACCTATTGAAATTATAAATGAGTCATATATGGTCACTTACTTTTTGAAAAGACTAGTCAAATGGGTTAAAAAATTTAAAGCCTAAAATAAATAGGTCTTAAATGGGTTGAACTTAGAACTCATTTCCATCCCAAGCCTCACAATATCTCTCTTCCCTCTTTAACTTTATAAAAATATTTTTATAAAATAAAACTATAATTATTTTTTATATTACATTTTTTTTTCTTTTCTTTTCTTTTTTTTTTCCCCTTTTTTCTTCCCTTTCTTCTTCCGCCTTCCTTCCTAGTGGCCGGCACTACAATAGTCAGCAACCGGCTAAGTAAGACTCGAGCCTTATCGATCTAGTGAGGTAGAGGCCTCACCAACATTTGACAAGACTCAAGCCTCGGCAATCTAGCGAGACTTGAGCTCGATGGCATTGGGTGAGCTCGAGCCTCATCGATTTGATGAGCCCAGCGAGCTCGAGGCTTGCCTATGGCCAGTCATTGGCCATCGACGTGGTCGGCAGTTGGCCAAAGAAGAAGAAAAAAAATTAAAAAAAAAAAGAAAAAGTAAAAAAGAAAATTAAAAATTATATTTTAAAAAATTCAATTTTTAAAAAAATGATAAAAATTGTCCATTAAATTTGTATCTTAGCAATACCATTTTTTTAAAAAAATATATCATAAAAAATAAACTTTCTTAGATTTAGTTAAATAGGTAGGGTATGGGTTGGGTATGAGTTAAAAATTTTGCATTATGATAAATGGGTCATAAACAGGTTAAATAAGTTGATTTGAGTCATATCATTTATAACCCGACTCAAGCTCGACCCGACCCACCAATTTGATAGATCTAATTATGAGTTGGGAACATTGCTCTTATGCAAAACTCACTAAATATAAATTTTGGTGATATCTATATGAATATAACCTACCAATCAAGAGTGGATGGATGATGTTTGCCACAACCAGGTTAGAAGAAAACATGACCAATTCCAATAGATGATTTCTCCGTTGCAATTTATGCATTTACGTATGTGTGTGTATTTTTCCTATCCTATAGTTTAAATTTCTGGATTGGACTAATTTCCTCAAACTAACTCATTCTCAATCTAAGCGTGATTTCTTCAAAAGCATGAAGACAAATATAACCTCTGTCAAATAGAGTAAGAAATGTGAACATACTTTCTGCTTTTTTTTTTTTTTTTTTTCGTGGCATAAGAGCTACTAGCGCTACCTTCATTTTCCCGTACAGTCAAAAGGTTGTTTTTTTTAGAGTATGTTTTATTTAATTAAGTGAATAGACTGCACCGGGTAAAGAAATTCACTTAAATTTAAGAAACGGTAAAATTAAATAAAAAGTACTATGATTATTCATCTTATTTCATACAAGATCAACTTTTATTGTGTTTTGATCAAGTTATTATTTTATATTTAAATGCTATTGAAAGATATCAAATAATTGTTTTTTTTTGTTAAATATGAATTATTTGTTTTTATCAAGTCGGGTAGTCACAAATTTCAATTTAAGTATCAAAACTCAATTTAGCTCGAATGCCAGGGAGCACAATTCAATATATACTCAACAATTTCTTGAGACACGTAGCGTCCACTAAGCACCACATCAAATATCGAAACTTTTGGAAAAAAATTAAAGAAAGAAAGAGAGAGTAAAAACAAAATAAGAAAAAAGGGAAAATGTTCGAACAAAAAGGCTAATACTGAAAAGAAAGGGGATAAAAAAAAAAAAAAAAGAGTAAGACCTCCGCTTCTGGTTTCCCAAAGAAACAGTGGTTTCGATTCTTGCGAGCGAAAGTTGAGTTCGCAGATCGCCTACGGACACTTCTTGGATCAGTTTTACATATGGAAGGCTTTACTATTCTGCCATGGCTGTGGTAGGATTGGCCATTGCCGCTACAGCTGTACCTTCATCACAGATGCTGCGTCGACGGAGAGGTGCTCTCGAATTTGCGGGATGAGTCCAACCTTTTCTACATCGACCATGATCACATGATTGGAAAGGTTATCAACTTTATCCTTGGTGTGCTAATCTAATGTACAGAGGACGAGTAGATCACATTTAACGTAAAATATATCAATTTCACAAACTAATCTCAATCCGCTTGAATGTTATTTTCTCTTGAAATTCTTTCTTCCCCATTGCGAAAATCATGTTGACTGGGAAGGAGTCAGCATTTCTTCGATTAGAAACTTATGAACAATAGATTTTCTCCCCTCTGAAAGCGACCACCACGTGGTACCAACCCAGTAACCTGTCAAGAATCAACGTCTTAATCCTGTTTATATTAGGCCGATGGCGATACCCACGTGGACGTTTTCCATCACTTTTGAAATATGAGGATTTGAAAGTGAAATGGAATCCATGGAAAAAATAGAACCACTGTCGTGCCACTTTTCGAATGGAGAAAATTTTTCCCCTCAATCGCCGACCAATGATAATAATTACGCTTATTACATCCAATTGTTGTCAAGTTTGTTGATTTTTTTTTGTTTTTTGGACAACCTCGAATGAAGACAAAACGAGCGTAGATGCTCCGCATCTGAGCTTTTGTCATCGACGGGTTAAACGGTGCCCGCAAATTCAGCCTGCGAAGGAACCCTAATTCTCGCCACTCATTACGTAGCGGGAGTCGCTCTTTTTCTTCGAAAAAGGTCGAGCGGAAATTGATAAATTAAACCTGAAGTGACGGTGCGAGGACGATCTTCAACGGCCCATAACCTCCATTAACGGCTGCATCAACGAACATGTCTCGCTTTCGTGACGAGGGTTTTGCCCTGTTTTTGTCTCTGCTGGATGCCGCAGGCAGTCCTTAAATGCTGGTGACTCGTGGAAACCCTAGATGACTCTGCATCGAGTCATTCGCGACAGGATCGCCTGATTTCGTTGGAGTATGTATGTGCGGCGTGGAATAACTTGCTTCTCTTCTTACTATTATTTATTTATTTGTTTCAGATTCAATCATACATTAATGAGTTAATTCTCGCAATATACTATGTCAACCTCACAATTCTTGTTAAATACATATATTATTGACACCATGACCGGACATTTCAGCTTAGGAGATTATCGAATTTAACCCATGACACTTATATTCACCTTTGAATGTATATGATAACCTGATCAATTAATAAATTCGAGAGCTAATCTCTTTTTCCCCTAGAACATGTGTGCCTATTTTGTCTTAATCAATCAATTGGAGGAACGTGTTGGCCAAAAGAAATTGTTGGTAAAATGTCAACTTTGATCGTCTGCTCGAGGACGTTGGACAATAATATAAACGAAGCAGTCTCTATCGCATGGGACGATATTTATTCGGCTGGATAACTGCTTTTTAGACTAAGCCGTTTCGACGAACCCCAAATATTCGTATGCCCGGACAAACTTGAGGACATTGGATGTCCAGT
Organism: Eucalyptus victrix; assembly: GCA_016097545.1. NCBI lineage: Eukaryota > Viridiplantae > Streptophyta > Magnoliopsida > Myrtales > Myrtaceae > Eucalyptus > Eucalyptus victrix. The sequence continues at coordinate 25,019,391 of CM027839.1, read as the reverse complement.
CAGAAAGATTTCCGCTCTATCACCTCCAAAATTTTTAACAACAAACAATTTCGTTCATGGTCTTGTCAAGGTACACGTGCGCAAGTTTCAATTGCATTAAGAAAAATTCCGTAAACATACATAGGTCGGTTCATGACCACCACATGCTTATAGATAAGATTGTTTTTTTCTCCTACATATACTTTTATTTTCTGTATTCTAACAGTTACATCGTAATTATTAACCTTCTGGTTCCTCAACATTACATAGAATACATAAAAAAAGAAGACCAACTATGCCTAAATTCTTGATTTGCAGTTGTGGCTGTGCTTCTCAATGATAAAATTGGACGGTGGACCCCTAGACCTTCCAACAGAAAATTCTAAGGGTAACAGTTTCCAGAATTATGGTGAGAGAGAGAGAGAGAGAGAGAGAGAGAGAGAGAGAAGCATACAAACCTAACAACCTAGAGGCCAACCGAACACTTTGTATGCCCCATGAATAAGTTAAATCTAAATATGTGGCTTGTGCAGAGTGGCCTTGCCCTAGAGTAGGTTACATGCACTTAGTGGGATTTTAAAAAATTAATTCTAGTTTTTGAGCTGGAAATCCCTAAATGCCTCAATTAACTATGCAAATGTTGAGAAATCTCTTCGCTAATGTTATGCAAATAGTATAAAGATAGATGAATTTTTTCTTATATCTTACTCCCCAGAGTCATGTAAGATTTTGTCGGCATGAAAAATTAAAAAGACTAAGATTAAATGTTCCAAATTATATTTTCTATATACGTGGAATTATGTTATGGAGCCGGAAGTGCCTCTTGCCATATTTTGATAAACCTTCTCCCAGCCTAAGAAGCATGCCTGGTTCTCTAATCTCAAAGAAAAAGAGGAGCTAGATCTCGCCTTTAGAATGATTTGAAGTAATTGCAGTTAGCTTGAAGACATTCGTAGATGTCGATTGATCAATGCTTTTGGAAGTACTAAGAGATGCGCACGCAGACGTGCGATATCCAAACTATTTCCGTTGACCCTCATGAAAATCTGCGTACAGACCCTTGTTGCTCATTCTTTATTTGCCGTAAAATCTGCATGAATCCATACTTCAACGATTCAAACATCCCACGATCCGTCGCCGATATGGTTACGGAGATCATTGCGTCAGATTATTCAGCTTGCAAGAAAAGTTATAGCGCGAGCAAACCATATAAAATTACAATATATAATGGCAAAAACTATCGCCGAAAATTCTCCAATGACGACAAGGACTCCAATTTAGTGGAATTTTGTGCTCTCAATTTGACTATAAATACCCGCCCGTTGTGTGCCCAAATTGAGTGCAAGAAATCAAACTCCTGACCAAAGTGTCTCAAGAATTACATGGCGCTTCTTCAATCTCCATCGATTTGCTTCCCTCTCGCCCTTCTCATTTCTTTCCTCATAAACTCGTCTCACTGCTTCAACCCCAAATCGCTTAACATCTCGAATGTTCAGTCCATGGGCGATTGGTCGCCGGCAGGTGCGACGTGGTACGGGAGTCCCAACGGCGCTGGAAGCGATGGTAATGGAATGACATTATATTTTATTTGGTCAATTCACCTGGAGTAAAGATCTTTTTACGCAAGCGCCGTTGGTCTCATCACACGCCTTTCAGTAATTTTGACTTATCAATCTTTTGAGTATAAATCGGTTCGGACATATGAGTAGCTTAGGTCAATCACCTAATTGTGATTGATTTTGGCTTTGTACCAAACACATGTAGACTTAGAGGTCAAACTGGAATCAAGTACAACGCTAGACAATACTACTCTAGTAATTACACATTTCACCTGATCTGCAAATATACATATATAATATATTTATATAATATGCTTTGTATGATATTTTGTACGTAGGTGGTGCATGTGGGTATGGGAATGGGGTCGACCAAGCTCCATTCTCTTCAATGGTGTCCGCAGGAGGGCCTTCTCTTTTCAAATCAGGCAAAGGATGTGGAGCTTGTTACCGGGTTTCTCTCTTGCTAGAAAAGTGTTTCTCGAATTATTTTTATATTCGCCGTCATCGGAGAAAATTTGCCACGGACAAAGTTAATATAAGTTCACGAGATATGCTTTTCCTAAATTAACAATCGTGGAATAGAATTCATGAAAACATCTACTGCGGCACGCTTTCTAGACTCCCATTAAAAGTAGTTTAAATTCTTCGTATTTAAATAGATTATTTGACTTGGTACATATTGTCCTATTCAAACAGATTATTTAGTAGTAGTTAGGAAGTGCAGTCTTTTGAGCTCTTGTTGATTAAATTTCAGGTGAAATGCACTGAAAACGCGGCTTGTTCTGGGAACCGGTGATGGTTGTTATAACTGATGAATGCCCTGGTGGCCCTCGTGTCGCTGAATCTGCTCACTTCAATTTGAGCGGCACGGCTTTTGGAGCCATGGCGAGCTCCGGCAAGGCCAATGAACTTCACAACGCTGGGGTGCTGCAAATTCAATACAAAAAGTCCGCACGGTTGATCCTTTCTCTATGGATCCTTTCGAGCGAATTCCAATTTTAACAGACGCGCAGAGGGAAAAAAGGAAGATAAAACGCATTGAAAAGTGCTTTAAACTAACGAGAAACTTTGCTTTCACCAGACTTATACTAATCAGCAAATAGTCTAACTTGCTTATTATGAGTCTATTTGTGTGCACATATTTACGATACCAAGCAGAGTAAAGTGCAATTTCCCAGGGGTCAGGTGACATTCCACGTTGACTCCAGCTCGAACCCCAACTATTTCGCTGCGCTAAACGAGTACGAGGACGGGGACGGTGAGCTTGGCGCCGTCAACCTGAAGCAGGCTCTAGACTCTGACTCTTGGCTTCCGATGCAACAGTCGTGGGCACGCAGTTTGGAAGTTGGATGGCGCGGGCCAGCTGCGTGCCCCATTCTCGATCAAGCTCACCTCTCTCGACTCCGGCAAGACCCTTGTTGCCAACAACGTGATCCCCGCTGGGTGGCAGCCGGGACAGACGAAGAAACGGACAGTCGTCAACTTTGACGTCAAAGGGTTGTGTGTGGTTTGCTTGGGAGACGAAGAAATGGAGACTGATCGTCTGCGAATTTGGCTGTGTGTTTTATGTGATTGGCAAAAATAAAATATGGGATGGTGTGGAAAAAGAAAGTATTTTGCTTTTTTCACTCTGTGCAATCTAGTTAGTGTTGGAAACAAATTCCTAGAAATCGATTAGATACTCAAACGATCAAATACCGAAAACGAACGTGGAAACGTGCCCGGAAACATATAACACTGATCGAAGACATATCACGGAGTCGGACATATCTTGATTGGCACAAATTAAGTACTATTGTAATCTTAGAGGAATCCTTTAAAATCCTAGAGTTCCATTCATTGAGAGGGAGTGAACTGCTTCAAAGGGGGAAATATGGAGAAGCATATGTCTCTCTAAAAACGCTACTATTTAGATACTTCTCCCTTATTTATTTATTTATTTATTTATTTATATTGTAGTTATTTTCACCTAGAAAGTAACTGCCATCTCCTCTATGGGCCCTTCACATACGAGCCGGGTTTTGGTCCAACATGGACGGACGGGCTTAACTTGACCTATCAAATAAAAAACCCATCATTTTCCACTCGCACATAGTGGACTGAACAAAACTCTCTTTACCTCTTTGCAACATTTATACCAGTAATAATCTGTGCGACCAGTATACTTTGAGAGCTCATTACCATAAATCTATTAGGATGAACATCACATTTTTTAGTAGATATAATATGAAGTACTCTAGATTGATAGATCACATTTATATCTCTCTTGATCTCTTTTTAACAATGATATATTGTATTCACAATTATGATTATTTCAAAACAATCATAATTGGTCAACTAATGAATACAAAACTAGAATATGATTCTTCAAACTCGATTTTTCTCTTTCCTTGAAACTCTCAATTTCAATTCAACTTACTTTTCTAGAAATGTCCAATTAGATCGAATCAATTTATGATCATTGGCAATATTCTAAGATAGCAAACATTGAATGGAAATTTTGAGAATAAGTAAGAGTCATGATGGCACTTAATTGAGGAAATCTTTCCCTCAAGAGTCTTACATAGCATAAAAGTTGAGATTAAAACTTTTGTCACTCTTATTGGTCGTTTCATGCATATGTAGTATGAAATACGTATTATGGTATTAACTCATTTCCCATGTAGCGTATGTCTACACCTTTAATACCATATAGATGATAGTTCATACATACCTAATATCTAATTTGAGTTTACAAATCTATTATTTCACAGAATTCATTAGAACTCACATCTGGTATCATAGACAAATAAAGTAAAATATGCGGGTTATTTTACTTTTGGACAAAATATATATTATGTCATCATCTTAACACTAAGTTAAGGTGACATTTGTATTTTAAGCTTGAGCTCTCGATTATTACCTAGATAATAAATTTAAAAACCATCTCATCTCTATTTATCACATAGTAAATAGAGGCGATTACCCGTGTGAGTGGGCTAATCTCTTATCTGTCCAACATACTTTATTTTATATGATGTATTTAGTATTAAGATGCATAAACGTCAAACAAAGGCTCATAGTCATTAATAATGAAAACATAAATTCATTAAATGTGAACACTTGAGGAAAATTATAATATTCAGTACATCATCCTCTACATAGTTCTAGAGATTTTACATGGCCACTGAACACATCTCTAGGTATTGGCTTCGTCATAGGATCTGCTACCATTCTATGCGTAGATATGTACTATAAGTTTACATCTTTTCGTACAACCATATCTTTGACAAAATTATACTTGGTATTTATATGTTTTGTCTTGCCATAATATTTTGAATCTTTAGTGTACACTATTACTGTTTAGTTATCACAGTTAACCAATAATAAGTTTGTAGCATTCTTAATAACACTTAAATAATCCAAAATCTCTTTAGACAAACACCTTCTTGTATTACTACTAATAATTTCACAAACTCAGCTTTCATTGTGGACCAGGCTATACATGTTTGTTTCTTACTGCTTCAAAAATATGGCACCATTATTCAGTAAGAAAATAAATCTAGAAGTAGATTTCCTTTCATCTAAATCTTCTCCCCAATTAGCATTTGAATAGCTTTCAAGTTGCAGATCATTTCATTGGTAACTTAACGTATAATCAACAGTTCCCATTAGATATCTTAGTATTCTTTTGATGGCTTTCCAATATACTTGACTTGGATTGAATTGGTATCTACTCGCCATTCCAACTGCAAAACATATATCCAGTTTTGTACACATCATAGTGTACATTAAGCTTCTAACAACACTAGCATAAGGAAAACATATTGCATTTGTTCCTTATCTTATGGAGTTTTTGGACATATTTTATGGCTCAATCATTCACTTTTTGCAATAGGAGTATCTATGAGTTTACAATCTTGTATACGAAATCGTTTAAGAACCTTATTTATGTATGTTTCTTGCAAAAAAGATAATGATTTCTTCAAACGATCCCTTGAAATCTTAACTTTAAAAATGTATGCAGTCTCACCCATGTCTTTTATCTCCAAGTTGGAAGATAACCAACTCTTGATAGTATTATTAAACTCCATATTGCTTCCGGCAATTAGTATATTATCAATATATAATGATATGATCATAAATTGATCTTTGGATCTATTGATATATACACAATGATTCTCATCAATCATTGTAAAATCATATGTCATTATGGCATTATGAAAACGTATATACCATTGTATCGACGACTACTTAAGGCCATATATAGATCTCAAAAGTCAACATATCTTTTGTTCTTTGCCTTTCAAAATGAAACTAACAGGTTGTTCCATATATATTTATTCTTCTAATTCTCCATTGAGAAAAGTAGTCTTTACATCCATTTGATGTAACTTAAAATCCATACTAGTTACTATTGTCAGAATAATATAAGTCGAGATAAATTTCAATATAGGAGAAAATGTTTCCTCATAATCAATTCGTTCTTGTTGATTATACCCTTTCGCCATAAGATGAGTCTTATATCTTTCTATTGAGCCATTAGTTTTACACTTTATTTTGAGAACTCACTTGTTCCTAATGGCTTTGTGTCACACCCTGAACCTCGAGCGCGTGCACATCCCTCGGTGGTCGATAAAATTGCGACGTTCCTAAGACGCGTCGCTGACCCAAATCGATTCATGCACATGCAGAAGTGAAATAAACAATCCCCAGACAACACAAACATGAGATAGAAAAGCAGGATAATCAAGTTTTACAAACACATTTTTATAAACAACCAAGGTCAGCTTGCAGAGTTATATATATAAAAGTCGAGGTCTCAAAAAGAACTCCTTAGCTAACTCTACCTCGGACCCTATTTACTTGGGGTTCGGATCTACCACAACACCATCAGGTGGGTCAGCTACTCCCTTGCCCGCAACGACGGGTATGTCAAAACCCTGAAGGGGACATTCCCGCACTCCATTGGGCCCATGACGAAACCATGCCCTGTATCGATGGGGGCACCAACTGTGATAGTCCTTCATAAACCACGATAATGGTTACGATGAGCTCACGGAGCCAAGGACTCTCCGGGACAGGAACGTTAATACTCTGCTCAGTATACCCTCGCGGCTGCCCAAAATATATCGAACGGTCTCCATCTACTAACCTGAAAAGTTAAACCCAAGACGGTGTGAGGCAATGTCTCAGCGATTTCACGCCCTAAACCCTGATTAGGAACGTAATATACCTAGAGGTAGTTTAATCACACATCATACAAGACTCACCTTGCTTCAGTCCTTCTTGCATGTCAGTACAGTTCATATAACAAATGCATATAGTAAATGCACACATCAATTGGAACGTCTCACTTTCAAATCAATCCAATACAAGGGTCTGATTATAAGGCCAAATTGTTATGACACGTTCCATTCCATGCCACATAATTTTATCCCATAATCAGGCACGTCAATTTCAATCATTCATGCATCCTAATTGATTACGACCTAATGGCCACGGCCAACTCAATAGTTAGTGGTCTTCCGACATAGCCGGGCATCGTCTCGCACCATCGATCACGGCAACATCTACATCTAGAGGGCATTCCACATGGGAGCATCGGTCCAGCCTTCACTGAGAATGGCATTCGTTGACTTGGGGCATTCCTGAGGGAGCATTGTCCGGCTTAACAGCTCGTGATGGTTTCTCATAGCAATTCCATGCATATCCAATCCTAGCCAAGGACATCATGCTTTGCACTCAAATGTCTCAATTAAAATAATGTACTTGGCATAATTTCTTCATATTAAAAACTCCTGCTAAAATAATTGTGTGTGAGTACATGGTTAGATCGAATCATAAAAATTGATATCATTTCTTTTAAAAATCCCACTATTTGATATATATCTAAAAACATTTTTGGTGTCAAAATCGACACCCGATATTTTCTAATTAAATACCAAAATTTCATAATTTTGAAATAATAACTCAAAATTACGGTCATCACTCAATTGCACAAATTAGCACTCAATTGCATAAACCGATTACACCACGACAATCGTACGAAATTCGACGACCGGTTATCTTGGCATAATATCAGGAAAATATTAAATAATTAAATAAATTGCAAAATTAATTAAATAAATGCAAATTAATTAGATAAATGCTTAATTAAACTATAAACACTAATCTAACCACCTAATTGACTAATCAAACTACTCTAACCATCCTAGCTACAAAACAGCAAACTAAACTAGCTAATTACATTCATTAACCACCTAATTGACTAATTTAACTAATATAATTTAATTAAACAAGCTACTAATTATACTAACCTAACTTAACTTAATCTAATCGCTCCTTAATCATCGTTAACCTCATAAGTAAGGTTTAGCAAGTAAATTCATCGGATTAGCGAGCTGGTTAGTTCACAGCGACAGCGGTGTGACGGTGAGCGAGACTCGGGTTAACGGCAATGCCAAGGGAGGTCCGAAAAGGGCTCGAAAAAGCCCACGAAGCCTTAGCCCACAGCTGAACTTTGGTTCTGGATTTAGGCTAAAGGAGCTGGTTGAGTAGCTCGGTTGGCTGGAACAGTGAGGAAACGGCATGGTGGCTTGGACGGGCGACGGAGGGGCTCGATAGCAACAGTTGGTGGCTGGAGCAGCTTAGGCAGATGGCCATAGCAGCTTCCAGGCATGGACAGAGGGCTTGAGATGGCGGAGACGCACGCGACGCGGAATGGGCGCGTGGGCTTGGCATAACGACTTCGGCGGTGCTCGGCAATGCTCAAATGGGCAGTCGACGGCTGTAGCTGGCTTGGCTAGTCTTCTCTAATGGTCTTGAGCTCTCCAACAACAATAATGGAGGTAGAATAGCAAGGAAGAAGAAGGAGACGGGCTGCAGCTAGAGGGGGAAATGAAGCCTCAAAAGTCTTAAAAAATATTCTAAACCACTTGAGGGGCTGTTTGGTTCAGCTTTCTAGAAATGCCCTTGGCAGAATGCAAATACCTTTGAGATAAAGGGGCTTTCCAAAATGCTAGGCTGTTTGGTAAACTATAACTGAAAAGTGCTTTAAGGAAATGTAAGACTGTTTGGTAAACATATATTTGAAAAGCCATTTGGTGTGATTAAATTAAATTTTTAAATTTTAGTATTTTTGAAATTACAAAAAAGAAACAATGATTATATAACATTTTATATTTTCATATTGAGAATAACATAAAAGATACATATTAGTAAATTTATTTAAAAATTATAATAAAAGAATTTGATTATAGATTAGATGCAAAACTCAACTTTTGGCCAATGTTTCTTTTAGGTTTGTTTTCAACTTTGAATAGTTTTTTTTTTTTTCTAATTATTATAATATTAATCATATTCGTTAATTAATTATCATCCTGGTATATTAATAAAAATTTGGGCTATTGATTGTCAAAAGATAAAAATGATATAGCAAAAAAAAAAAAGGTGAACTTATTCGGCGGATGATAAAGCGACGGATTGTGGATGATATTTTTTTTTAGTAAACACCGCATATAAAAAGGGAGGTCTTTATTAAGAAAAATAAAATCAAGTTCCTCTCATACAAATTTGACTAGAAATAGTCATTTCATGATATTAAACATTGTCATATATGTCCAAAAAAAGAAAAAAGAAATACGTCATAATAAGTATTACAAACATCAACGGCTTTGTAAACTTATGGCTATTTCATCACGTAAACGTGCCATGTCCGGAGATACATCTTGGAGAGCTTGTTCGGGGTGCCACCGGTGACCTTGGCGACGCGGAGGAGGGCGAGCTCGGCCTTGAGTTCCTTCAGTTGGGTCAGAAGGTCGGTTGCAGGAGCAGGAAGTAGAGCCGTCGCCGTCGCAAGAACAGGAAGCAAAGCTGTCGCCGCCGTCGATTCGCGAGAGGAGGACCTACGATCACAGTAATGGGTGAGAGACAATCCAAAGATGAGGGACTACTCGAAGCGGTCACGTCCACATACTGCCAGTAAATCACACAACCTATACATATCACCCTTTCAGAAAGCAGAACCCAGAATGTTCCCCGCTGAACGAATTGAATTCATCAACCGAAAAGATTAAACAACCACTGCCTCGACATACGCGCAGTCGCGACACCCGATTCCAGCAAAAAACAAGGAGGCGATCGATCATGGGTAGCCTCAAAAAGTACCAAAACCAACGCCGGAGCGCTCAAACTCAGATCTTCACGCGATAAACCGAAACCACAAGCGATCTTGATTTTGACGCATGAACCAAACAAGCAAGCACAGAAAGAAAGATCCATACTGGACGACCAGCAGGTCAGCCAGCAAGAAGAAGAGCAAGGAACCCACCAAAGCAGGAAGAGAGCGAAAGCGAGGGATGCAGTTCTAGAGAGAAAGAGAGAGAGAGGGGGGGAGGCAGAGGAAGAGTCTTTGCTCACCTTCCTCGAAGCCTATCGGGACAAAACGTTAGATGTTCTCAAAACAATTAATCACACCCAAAATTAAATTCACCATTTTAAGAATAAAACAACAAACGAAAAAAGATCGTAACTTCATATGCACAATAGATAAAGGAATCTTCAAAGGAAATGGGCATAAAGTTGTGTCTGGCTAAAAGTCGCATTTCCTACGCAATTGTAAATAAGCTTCTTCTCTCTATGCTATCGGCCGAGAAAATACCAGGGAGTATCAGTTCCCATGGAAAAGAATGGCGTTTATCATACTAGCATAATCAAGTTGTCAAATGCCATCAACTACATAACTTGTTTTTAAACCAAACTTCACAATAAATTTTCTGGTTCAACTTCAATCCACCATAGTTAAAATTCAGAGCGAAGAAACAGAACGGGCATTAGTTTCTTCAATTCCCTACACTCCTCCACGACTGACCCTTACAAAATCTCGTACTTGTCACATCTCAGCATACAAAACGGTGCATCAGTAGTAATCTCTACAACACTCCATCCACTAGCTCACAACACCGAGTAGCTCCGCGAAACACGAAGAGCCGACCTACCCAGCAAATCCTCTCACTCGCCACCACCGAGATCGGGAATACTCGAAGTGGTCGCGCCTGGACCGCCGGTGACCCTATACATATCACCCTTTCAGAAAGCAGAACCCAGAACGTTCCCCGCCGAACGAAGTGAATTCATCAAGCGAAAAGATTAAACAACCACTGCCTCGACATACGCGCAGTTGCAACACCCGATTCCACCAAAAAACAAGGAGGCGATCGATCATGGGCAACCTCAAAAAGTACCAAAACCAACGCCGGAGCGTTCAAAATCAGATCTTCACGCGATAAACCGAAACCACAAGCGATCTTGATTTCGACACATGAACCAAACAAGCAAGCACAGAAAGAAAGATCCATACCTGGACAACCGGCGGCTCAGCCAGCAAGAAGAAGAGCGAGGAACCCACCAAGGCAGGAAGAGAGAGAAAGCGAGGGATGCGGTTCTAGAGAGAGAGAGAGAGGGAGGCAGAGGAAGAGTCTTTGCTCGGATTGCTCGGATCTTGGTTTCGCTCGCTCGTCAAGAGGGTAGAAGATTAGATCTCGCTCCTCGTCGCGACGAACTTTGGCCTTGATGGAGTGGTGCTCGGAATCAAATCGTGATGGAGTAGTCAAAGTTGCAGGGAGAGAGAGAGACGAGGAGAAGAGAGTCGACGGAGAACGCTGCAAAAGAGAGGAAACGTGAAAAAAGTTAGGGTTTTGTTCAATATAGGGTAAAATCGGAATTTTAATGAAATATTGAGGGTAAAATAGGCATTCGGCGAAAATTCATTAATCCATGGGCCGGCATGCCGAGAATGCTGAAATGCCCAATGCAGGTCCCCACCGCATTGGGCTTTCAAAGCATTCTAAAGGTCAGCATTTGGGGAATGGGGGCTCCAAATGCTGAACCAAACACTAACTTTTTTTTTCCCAAGGGGCTTTCGGGGCTGAAAGCCCCTTGGGAAAGCTGAACAAACACCCCCGAGTTCTTGCCTCAAAAGTCCACAACCCATCCTCAACGAATTTCCTCTCCAAGACTTCCCCAACAAGCCACCAAAGTGGTCCAAAATGTTGCTGCCCCCATGGCATACGAATTTGTGACATTTCCTTTCCAATTCAATTCAAATCCTCTCAAATTGGACTCAAATTAATGGCCAACTTGCCAAGGAGGATGCCCACACTACTTTCCACAATTTTCCTTGCCAATTGATCCATCTTGAATGCCAAAAATTCACACAAAAACTGCCTTCTTAATTTCCTAGTCTAATATCATCCAATTTTGATTTTTCGTCGAAAATTCTTTGAAGGATGAGTTGACGTTCCTAAAATAAATCGTAACATGACAGAACTTTTAATTTCTAAAATCGGTTTCAATTTCGTGGTTAATTTCAATCGGGCGCGATTTTAGCATGACCTAACCTACCGGGTAGCTTTTAAAATTTTTTGACGTAATTGACCTGTGGTCGATTATTTTCGAGCCACATTGTGCATCTTCAACTCATAGGCGACTCTCGGTTGTCGTGAAAATTTCAAGATTTCAAATACGGGCACAGGGTACAAAAATGACAGAAAAATCGGTTTAGTGCCGGTTGATGCGAATTTTGCAATTAGGTGGAATCAACCACACTTTAATCACATGCCTCTATTGAATCGACCTATCTTCGTTCTCTGATCGATTTTGATGGTGTTGTATTGACCCTTGCAGATTAGCACGGTCGAGCAGTTGATTTTTGGTCGAATTCTCAAGTCAGTCGTGTTTAGATTTCTTAATGGCTTTACATGATAGATTAGTTATCTCGTGAGTAATCAGCTTAGAGAAAAATTCTATAGGCGCGTCGATAAAAAAACCCATTTCATTTCATCGAAAGCAGGGTTGAAAATCAAGATGTCACACTTTGTGTCCTTTTGGATGGTTAACCAATTCATAAATATGGTTTAATTTCATTGACACAATTTCCTTTTTCATTGCATGCATCCATTTTTTTCTTTGCGAGGCAATTTAGAGTCTCATTTACATTTCTTGGCTCATCTTCATCTTGTGGAGCAACCATAAAAGTTTCCCCTTCAATGTCAAAATGTCGACGATGAATGCTTTTGGGACTTGTTCGCCGTATGGGAGATTATACACTTTGCACATCATTTTCCATTATGCTCTCACTTAGATTAGATAATGATGATATCGTCTCATTAAGTGGTTGTAATTGAGAATTAGTTGAATTTAATTCTTCACTTTTTATGTTGCTCCCTTTTGGAGGAACTCTACTAAGTTCATTATCTTGATTTAAGGTTTTAAATAAGGAGTAATTCTCACGTATTTCTCCATTTTTAGGAAATTCATTCTCTAAGAATGTGACATTCCGTGATTCAAATTCAGTTATACTCTCACTTTCCTGCTCACCTATAAACACATACCCTTTCGAGTGTTCTGAGTATCTTATGAAAATACTCTTCTTGCTTCTAGGACCAAATTTTTCATACTTGTGAGAGGGCTCATGAATATAGGCGGCACAATCCCACGGTTTAAAAAAAACTTAGGTCCGATTTTCTATTTGTCCATAACTCATATGTAGTGGAAGTAATTGATTTAGAAGGCACACGGTTAAATATATAGGCAGCAGTTAATAAAGAATTACTCCAAAAGGTGATAGGTAAGTTAGCATACACCATCATGGACTTAATCATTTCCAATAAGATTCTATTTCTTCTTTCCACAACACTATTTTGTTAAGGAGTATAGGGAATTTATAGTTGTCTTTCTATTCCTTTTTCATCACATAAATTTTTGAACTTATCTAATAAATATTCTCGATCTCGATTAGATCTCAATACTTTTATTTTATTTTCTAATTGATTTTCTACCAAACTTATAAACTTTTTGAAACAACTTAATACTGTAGATTTATGAGAAATCAAATAGACATGTTCGAATCGAGTATAATCATCTATAAATGTGATCAAATAAATAACCCTATGCCTTCCTTTCACATTCATTAGACCATAGATGTGAAGATAGATTAATTGTTAAGAAAATTCAGCTCTTTTACTTTTTTCAAACGACTTCCTTGTTGTTTTCCCTACTAGGCAATGCTCACATATGGGTAAATTGACTTTTCAATGCTACCCAATAAACCTTCTTTGGTTAATCTATTCATAAGTTATATGACCAAGTCTAGTATGTTACACATTTACATTATTATCATATGAATTAGAAGACATGAAGAGTGAATAACAAATATTGACATTATCACAGTCAACATTCAATACAATAAAACCATCTAGAAAATAACCACAATTATAGTAGTTTGTATTCAAATGCAAATTTACACAATTATTATGGAAGTTCAAACAAAAATCAAGTTTTACCAATATTAAAATAGACACTAAATTCCGACAAATATTTGGAGCATATAATATATCTTGTAGGAACAAGGTGTGTCTATCACGCATGTTTATTTGACAGGTTCCAATTCCTTTTACTTTAACTCTAGAATTGTTTCCTACATAGATCAATTTAGTTTCAGTTGGTACTCGTCGGAATTCCATGAAGGATTCTCTATCCTTCGCTACATGGTTTGTTGCTCCCGAATCTACAGTCCACAAAAGATTAGATTCAGTTAAGGAAATAGAACTTGATATATAAGCAAAATTCTCAATAATATAAGGGATGTTTACTTTCTTTGGCTCATGATAGTTGCGAACATAATGACCCTTCTCGCTACAGTTATAACATTTCACCCTCGAAATTCTTTTCACTCGATGACATTTTCTTTTCTTATGTTGGTTAACTCTTAATTTGTTGCTTGAAGGACTTGATCCCTTGCACTTCCACCTTTTGAACGAATCAATGCGCTTGCATTTAGAGCTCGAAGCCCCTTCTGAGCTAGTCCAGTATGACAAATATCTATTTCCGACTCAAACGCCATAAGGTGATCCTTTGCTAGCTCAAATTGGCGCACATAATTTTTCAAGTTCTTCCATAACTTGATTAAGAGCTTTTAGTGCTTCTTGCTTTTCAAGCACATATTGATTTTTTATATTCAATATCTCACAATTCTCACCGTTCAATTTCTCTTCTTTGCTCAACTCAGCAACTATGCTATTAGAAGTTGAAGCCATTGGATCTGAACATATTAGACACATATGCACGAATTATTAATGTCTATCATTTGTGCATCTATTTTGCATAAACTCATCATATTAATGAATAATTTTAAATAAGGTTTCAAAATCAAAAGGTCACTATGTTTCCAATCATCATCCAAAAATCCTAACTTGAAATTATCATTAATATAATCGTTTATGCAAATATAATTTCACCAAAGTCACTAAAATTTTCTTGAATTTTTCACAAAGAATTGTAAATTAACATACTAATTTACAACGATAGATAACATTGAACTTTCAATAATTAAACATGTCATTTACACTAAGTAAGATATTTAGAGCAAATATATCAACATAGAAAGAGATATTTACACATAAAACATCTCAAACTAATCTAAGAAAAATAAATAATAAAACCCAAATAAACTAATCTATCTCATAAACTAGGAAAGTCTTTTCTAATCTCTTAGTAAAATTCCTTGAGAATTTTGAAGGCACATTGGTTAATCACGAAAAGACCATCGGAGAGCCCTTATGGCTCCTCCAAGGCACATTCATTCTGCATCATGTGACACTCAACTCGAGGGTTGAAGTCTCGGTTGCCTCAATTCTATAGTACTCTCTTACAAAAACTATTGCAAGCCTTCTATAATGCAAGACCACGTTGACCTTCCATAAACAATCTAACATTGCTTGCCATTTTAGCGGAAGAGTGTTCATTAGGGCTGACACCTTCTGAAAATCCGGCACAGAATAACCATTCTAGATGATTTCTTGTATCATCTGATCGACCCTGATCATGTGTGATACTATATCATCATCATTCTACCGATAATTAGCTAATTCTATTTTTAACTCTTCAAGTCTCGCCTTTTGTTCATTCGTTTTGGGAAATATAGGCATGTGTACAAAACGTATCATTGTTCCCACAACAAATGCATAACAAAAGGGACTACATATAATCTACAACAAAGAAAATTGGAAAAACATATATAATTTTTTTGCTGGTCAATGGTGGTCAACTCTGGTCAATGTCGGCAAACTCCAGTCAACTCTGGTCAACGCCGATCAATGACGATAAACTCTACTCAACGGTCAAAGGATGATTGGGTTGGGTCAATAGGTCAATGGGTCGGGTCAACGGGTCAGCTCAGGGCAAAATAGTAACAACGTCGAACAATAAGGGCATAATCGTAAAAACAATAAAGGCATGTGCATGCGCCTGTGAAGCGCTTCGAAGCGTGCACGCTGGACTTTTCGGTTGCTCATGGCGGCACGTTCGGCGGTCCCTGGTGGCGATCCACCCGTTGTTTTTCTTGTTTCAATGAGAACTACAACCCTACACTATCAAAAATAAATTTTGATTTACGAAAAATCAAAAAAGAAAGGCAAATAGGAGCGGGTGTCAGGATTTCCGTCCCCGAGCTTCCGACGATGATGTTTCTCGAAATTTCAACCAAAAGCAAATTATAAACGTCAACAATGATCGGGAAACATGAACAACATCACTCTGATACCAATGTTGGAAACAAATTCCTGAAAATCGATCTGATACTCAAACAATCGAATACTGAAAATGAATGCAGAAATGTGCTCGGAAACATATAACATTGATTGAAGGCATATAATGGAGTTGGACATACATTGATTGCCACATATTAATTACCGTTGCAGTTTCATAGGAATTTTTTGAAACCCTGGAGTTCTGTTCGTCGAGAGGGAGTGAACTGCTTCAAAGGGGGAAATATGGAGAAGCGTGTTTTTCTCTAAAAACGCTACTATTTAGATACTTCCCCCTTATTTATTTATTTATATTGTAGTTATTTTCACTTAGAAAATAATTGCCATCTCCTCTTATGGGCCCTTCACATACGGGTTGAATTTTGGCTCAACATGGGTGGACGGGTTTAACTTGGCCCATCAAATAAGAAACCCATCAGACAGCTATGAGCTACCTCTTAGAAAAGAGAGTAGTGGTGAGAAATGAATGGTATCGTCCTTTCAAAATCAAGAATGATTTAGGTATTTTTGTTCCTTTTTTCGGGGGTGCTAATCTACTGTATTTGAAGCTTGAAAGCTTTTATATTTTGCACCGACATATGTACCACTTCCAAAGTGGATGGTTATAAATCGTGCCAATTTATATGAAAATGGGTATTTTCTTCACTCGAAAAAAATGAAATTTCTCAATGAAAATTATATTTCCTTAGAAATCATTTTTGATACATATTCATAAATAAAACTAGCAAACCCAACCTTTCAACATGTTCTTATCACTCCCTTCTATTACTACCTCAATTCACTTATAGGAAATCAACCCGTCATGTGTTGAGTTCGTACTTAATACTAGCTTCAATATATGTGAACAGAAACGCCATCATTGATTTTTCGGTTCAGCTCCAATCAAACTACTGACTGATTTAAGTTCTATCTTAGTCAAGCTACTGCCATAGTATGTAAGATGATCGACGTCCATGTTAGTAATTTCCGATTAAAATTGATTGCAAGGATTATATTGACAAATTATCCAAATATTTAGAACTTTTTTGGTAATCATCTGACATGAATGTAGCTGATATTGACAAGGAAGAGCTGGGCATTGATTCAAATTAGTTTCCTGTCCCCAATAGTAGAGTAGGTGACTTAGTGTCCATCATTAGCGAATTTGGTTCTTTGACAGTTGACCTCGGTGTAGACCTCGGTGCAGACGTGAAGTGAATCATCCGTATCCTCGGAAGACGTTCGAGAATTCCGGGCCAAAGATGAAGAAAGTCAGTGAGTTCATGAAGGATGTTATGCCGCATTTGCGGTCCTTCAACCAAAGTCAACGAGAGGCAATTGGTGGCTATTGCCTTCATATATTGTAAAATGTTTGGTTGTTTGTATTTCTAAATAGGATAGAGCTGGATGTAATAAAATATGAAATCTATGGATTTTGTTATATCATAACTATTGTTTGATAATTGTAGTAATAGAGTCGGATATATTCATATCATATAATTGTATATTGTTTGGTGTAAACGTCACATTAGTATAAGTGAACAAAATATTTTTACAAATGGAGATGAAGAAAATCTCTGGCAACACCCTTGCCTACTTTATTTTTATTTTATTTATTTTCCTCTATCTTCTAAATTAATATCTTTTTTTTATTTCATTCTTCTCCTTCCATCATTCTCTAAAAAATATTATTAAATAGTAAACTGTCCGACATATCTAAAATACTAATATACCTAAAATAAGTAACAAATATAAATATATATTTATATATTAAATTTATATTATAAGATATAATTAAATTCAAATATATAAGTAACACAAGAGTAAATTTAAAAGTTAAATTATTTTTTGTTATATTGAATTTCTTATACTAGAATTCAAATATAATTTATATTGAAATATATTTTAATTTTGCTAATTTGAGAATTTTGATAATCGAGAAAAATAACTTATTATTATGGATATTAGAAATCCTATCCACTTTTATCATATCTCCCCCTTGAGATAATTTTATTTACTCTATATCTCTATTATATGCGACTTTATCTTGTCTTAAGCAAACACCAAATGTAAGATATGATCAATTTTATTTTATTCTGAATTTTATTCTGTTTGCCAAATGCAATCTTTTAGCTTTTCCTGTTCTTCAATTTCTTGTAACTTCATTATCTTGCAGCTTGGATACAATGTAGTTAAACCCAAACTTTTTATTTGAGCCTGCTTGCCTTCAATTTCAAAGGCCCCCGATTGAGAAATCAAATTGTTCTAGACCTCGATCCAAAAACCCAAAATCAAGTTTGCATTCCTTTCTCAAATGTCGGTCATCTATTTAATGCACTAGGACTGTGGTTGTGTCGAAATTTCTGAACCATTGAAGTTGAGTGACAATCAACATGGCATGTTTGACAATTCTCCAACTCATGTAATTTTTGCACAATGAATGTGTCGCTGCCACGTGGTATAATTGTCGTATAAAATACCCCCTCAGGACTTTAGTTGCGAGACACTTTTGGTACTTGGGGCCTAACGGCTTAGGCTATATTTGATTACTTGTTTTCCTTAAGATGGATTAATGTTTGATATGAGACCACGTAGTTGGGCTCATTTGGATCCATATCAATGGGGCTCGTCATAGTCTTTGCCTAGTTCAATAAACCTGTAGTAGGTCCGCTGAACAATTGCTTCCAAAGTTGGCAAAAAAACCTTTCTTAGGTCAATAATCTATAACCGATCACTCATATTCAAACCTTTCTTGACAACTTTTGGCAAATTCTTTTATGCATTCGGAGCATTTGAGCCAACTCCTTTGTGGCCATTGAGTACCGTGGGCCATATGTGAGATCCATATGAGATATGACGATTGAGATGGTGAAAGTTCACATGGATTAGCTGCATACAATACTTAATTGCCTTTCAAGATGCAGCATTTTAGGGGGGACCACCCAACCCAATGTCCTTCGCGATACATTCAGGATGAAGTTACCATTTTGAGCATATAGTACTACAAGTGCATTTGCTTTATAAAAAATAAATAATTTATAAAATATTTTCCTAAAAAATTTCAGAATATCAAGGACACGTCTTATATATTCGTGAAGGTTTCCCACCTCTTGGTAGTTGGAATATCGAGGACGCGCCTCGCATATTCGTGAAGGTCTCCCACCTTCTAGTAAAATGAATTTGAATGTAGCACGAGACTTACCTGGATGGCCACAGGCACTCAGAAGGGCTGGAAAACCTGGGTAACCATAGGTATACAAAGGAGTGGAATACTTGGATAGACACAAATATTTAATAATACGATATGGGACCACTCAAGTAGGTCCAAGCATCATGATGATAAGAGAGCATACCTAGGTAACCGCAAGCACACAAAGCAGTGGAATGCTTGAACAGTTACTAGTATTCAATGATACAATTTTGAGGATAAATCGGACAGGTTGAGTGTCACGAAAAGGGATTACTTGGACAGTGGCAGGTATCTGAAAACAATGGGATACTTGAGCAGTCACGAGTATCCATACTATGGGGACAACCCGAATAGGTCGAGTGTCGGTGAGAAGGAGTACCCGGACAGTGATAGGTACTCAAAGACAAGGGGATACTTGGACAGTTATAAGCATCCAAACTTAGAAGGCAGCTCGAATAGGTCGAGTGTCGATAAGGGAGTACCTAGATAGTGGTAGGTACCTAAAGACAAAGTGTTGGAGAAATCTTTCCAGAATATTTTGAAGCTGACAAAACATTTCTATCAGTCTAGTCTAGATATTTGAAGACCGATAGTTTAAAGTCTGAAGACTTTGTATTCTCAAGACTCAAGACTCAAGACTCAAGACTCAAGACTCAAGACTCGAGACTCAAGACTCAAGTCTATTCTCACTGACAGTCTTTCTAATCCAGTGACGAAGGAAATCCAAAGCCGAAGTATATGGTTGAGGATTCGATCCTATCCTCTGGAATAGATTCTTTGGTTGGATAGATATTTCGGATTCTTTGATTCTTATCTAAGATCAATTGAAGATCCGATGGTCGACGAAATATTCTTGGAATGTTCTATTCTTGGAAACCAAGATCCTGATTGTATGGACGAACAAGATTGATGGGCTATCATCAGATTCCTTAATTAGCTCGGATGATCTTCTTGATTGATTCCGTCCAACGGGTAGATTGGAGGAATTCCTTTGGTAAGTGCCAACGGCTATGATGGCATAAAGGAGTATAAAAGGAAGACGTTCTAGTTGTTTTAAGGGTGTGATCGATAGAAAAATTCCAGAGTCGAAGAACCTTGATTGTTAGTCGATACGTTTCGAGCGAAATTGTATACACGAGAGAGTGTTTATACTTGGTGACACCTTGAGCGAGTGTGGTAGATCATCTACACCTAGAAATCAAGGAAGATCAACACCGTAACATCTCTTTGTTCATAGTGGAATCCAGCCAATCGGCTGTCGGTGCGTAAGAGTGGACGTAGGCTTGAATCAAGCCGAACCACTATAAACCGCGTGTTCAATTCTCTCTTTCCCTTACTCGTCTTACGATTGATTTTTAATTATTGCAAATCCTTCAACTGTCTAAGTATTGTGCAATCTTCAAGAAAATTTTTATATACCTATTCACCCCCTCTAGGTTCTCGTACTTGCTATATCACAAAGGGATACCTAGATAGTCGCAAGTATCAATATTCTAAGGACAACTCGAGCGGGTCAAGTGTCAAAAGAGAGTACCTAGACAATGGAAGGTACTCAAAGACAATGGGATACTTGGACAGTCGCAAGCATCCTTACTATGAAGACAACTCGGACAAGTCGAGTGTCAAGAAGAGGGAGAGTACCTGATAGTGGTAGGTACTCAAATAAAAAGGGATACTTAGACTACCACAAGCATCCAAACCTTGGAGACAGCTCGAACAAGTCGAGTGTCAATAAGGGAGAGTACCTAGACAGTGGCAGGTACTCGAATACAAAGGGATACCTGGACAATCATAAGCATCCAAACTCCGGAGATAGCTCAAACGGGTTGAGTGTCAAGGAGACAGAGTATTCGAGCGATGGCCAGTACTTAAAGACAAAATTTTGGAAATAAGGGTAGAGATATGCTTACCTGATGATAACTTTAATCTCTGGAAGTATGTCTGCTATTTGCACAGTATGCACACATGATCATACGTGTTGTAAATTCATGAATTTAAATGTGATTCATGAATGAAAATTTTGTTAGTTTTGTATTATCTGAGGTCCACTAGGGAAAGTTTTGAAAGACAACATTCATTTATAATGTAGATGTCTTGAACATGCCAAACGAGAGACTTTCAGTCTGAAAGGACTTTCTGCTTACTCTCACGGAAAATGTTGTTTTATCCTGACCATTGATGTAGGATTTACAAGGATGACACTATCTCACTATCATCATGTCAGTAGGGGTCCGAGTTGTGGCATCCGAAAATTCCAACGACCCTCAAATATGCAATGGCTACGTTTTCTTTTATCTATTAGACCAACCAACCGTGCAACAAGAGAAGTCTTTGGACTTTGATCAATTAATGGAATTCGGCCATGCATAAGGAAAATGCACGCCGAATTTAAGAATAAAATTTTGAGAAGTTGGACCGTGCATGAGGACCATGCATGTCTTTTCTTTGAGCGATTCAACAAGGAGGAGTCATCCACGTTCAAGCCACCTCATCTTTCCCCATTCGGACAACATTTGGTCAACTAAATTAAGGAGTGTTGACTGAAGCAAGGCCAGAGGAGGCCACGTTGCTTCGTATGGAGCAACTAGCGAAGGCCAAGAAATCCCAGCCGAGACATGCCTCCTCCACCTGTCCATTATAAGCTTCAGCCACCTAAAATCCTGCATGCAAAGAATTTGTAAATCAATTAATTGAGGGACAAAATGGGCAGATTAGTCGAGAAGGAAGAGAGAGAAGAACCGAGTGGAATTTCGAGCAAGAGAGAGAGTGAGCAGTGACGAGTGAGAGAGAGAGAGTTTGAGCGTGAGAAGCAGGCACGCGAGTGTGAGCCGTGAGGAAGGAAGGGAAGGACCGCCTTTTGCAGTGCTCGAGCTGTTGCTGTCGATGCCGCTTGTCTTCGTTGCCGTCAAGCCGCATCGCCGAACCGAGCCCCTGTTTTTCTTGCAATTGAGCTAGAGAGCTAGAGGCAAGTGAAAGTCCATTAATCTATATGATGTAGTGCTGTTGCTGTCTAGTGTAGTGCAGTAGATTTGAGGAAATGTTGAGATGAAGACTGAATGCCGATTTGTGGAGGATTAAATGTGATATTGTTGTTTCGTGTTGGATTGAGCTAGATGAGTATTAGATTGAAGCTTCCAGTCATTGCATGTTTCATTAGGGTCTTGCATGTCTCGAAAATTGAGTGTAAGATGGCTGTGTTGGTCGAGCAAGGTGTAGTGGTGGTTGTCGACTGAGGTAGAGTGAGGTATGTTGCGGTAGGTGAGCCGAAGTGTGAATATTTGCTTTGTATGGAACTGTGGAAGGTTTTTATAAGAGTAAAAGCCTACTATGATTAACCTTAGATGCTGTGGAAGAGTCTTAAGTTGCTGTAAAATAAATTGGTAAGAGTATTTATCTTGAACAAGTAAGCTGTACCGTAGAAGACAGCATGACCTTTGATGATTCCACAAATTTTCTGTAATTTTATAGATAGAATTGGACTTCGACCCCTTAATGAAAGTTGTAGGACACTTCCTTAGGAATAACATATCAGAATTTGAGAACAAGTAGACAAGATTTAGGTGATCAAATGAATTTTCTTCTGTAGGTACTAAATCTGAAAGTTACTGCAGAATTTTGAAGGAAACAACAAACTATTACTCTTTATACACAATGAATCTGACTTAGTGTCCTTCACGAAATTTCTTCCTTTAGATCTCATCTAAAACATACCAAAATTCTAGGATACTTAAATTATCGCGAGTGTTCAATATGTAATAAAGACACCCGTAGATTGATGCAAGTGTGATCAAGAAAATTTCTATCCCTTTTCTCACCTTGCGATGCCGCCTCACCTCTGATTTGCCCTAATGTTGGGTGGTTCTTGACAGTGGTATGAAAGAAGCTTCACAAGTATATGGGGTTCAAAGAGGGTAAGCAATGGATAACCTGTAGTGTTTAGGGTAAAGGAATGAAATGGCCCTCACTGTTTTGGTTATCATACTATTCGTAAGAGAACCCTTTACCCTGCAGACATGGAGCCCTTTACAAGTGTATAGATAGAGGACTATATGTAGAATATGTTGGAGAAAACTTCTTTATCTGTTTTGAAGTTGACAAAACGTTTCCATCAATCTAGTCTGAAGACTTGCAGATTCTATCATCAAAGTCTAAAGACCTCCAGACTTAAGAATTAAAGTCTATTCTCACTGATAGCTTCCAGACCGACGAAGAAAAGATTTATCCGATGAAGAAGACTTATCCAGATGCGAGTATATCTTTAAGGATTGGGTTTGTACAGTTGAAGAAGATTTCATGGTTGGAAATAGCATCTCATGATCAATTATTCTTATTGAAATCAATTTGGATAATTAGATCTGTTGATTAGCGAAGTATACTTGGAAGGTTCTACTTATGAAAACCTAGATCTTGATTGTATGGGCGAGTAAGATTGGTGGACTATCATCACATTTCTTAAATAACTCGAGATCTCCCTAATTGATTCTGTCAAATGGGTAGATTGGAAGAACTCCTTTGGAATGTGCCAACGGTTATAATGGCATGAAGGAGTATATAAGGAAGACGGTCAAGTTATTCGAGTGTGTGCGTGAAAGAAAAATTTCAAAGTCTGAAGCTCTTAGTTTTTTGCTGATTCAATCGCTGAGCTTAAGTTGTACTCAAAAGAGAGATTAAATACTTATGAGAGACCTTGAGGAAGTGTAGTAGATTCTTTACACCGTGGAATCAATGACATGAGATTGTAAAATCTCTTTTGATTCTTAGTGGAATCCAGCTAGTGGGCTGTCAGTGCGGGAGAGTGGACGTAGGCTTGATCTAAGCCGAACCACTATAAACTTTGTGTTTCAATTCTCTTTCCCTAATCTCTTTACTTTAATTCGTAGTCTTATATAACCATTTACAGTTTTTCTTGCATCTTCAGTCTATTATTCTCAAAAGATGAATTAAGTTGTTAAGTCTTACAAAAACTTCTTTAACACTTATTCACCCCCCTCTAGGTATTCTTACTAGCCCTATTAATTGGTATCAGAGCTTGTGTACTCATTTAATTGAAGTATTTTCACTTTTGAGTTAAGATTTATGGCTAGTATGTTGGCTCTAGGTTTGGTTGAAGGTCAGAGTAACACCAGACCACCTTACTTCGATGGAAAGGAATATAGCATATGGAAAAACAAGATGAAAATATTCCTAAAATTAAAAGTTCATCTGGAATGGGATGTGGTAGAAAAAGTAAGCATTCCTAAAGCTGCATCAGTTTCAAAAAGATGAAAAGAAGTTGTAGATGCTTGCGAGATGACTCAAGAAGAAATATCCAAGAGATAAGCTCTTGATGCTAGCAATTTACTCTTTATATACTGAGTATAATATAATATTTTCTTGTGAAACAGTTAAAGAAGTCTGGGATAGGCTATACATTACCTATGAAGGAATTGATCGAGTGAAAGAAACAGGGATTAATATTCTACTTGGACAGTATGAAGCCTTCAAGATGAAGCTAGGAGAATCTATCACTAATATATTTAGTTGTTTTACTGAAATTGTGAATGGTCTAGAGTATCAGGGATAGCTAATCTCAGGACCAATGAAGGTCAACAAATTACTGCGTGGATTATCCAAAAATTGGAATCACGTAAAGACTTCAATAAGGGAACACACAAAGGATCATGTTGCTTTTTGTAGATGAACTGATTGGCACACTTTAGTCCTATGAAGTGGAGCAAATCAATAAGGAGGAAGATCTTAAAGGTAAGAAGAAAATTGCTTTGAGATCTAACGATGTTATGATGTTACAGATTTTGAAGATGATATGGATGATGAAGAGGTAGCTCTTATGATAAAGAGGTTTAGGAAACTGATCAAAAAGGGAAGAAGATTTAATTGGAAGAAACAAAGCACTCAAAAGTTTCCAAACAAATCAGTTGGCCGAAATGCTTTCAAATGTTCAAAGTGCAACAGCTTTGAACACTTTGAGAAATAATGTCCTATGGTTTGGAGACCTATTAAGAAGGAATAGGCAAAGACCGCATATTGCACTAACTCCTCTGGACCCAAGAAAATGTGAGTACCAAAGAAAGCTTAAGTTTTTTTTTTTTTTTAATTGCAAGTCACTATTAAGAAAAAGGTTAAATGGTATTTGGATAGTGGCTGTTCAAGACATATGATTGGAGATTCAAGTTGTTTTATAAAACTTGTTCAAATGAATGGTGGAAAAGTCTCTTTTGGTGGAAATATCAAAAGAAGAATTGTTGGATGTGGAACTGTAAAGATTGGAAGTCTCACAATCAACAACGTCTCTTTGGTGGAAGGACTAAATTACAATCTACTCAGCATTAGCCAATTGTGCGACACTGGATTCAAAATCAATTTCCAAGAAGGAGTATGTTCGGGAACGAGTAAAGATCTTTCTCAATCTTTTATTGGACAAAGACATGGGAATATCTATCATTTGGATGTAGAACAAGAAAAATCTCAATGTCTAATTTCAATTCAAGATGAAGCAAATCTTTGGCATCGAAAGTTTGGTCATATTAACATGAAGCAAATTACCAAAATCTCTTCTAAGAACCTTGTTCGTGGGTTGCCTAACCTGAAGTTTTAAAAATCTGACTTATACACACCATGTGTGTTGGGAAAACAAGTTAGAAGCTCTTTTAAATCAATAAATTAGGTTTCTATTAATCGTGTTTTACAGCTTCTACATATGGATCTCTTTGGACCAACCAGAAATAAAAACACTGGTGGAAAGAGATATTGCCTAGTAATTGTGGATGATTATTCTCGATTCACTTGGGTTCATTTTCTAGCAAGTAAGTCTGAAACCTTCTCTCACTTTTCAAAGTTTGCCAAGAAAATTTAGAATGAGAAAGGATATGTTATTTCAAGCATACGGACAGACCATTGAGGTGAGTTTGAAAATCAAGACTTTGCAAAATTTTATGATGAATCAGGTTTTCAGCATGTTTTCTCTTCTCCATACACTCAAGAACAGAATAGAGTTGTGGAAAGCAAGAATAGATCTCTACAAGAAATGACAAGAACTTTTTTAATAGAAAGTAATATTTCTTCTCGTTTTTTGGTTGAAGCAGTTTCTATAGCTTGTTATATTATTAACAAAGTATTCTTAAGGCTTATTCTAGAGAAAACTCCCTATGAGTTATTCAAAGGAAAGAAGCCAATTGTTTCTTACTTTTATGTGTTTGGCTGTAAATGTTTTGTTTTGATAAATGCAAATGATTGAATTGGTAAGTTTGAAGGAAAATTAGATGAAGGAATTTTCCTTGGCTACTCAACCTCAAGCAAAACTTATAGAGTATTCAATAAGAAGACTCAGTTCGTGGAAGAATCTATGAATATCAAGTTTCAAGACTCTACACAAAATCAAGTGGTAGAGACTCAACTTGAAGAGACTGAACCTACTCGAGATGTTACATAGTCTACTTTCCTTGCAGAAGTTCAGACTTCTGAAATTCAACAACAGGAAGAACCAAAAGATTCAACTGAAGCAGAGGATGAGCAGACTCAAAATTCAACTAGCAATTAGAAGCATAAGTCTAGTCATCCCAAAGAACTTATCATTGACAACATTGATGAAGGAATTCGTATCAAATCCAAACAATGAGAAGAGTCTAGTGCTTTGGCATTTGTTTCTGAAATAGAACCCAAAAGCATAGAAGAAGCTTTAACTGACGAAAGCTAGATTGAAGCAATGCAAGAAGAACTCAAACAGTTCAGCATTAACGATGTATGAGAATTAACTCCTAAACCAAAATGTAAATCCATTATTGGAGCTAAATGGGCTTTTAGGAATAAGATGGACGAAAAAGGAAAAGTGGTCAGGAATAAAGCAAGACTTGTGGTCAAAGGATATACGCAAGAAGAAGGGACAGACTATGATGAAACCTACGCACCAGTAGTTAAGTTAGAAGCAATTAGATTATTATTTGCTTTTGCTTATTATAAAAATTTTAGATTATTCCAAATGGATGTCAAGAGTGCATTCCTAAATGGATTTATCCAAGAAGAAGTCTATGTGGAACAACTTCTCGGATTTGAAGATCCAAAGAGACTAGACTCAGTATTCAGATTGAAAAAGGCTCTATATAGATTAAAGCAAGCACTTTGAGCATGGTATGGCAGGTTAGGTATGTTTCTAATTCAAAATGGTTTTGTTAAAGGAAAAGTGGCTATTACCTTGTTTATTAAAAGAGAAGGTAAAAAATTTCTACTTATTCAAATCTATGTTGATGATATTATATTTGGATCACCTAACAAAAATCTGTGCAATAAGTTTTCTAAGTCTATGCAGGATGAATTTGAGAGGAGCATAATGGGTGAACTATCTTTCTTTCGCGAATTACAAGTGAAACAACTGAAGGAAGGGATTTTCATTCACTAAGAAAAATATGCAAAAGAACTTGTTAAAAAGTTCCGATTGGAGAATTGCAAAAAACTGAGATACCAATGTCAAGTTCTTCGAAGTTAGACAAAAATGAAGGAGGAAAGAAAGTTAACCAAAAGCTCTATGGGAGTATTATTGGTTCACTTCTTTATCTTACTGCTTCTAGACCTGACATTTTGTTCAGTGTTTGCATTTGTGCTAGATTTCAATCTGATCCCAAAGAATCTCATCTAAGTGCTGCAAAACGCATTATCAAATACATTGCAACTACCTCAAAGTTAGGTCTGTGGTATCCCAAAGAAGGAGATTTTACTCTCCTTGGATATTTAGATGCAGATCCAATAGGTTGCAAAGTTGATAGAAATAGTACTTTCGGTACTTGTCAATTGCGAGGAAACAGGACGGTATCATGGTTCTCAAGGAGGCAAAGTACTGTAGCTCTTTTAACAGTAGAAACAGAGTATGTGGCCCTTGGAAGTTGCTGTTCTCAAATTTTATGGATAAAATAACAACTGAGAGACTTTGGAATTGAAGATTCATGCACCGAGATCAAATGTGACAACACCAGCGTAATTAATCTCACAAAGAATCAAAATTTTCATTCAAGAGCAAAGTACATAGAGATTCAACATCACTTTATTAGAGATTATGTTCAAATTGAAGAAGTTATGATTCATTTCATTCATTCAAAGAATCATCTGGCGGACATATTTACAGAGCCATTAGAGAAAAGCCTATTTGAGTCTATTCGCACCAGACTAAACATCACATCTTTTATCCATTAAAGTTTGAAGGTGCTTAGACTCAGAAGACCAAGAGTTATGACTGTAAGTTATTTCAATACTAGTAATTTAATTTTTAGTTAAAGACTTGAAAATGTATTGTTACTCATTAAAAGCAATTTGATTGAAATTATCTTTCCAAGTTTTTGAAGTTGTAGCATTTATTCATTTTCGAAAAGACAGTTATTCATTTTTGAAAAGGCAATTATTATTTTTCGAAAAGGCATTTCTAATTTTTCCTTTGTGACGGTTTGTTTACTTTACTTCACTTGCTTTATATACTGTTGAAATCTGTCTTCTTCGTTTTCACTCTCAAACCCTAAAATACTGAACTTCCACTTGCTCTCACTTTCACTGTTGTTTAATCCAAAAATTTTTCACCTTTTTGAGCAAGTCTGTGAATTTCTTCCTTAAAGCAACAATGTCTTCAAGAAAGTCTTTGAGAATCGCAAGCAGGGGACCACGACACATGCCTGAGGGTCCTACACATTTCGATTTGACCAAGGAAGAAGATTATTCTCTAGCACAACGACCAAATCAGCAACAACCTTCTCAACAGCATTAGTCTCCTCCACCGACTCAACCAGAAGAAGAAATTTTGGAAGATGTTGAAACTATAAGAATGTTAACTCCTAAGGTTGCTTTCAAGATTTATTGTAGTTTGAAAAGAGGAGGAACTGCTATGTCTTTGATCGATGAACTCTTGAGAGAGAGGCTACAAGAATGAAACTCTATTTCTATGCGATATGGAGAAGATGGGTATTGCAGAAAAGGGATCGGTTGAAAAAGTCTTTGCTAATTTTCCTAGTGACCCGCGCTTTGGCATTTCTAATCAACCACAAGGATATGATGACGACGAACATATGTTTACCCATTTTCAACCTAGAACAGGAGTTGCTACAAATGTTGTTGGTGATGGATCAAGTCTATACATATGGAAAAATCACAAGAGGGTTTATTTGAATCTAATGAAGAGAGGGATTATGAACCCTAGGAGTGTCAATTTTGATTTTCTTGATTCAATGAAAGTAAGTCTACAAGGGAAGTTTGCTCTTCTGTAATTGGAGCACTTTTGTTTTGAATCTATTGCTACTTATCGAAAACTTACGGCTTACTTTTATTTGAACTTATCTTTCTTGGATGCAAGCAGTTTCTCTTTCACAGTGAGGGATAAGGAATTTTTAGTGGATATGGACACTTTGGCTGACCTAATTGGGGTGGAAAGAGCGTGTTTCCAACCAATTAGTGTATCTGTTGCTCACGCTACTCTCTCATTGGTGAAAGATAGGGAGGCTGAAGGCAAGATATCTTACTTTAGGATGAATGCCTCCAACATCTTGCTACACAAAATCGTGATCAACTACATCCGTCCAAAGTCGACATCTAAGATTGATATGTCTCGGTTTGAAGCAAAATTGATGCATGCCATCAATATTGGCTACAAATTCTCTCTGCCTCACACCATCATGTTTCACATGTACAAGATAGTGGTGAAAGATAAGGGACAACTCCCTCCTTATTCTGCTCTTATCACACACCTTTTTAGACATTTTAAATTCACATCCTTGCACAATTATGTTTGACAAACATTTCTCCAATGGTGATTGGATTTAAAATAGACACAAAGATGCGTTTGAAAGAGCTTAACTAGGTGTTAGAGTGCATGAAGAAGAAATCTCCCATCCAAGCAAAACAAGATTCTGCTGCAGCCAAAAGGAAAAGCAAGGAGTCCATGGAAGCTCCAGTAAAGAGGAAGAGAACTATCATCTTGCAGGACGAAAAGGATGAGGATGAAATGACTCTTTTAGCCTTAAGAAACTTGAAGAGTTTTATCAATTTTCAAGAGACAAGAGAAGAGCCAGAAGAAGGAGACAAAGAGAGAGAAGAGACAGAGAAGAAAGATGAAGAACAGAGGAGGGTAGAGGAAGAAAGAAGAGAAGAGGAAGAAGAAGATAGAGAAGAAGAGAGAGCCTAAGGTCAAGAGGACTCTTTTGAGCCAACCTTGGCTGTCTCCTTGTACAGTGAATCTGATATGGCAGGAACTGGAACTACTGGCATGCATCACTCTGAAGCTGAAGTTGAACAAGAAGAAATCTTTCCTACTCCACCTAAAGGCAACCAAATAGGGGGAGATGTTAGACAACAAGGAATTTCTTCACCTATCTTTACTAGTGATGGGAGTCGTTCTGCAGCAGATCTAGAGGATGTGTATGCCTCTCATTATCCAAAAGCATCCACTCATAGTCATGGTGGACAATATGTTGAAGATCCTTCAATTCTCAAAACTCTTGAATTCAACTCAGCTGGACCCAATGTTGCAACAGCACAAACAACAGACTTTTTGAGACCGCTAGAGATTCTATTGGATGTAAGGAAACAACAATATTCTATGGGGTATGAGATGCAGGATTTCAAGAATGCTTTTATAGCCACTTCAGTGTCTTTGCAAGATTAGTTAAACGCCATGAAGACTCAAGTGCAAGATCTTATGAAGGGTGAAGATTTCCAGCAATTAAAGGAGACCATTGGGAAGCTTGAGAAGACAGTGAATTCCATGGGAGAATTCCAGCTTGTTCGCCTTCCCAAACAGCTTTGTTTCAAACAACTCTTTTTATTTGTTATCCACTTTTTGCTGTTGACAAAAAGGGGGAGAAGTTTGATGCAGATTTGATTTGATTTTTGGTTTGGATTTGTGGATTTTTGACTTATCTTTTGTTTGGTTGTGGTTTGGATTGTTTGATTTGATCTTTTGATGCTTGCAGTAACTTAGGCCATGATAATGATTATGGAAAATATAGTTGTGTTGCAGGACTAACATGTTTTTGTGGTTGCAGAATCGTTGCTATCCATATCGTAATCTACTCATCTTTTATGAAGATATCTTGTTTAGCTTAAGTGTTGTTTTGCAGGACAAAAATGTTCAAATCAGAGGAAAGTTTTGTCACCATTAAAAATGAGGAGATTGTTGGAGAAAACTTCATTATCTGTTTTGAAGTTGACAAAACGTTTCTATTAGTCTAGTTTGAATATTTGCATACTCTATCGTCAAAGTCTAAAGACCTCTAGACTCAGGAATTAAAGTCTATCCTCACTGATAGCTTCCAGACCGACGAAGAAAAGATTTATTCGATGAAGAAGACTTATCCAGATGCGAGTATATCTTTAAGGATTTGGTTCGTACGGTTGAAGAAGATCTCATGGCTAGAAATAGCATCTCAAGATCATTTATTCTTATTGAAATTAATTTGGACAATTAGATTTGTTGATTGACGGAATATACTTGGAAGGTTCTACTTATGGAAACTTAGATCCCAATTGTATGGGCGAGCAGGATTGGTGGACTATTATCACATTCTTTAAATAACTCGAGATCTCTCTAATTGATTTTGTCCAATGGCTAGATTGGAAGAACTCCTTTAGAAGGTGCCAACGGTTATAATGACATGGAGGAGTATATAAGGAAGACGCTCAAGTTATTTGAGTGTGTGCGTGAAAGAAAAATTCGAAAGTCTTAAGCTCTTAGTTCTTTGCTGATTTAATCACTAAGCTTAAGTTGTACTCAAAAGAGAGATTAAATACTTGTGAGACCTTGAGGAAGTGTAGTAGAGTCTCTACACTATGGAATCAAGGATGTGAGACTATAAAATCTCTTTTGATTCTTAGTGGAATCTAGCCAGTGGGCTGTCAGTGCGGGAGAGTGGACGTAGGTTTGATCTAAGCCGAACCATTATAAACTTTGTGTTTCAATTCTCTTTCCCTAATCTCTTTACTTTAATTTGTAGTCTTATATAATTGTTTACGTTTTTCTTACATCTTCAGTCTATTATTCTCAAAAGACGAATTAAGTCGTTAAGTCTTGCAGAAACTTCTTTAACACATATTCACCCCCCTTCTAGGTGTTCTTACTAGCCTTATTAGGATATGGCTTGCCTTTCATCATCCTGATGCGCCTCACCCAGCATACTCTATCAATCTCGTATCCTTCATTTAGCTGTCTATTATGATAATCCTTAATGGAATCAATGATTTAGACAGACAAAATCATCATGGAAAATCCATTTGGAAGAGGCATGCAGCATTTTAGATATGATGGAGTTTGTACTCTCAAAACAAATGAATGTTTTGTACTAAAAAAACCATATTAAGAGCTTTAAGGGTGTTTATTTAACATAACGGTATTAACAAATATGTTAAATTTTGAACATCCAAAGAGTTATTCACAGATAGGTGTCGATGAATTGTCCCTAATCAATAGGGAGATGACACAAGAAGGATCAGCCACGGTTAGGAATCTGATCATTGATTTGATGGGCACTTCTGCCTTTGCCCTTTGGCGGTTACTCGGGATGCCATTTTGCTTAGGAGAGCTTATCAAGGTCTGACATGTCTCTCATTGACTTGTTATCCATATCTTTGATGGTCAGGTGATCCTACAGTAGATAAGAAGGATCATGTTAGTCACGAACTCTTTCAAGAGTCGAACAACTGGAAGCAATATAACATTATCCCTCACGGGTTTAAAGATGATTGAATAGACTTGAAGTATGAGAACGACATGAAACCCTACATCTTTCATTTTGTTAGGTCAATTATTCTTCTGTTTTTGCAGTTGCATGCCAAAGCTTTTTATTAGTTTCTACATATGGCAATTGATTGCCATTTTTGAGGATTGAACCTCGGACACCTCTGGATCATTTCATTATGTCATACCACTAAGCCGCGATATTGGTATTGTACATGGAGCGCTTATTTTTCCATTTAATCGAATTGGCTCCTGGACGACACGTCCTTTCACACCAAGTTGGGTGAATTCAATATGAGTCACTTGATTTGCCTAGATTAACCATTAAGTTTGGTTCATGAATCTCAATGCTTTTTGTCAATAAGAGGAATATGTCAAAACTGAATTTATGGAGGGGGAGTATTGAAAACGATACCAAATTATCCTTCCCCAGAGTTTGTATTTGATAACTCCTAGGGATATTCGAATGTTGATGACAACTTTTTTGTCTTGACACAGTTCAACGTCTCTTTTAATCGGTCCTCCTCGTTTGTGGCCAAGTGTGCACATTGATGGTCGTTGACTCATCTTCAACGCCTTCCTTCTGTGGAGTTTTTCTTCTGTTTTTGATCATATGAACATTTAGTAGTATTGGGCAAAGTTATGTACCTCAAGCTTCCATGGAGTTTGAGATGGATAATCAAAATCTCTAATTTTCTGATGGCAATCTGATGTGAAATCGTTGTGGAAAGATCGTTCTACGAAGGCTCAGATGGTGTGAATTGCGAATCTCAACCTCCAATCGAACCTGTGATTGGCAATCTCGGTATGAATGTGACCTGTTGACGAATACGTGTTAACCAACCAACGTTATAGATGCCACGAGTAAAAGAATTCGCTATCTCGCTCGATAAGTCGAATCGACCGCCACAAGAGAATCTTGATAAGGTCAAGTCCTCAAAAGAATAGTAGAAGAGAACCTCTCAATTCTTTTTGTCAAAAATAAAATGTAATTGATTTCCAAAGAAAGTCGGTCAGTCCTTAATATAGGCCTTCTAGTTTCCCCACAAACCCTAAAACTAGCCATAGAAATCTAATACGTCATATTCTAGAATATATCTAAATAAGAAGATAATTTTTTTTAACCCTAAAACTAGCCATAGAAATCCATTACGTCATATTATATAATATATCTAAATAAGAAGATAATTTTTTTGACTTGGTCAAATATTTGATGACTAGATAATCAAATTGTGCCAAGATTTCTAAGATTCTTCAATATTCGATCCAAGGTCATCTCCACGCCAAAGATTATGCCAAGATTTCCAAGATTTTTCAAGATTTGATCCAAGGTGATCTCCACGCCAAAGATCACAAACCATGGCGCCAACAACTTGCCTAAATTGCTTGGCCCGTGCTCGAGTAATCGAACCAGTAGGAATAGACAATGGGTCCCTAGCACCTCCTTCTTGATATGGCTCGATGTCCACATCATTCCCTCCCCCGTGCAAAGGATTTGCTCTCAAATCATCACTGGCATCGAAAAGAGTCAAGCTAGAAACATTAAATGTAGCATTAACGTCAAACTCACCTGGAAGATCAAGTTTGTAGGAATTATTTTCTAACTCTTTCTAACACCATGAATGGTCCATCCCCTCGTGGTAATAACTTAGAATGTCGTTACTTTGGAAATCGCTCTTTGCGCATATGAACCTAAACCCAATTGCCGGGTTCAAACACCACTTCCTTGCGCCCTTTGTTGGCTTGCCATGCGTATTGCTTGGTCTTGCGCTCAATATTTACGCGCGTCTTCTAATGCAATGCCTTGACAAATTCGGCTTTCTTTGCCCCATCTAAATCTACATGCTCATTAACAGGTAAATGTGTTAAATCTAACGGAGTTAACTGATTAAAACCATAGACAACCTCAAATGGTGTAAATTTAGTGGCAGAATGCATGCTCCTATTATATGCAAACTCAACATGTGGCAGATAATCTTCCTAAGATTTTACGTTATTTTTATAATAGCATGCATCAATACCCCAAAGTTCTATTAACTACCTCAGTTTGACCATCGGTTTGTGGATGACAAGTAGTAGAAAATAACAACCGCATTCCAAGTTTTTTCCACAATGTCTTCCAAAAGTAGCTAAGAAATTTAGAATCTCAATTTGAAACAATCGATTTAGGCATGCCATGCAAATGTACAACTTCCCTAAAGGATAAATCAACAACATGAGATGCATCATCAGTTTTATGACAGGAATAAAATGAGCCATCTTTGAAAACCGATCAACAACCACATAAATAGAATTTCTACCATACTTAGATCTAGGCAATTCTAATAGAAAATCCATAGAAATATCATTCCAAGGATGCGTTGGGATAGGTAATGGCGTATGCAAGCCATGCGGTTTAGTTGTAAACTTAGATTGCTTATAGGCATTGCATCTCTCACGGACACGTGTGACATCTCCCTTCATATGTGACCAATAAAAATGTTCATGCAGCACTTAATAAGTCTTATTAATGCCAAAATGCCCCCATTAAACCACCATTATGTGCTTCTCGCACCAACGATTCACGCAAAGAACACTTAGGCAAACATAGTTTGTTTTCATGGAAAAGATAACCCTCACACCTATAGAATTTATCAAATGAAGCATGTTCACATGCTTCAGACACTCTCCCAAAGTCATCATCATCAGTATATAAGCCCTTGATATGCTCAAAACCTAGACACTTTGCTTCTAAAGTATTTAGAATCACGATTTAGAATCACGTACTTTCGAGAAAGTGCATCGGCTACCACATTCTCCTTACATTTTTTTGTACTTGATCACATATGGAAAAGTCTCGATGAACTCCATCCATTTGGCATGTCTTTTATTCAACTTTTGCTGCCCTTTCAAGTACTTCAAGGTCTTGTGATCAGTGTGGATCACAAACTCCTTTGGCCATAGATAATGTTGCCAAGTCTCCAAAGCTCACACCAAAGCATACATCTCCTTATCGTAGGTAGGATAATTCAATGTTGCTCCACTCAATTTCTCATTGAAATAAGCTATGGGACACTCTCCTTGCATTAACACAGCTCCAATTCCTATACCAGAAGCATCGCACTTTATCTGAAAAGTAGCACTAAAATTCGGCAAAGATAACAAAGGAGCATTAGTCAATTTATCTTTTAGCAAATTAAATACTTTCTCTTGCTCTTCTCCCCACGTGAAACCCACGTGCTTTTTGATTACCTCAATCAAAGGTGTGGCAGTTGTGCTGAAATTTCTTACAAATCGCTGATAAAAACTCGCCAATCCATGAAAGTTACGCACCTCTCCTATGGTCTTAGGCATTGGCCATTCACTGATTGCTTTGACTTTTTCTTCATCAACCTATATACCGTCGGCACTAACAACAAATCCTAGAAATACTAATTTGTTAATAACAAAAGAGCACTTCTTTAGATTAACGTATAATTGCTCGGCCCTTAAAACCTGCAAGACAGTTCGCACATGCTCAATATGGTCATCAGGGCTTCGACTATATATCAAGATGTCATTGAAATAGATAACCACAAATCAACCAATAAAAGCATGCAAAACATGATTCATAAGGTGCATAAATGTGCTCGGCGCATTAGTTAATTCAAATGGCATGACTAACCACTCATACAATCCATACTTGGTCTTAAATGCAGTTTTCCATTCATCACCTTCTTTTATCCTAATTTGATGATAGCCCTTTCAAATCAATCTTAGTGAAAATGTAAGAACCATGTAACTCATCCAACATGTCATCTAGCCTAGGAATAGGATGTTGATACTTTACCATAATGTTATTAATTGCTCGACAATCGACACACATTCGCCAAGTTCCATCCTTCTTTGGCACCAACAAAACAGGGACGGTGCACGGGTTAAGACTCTCTCTCACATACCCTCACTCCAATAGTTCGCTAACTTGTCACTGAAGTTCCTTTGTCTCCTTGGGATTGCTTTGATATGTGGGTCGGTTAGGTAATGGCACATCAGGAATCAAGTCGATTTGATGTTCAATGCCTCGAACCGGTGGTATCCCTCTAGGAAGTTCATTAGGAAAGACATCTTCAAATTCCTACAATAAAGATACAATAGGACTAGGTAAACTTGGGTCAAGATTGTTAGTAGAAAACAAAACCTCATTGTACAAAAGTACAAGCATTGGTTGGTCTAGGACTAAAGCTCTCCTCACTTCACTCGATTTTGCATAAAAATTATTTTTCCCCTTTTCTTTCCTCTCTTCTTTTCCCTCGGTTTTTACCACAATACTCCTCTCGACCTCTCCCTTTCCTTGCGTCTCAGACACACCACATAAGCCCTCGGATTTCTCACATTTTCTCTCTCTCTCGGCTTCTCGTTGTAACTTTAACTGATCTTGATACACCTCACTAGGTGTCATTGGTACCAAGGTGTAAGTCTTTTGATTCATCACCAATGAATAACGGTTAGTATACTCATCATGATGTACCTTTCAATCATATTGCCATGGTCTTCCAAGTAAGATATGACCCACTTGCATAGGTATAACATCACATTCTATCCCATCTTTGTATTTCCGTATCTCAAATGTAATTCGAACTTGCTTCGACACTTTCACCTCACCACTATCATTTAATCATTGAAGTCTATAAGGCCTAGGGTGCTTTATCGCTTTTAAACCTAACTTTTCCACCACAGTACAACTTG
This sequence comes from Eucalyptus victrix, assembly GCA_016097545.1. Classification (NCBI taxonomy): domain Eukaryota; kingdom Viridiplantae; phylum Streptophyta; class Magnoliopsida; order Myrtales; family Myrtaceae; genus Eucalyptus; species Eucalyptus victrix. The sequence continues at coordinate 24,981,696 of CM027839.1, read as the reverse complement.
CCACATTCGCACAACTACTTCCATTAATTATCATACTATAGATCTTACCATTCACCACACATATTGTATGAAACAAGTTATCTCTTTGTTGGTGATGCTCCTCTTCCTTTACTTGCACACTCATAGAACGCCTAATCACCAATAAGTCTCCTTTTATAGCCATTTCTCCATCACTACAATCCTTCAATGGTGGCATCTCATCATCCTCTTCTTCTTTTCACTTTCGAACTCAATAACATCTTGTCCAGTCATGATCATCACCCTCCTATTAGGGCATTGATTCACCATATGACCCTTGCCCAAACACTTAAAACATTTAATCTCACGAGTTCTAGTGTTAGGGCTTTCGGTTTTACCTGAAGCTGGATTCGTTCCAACTTTACCGTCCTTCTCCTTCTCCTTTGAGGTTTTGGTTTTAATGTTGTTTCCTCTCCAATTTGGCTTCTCATCTCTCTTCCAATTGGATCTCCAATTCTGATTTGAACCTTCTCCACTCTTGTGATTTTGGTCCAACTTCAATTGCCGCTCAACTTTGATGGCTTTGTCAACCAATTCCTTTAATTCAACATAGTGTTATAGCTCCACCATCCTTGCTATGTCTTAGCTTAAACCACTCAAAAATCTTGACATTGTGGCCTCATGATCCTCCACCACATTAGCATGGATCATGGCAATCTCCATCTCCTTGTGATACTCTTCCACGTTCTTATTGCATTGTGTGAGATTTTGTAACTTTTGAAACAAATCTCAATGGTAATGACTTGGTACAAAACACCTCCTCATCACCACCTTCCTCTCATCCTACATTTCTATCGATCTTTCACCATTGTGCCTCATACTAGTCACAAGTTGATCCCACCAAATTATAGCATAATTAGTAAATTCAACAGCTGCAATTTTTACCTTTTTGAGCTCGGAGTATTGTTGGCAATCAAATACCATCTCCATGCGTTTCTCCCACTCTAGATATGCATTGGGATCATTCTTCCCTTGGAAAGAAGGAATCTTTATCTTGATATTGCCAAGTTCATTATCTTCTCGGGGTCCAAACCCTCGGGCTCCATTCCACCTTCCAAATCGAGCATCTCAATTATCCTCCATGTCAGCCGCATCATCATCATAGTGCCATTGCCTTCTATGTCGTGTTCTAGAGGCGTCTTGCTGATGTTACGGCCTTCCTCAGGGTAGCTCTTGGTCACCATCAACCCTCATGCCATTCCCCATCATTCGGACACTAAGCTCCTCTACTACGACCCTTAAATGCTAGATGCTTTCCACAAGCGCTTCATCCCTTCATATGGAGCCAACCTCCCTTTGATTCACGCTTTCTTCATGCGACATATTTTAGATATGCAAGTAAACGTTAGTCACAAAAATTCTCACCAATTGCTCCCTCACGCGTTTCTGTCAGGGTGTTTGTCACTCCTTTTGTGAACTCAAGTCTAGGCTTTTTCCACCCTCAATTAAGCTTACACACTCTTGCCTCTTCCCTCTCGTATTCTCTTTTCACAAGCTCTTTATTGGACTCAAAACTCATCTCTCAACCCCCTCACAACAATTAATCAAACTAATCAAACAAAATTAGATTACTACTGATTTTGTTTTAGCAAGTAACAATTTCAAACCAATGAGTACAATTTTCGAAATTCCAATTAAAACGCAAATCACTACTAATTTTGTTTCAATTTGGTTCACTAACAAATGAGTCACCTTCTTTATTTTTTTTTTGTTTGGCTATTTTTTCCCGCCGAATCTATTTTTTTTTCTCTTGCACACTTTATTTTTTGTGTGCGTTTTCTTTCTCTTCTTTTTTTTGACGAATTTTTTTTTTTTTTTTTTTTTTTCTTTTTTTTTGATGAACTTAGATACAATTTAAGATGCTAGAAAAAAAATTAAAACTAACAACAAACAACTACGTATGGAAGCACAAAAGCAATTTGATCCCTAAATTGTGTAGAACCGAAACCCTATCTCAATAAATCTCAGATTGCTAAATATAAATAGAAAACTAAAGATAAATAGACCTTGTAGAAGAAGGTCTGATACCAAATGATGTGAAATCGTTGAGGAAAGATCGTTCTACAAAGGCCCGGATGGTGCGAATTGCGAACCTCAACCTTCAATCGAACCCGTGATTGGCAATCTCGTATGAACGTGACCTATTGATGAACGCGTGTCAACCAACCGACGTTATAGACACCACAAGCGAAAGAATTCGCTATCTCGCTTGATAAGTCAAATTGACCCCCACAAGAGAATCTGGATAAGGTCAAATCCTCAAAAGAACAATAGAAGAGAACCTCTCAATTCTTTTCCTCAAAAATAAAATATATCTATCTTCCAAAGAAAGTCGGCCAGTCCTTAATATAGGCCTTCTAGTTTCCACACAAAAACCCTAAAACCAGCCCTAGAAATCTAATATGTCATATTCTAGAATATATCTAAATAAGAAGATAATTTTTTTAACCCTAAAACTAGCCATAGAAATCTAATAAGTCACATTCTAGAATATATCTAAATAAGAAGATAATTTTTTTGACTTGGTCAAATATTTGGTCTCCAAATAATCAAATTGCACCAAAATCTCCAAGATTCTTCAAGATTCGATCCAAGGTCATCTTCATACCAAAGATTACGCCAAGATTTCCAAGATTCTTCAAGATTTAATCCAAAGTCATCTCCACGCCAAAGATCACGAACCATGACGCCAATGGCTTGCCTAAATTGCTTGGCCCACACTTGAGTAATTGAACTAGTAGGAATAGACAATGGGTCCCTAGCACCTCCTCCTCGATATGGCTCGATGTCCATATCACAATCATTTCTTGGGATAATATGCATCTAGAACAAGAAGTGAGGTTTCCCTATTCTAAAGTCATTGTTTGAGATAGGGGGCTAGAGATCGCCTTAACTATCTGGATTTTCTCCTTATTGACAATAGTCAATTCAAAGGAAGAGAAGAAATTCCTTCCTTGTGCTTTTTGGCTTGTCAAAGTTGGAAATCCTATTAATGAAACTACAGCATATAGTTGCTCAGGCATGTTGTGTGAAGAAGATTTTGCTCAGACTTGAGATAGAGTTGGATAGGAGTGAGGTGGGGTGCATAGAGCTCTTGGGGACGGCTCGTAAAATGGGAAGGTTGAGAGCAGCATGGAGGAGGTTACCCTGCCTTATGGTACGCATGCTTTGAGTTCAACCGTATGCCTGTGCCTATTACATCCTATCTTTTGCTTCCTATAAATAGAAAAGAAATGACGTCATTTCCAAAATTATGTTCAGGGAATAAGACTTACCCTTTTTGAAACGGGATGATCCTTGTTGTTTGTTCCTGCTTTCTTGAAAGAGTGTTTTTGAATTTGGCGAGTTCACATGATGTGCCAGCTTCAAATGCCCCCTGTCATGCTAAGTTAAAAGGGGATAATTTTCTGAGACATGAAGTGGGTAGGTTAGAAAAATAAACAGGATTAAATTTAACATCTTATTTTGGCAAAAGCTTTTGGTAATGAAATATTTTTTGTTTTCAAAAGTATGTATTTTGGGGAGGGAGGACGCATGAAGAAGCCCAGCCCTCAGTATTCTCTTTGGATGATATTTTCTTTTCATGGTTGGATAGCATCACCGGGTTGGTTTGGAATATTGCCTTATGCTCTCAAAATGAAATATTAAAACTGTACATTAGATTGTTGGAATGGAAAATGCGACAGTAACACACTAGACAAGATAAAACAAAAATGAGATTATGAAAATAACCAAAACCCATGAAAACTCTTATGAAAAGGAGCACTTTGATAGTGTTGGTCCTAAAATCAAGCACCTTTGAGTTCTTCACCTCTTGTAGACTCAAAGTATTCGCATGAGAGGATCACTTCATTGAAGTTATGGAAGTATAATCCGTGCAACCAATAGCGATGCTTGCAGGGTAAAGCTTTTATGAATAACTTCATCATTTCTTCTTCAGCCAGTTGAGGGAAGGTTTGTATCATAAAAGCCTCCCACCTTTCTGCATATACTCAAAAATCCTTCATTGGGTTTCTTCTTAAGCGAACGGAGTTCTTGCAAGGCAGATAAATTCCAATCTGGCTTTGGTATTGATGTAGGAATGCGAAAGATAGCTCTTTCCAATCCCTTATGAGGTGGATATTTGGCATGACGAACCGTTGTAATGTAGCCATTGTGAGACTTTCTTGGAAGGCCTAAGTTATAAATGGTGTCAGGTTGCAGTGCCGACTCATTTCAGCGTGAAAATATTGTAGGTGGGTCATGGGAAAAGTTGTGCCATTATACTTACGGAGATTAGGTACCCTCATTTCTTTGGGGGTCATAATCCTATGAAGGCAAGATAGACCCGCCGAGTCTTGGTTAGGCAACCAGTTTTCCTATTGCATATTCATTGTAGTGGTGAATCCTAGTGCTTCTAGAAAGCTGGACTTTACTGAGATCATCTCATTGCTTTCTTTCGAGTAGAAATCTCCAACTGAGGATGGGACGCTTACGTCATCCTCATGGTCGGGTGACAAATTTAGAGCTCATTGGGAGACAAGTCATGACGGACGAATGTTCCCTCTCCTAACAAGCTTTGGATCTTGTATGTGAGTGGGAGGCAGTCATTCGATGAATGGCTGATTTCATCTGTATAATATTGGTAACCTTCAGGATTGTACCCTAGGGGATGCTTGAAGTCTTGGTGTGGCGACTCATTGGTTGTTAGGTTTTGCCTACATTTAGTGGCAGGTGTTGACTCGAATTGCTTAGGCTTTCTTTTCTTAACTCTTGGTCTGGACCTTTTAAGTAAAGCCCTTCGTTTCCCCAGCTGTACTTTGTCAAGGGGATTGGGAGATGGTGGAGCTTCACTTCCTAGGTTGATGGGGATTGGCCTTTTTTGGACCTTAGCTCTTGTGGTAAGCCTGAGAAGCTATCCTGCCATGCTTCGGTTCTGAGTAATCTTGACTTCGTTTGCGGGCTCCTTGCCTTTCCTGGTGAGAAGCTTCTCAATAGTAGGATATTGCTCGGTCATCCATTTATTGTGCAAGGCAACATTGACATCCTCTTTTGTGGGCTGCAGGTTAGACTAGGCGATCGGGCTCCTCCCTGACACGGCATGTGTTAAGACATATTGCCCCTCGTCTCTATGATCATTGGCTTTTCATATTTTGCGACTATCGGCTCTTCATAGGGCAAGGCAATGTCAGTGTTGATGTTAATATTATATTCTTGGCGGAAAACTTCAGTTAGTTCCTCCCAGGTATTAAGGAGACTAATCCTCCTTACGATGTACCATTGCAAGGCGAGGCTAGCCAGGTTTGGTCGAAATGATTGAATCATCCTTTGGACTAGGTAGGCCTATAAGTAGGCCTCTGGGCAAGAGGTATTGGCATACCCTCTCACATTCAAGCACTTTAAGCTCCTCAGGGATCTTAATGCCAGCATAATTAGACAAGTCAATGGAATCTTTCCCCTGCAACTGGCTTAGCTTCTTCATGATCTTTACAAACTATCTATCCTGTTGGTTATCCATTGGCAAATTCGCAGGAGTCACGAGTGTGTTTAAAGTAGTTATGGAGTTGGACTTGACTTGAGTGGACTCGATTTGCCTCGAGAGTTGTCGAAGGACAATGGACATTTGTCTTATGCTATCTTCAATGTTAGAGAGACGATTTTGTACATCATTCTGATTGGGCCCTATTGCCTGAGGCCATTCACAGGCGATTGGTGGTTGGCAATTCATAATTACCTGGTTCGCAAAAAACAACGAATGAGGACAAGAGTGAATAAAGATTGACCCATGGCAATGGTTCAACAGTTTTTTTATTTATCAAAAGATGATTTCATAGACAATAGACTTCTGACATCTAGGTGTTAACACAGAAGTCCCTAAACAATGGGACAAAACAAAATTTTTACAATATTAACACTAGGGGGCTCATGACTACTACTTTATATGCGACGGGGAGTCTTGTTCTTGTGAAGATGTCTGCTTCCTTGGACTGGCTTTAAGATGTGCACCCAGCTTATTCCCAAATCCTTTTGCATACGCTCTACTTGCTTGTGTTGATTGATCTCGCTGGTTGGGTGAGGGACCAATGGCTACAGTCTTGTCATGATGTGATGGTTGTGGATGTAGGACTGAGAGGCGTGATGGACCCTTTCTCATCCCTCAAGCCCTTTAGGTACCATGATCCTTTTGTGATGGCACTTGTTCCGTGTTTTCTCGATAATGGCAATCTCGAATGCCTAGTCATGGCTTTGATGGGTGAAAAGGAGTGGAGGGATCTTCATCTTGAAAGGTGGTGGGATCTCCTGAAGGGTTTCGTATTGTCGTGCCATCTTGTATGGGTAATAGGGAGTGGTGCCGGTGAGGCTGAGCAACGGGATTGGATTGCAACGTTTGTAGGCAATTTATCCAATTAAAACAGCTTTGATTGGGAATGTGTGACATTCCGAAATTTGGCCCCGTTTCAAATATATGTAATGGTTGTCTTGTTGACGAGCTTATGGTTAATTTACTTCGAACTGATCACTTACAAGTTAACTAATTTATTAGGTGAGATTGTTAAGAGATATAAACATGACAGACTAGAGAATTCGATCAGCAACTGATCGCTCGACCATAATGATCAGCAAGGGTCAATACAACATTGTTATAAATCGATTAGCAAATGGATATAAGTCGATTCGATGGAAGTATGTAGTCAAATTGCGGGTGATTTTGCACGATTGCAATATTCGCATCGAACAGCAATAAACCGATTTTTTTTATCGATATTATATTCATAATATGTAATTGAACCCTTGCGATTATGTGACAACCGAGGGTCGTTTACAATTTGGAGATGCACAAATGTGGATTGAAAATTATCGACCACGGGTCAAAAGCGCTAAAACCCCTAAAAGCTACCCAGTGGATTAGGTCATACTAAAGTCACATTCAGTTGATTTTAATCACGAAATTTAATTCAATTTCAGGAATCGAACATTTGAGCATGTCACGATTTATTTATTGGACATTGTCTCATCTTTCAGCGAATTTTCGATCAGTCCAAAATTTTGCGGAAAATGGTTTTCGAACAAAAAGAAAAATAAAAGGGAATTCGGATAGGATGAGAAATTAGGATTTTTCTAGCCTAAAAAGAGTTTAATTGTGGGAAATTAGAGGAAAAATGGTGATTGGGTGACCAAGGATGAGGCATGAAGACTTTGTGGCAGAGTGATGATGAATTAGGATATTTTCCAAGGTTTTTGATTGGTTGGCCTATCCTTTTCTTTCTCTCTCTCTCTCTCTCTCCCTCATGCACGTTCAGCCTTCCCCCCTTCTGCCATTTCCTTCTCCTTTCTCCTCACGTCCACTTCTTCTCTCCATTTCATTTCCCTCTTCCTCTTCCCCTTCCCTTTTCCTTCTTTGCCACCAGCGTCCATCTGCACCGCCACTTCACTCTAGCACTTCCCCCACATCACCACTCCATTGTCCACTACCCCTCACACCAACATCTCCTTTACCACACGCCCAGCACCACCGAAACACCGTCACCGGCCCAGCTGTTCCGCCAACACCACAGTCGCCTCACCGCCTGTCTAGTATCCAACAGCCTTGCCACTGATGTCCAGAACCTCAACCCAGCACACCACCACCAGCTCACCGCCACGACCACCAGCTTCACCCGGCTCCTCCGTGTCTAGTCGAGCTGCCGTTTGCCCAAGCCGAGCTCCCCTCTTGGTCGAGAGCTTGGGGGGATTGTCACCATTGCCGTTGAACTCCGTTCAAGCCATGGTTGTTTCGTGTTTTCGTCACCGTCGTGTCACCGTCACTGTGAGGTCGCCGCCGTTGAAAAATGTGAGTTAACTCCCTAATCGTTGATTTGGCCGTTAATTACACTTAGGGGTGATGAGATTAGCACTAATAGTGTTTAGTGTTAATTAAGCATGGTTTATTTTAGTTTTAATTGTGATTAGTTTAAGTAATTTTGATTAGGTTAATTAATCATGATTATGTTAATTAATTTGGTTTAGTTTAATTAATCATAATTTATTGTTGACACCTAATTTTGGCAACCCTAAGCAAATAAAATAAAAAATTGCATCAGAGCAAATAAAAGGAAAAAATGGGAAAATCAATATGACTGATCATGAATGGAAGTTGGAAATTTTGAAAAATATTCAAATCTTAGTAAATGTGGAAGCAATTCCTGGTCAAGGATCAAGAGCTAGGAAATAAGGTGAATACATAGCAAGAATTTTGATAAAAGGGAAGGAATCGAAGCATTTGAGGAAAAATTGAGTTGATTGCAAAATCACACTCCGATGTGTAGTCCACGAACTAAGGCAATAGAGAATGGAAGTTCGAAAATTGCCATGGAAAGCAGCCGCTTGGAACCAGTATAAAAAGGGTTGACCCGCACGGAGAAAATGGGGGAAGGAATTCGAAAAAAAAAGGGACCGATGGAGAATTAAAAAAAAAACATTAGAGATAGAGTGGAAAAAAAAAGGAAAGAGAAAAAAATATCCCTCTCTCTCTCGTTCAAAGGATGAAGAAGCCAAGATTCTTTTCTAACAATTTGTAGAAGAAAAAGAGGAGAAGTCAGCAAGAAGGTAAAAGTCCATAGCAAAGTACAGAGAGAGAGAGAGAGAGAGAGAGAGAGTGAGTGGATGTGAGAGGTTCTTTTCCTTAAAAAAAAAAAAAAGAGGGGAGGTCTTCTTCTTTAGCAAATCGACGCTCGACATCCACACCCCTATAGATCGCACCTTTGCAGCCGTAAGCATCGCTGCACCCGATGTCTAGCGACCGTGCCTCAGACCACCCACAGCTCACCTCTGCCTCCCCTCCACATGCAGCACTTGACGACCCCTCTGCCTCCGTTGCTGCCTTCGCCTGCGCGCTCAACGCCAGTAGCCCGCGTCACCGACGCCGCCGTCTCTACTCCGCTTGTGACTTGCAGCAGCTGAACCCCACCTGTTGCCCTCTTTCCGGTGGGCTCTGCTTTCGTTCTACCGATGTGCTCTCTACCCGAGTGCTGCTTGTCGCCTTGCTGCTGCCACCAGTAGCACTGTCGCCGCCCGCCAGCATCCGCTAGCAACTAGCACCGCCTCCTTCATTATCGACACTTGCAGCAGCTCACCACTACACCAGTAGCCTGCACCCCTGAGCCTTTGATTGCCACGGTGTTGCTGTCATACCACTACCAGAAGCACCTTCGCAACCGTGAACACTAGCAGCACCTTTGCTCGCGACCTGCTCGCCCGTCGTTGCTGTTGGTTCGCCCACTAGTCGTCGTGCCTCTCATTGCCTAACGGCCATGCCACTATCCTTGACACTGGCACAAATCATCGGTCGCAAATCCGGTGCACCGGTCCCTTTTTGTTTTTTTTTGTTTTTTTTTTGTTTTTAAAGAAGAAGTCAAGGTAGTCTATTTTTAGTTTTTTTTTTTTTTTTTTTCAAGTTTCGTTGTTATTTAAATTGGAACATTGGATGTCGATGTTCATTCTATGAATATTTTAGGCATTATCTGTAGGGTTTTGCCCAAAATTACTATAATTATTAATTTGATCCGTGAGATGTCGGATCATTTTTTAATTATATTGATTTTTTTGGAGATTTTGATAGTATTTTAATTTATTAAATCATTATAATTATTAATTTGATCCGTAAAACTTCGAATCAAACTTTTAATTATTTTGAACTTTCTTATATGTTGTGATGTTTAGGGTTAAAATAATTGTTAATTTAATCTGTGAGAAATCAGATTATTTTTTTGATTATTTTAATCCTTTATTTGATGAATATCTTGAGTGGTTTAGATATAACATTTATCCGATAATTGCTTATCTCAGAAAAAATACTAAAAAAAATCAAATCTTGCATCGGAATATGGATAGGATCTTAGATAATGTTTGAACATTTTAATAACCTCATTTAAAAAAATAATAATTTTCTAAGGTAGGATAGGGTTTATGTCAAATTAACCCCTAAAGCATATTAGAAAACTATTCTTTCTAGACAACTTGATTAGTTTTTTTTTTTATTACGAATTTTAATAAAAAAATACAAAAGTATTAGGTGCATGTCAAATAGTTTGCATGTTAGGTTCATTTAATTAAAAATGGATTGTTAGTAAAATTAGGTAATGTTGTTTGAGTGCATGTTTTATGGTAAAGTTATAATTTCAAGATAAAAGAAACCCAAAAAAAATTGCTTGCTTCGTGTGTTTAATTATTTTGATGCAAATTATTTGATTTGTTGAGTGTTTAATAATGATTAAGCACCCGTTTGATCACCCTATTACATGATAGTAATTTAGGTTAAAATTAATACAAACTGCTTACAAAGACATTTTTGAAAATAAAAAGAAATGGTATCAAAAATGCATTAGAGAAATCTAGTGTAACCAAGTCCCCATACCCAAAGTTTCTGGTTCGTAGGAGTAAAATAATTCTCCTATTATTTTACTTATGTGTCTAATCAACCTACTATAAACTGATTAGTGGCAACTCCTAGATAAAATTCATTTGCATGCTAAAAACTTGAACCTAAGTCGTGAAATGGTATGGGCTTGGGAGAGCCTGAGCTAAGTCTAGGCTTAGCAGTCTATTAGTTGAACTCTTAGGTGGTCTAACCTGCTTTGGGGAGGTCACGACAGCTTGGCGACTCTGCTGCGGATTTGTATTAAAACTCTTAGTGGACTTAGGCCAATTTTTCTTTTTCTTTTAAAAATGTTTTTGTTTGGCAGCGAGGATATCAGGTACGTTCCTAATATCAAGTGTTAAATGTTCTTGCAGATGGGAGGTATAAGAGGGAGTAGTCTTTGCTAATCCTCGTCTTGTAGGGAGGTGTAGGGATTAATGATTTATTTTTCCCAATTAGAAGTGTTGTTTGCATTTAAACTATTGTGCATGTTTTATTGCTTTTAACACTACACTATTGCACACACAACCTACTGCTAGACCTAGGCTACGATAAGATTTTTAGGATGGTGTTGAGAAGGACATTCTTTTCCTCGAAAGTTCTTCATGTTGTCGACTGTGTTTGTCCATATCCGTGAGACTACGTGATTATAGGGCATCCCATTCAAGTGAGCCAGAGTTAAGAGGACCTAACACGTTGAACATGAGATTGCGGCGGTTAGATCATCGTCTTAGCTCCACTTAGTTAAGCCGTCTAGATAGAAATCGAGCCTCACTTTTCATGCGTGTGTTTATGTGATTGTCATCCATTCCCGGTGAAAGTAAGTTGTCTGAACTCTCACTTTGCAATTTACATACTTCTTTGCAACTTTGTTGGTTCATCATAAAAAGTTTTGTGTCAGTCTGGTTTTATATGTGATGGGGAAAACCGCCGTACAGTTCATTTCCACTCTTGAGGTTTCAGATGCTACCATATGATCTTGGAAGAAGGGGTCAAGGCATTCAAAACCCCATTGAAGCCCCTCGGAGGTCTCATTCTGCTAGATTAGGACACCATGGAAGAGGTGGAGAAAATTATGGAGGACAGAGACAAGAAATGCAGAATTTGCCACCTGAGCAAGGGCAGGGAAGGCAAAACTTGTTACCTCCTAACATTCACGAAACGTTTCTTAGCCCTCCTAGAATGATGTAGGATGGAGTAGAAGTGATGGACAGTTAAGTGGCAAATTCGACTATTATGTGAAGTATTTGGCTCCTCCTAGCTTTTACGTTGACCCTCGGGATATTATCCCAGATGGATGGGGTGGCATGGATCATCCAGCACCTCCAAAGATAGAGAACCCTAATGATGCACTGAAAGGAATCACCAGTCTATTCGATGACCTCCTCAAAGGTGCCATTGATGAAGGACCTCCAGAAGAAATGGGCCCTAGCCCATGGGAATAACTCATTTATTGCTTTCGCACATTTCCTTGCGTCGGAATTTTTATTGCTTTCTAGGAAATGTTTTCAATTTCTTCTTTTCTACTTTCAGGGATTGAGCATTGCATATTCCATTTTATATATGTAATTCGATTGATGAATTTTAATAAAATTACAAGTTTTATTTTGAGGGCATGATGAGGCACACCAAACCAACCCGGTGATGATATCCAACCAATAAAAGAAAAGAAAAATCCAAGGAGAATTCTAAGGCTTGGGCTTCATCATGCTTCCTCGTGTCAAAATATTTTAAAAAGGGGTTTTTGCAAAAGAATTAAAAAAACAAAAAAAAAGCAAACAAAAAAAAAAGAAAATGTAGTTTACCCTGTTTGTCTTTCTGATTCATCTACTTCCTGTTTCAGGAATGGTCTTATACCATGCAAGGATATGGGAATGGTCCAATCCAATGCAACAAGTGCTGATAATGATGATCCCAAAAACTTGATCAAAAATTCCATTGAGGTATAGTGTAGCTGGGAACAACATGAAATAGTCAAGACTTTTACATCCAAACAAATTGTCACTATTAATTTAAGTGAAACAGGAGAGATCAAGGAAGTGAAAATTGGGGAAAATCTCCCCAAAGATGAGGCCGAGTGCCTAATCCAATTATTGAAAGAATATCAAGATGTCTTTGCATGGGCCTACGCTAACCTACTTTGTCTAGACCTGTCAATCGTGGTACATCGCTTGCCTACTAACCCGAACATGCCACCTAAGAAGCAGAGGCTGTGGAGATCTAAACCCGAGCTCTCTAAGAAGATAGAGGAGGAAGTAATGAAGCTTTTGAAGGTGGGATTCATTGAAGTCTCACAATACCCACAATGGACGGCTAACATCGTACTAATAGTGAAGAAAGACGGTCGAGTCCAGGTTTGTGTTGATTATCGAGATTTGAACAAGCCCAGCCCAAATGATGATTGCTCGTTACCACATATAGACGTCCTTGTGGATAGTACTATTGAATTTGAACTATTCTCATTTATGGATGGCTTTTCCAGGTACAATCAAATAAGGATGAAGGAGGAAGACAAGGAGAAAATTGCATTTATCACTCCGTGGGGAACCTTTCATTATAAGGACATGCCCTTCGGACTCAAGAATACAAGAGTAACTTACCAGCGAGCCATGGTAGCACTATTCCACGATATGATGCATCAGGAGATCGAGGTCTACGTTGATGATATGACTGCGAAGACTCAGCCTGGAAGAAGCCACATCAAAACTCTGAAGAAGTTGTTTGATCGACTTCGTGAGTTCAAGCTTTGTCTAAATCCCGCTAAATGCGTGTTTGGAGAAACATTCAGTAAATTACTCAGATTCATTGTGAGCAGTAAAGGGATTGAGATCGACCCATCTAAAGCTAAAGCCATTTGTGAGTTGCAACCCTTGTCAAGGGTGAAGGAAGTCCGGAGCCTTTTGGGGAGATTGAATTACATAGCTTAATTCATTTCTCAACTTTCCAATTGCCAAGCCATCCTTCAAGCTCTTGAAGAAGAATGCACGAGTCAACTGGGATGATGAGTGTCAAGAAGCGTTCGACAAGTTGAAGCAGTACTTGATGAATTCACCAGTGCTTGTCCCACAATCGCCGGGGCATCATTTGATTCTCTACCTCACCATTCATAGTGAATCATTGAGTGCAATGTTGGCTTTGGAAAGCCTTGTTGATAAAAAAGAATGAGCCATTTATTACTTGAGCAAAAAGTTCTCTGTATTAGAACTGAAATATTTTGATGCTAAAAAGACTTGTGTTGCATTAGTGTGGGTATTGCATAGATTGCAATGGTACACACTACATTATTAGACGTTTCTCTTGACTGAGAATAATCTTATCAAGTACTTGCTTGATTGGCTAGCTTTAGTGGGTAAGTTGGCTAAGTGACAAATTTTAATCTCAAAATTTGATATGCAGTTCATGCCACAAAAGTCAGTTAAAGGTCGAGTGATCGCTGATATATTGGCTAAGAATCTAGGAGTCTAAAATAATGATGATAGCTTCCTAGATGACCGTGTCTTGCATGTAAGTGAAGATTCATGGACAATGTTCTTCGATGGAGCCGTAAACCTATATGGTTCTGGTACTGGGGCAGTTATGATATCCCTAGATAGACAACACCATTTGGTAGCTACAAATTTGATATTCCCATGCACTAACAATGTGGCCGAGTATGAAGCTTGCATCCTCAAGCTTCAAGCTGCAATCGAGATGGGTGTGGCTAAGTTAAAAGTGTTTGGAGATTCCGCACTAATCATACTACAGACTGTAGGTTAATGGAAGACTAAGGATGCCAAGTTACTCCCGTACCACGAGTATTTAGAAGATCTGGTAAAAGAGTTTAAGGAAATTTTGTTTGAATACTTGCCAAGGTCTCATAATTAATTTGTGGATGCACTCATGACTTTGTCATCTATGTTGCAAGTCACTGACAGGTTAGAAGTCGAGCCTCTGAAAATAGAGGTTTTGCTGAAGCCGGCCTATTACATGATTGTGACTGAAGAACTTGATGGAAAATCATAGTATTACGATATCATGAATTACATTCAAAAATAGGAATTTCCCAAGGGAAGCACTCCAGCTAATAGGAAATACATCACGAGGATGGCCTCAAAATTCTTCATTAGTGGTGAGTATTTATACAAGAGATATTATGATTCTGTTTTGTTGCGGTGTGTAGATGCAACCGAAGCTACTCAAATCATGCAAGAAGTGCATGAAGGAGTGTGTGGCCCTAATATGTGGCACCCCTGACACGGCCCCCGATCCGTTAGGGTCGCCACAGTTAGCTTACCTTTCACTTAACCTTATAATGTTTCACTCTGATACCATAGAATTGTAATGGGTCCATAACCCTAGGGGTTTATATCATTTAGATCGGTTCCAATGCAGTTCATATAACGGAAGCATATTCAAATCTCCCTATCCCATACTCCAACAAAATAATGCAATGCACACTAACTACACAACTTATATAAGTTAGAGCCGAACACTTTTATTTACATAACTTTGATGGACATCATGAGTTGGTACATCAAAAGGCCAAGGCTTTTCTAAGCTCGGCTATAACAAAAAATTACCCGACTCTACAGTAGTCATGTACATCGGTCCATCATTTAGTGTCGGCGGTCAAAAAAAAAAAGCTTCATCCTCCGTCCATCACACTCAGTCACACCCAACCCGGTCCGTCAAAAGGTGGCGATGGCAGCATCCCCAGCATAGCCCTACCGTGGTGTACATGTAAAGACAAAAACTCCCGAATAATAAGGCCGGCAGGTGATCCAACGTCGTACAAAACCAAAACCCGCACATGAACAAAAACTAGCCCTCGTATCTCGAGGTGATGATGCTCCGTACATCTGCACTAGACATCGGTTGGCATGCCATAGAAAGTACCGGGGGTGACTGGCGATAGAGACATTTCCTAGTCTGAAATGTTAGTCCCCAAAAGGGGTGAGTACAACCACTTAGCAGTAAAAGATCCATCCAACTACACAATGCAACAAGCAAAACAACCAAAATTTCATGCACATAACATCTATGCAACCATGCATATAAATCCATATGGTTTATCCCATACCTTAATAACCACATTTTCAATGCCAAATAATACCTACTCAAAATTCATAGACAACTCATGTACCATGCCATATGCACACACATGTACACGATTGATTTCCCATTTTGATATTAAAAAAGATCTCATTTTCCCTAGGGACCAGTGTTTGCATCCC
The DNA here is from genome assembly GCA_016097545.1 of Eucalyptus victrix. Taxonomy (NCBI): domain Eukaryota; kingdom Viridiplantae; phylum Streptophyta; class Magnoliopsida; order Myrtales; family Myrtaceae; genus Eucalyptus; species Eucalyptus victrix. The sequence continues at coordinate 24,966,090 of CM027839.1, read as the reverse complement.
TCTGGGCTTTCGCATCCAATCCTGGCATCGCGAGACTTCCGGCACACACCTCCGGTTATCTCGTACCCCAACTGGCATCACAAGGCCTCCGGCACACACCTCTGGGCATCTCGAAACTCCTTAGGACATCCGGCACACACCTCAAGGCATCCAATTGGCATCAACTCACTCGACCCTATGGGCATCTCGACACTCTTGGGGCATCGTCGTCTTAGCCGTCTGACAGTATCATCAACATCATGATATATACACATATATGTCTCACTTTGGAAATAACATTTGATGCCATAATGTCCAAAAGTTTCAATGAGTTTATAAAGCCTCATTAATTTTTGATGTCATATGATATGCTAAATGTCACCGCATCCATTGTTTAATTAACGACCCAAGGCATCGCAACTCATAGAGCAATTCAATTGTTCTTCAAATAAAACAGTTTTCAAACAAAACATAATACAATTCACTAATTGAAATTGATTGAGCAAAGTCGGAATAAAACAGCTTAAAAACCAGAATGTGCAGTTTTAATGAAAATTTCGGAATGACCATTAAATGAACTCAGAAAATTTTTAATTTTTGCTATGTTATAGATAATACCTAGAGGTAAAATTTTCGTGAAGAAATCTAAGTCAAATTCATTGTAGATCAAGAGCTATAGTCGCTGTAACTCTCCCTAACCCTCTGTAACAGTTTCCAGGATTTACATTTACAGAGAAAAATCGTTTCACCAACCAATACTTGTCCGTTTCTTCTCAAATTTTAGTATGTTACTCCTCAAGATGTCATCTAAAACTTTCATCAACGACACAAAGTCAAATTTCAACTAGATAATTTCATAAAATTCACGGTGTCGCGAAAGGTCAAGCTGTTTTTCCATGAAATAGTTTACTAGTCCTAAAGAACTACTTCTGTTCTTTCGAATTCCAGCATTCAGCATCAAAGTTCAAACATCTCCAAATCTATTATACTTTACTAAACAACCACAGCACAGTAAAATGTAGATCAATGGACTCTCACGTGCCTTAAGTCCAACGCAACCACAGCAAGCAAAACAGCAACTTGCGGACTTCGGGTGCGGCTCAATTGATGGTGAAGCTAGGCAGCGTCGACAGCGGCAGCAAGCGTGCTCATGGTGGGGCTGGTCTCCTTCTTCCCCTCGCCGATGCACCCTCACAAACTCTCTCTTTCTCTCGGACTTTCTCTCTCTTTCTCTTGGTCACTCCCCTTTCTCTCGATCACTCTCTCCCTCGGTTGCTTCCTCGTTCACTCCTCCCCCTTCTCTTTTCTTTTTGATTTCTTAATTAGTTAGTAATCATGAGGTTTTGCATGGGAAACCTCGGATGAAGCAAGGGGCAGCAACACCTCAGCAGTCCCTCTTGCCACTTGTCAATTTTCTTGCGTGGATGTGGCCTCATTCGGCCAGGCCTTGGTCGACCGAATGAAGAGGAAATGTGGGCTGTCTTGGGTGCTTTGGGCCTTAAGTATCCAGCCCATATTTGCTCCTAATATCTCACTTAATTTCCACTTATAATTACATAATCACCAATATTCGCATGGCCATGATTATTACAACATTAATCAAGGGTAATTCGATTCATAGGGTTCACGTTCTCACATGAGCATATGATACATTTCCAACAAAACAATAGTCTATTGAATGCTCGGCCCTTGCTTAATTGTAATCCATTGGTCTAATGACTATAATATAATTCGATGGTGCTTCCATCACCGAGTCATGAGCCGTAGTATATCTAGGGATCGTTATGAAATTTTAGGATGCCACATAATATGAATGGGCACATGTTAGCTAAGAAGATCATGAGATTAGACTACTACTGGCTCACATTAGAAAGCGACTGTATCTAGCATGTTTGAAGTTGTCATCGTTGCCAAATTCATGGAAATAAGATAAATGTTCCTACAACTAAGCTACACCAATTTTTTGAGCCATGGCCTTTCTCAATGTGGGGCATTGATGTGATTGGCCTAATAAATTCTAAGGCTTCAAATGGGCATCGTTTCATTTTAGTGGCAATAGACTACTTCTCCAAATGGATTGAAGCTACATCCTTTGCAAATGTCACCACTCGCAATGTTGTGAAGTTCATCAGACGTGACATAATTGATCACTGTGGCGTCCTTGAAGCAATCATCACTGATAACGGGACAAATTTGAACAACAGACTTATTGATGAGTTGTTCAATGAATTCAAGATCAAGCAACTAAATTTGTCCCCTTACCGCCCTCAAATGAATGGGGTTATTGAAGTAGCCAATAAGAACATTAAGAAGATCTTGGCTAAGACAACCGACAATTATCAAGATTGGAATGACATGTTACCCTTCGTGTTAATGGTGTACCAGACATCGATTGCACTTATACTAGGGCAACCCTTTTACTCTAGTATACGGCATGGAGGTAGTTCTGCCCATGAAAATGGAAATTCCTTCCTTGAGGGTTTTATCTTGAGCAAAGTTGTCTGAGGCGGAATGGTCGAAACAAAGATTTGAACAGTTGAACTTGATTGACGAGAAAAAACCGAAGGCTCTTTGTGATGGCGAAACTTATCAACAAAGAGTGGACAAGTCCTTCAACCGAAAGGTACATCCAAGACATTTTGAGGTAAATGATATAGTCTCAAGGAAGCTGTTGTCAATTTTTTTGTATCCTAGGGGCAAGTTCGCTCCAAATTACAATGGCCTAGATGTAGCAAAGAAGGTACTTCCTGGAGGTATCTTGATCCTGGTAGAAATGGGTGATCGTGAGTTTTCCAATCCTGTTAACTCTATGCTGTCAAGAAATATTACCCATGATAGAATTTGCTATGTCATGTTTTGAATTGCAAACATTTCCATGATGAATAAATTGCCTCAATGAGTTGCAAATTGAATCGTTTGAATTTGCTGCAAATCTTACATGGCCATGGTTTCCCCGATGAATTGTGTGAGGTAAATTGAATGTGTCAAATGGGATATTTTGGAATGATGAAAGGCAAGCCTTATTTCATACACTATTTCATACACTAATCCCTAGTAGTTGTGTGGAAAAATTCCATGCCCACAAGGAAAAAAAGTTATCTCGCAAAGGGTACATCAATCGAAACACTACAGGTATACCCATTGTTTAGCCCTTTGAGCCCACACACGTGAAGATTTTTTTTTTTTTAATTATCCCTCTCAAGGATTGTTCCATATTGGGACAAATTTGAAACGAATGGTGGGAATCTTTTTGTTCACACTTGCATCAATCTTCAAGTATTGCTTTTACAGTGCAACTTATGCGGTAATTTGAGCATTTTAGGATGACGAAGAGCAGTTCTTTCTTTATCCTACACACTTTTATCCATTGCATAACCCACTTAAGCCTACGAATTCAATTCATATTAAACCTAGTTGGTGATTATCCCTTACACTTGGGCAAGACGAAAGACAATCATTCAATTGGCATAGGCTACAATGCTGAAAGAAGATGAAGACTTTGTGAGTCCAAAGAAATCGAAATAAGTGGCATGAAAAAGCATTGGTGGGAATGTAGTAAGTCATGTCCCCAGCAAGGCAGTGCTTAAAGAACTCAAATGTTGAGATGTTACAATCAATGGAGTGAACAAGAAGATTGGTGGGAATGTCAAGATAATCATCAACTCTAACCCTCCTAAACACCTTTTGAGCCTAACAATTCTTTCATTTTACAACCCATGAATCTAGCCTATGTTACGTCCCTTGCAAAGTCTCTTCTGATTAGGGCACTTGAATTAATGTAGGAGTTCATATGTTTATAAGCGTCGCTCCAAGAAGTGTGAGCAAGACAATTTCTATCTTATTTCACAGGTTTCTTGACTTGTAAACTCGAAGATGATTGTGGAATATCATTCTTTCAATAACCTTGACTCAAAGAGCTCATTTTGTTAATCCGTTGACAAAGCCCACATTACCACCCCCACTAAAAACCTCTCAGATTGGTAAGGTCGTACTACTTGCGAGAATACTCGGACCCTTTCTTGGCATGACGATAGTGAGGTAGGGTGATTCTTATATGCTTGCATCAATTGTTGGGGTGAAACAGCATTTTCAATGAGAATGAGTGAAAGTCCTTTCGAATCCGAAGTTTCTCATTTGACATTTTTAGGATATCTTCATTACAAGAGTGGATTGTCTTGTTACGACTCTCCACATGGAATTATGGCAATAATATAAATGAGTGATGAATGCATCTACATGTTATTACTGACCATGTTTGATAGGCGAAGTTCTCATGAAAGTCAAGTAGCAATTTGCCATAAAGCATTGGGATTTCTCTAAACTGTCTGGCAACCCAATCAATCAAGCCTTCAGGTAGGGTACCTCGGGTAAGTATCAAATCTTTCAAAGTACTCGAGGTAAAACTCAAGTAACTCATCCTCTAATTTAGATTTATATGCTTAAAGAAAAATTTGAGCATCTCCTCCAATCTTTGGAAATTGAGAGTTTGTGAATCTCACCAAAATCTTTCAATCCTTTGTTGACATCTTAGTCTAGATCTGGATGTCTTAATTCTTTTTGTTGAACATCTCATTCTGGATATGATTGTTTTTCAATCTTTCTCGTTATACCTTAGTCTGGATCTAGGTATTTCGAGTTCCAAAATCTCGACATCTCAGTCTAGATTTGGATGTCTTAAGTCCTTTCGTTGAACATCTCATCCTGGATATGAATGTTTTTTGATCTTTCTCATTATACCTTAGTCTGGATCTAGGTATTTCGAGTTCCAAAATCATGATATCTCAGTCTGGGTTCAAATGTCTTAATTCTTTTCGTTGAACATCTCATTCTAAATATGAATGTTTTTCGATCTTTCTCGTTATACCTTAGTCTGGATCTAGGTATTTCGAGTTCCAAAATTTGGACATCTCTGTCTGGATCTAGATGTTTTTAATTCTTTTCATTGAACATCTCATTATGGATATGAATGATTTTCAATCTTTCTTGTTATACCTTAGTCTGGATCTAGCCATTTCGAGTTCCAAAATCTGGACATCTCGATCTGGATCTCGATGTTTTTAATTCTTTTCATTGAACATCTCATTATGGATATGAATGTTTTTCGATCTTTCTCGTTATACCTTAGTCTGGATCTAGGCATTTCGAGTTCCAAAATTTGGACATCTCAGTCTGGATCTGGATGTTTTTAATTCTTTTCATTGAACAACTCATTATAGATATGAATGTTTTTGATCTTTCTCGTTATACCTTAGTTTGGATCTAGGCATTTCGAGTTCCAAAATCTGGACATCTCAGTCTGGATCTGGATGTTTTTAATTCTTTTCATTGAACATCTCATTCTGGATATGAATGTTTTTCGATCTTTCTCGTTATACCTTAGTCTGGATCTAGGTATTTCGAGTTCCAAAATCTTGACATTTCAGTTTGGATCTGAATGTCCAAAATCTTTTCGATCTTTTTCTTCCTACCTTAGTCTGAATCTTGGTATTAAGACAAACATTAGACTCATCAAGGAACCTGAATGAAGATCGGGTACTTGTGGAGTAAATGAAGATTTATCATGTACCTCAAGATGCTCTACCACACTAATTAGTAAGTAACTACAGGTACGTTCTCTCCTTTTGCATCATATGTTGCATTTCAAAATAGGATTCATTTTCCCAAAAACAAAAAAATGAAGTCATTCAGTGCATGTGCATGATCAAAATTTAGGTCTCAACTTGTCTTTAAAAGCAACCTCTACAAGCTCACTTTCAAAGAGAGGTAGCTGTTGACACCTAATTTTGGTGACCCTGAGGAAATAAAATAAAAAATTGCATCAGAGCAAATAAAAGAAAAAATAAGGGAAAATCAATTTGATTGATCATGAATGGAAGTTGGAAATTCTGAAAAATATACAAATCTTAGTAAATGTGGAAGCAATTCTCGGTCAAGGATCAAGAGCTAGGAAATCAAGTGAATACAGAGCAAGAATTTTGATAAAAGGGAAGGAATTTAAGCATTTAAGAAAAAATCGAGTTGATTGCAAAATCACGCTTCGATGTGCAGTCCACGAAATGAGGCAATAGAGAATGGAAGTTTGAAAACTGCCATGGAAAGTGGCCGTTTGGATCCATTATAAAAAGGGTTGACCCACAAGGAGAAAAGTGGGGAAGGAATTTGAAAAGAAAAAGGGACTGGTGGAGAATTAAAAAAAGAACCGTGAGAGATAGAGTGAAAAAAAAAAAAAGAAAAAGAATCCCTCTCTCTCATTCAAAGGATGAAGAAGCCAAGATTTCTTTTCTAACAATTTGCAGAAGAAAAAGAGAAGTTGGCACTAAGGAAAAATTCCACAAAGAAAGTACGTAGAGAGAGAGAGAGAGAGAGAGAGAGAGAGAGAGAGAGAGAGAGAGAGAGAGTGGATGTGAGAGGTTCTTTTCTTCTTGTTTTTTCTTAAAAAAAAATAGAGGGGAGGTCTTCTTCTTAAGCAAACCGATGCCTGATGTCCACACCCCTGTAGATCGCACCTCTGCATTTGTGAGCATCACCACACCCGGCGTCCGATGACCGCGTCTCAGACTACCTGCAGCTTGCCACCACCTCGCTTCCACTTGCAGTGCTTGACGACCCCTTTGCATTTGTTGCAACCTGCATCATTGACTCCCTAACACCTCAATCTCTGCTCCGCCTGCAACTTGCAACAGTTAAGCCCTACTTGCCATCCTTTTCTGGTGCGCTCCGCTTACCATTCTGCTAACGTGCCCTCTGCCCGAGCGTCGCTCGTCGCCTCGTTGCTGCCACTAGTATGTGTTGCAAGAGGCCTTAGGGCGTTTATACCCACGTCAACCCAAACGGTCGACTTAACCAAAACGTAATCTAGTCCTTTAGGGTGAGGGGGTATATGGAAGTGGTACTCTATCTCTGAGAACTCCTCGGGGATACCAAAGTGCATAGGACGAGGAGGAGGTGGAGGTGCTACCATCTAAGGGCTTGAAATGGTTATATAATAACCAGTGAAACAACGTCTCAGCGAGTTCTACCCCCTAAGACTCGATTAGGAAACCAATACACTATGGGCTGCCTATGCACACACGGGTCAAAGGTCTTACCTTGGCCTTAGATTCCACCTACATATTAGCACAGTTCAAATAGGCACCCAATCAATTTATCATGGATCGATACCTTGATCAATCGACCTAGTTGATTACATGTCAACATGACCATCCCTCGGTCATTTCCATCCATACTATACAATTTTCCATATAGTATATCTAGTCACCGAGCCATGTGCATTCTCTAAGGCGATCTATTCGCTAAGGTGACATACTAATCACCGACTCCTGTTCATTCTCTATGGCGCCTTATTTGCCAAGGTGACGTAGTGATCACTAAGCCATGTGCATTCTCTAAGGTGATATACCAAATCACCGAGCCACATGCATTCTCTAAGGCGACTTATTCACCAAGGTGACGTACTGACCGCCGAGCCACGTGTCTTTTCCAGGTGATGTATATAATCAACGAGTCACATGCATTCTCTAAGGCATCCTATATGCCAAGGCGACCTATCTAGTCACCGAGCCACGTCATACATCATTCTTTTTCACTTTTATCATACCCAATAAAATATCGTGCATGGGCACACAGTCGTCATTAGCCAAAATATGATAATTTCCTTTCTATAAATCCTACCATTTTCTGTGGTTCGCCAAAACATTTTTGGCGCTGTCAACCGATGCCTAGTTATTTTTCAGTTAATATCTCAAAATTATTTAATTTAAGAACAAATCCTAAATTCACAAATAATTCATTTCAGCACAAAATTAATTTCAATTAATAAACGGTCTGCCTCACCATAATCATCATAAAATTCCGGTCATCGACCATCCCGGTCTAATTTCTAGAAAATAAATAAATAAATAAATAAATAAATAAATACTAAAAATCCAACTTAGGCCCGCAAGGCATATTTGGAAGTTGAGACGGACTGGAAAAAATTCGGAGACTCGTTCAATAAATAATAAGACATGTCTACTTGCTAATTACACTAGCCATTCTCCTAACATGTATAGGTAAATCCCTAATTTAATTATCCTAATCTAATCTACTCACGTAATTGCACTTAATTAAATCTAATCAATCCCTAAGCATAATTAGTATACTAATTAAGGTTTAGTGAGTAAACCTCACTTGTTCAACAATCCATTCAAATCAAAACATTGGGAACGTTGCGGGGGACTTTTTTCTCCAAAGAGGGCCTAAGGTCCGGGGCTGGAAAACACCTCAAATTGAACTTGGAAGTGGCTGTGAAACCCACAAAAAACCTTGCTGATCTTGGCCGAAAATGGCTGCAAAATAGAATAACACAACCTCGGCTAGGGAGGCAAGGCTCGAGGGAAGTAATGGGGATGATCTTGGGTTCAAACCGGTGGCTCGGGAGGCTTCCTCAGCCACTTGCAGTGCTGAACAAAGGCTGGAATGGCTGGACAGAGGGCTGGACAACCACGGCTGGGCGGAGAGGGGCGGATGGCGCGCGGGTGAGGCATGGCTACAAGCGAACGCGTGGGGAGGGTGACTGGCGGCAGTGCCTGCATGTGATGGTGGTACAGGCGGTTCGGCGACTTGTTGTTGGTCTTCCTTGCCTGCTGGTCAAAAATAGAGAGGGGAGAGGAGGGTTTAGCCGATGGATAAGAGAGAGAAAAGGAGAAGATAGAGATGAGGGAGAGATGGAGGGTCCCCTTAGCCTTATTTTCCACACCTTTGTCCCCTCCTTTGCTTGTCCATGAAGCCAGCATCCCTTGGCCATAATTGAGCCACACATGCACTCCATACAACCCGTGGAATGGTGTATTTGGCTAGGGAGAAGGGGGAGCTACGAATTTGGCACCAATTGGCTAAATTGGATGCTTGGTCTACTTTTATTCCACCTCAATTGGCTCCCATAAATTCAATTAGTACCTCAATGTCTCAGTTGACATTTCTTCTCACCTAAGAATCTATTTTGCATCTCAAATTCACAACCAAAAATAATCATCGGCCTTATTTGAACAAAAACGATCCTAAACCGACTTTTTCCCAAAAAGTTTCAGTTTACAGAAAAATCTTCTGAGATTGAGTCGACACTCTTATAATTTATTGTGACGTGACAAAAACTTCAATTTCTGAAATCAGACTCAAATTCGTGATTAATTTCCACTTGGCGCGTTTTTAACATGACCTAGGCCACCGAATAACTTTCAAAAATTTTTAAGTGCAAATGACCCATGGTGGATTTTCTTCAAGCTAAAATGAATCCACTCGACACGTTGGCGACTCTCAGTTGTTGTGAAAATCTCGAGTATTCAAATATGAACACAGGGTACAAAAACAATAAGAAAATCAGTCTAGTGCTGGTTGACGAGTGTGGCATCCCAAAATTCAAGACAATCTCTAGATGTATTAAAGCCTATGATTAGGTAATGAAATTACCTTTGGTTTATGCGTTAGCCACTGGTTTTCTTTTAAGACCAAGTGTTATGTATCTTGTGTTCATGAGTTATTACAATTAATATTATAAGATGAGTTGATAAGAAAAATTGTTCTTGGCTATGCACCTCATAGATTTGATCCCTATAGTTTAAAATGTTACAAGATTTATGGCCATATGAAATTGAGAATTTGAAATCTATAAAAGAGAGAATTAAAAATGGATTATTAAAAGTGAAATTGGGATTTATTAGGATTGAACTTTAGGCCCAAGGGTATTGGACCTAAATTGGGCCAAATTGGCTTGGCCCATGAAGCCCATGAAGAGGGCTGCCGTTGACCACAAGGGGGGAAGGAGCCGGCCCAACCTTCAAGCCCATCATGCATGGGAGTTGCCAAGTGGCAAAAAGGGGGCTTCATCTATTGGTCATCTTGGGTGGCTCCAAATGATGGCTAATGATTGTATTGAGGAGGGAATAAAAGGAAGGAGTGATCGGTTTAGAGGGGGCTGTCGACCATAAGGGAGAGAGAGAGAGAGAGAGAGGGTTGCCGAGAGAGGAGGAAGAAGCCGTGTGTCCGTCCGTCCACCCGCTTGTCTGTCGCCCGTCATCGTGCGTCCGTCGTCCGCCGTGTTGCCTGTGCTTGCTAGGTACAAAGGCAAGTTGAGATCCATATTCTGCTCTTGCATGTTGTATCTTGCATGTATGTTGAATGGTGATGAATCTCGGACGTTTAGGGGGTGAGAACCGAAGCTTTGAGTGTGTTGTTTTTGAAATAGCATTCTGTTTTCGAGTATACCGCCTAACCCAGAATGTTGTAGAGGCTTGCATGCATGGTTTGAGTTGGATTTTGGCTTCGACATTTTCATAAAAGTTGTAGACAACATATCAAAGTATAACATACTAAAATTTGAGATAAAATGGTTGAGTTTTGAGGGGTAAAACCCTTCCTCTACGAAAATGCTAGATCAGAAACTATTTTGTTGACCTCTTGGTAGTTTTGTGTGTTGCATGTCACTTTTTACTGTGAATTTCACTTTGACTTCTTCACGAAAGTTGTAAAAACATCTTGAATACTAACATACTCAAATTTGAGGTAAAAACGAACAAGTTTATCCTAGTGAAACGACTTTTCCTGTGAAGACGACATATCTGGAAGTGTTGTACTGGACTCCAGCAACTTCGTGTACTATAAAGTGACTATCCTTTGAGAATATCACCTAGATTTCTTAATGAAAGTTGTAGTGGACCTCTTGAGGCAAAACATATCAAAAATTTAGAGGAAATGAAGGAAGATAAGTAGGTGAAACCTTGATTTTTCGGAGACAGCTAAACTGGACTGTTCTGTACTAGGAACAAGGGCTTCGACTGTCCATAGTTAATTATCTAGGACGAATCTGGCCTTGAGGTCTGTATGAAAAATCTACCTTAGGGTTTTGAATATAACCTGGTAATATTTCATAATTTTTGAAGGTCATTCAGGTATTTAAATTGAAATATTTCAAGAACGGTGCAATCTGATGTGTCCGAATTTTGCAAGTTGTAATGTGAGCTATATCTTTTTGTGTGAAGTTCTTTTGGGCATGTGTTCTTCATGGAGTTGCTATCTTTGTGTCTTGACTATCACATGTTTAGATTTTATAATTTTTTAAAGATCATATGGATATTTAATTTATATGTTTTCCGAAATTGTGCAAGCTGGAATTTGGTAAATTTCAAAAAGTCATGATGTATGGATTATTCTATGTTGTATGGACCCCATGGATTGTATTGTCATAAGTGATTGGACCTTACTGCATATATGATGATGATTGGAAATGCATATAAGAATCAAATGCCGAAAATGATCATGTTGCCATCATATTATATGCCATGTTGAAATTGAGCTATAATTGTAAATGTGAACCATGATAAATGAGAAGGCCGTCGGAGGTGTGAGCCGACGATGCCCCGGGAGTGTCGGGATGCCCGGCCAGGGAGTGTAAATGCCGGATGCTCGGCGGCCTAGTGGCGTAATTCCGAAGGGTCCTCGAGAGTTTCGAGATGCCCAGAGTGTGGGGGTGCCGGAAGCCCGGAGGTGTGACGTGGGGGATACCTCGTGATGCCAGTTGGGATACGAGATGCCCGGAGTGTGTGCGTCGGATGCCCGGAGGTTTGTACCGGAGGTTCCTCGCGATGCCAAGATTGGGTGCGAGCGATAAATGGTGGATGCAAATACTGGTCCCGGGAAAGAGAAATGTGGCGGCCCAAAATGAAAGAATAAAATTGGGAAATTGACATTAAATTATGCATGATATGGTAACATGTATGCATGAATGCATGGATGTATGTGCACCTATGGCATGATGGCATGATGGTATATGTGACATGATGATGGTGAATGCATGGATGTATGTGCATCTATGGCATGATGGTACATGTATGACATGATGGTGATGATTACATGAGGATGTATGTACATGTGGTATGATGACATATGCATGGCTTCAAGGTAAATTATGCATGGATGCATGAATGACATGTGTTATGTTATGATTGTATTGTGTGGTGCATTGAGTGGTTTATTGGGTCATTTACCTACTAAGTAGCTGTACTCACCCCTTCAGGGACCAACATTTCAGATTAGAAAGATGCTGCTCCCTGCTGTCACGCGGGGCATCTTTTACGGCCTTCCTTCGGACGTGGAGGTCGAGTGTGTGGAGATCGATTGTCCCACCATCCCTGGTCTGACATTCATTCAGGTTCGTGCATTAGTGATGTATGACGTGGGCCTGGTTGAGGGCCCGGTCATTCAGGAGTTCGTATTTGTTCACGTTCATCGAGACCGAGTGATGTGGGGGATGTTGCCACCGCCACCGCTTGACGCACCATGATGGGTGTGACGGCCCGTGCATGAGGAGTAAGAGCTGCAACTTTTTGGACAATAGCCGACACTAGTGGATGGAGGATTTTGTATGATCGACATAGTGGGTTGAGTTGTTTCTTTTTGGGGTTATGGCTGAGTGTAGTAAAAAGTCTTGACCTTTCTTTTTTTGTACCGACTCGAGAAAATCCATCATGAAAATATGTAAATAAAAGTGTCTTGGCTTTATCTTTCTTATGGTGTTTAGTGGTGTGCATTGTATAATGATTGTTGGGGGTGAGAATTGGTAGAACTTGATTATGCTTCCGCAAATAAGATGCGCTGGGACTGTTAAAAAAAATGCCTAGGAACTAAGGTTCTTCTTTGGTATCCGTGGTGACCTTAGGCGCTCCGGGGTGCCATAACGAGAATTTTCCAATTTAGTGATGTCACTCACGATTGGCAACACATCTCAGTCAAACCAGTCTATCTCTGATTTCAAATCGATTTTTAACTGTGCCGTAATGACTTCTAAAGATGGATACGGTCGAGTAACCGATTTCTAGTCTAATTCTCGAGAATGATCATTTCTTAGAACAACCCTATAGGCGAGTCAATGAAATGCCCGATTTATTTAGTAGAAAACAAGACTAAAAATTTGGGAAGTCACAACTCTTCCCCTCTTATAAAAATTTCGTCCTCGAAATTTAAACCTTTACAAAAGGTGGGGGTATAATTGTTTCATCGACTTTTCAGTCTCCCATGTCGCTCCTTCGGTGCCGTGGTGTTGCCAGACCACTTTGACCAATGGAATGGTCTTTGAACGTAGTATTTGCTCTTTACAGTCCATAATCTGAACTGGGCTTTCAACGTATGACACACGATCATCCATGTCCAATTCTTCAAAATTGAGCACGTGGGTCGGGTCAAGCTCGTACTTCCTTAACATGGACACATGAAAGACATCGTACACTTGTGCCAATCTTGGCAGCAATGCAAGATGATACACTAACGTCCCGATTCTCTCATGAATCTCAAATGGACCTATCTACCTCGAACTCAGTTTGCCTTTCCTTCTAAAGCGCGGAATTTCTCTCATTAGTGACACCTTTAGAAAAACATGATTACCAACTTGGAATTCTAAAAGCCTTTGATGCTTATCTGCATAACTTTTCTGTCTGCTATGGGAGGTCTTTAATTTGCCTCTGATTAACACCATGGCATCCACTGACTGCTGGACCAACTCTGGGCATAGGCAGCCCATAGTGTATTATGTACATTCTGCCATACAACGCTTCAAATGGAGCCATCTGGATGCTCTGTTGATAACTGTTATTGTACACAAATTCCATCAAGTGAAGCTGATCTTCCCAACTTCCTTTTAAGTCTAGTACATAAGCTTTCAGCATGTCCTCGAGGGTCTAAATCATCCTCTTAGATTGACCATCCGTCTGATGATGACATGTTGTACTGTACAAAAGCTTTATACCTAAAGCATTTTGCAAGCTCTTCCAAAAAGCGGCTATAAATCTTGGGTCTCGATTTGAGGTTATCGTAACTGGTACTCCATGCATTCAAACTACTTGATGCATGTATAGGTCAGCATGTCTGTCCAGATTAAGATCCTTTCGAAATACAATGAAGTGAGCCGACTTTATTAGCCTATCGACCACCACCCAAATTGAATCATGTCCTTTTTGACTTCTCGGTAGTCCGATCATGAAGTCCATCATGATATGCTCCCATTTCCATTCCGGGATCGCGAGAGGTTGCAGAAGTCCTCCCGGCTTGCAATGTTGCACTTTTACTTACTGACATGTTAAACACTTGACAACATGTTTGGTGATGTCCGCCTTCATATCTGATCACCAATAGTGTTGATGTAGATTTTAATACATTTTGGTACTTCCAGGATGTATGTTGTAATTGTTACAATGGGCTTCTGATAAGATATCTTTTCTAAGCTCCACATCGTCAGGTACAACCAAATGTTCTCAGAACCTTAATGTTTTATCATCAAAAATCTGAAAGTCAGCCTTTCTTTTCTCAATGTCCTCCTGAAGAATTTTCTGTACATCTGGATCTGTCAGTTGGAGTAATTTGATTTTGACTTGAGCATCCGGTTCAATTTTGAGGGTGGTCATAAGACTTGAAAGGTGGCCTACCTCAAATTTGAATACAAAATCTCGAGCTCTCTCGATTAAGTTCTACTCCTTAATCAGTATATGCACAACCAACGACTTTCAACTCAATGCATCGACGACCTTATTCGCCTTTCCAGGATGATATAGAATATCACAGTTGTAGTCTTTCAACAATTCCATCCATCCACACTATCTCATGTTCAACTCCTTCTGAGAGAATAGATACTTGAGGCTCTGATGATTCGTGAAGATGTGGAATTTTTCCCCACATAGATAATGTCTCCAAATCTTCAAGGTAAAAATAATTGCCGCGAGTTCTAAGTCATGCGTTGGGTAGTTTTGTTCATGGGTCCTCAACTAATGTGAGGCGTATGCAACAACTCTGCCATGTTGCATCAACATGCAACCCAACCCACTAAAAGACGCATCACTATAAATCTTGAATCCTCCGGGGCCGGATGGAATCGTCAGCATAGGTGCGGTAGTCAATTTTTTCTTCAACTCTTGAAAACTACGCTTACATTTATTTGTCCATACGAATTTCTCGTCCTTCTTCAGGAGTTTTGTCAGAGGCGAAGCTAATGATAAAAACCCTTCTACAAATCGTCTATAATACCCTACCAAACCCAGAAAATTTATGATCTCTGTCATTGTAGTCGGTCTTGACCAATTGATCACAGCTTCTAACTTGCTTGGGTCCACGGAGATTCCTTCTCTAGAAATCACATGTCCTAAGAAAGCAACACGAGTTAACCAAAACTCGCACTTGTTAAACTTGGCGTACAACTAATGGACTCTCAGCTTTTGTAACACCAATCTCAGGTGATTCTCGTGCTCTTCGTCACTCCTCGAGTATACTAGAATATCATCTATGAACATGATCACAAACCAATCTAAGTATTCCTTGAATACTCTATTCATCAAATCCATGAAAGCGGATGGAGCATTCATTAACCCGAATGGCATCACTGTGAACTCATAGTGACCATACCGAGTACGAAATGCGGACTTAGGAATGTCCTCCTCCCTAATTCTTAGCTGATAATATCTCATCCTTAAGTCAATCTTTGAGAATATAGATGCTCCTTGCAACTGATCGAACAGGTCATTGATCATTGGGAATGGATACTTATTCTTGATCGTTACCTGATTGAGTTGTCGATAGTTGATGCACAGGCGCAACGAACCCTTTTTCTTCTTTACAAACAGAACTGGTACTCCCCAAGGTGATGCACTAGGACGAATAAATCCTTTATCCAATAATTCCTGCATCTGCACCTTCAGTTCCTTCAACTCAGATAACACCATCCTATAAGGAGCCTTAGAGATTGGCTCTGTCCCAGGTGCTAACTCAATTACGAACTCAATTTTTCTTTCTAGTGGTAATCCTGGAAATTATTTTGGAAAGACATTTGGAAATTCTTGCACGATCGAAATGTCTTCCATTTTTAGTTCCACAACTGTCGTAGATACGACAATTGCCAGGTACCCTTGGCAACCCTCGTCTAACAGACGAGCTACCTCTGGCGATGAGATCAGGACAATCGAGGGTCCTCCTTAATTCCCTACAAACTCGAAGCACTCACCCTCTATCGGTTTAAACTGAATTGCTTTGCGATAAGAATCCATTTTAGCTCTTTGCTTGGTGAGCTAGTCCATGCCAATTATTAAATCAAAATCATACATGGTTAGGACTAATAAATCTATTTTTCCTACTTGCTCACCAATCACTAACTTGCACCCCGAACAACCCAAAGCAGCAATGACTTTATCTTTCAAAGGTGTGGATATACAAATTGCCGACTCCAACAACATAGACTGACTCCTATCAACTTAACATATTGCTTAGCAATGAAAGAGTGGGTTGCTCTAGGATCAAACAAAGCATAAGCAGGATGGTCATTTAGTCAAACCATACTTGTGACCACATCAGGCGCAGCTTTTGCCTGACCCTACGTGATAGCATAAATCGTGCCCTAAACTGGAGGTCTCAACTGTCCTCTTTGTGGGATGTTCGGAGGGGCATACCCTCTTATCTGTCTTATCTGCCGTGGCAGCAGTAGTTGCGGTTGTCTTCTTTGCTTCCTAGGATAATTTCTGGCTAGGTGGCGCTGTTGGCCACATTCAAAACATGTACCCAACCTAAATGGGCACGGTGTTGATCGATGTCTTCTCCCACAGAAGCGACATGCTTCACCCCTATTAGGCCCAGACCTACTAAATCCACTCTTCTTGCTGGGCGGGACTTGGAATCTATTTCTTGACATAGGTCTCTTTCCTTCGCGGATACTGTCCCTATGAGAGCTGAACCTTGATCCAGATGAGGCGGCTTGCTCATTCAATCCTCGCTTTATCATTTGAGCTTGATGAGAGACCTCTTGATAAGTTGTCAAGTCCAATGGTAGTCGAGGCTGTTTCAACTCAGAATGAAGACCATTTCTGAATCTTCGAGCCTTCTCTTCTGGGTCCTCGACTAATCTGGGAGCATACTATGAAACCTCAGTGAATATGACCCCTATAGGTCAATCGACATCGCTCCTTAATGAAGGTGTTAGAACTCCTCCATCTTTTGTTCTCAGGCCATACCCGAAAAATATTGATCGTTGAAAGCTCTTATAAAGATATCCCACACCGGGATCATTCCTTCAGGGAAGATCGTGTCTTTGGCGGCCTTCCACCAAATGTTGGCATTGCCCTACAACTAGTAGAATATCCACAAGGATGCAGTCTCAAGGTCTCCAGCACCCGTAAATCTCAGTGGACTTAACTTCAGGAAATGCTCCACTAACTTGTGGATCAGCCTTTCTCTCTGTGCCATAGCATTCTCAGGTTGTGCGTCGGCAGGGACGACAACAGGTGCGGCGGCAGGTGCAGCAGTAGCAGCTTGATTCAAAGTCTACTGTGCCATGACATCCCTCATGGCCTCTAGCGCTTGCATAATCCCTTCTATTCTGGGATCACTAGGAGCTATTACCCTGGCATCCACTGTAGGTGGTACCGCTCCACTTACGTTAGCCTGAGCTGGTGCTCAGCTACGACTTCCTTGGGTACCGACCCTGGTTGGCGCTCTACCCCGAGTCATGGCCCTACTGGCCCTCTTGGCAAGAGTTCTTGGCTCCAAATCACCCATAGTGTAGCTTTAATCTACTGACACCTACTTCCAATTCAACACCGAATTAGATACAGAGTGATACAAACAACAAGTAATTCTAGAACTCAGCTAACACAAACATGCACCAAGCATGAATTTTAAAGGCCTTTCCTATTACTATCCCATAGGTTATTGCACCTTATCACTCAAATGCCTAACTACCATGCTCTAATACCACCAAAATGGGATGTCACACCCAGATCCTCGAACGTGTGCCCATTCCTCACCTGGTCGATTAATAGCGACGTCCTAGGATGCATCGCCGACCCATTCATTTTAATACGCATGCAGAAGCATATAATAAATTCCCAGACAACAAGACAATGAGATAGAAAAGTAGGGTCATATTTTTCACAACCGAAAACCACAACCAAACTTTTATACACAGCAAACCACATAGTATATCTTACAATACTATTAACAGAAGCATGATCTATCACACATCAGTCCACAACTTAAGGTTTGCAAAATAGGATGGGGTCTCAATCCTCATCCGGGTCATATTCTGGATCCTCCTCTGGATCATCCTCTTCTTCTTCTTCCTCTTCTTCTTTAGGGTCTTCAAGCTCCTCGTCAGGCTCACCCTCGGGCTCATCCTTAGGTTCTTCCTCCATGGGCTCATCCTCCTGCCACTCCCCTGCTCTACCATATCCCCTTCTTCTTCACTCCAATTCGCGTTATCGACTGAGTACATGGGAGTACGAGCATCATCCTCTTCCTTAGGGTCATTTGCATCCACTATCGACCCATCCTTATGATTTTCTATACCCTCTCCAAATGCCTATTCCAACACATACTGAGGTACGACACCTTCCGGGATATGACATTCTCTCCGCTCATCGAAGTATTCACGATACCATGATCAATACTCGTGGGGCCTCAGGGTGTCTACACCCACGTCAACCTAGATGGTCGACTTAACCAAACATACTCTAGTCCTTCCGGGTGAGGGTGTATATGGAAGTGGTTCTCTATCTTTGAGATCTCCTTAGGGATACCAAAGGGCATAGGAGGATGAGGAGGTGGAGGGGTTGCCATCTAGGGGCCTGAAATGGTTATATAATAACAAGTGAGACAATGTCTTAGCAAGTTCTACCCCTTAAGACTCGAGTAGGAAACTAATACACTATGGGCTGCCTTTGCACACACGGGTCAGAGGTCTTACCTTGGCCTCAGATTTCATCTGCATATTAGCATAGTTTACAATAGACACCCAATCAATTTACGACGGATCAAAACCTCAATCAATCGACCTAGTCGATTATATGTCAACATGACCATCCCTTGGTCATTTCCATCTATACTATACAATTTTTCATATAGTATAATTAGTCACTGAGCTACGTGCATTCTCTAAGGCGACCTATTCGCCAAGGTGATGTACTTAATCACCGAGCCACGTGCATTCTCTAAGGCAACATATTTGCCAAGGCAACATACTAAACACTGACCCTTGTGCATTCTCTAAGGCGACTTATTCACCAAGGCGACGTACTAATCACCAAGCCACGTGCATTTACTAAGGTGACTTATTCACCAAGGTGACGTACAAACCGCCGAGCCACGTGTCTTTTCTAGGTGATGTATATAATCAACGATTCACATGCATTTTCTAAGGCGTCCTATACACCAAGGCGACCTATTTGGTCACCGAGCCACATCATACATTATTCTTTCTCACTTTTATCATACCCAATAAAATATCGTGCGTGGGCACACGGTCATCCTTAGCCAAAATATGATAGTTTCCTTTCTATAAATCCCACCATTTTCTGTGGTTTGCCAAAACATTTTTGGCATTGTCAACCGATGCCCAGTTATTTTTCAGTTGATATGTCAAAATTATTTAATTTAGGAACAAATCCTAAATTCACAAATAATTCATTTCAACACAAAATAAAGCTCAATTAAATAAACATTCTGCACCACGATAACCAGCATAAAATTCTGGTCATCGACCACCTCGGTCTAATTTTCGGAAAATAAATAAATAATTAATTAATTTAGAAAATTAATTAAATAAATATTAAAAATCCAACTTAGGCCCGTAATGCCTAATTGGAAGCCGAGATGGACCCGGAAAAATTCCGAGACTCGTTTAATAAATAATAGGACATGTCTATTTGCTAATTACGCTAGCCATTCTCCTAACATGCATAGGTAAATCCCTAATTTAATTATCCTAATCTAAGCTACCCATCGAATTGCACTTAATTAAATCTAATCAACCTCTAAGTATCATTAATCTACTCATTAAGGCTTAGTGAGTAAACTCACTTGTTTAACAATCCGTTTGTATTGAAACGTCGAGAACGTTGTGGGGGATGTTTTCCTCCAAAGCAGGCCTAAGGTTTGGGGCCTGGAAATACCTCAAATTGAACTTGGAAGTGGCTGTGAAACCCACAAAAAAGCCTTGCTAATCTTGGCTAGAAATGGCTGCAAAACAGAAGCACACAACCTTGGCTAGGGCGGCAAGGCTCATGGGAAGTAACGTGGATGATCTTGGGTTCAAACCGGCGGCTTGGAAGGCTTCCTCAGCCACTTGCACCACTGAACAGAGGTTGGAATGGCTGGACAGAGGGCTGGACGGCCACGGCTGGGCGGATAGGGGTGCACGGTGCACGGGTGATGCGCGGTTGCAAGCTTGCGCGCGGGGAGGGTGACCGGCGTCGGTGGCTATGTGCGACAGCGGTCCAGGTAGTCTGGCAGCTTGCTGCTGGTCTTCCTTGGTTGTTGGTCAAAAATAGAGAGAGGAGAGGAGGGTTTGGCTAGTGGATAAGAGAGAGAGAGGGAGAAGATGGGGGGTCCCCTTGGCCTTATTTTCTACACGTTTGTCCTCTCCTTTGCTTGCGCATGAAGCCATCATCCCTTGGCTGTAATTGAGCCACACATGCACTCCATACTACCCTTGGAATGGTGCATTTGGCTAGGGGGAAGGGGGAGCTACGAATTTGGCACCAATTGGCTACAATTGGATGCTTGGTCTACTTCTATTCCACCTCAATTGGCCCCCATAAATTCAATTAGTACCTAAATGCCTCAATTGACATTTTTCCTCGCCCAAGAATCTATTTTGCATCTTAAATTCGTTACCAAGAATAATCCTTGGCCTTGTTTGAACAAAAACATTCCTAAACCGACCTTTTTTGAAAAAGTTTCGGTTGGCAGAAAAATCTTCTAAGACTGAGTCTACACTCCAATAATTTATTGTGACATGACAAAAACTTTAATTTTTGAAATCGGACTCGAATTCATGGTTAATTTCCACTTGACGCATTTTTAGCGTGACCTAGGCCACCATGTAACTTTTAGAAATTTATAAGTGCAAATGACCCGTGGTCGATTTTCTTTGAGCCACAATGAACCTAATCGACACATCGGCAACTCTCAGTTGTCATGAAATTCTCTAGGATTTAAATATGGACACAAGGTACCAAAACAATAAGAAAATCAGTATGGTGCCAATTGGAACATGATTAGCCACACATCTTAGTTAAGTCAATCAATCTCTGATGTCAAATCGATTTTTAACTGTGCCGTAATGACCGCTAAAGATGGACACGGTCAACTAGCCGATTTTTAGTTGAATTCTTAAGTCTTTTGCCTTAAAATTTCTTAATGAATTCCCTAGATAGCCTAGTTATCTCGATAATGATCAATTCTGAGAATGGCTTTATAGGCATGTCAATGAAATGCCTGATTTATTTAGTATAAAACATGAATGGAAGTCTGGGATGTCACATCGCATGCTGGTCCTTTTTTTTTTAAAAAAAAGAGAAGAAGTCAAGGTAGTCTTTTTTTATTTTTTATTTTTTTCAAGTTTCGTTATTATTTAAATTGGAACATTGAATGTCGATGCTCATTCTATGAATATTTTAGGCATTATTTGTAGGGTTTTGGCCAAAATTACTATAATTACTAATTTAATCCGTGAGACGTCGGATCCTTTTTTTTAATAATTATTTTGATTTTTTGAGCATTTTGATAGTATTTTAACTTATTAAATCATTATAAGTGTTAATTTGATTAGGTTTTTTGTATTACGAATTTTAATAAAAAATTCAAAAATATTAGGTGCATGTCAAATAGTTTGCATGTTAGGTTCATTTAATTAAAAATTGTTTGTTAGTAAAATTAGGTCATGTAGTTTGAGTGCATGTTTTATGGTAAAATTCTAATTTCAAGCTAAAAGAAAACCCAAAAAAAAAATTGCTTGCTTCATGTGTTTAATTATTTCGATGCAATTTATTTGATTCGTTGAGTGTTTAATAATAATTGAGCACCCATGTGATCACCGTATTGCATCATAGTAATTTAAGTTAAAATTAATCTAAATTGCTTGCAAAGACATTTTTGAAAATAAAAAGAAATGGTATCGAAAGGGCATTAGAGAAGTCTAGTGTAACCAAGTCTCCGTATCCAAAGTCTCTGGTTCGTAGGAGTAAAATAATTCTCATATTATTTTACTTAGGTATCTAATCAACCTACCATAAACTGATTAGTGGTGACTCCTAGATAAAATTCATTTGCATGCTAAAAACTTGAACCTAAGTCGCGAATTAGTATGGGCTTGGGAGAGCCCGAGCTAAGTCTGTGCTTAACCCATTAGCCAAACCCCTAGGTGGTCCAATCTGCTTCGGGGAAGTTGCGACATCTACTTAATTTAATCATTATTTATTTAATTAATCGCAATTAGCATAATTAGTGATGGATTAGTTGTTTCGTAGAATTTTACGATTGTTTCCTTGAATGAAATTATGCGTGATTTTGAGTGTTTGCATGTGTGATATTATGAGATTGATTGCTTTATGGTAGGTCTTATTTTAGTGCAAAAGATGGCTTTGTAGATTATTAGATGGAAAATAACGAGGTGTCGGGTTTGGACACCAAAACTTATTTACTCAATAAAGCAATAAGGTTTTTCAAAATTTGATGGATTAATTTCAAGTACACGATCCCGTATGAATTTCTTTCCAAAAGTTTTAAAGAAAAAAAGGGGTTACCCAAGTTTATTTTCAAAAGGGGTGGTTGGGCAAGAAAATGGAAAACAAATGAGGTGTTAGGTTTGGATACCAAATTTTATATGCTCAATAAAACAAGGAGGTTTTTAAGTAGAAGTGTGCAAAGTTTGACAGGTTGAATTTGAATACGTGACCCTGAACGAATTTCTTTCTGAAAGTTTTAAAGAAAAAGAAAGATAGTGACAAGTTGTTATTTGAAAAGGGATTTTGGTGTTCTTGGCTAAATAACGGTAATAAAAGCTGGATTGATTGATGATCTGCTTGAGTGGTCACGTAATTGAACCCGTCACCCAATAGGAGTTTGGGGTGGGGGTCCAGAAGCCGAGTCGTGGTTGAGGCTAGACCAATGCTCCTTATTGGAATACTGTCCTGAGGCGTATGCATACATGGGATGATGTCATGCCCGATGGGGCGGGACGATGCCCGGTTATGGTGGAAGACCGCCGACTCTTGTGTTGGCTGTGGCTTGAGGGGTCATAATAATTGGAACACGTGTGTCAACAATGCACGTGAAATTCTCGTGTGTGTTCTGATTATTATTTAAGCACATTATACTATTATTGTTGTACGAAACATGCTAATGTGCAAGGATGTGCCGAGGTGAGGTGAGTTTATGATTGGCGCGTGCGTAGGCCACCTTCGAGGTGAATTCATGTCTTAATAGAGGTTTAGGCTGTTGACTAACTGAGATTTATCTCACCTCGTCGTGGTTAAACATTTTGAAGTCCATAGTATGGAGGTTCACCCCGTGTGTTTTGGGGTCCCCTGGGATATGGAGGTAGAAACTACTATATATCCTATCCCCGGGACCAACCATTCTCGCTAGTTGGTAGTGACGACGGTTTGGGTGGATGAGGGCTGCGTGAATATGGTGCCTCACCACTTCAAGGCATGGTTTATTATGGAGAGGGTTCACTTCAGGGTTTTGATGAACTGTTCGTTGGCAATGAGGATGGCAAGTAGGTC
The DNA here is from genome assembly GCA_016097545.1 of Eucalyptus victrix. NCBI lineage: Eukaryota > Viridiplantae > Streptophyta > Magnoliopsida > Myrtales > Myrtaceae > Eucalyptus > Eucalyptus victrix. The sequence goes on along the minus strand of CM027839.1, from coordinate 24,942,544 downwards.
AGCCCATGGATATCGACATCCCTAATGGTGTTGTGGTGAATCCAGATCCTGAGTTGGAGGGGTCCGGGGTGTAGGTTGCCTAGAAGTTCCTTTTTGAGGTAGACTTGTATATATTGGACTCCTCGGGTTAACCTGTTGGTATATAAATCGTAGTTTGTGAAAAAGTGTTGTGGTGCTTTTACTATCCCTATTGTTTGTTTATTGACCGGGGGTTTATTTAATTTGCTTCCGCATGCATTTGATCAAAAGATAAAAAGAGTGGGTCGGCGATGCGTCCTGGGACGTCGCATTTTTAATTGACCACGGAGGGATGTTCATGTACTCGGGGTTCGGGGAGCGATATAATGTATGGTCCTAGAGCCACCAATTTTTGTAATGGATTTCTGAAATCATTTGTTTCAAATGATTACATGAGGCATCAATATTCGCTCAGGTGAGAGAAGAACCAGGCTTGCAAAATTTCCTAGGAAGTCTTCATGATTTTTTCCGTGTTTTCTTTGAAACGATTAGGGCATAAGAATGCTTCGACTAAAATCATGTTGACATAATTTTTCCCCCTTGAGATCAGATCAACTACCCATGCCATTGAGAGACTTATGACGTCACTTTGATGGGGGAAAATGATGAATTCAAAAAAGATTAGGAGGAAAATCTCACTTTTTTCAGTCATGGGTTGATCTTCAAAATGAGCAGTCAAAAAAGCTAATGGGTAGGTATTATGGTTGGTTTCGAGAATTTACCTCATAAGATGGATTTCAGTTCTTAAAAGTTGCACTAACCCACGCAGCGGGTCAATGCCTGTTGGTGGCCTAACAAGCTTATTCTTGAAATGCATTCTAGTGATGATGTTGTTTTCTTCCAGAGTTGGGGTTAGCTCGAACCCACCAAACATCAAAGTGGATGTCCTCGAGCACCAAGAATGTGCTATTGCCTGTAGGATTTCAAGATGAATAGGGATTTAGAACAACAATAGGAGATTCGACTTTGGCTTTTATGCGCTCTTGGGCAAATCGGTCCACTTGACCCCACCATCTGAAGAGCTCTGCTTTGGGGGCGAGAATAAATTGTATATCGTCTCGTCTCATCGCATATAAACTGGGACTTGAAAAACCTACCTAAATTACCATGGGCCAATAAAAAAAGGACTAAGTAAAAAAGTAAGGAAATAACCTTTCTTTTAAAGAAAATGGCAAGTACAGAGATATGCGCATGATACGTGTGGCTCGATGTTTAACTGAGAATGTTTAGAGAAATTAAGAGGGTGTTTGCACATTGTAATCTCACATTGGCAGCATACCCTTTTAAACTCGGCTCTATTTAAAGAAATTTAGGGAAAATAAAGGCAACCTCTATATCGCAGTCTTGTGTTCAAGGCTGTATCTTTTTTAACACTATTATAAATATCCTATGGTGGCCAAGGTCCGGCGGCCGGGTTGTATGTGCCACGTGTAGTGCCAAAACATTAAAATATACATAGCAATTTATAATCACAAAACATTTTATTTTAACAAAATTAAAACGAAATTCTAAGCTACTAACTTGCATGAAAAAAAGAAGTTAGTAAAGTGTTTAAATAAGATAAAAAAGGCTTAAGTCCTCAAAAAAATCTCCAGTGGAGTTGCCAAATTGTCGTGACCGTTTTTTTCTTTGGTGCTCTTGATTAGGGATGTGGCATCCCAAAATTCAAAGTCAAATTATAAGGTGTGTTAAAGTCTCTAATTGGGTAATGGAATTTGCCTATGGTTTAATGTTTCAGCCATTAATCTTTTAAGAGTTGGGTGATTTGTGCATATGTTTATGAGATTTTAAATTAGATAGATTAATGATAATAATCTAAGCTTGGCCATGCACCTTATGAATTAAATAAAAATGTCACAAGAATTTGGCCATGTGGAAATTAAAATTTAAAAATTTATGGAAGAGATTATAAAAAAAAGGGGGGGAAAAGTTAATTTTTATCAGGACGGGCCTTAGGCCCATTGGCCAAAGCCTTGATGGGCCAAGTTGGTTGGCCAAATGGAGGCCCACGGAAGGGCTGTCGCCGGCCCATTGAGGCCCAAGAAGAAGGTGGCCGGCCCATGCATGGGTCTTGCCAAGTGGCAAGAAGAGCCTCCATGCATTGGTCCATTTGAGTGGCATGTGATGATTACTAATGATGAGGTTTAGGGGGGAATAAAAAGGGAAGAGAGGAGAGAGAATGGCTGGTTAGCCATTCGCCCAAAGAGAGAGAGAGGGAGAGCGGCCGAGAGGGAGGAGGAGCCGAGGAGTCGTTGCTGTCCATCCGCCATGTTCGCCACCGTATGCTGCCGTGCTCGCCGCCGTGTGCTGTCGTCTGTCCGGTCTAGAGGCAAGTTGGGGTCCTTTGCTGCTCTTGCATGTGTTTATGCTACATGTATTTCGAGTTTTGGGTGATTAGGAGAGGAAAACTGAAGCTTGGATGGCTTGTTCTTGAGTGGTGTTGCTGTTTTCGCTTGAACAGTTTGAGTCAGAATGTTGTGTGAGCTTGCATGCATGTTTAGAGTTCGATTTTTGTTTCGATCTCTTCATAAAATTAGTAGGGAACATCTTAAAATACAGCATACTAAAATTTTGCGGAAAATGATGGAGATTTAAGGGGTTAAACTCTCATTCTACGGAGACCTCAGATCTGGAACAGTTTCACTAACATCTTGATGGATTTGTGGTTGCATGTTGATTTGTGCTGAGAATCTCTCTTCAATTTCTTCATGAAAGTTGTATGAGAAATCTTAAACTACAACATACTCAAATTTGAAGCAAAATGAACAAGTATAACCTCGTAAATCGACTAGATCTCGAAGACGGTAATTCTGGAGATGTATTAAAAGATACCCGAGACCTCATGGACCTAAATGACGACTATACTCTGGTTATTTGACTTATATCTCTTCATGAAACGTGTAGAGAACATCTTTATGTAGAACATATCTTAATTTCAGAGGAAACAAAGAAGAACATGTAGGTGAAAACTCAGTATTTCGGAGAAGCATGTACTGGACGATTCGGTGTTGGATCCAGAATCTTCGTGTCACTGTATAAAATAATCTAGAAAGAATCTGACTTAGATGTCTGCAAAATGTACGTAAATGTCTTGGCTATAACTTCGTAAAATTTCGTAATTTTTTGAGTTCATATGGAGATTTTAATAGAATTTCTTCGGAGACTGCGCATTCTGGTTTCATCTGAAAATTTCATGCTATTTTGTGTGAATTATGAATTTGTGTGGAATTCTCATTGGCCGTGTATTTTTCATGAAATTATTGTCCTATTGTATTATTTATTACTTGCCTTAATTTTATGATTTTTGAGATTATATAAATAATTAAGTTTAATATTTTTGAAAAATGGCACAAGCTGGAATTTAAATACATGTAAAAAGGGCATGATAAATGGATTATTTTAATTGGCATAAATTCCATGAATTTTATTTTATAAATAATTGCACCATGTAAAATGTGTGATGAGGTCTTGATGTATGCATTGAGATGCATGTGTGAATTCAATGTTGAACATGATTTTGGTGGCCATTGCATCATATGCCATACTAAATTAAGACCGAAATTAGTGAACATGGATAATGTGAAATGCGGAGATTGTTGTGGCGGATGATGATGCCCGGAATGTATAGAGATACATTGCCGGATGGCCCTGGGAGATTAAGGATGCCCGGAAAGTGGGGGGTCGGAAGCCTTGTCGAGGTCTTTGCCCGAGGGGAATGCCTCGCAATGCCAGGATTGGGGTGCGGGATGCCCGGCCAGGGAGTGTAAATGCCGAAAGCCCTGTCAGAGGTCTTTGCCTGAGGGGAATGCCTCATGATGCCAGTTGGGATGCGAGATGCCCGGAATGTGGGGGGCCGGATGCCCGGTGGCCTAGAATGGCTGAATGCTGGAGGTTTTTCTCGCATGGGATACGAGTGTAAAATATGAGATGAAATTGATGATCCGAGGAAGGGTGATGTGGTGATCAAATTGAAAGCTAAAAGTGGAAATTGAACCATGCATGATGATGATGATATATGACATGATATGATGATGATATGATATGACATGATGACATGCATGATGATGATGATATATGACACGATATGATGATGATATATGATATGCCATGATGACATGCATGATTATGATGATACATGATATGATATGATGATGATATATGATATGGCATGATGACATGTCATGATGATGATGACTTGAGCATAATATGATGATGGTGACATGTGTGATAAGATGATGCCATGATGATGATGACATGTGTATGGTATGATGGTGTCATGTATACGATGATAATGATATGTGTATGATAAAATAATGTCATGATAACGATGATATGAGTATGACATGATGATACACATGTATGCGTTATGATTGTGGTGATGATGCATGATGATATACGCATGGCTTCAAAGTAAGTAATGCCTGCAATGCATGTATGACTTGCATGATACATTGAGTGGTTATTGGATTCCTTTACCTGCTAAGTGGTTGTATTCACCCCTTTTGGAGACTAGCATTTCAAATTAGCAGAATGCCGCTTCCTGCCATTACGCGGGGCGTATTTTACGACATACCTTTGGACGTAGAGGTCGAGTGCGAGGAGTTTGATTGTCCTTCTGTTCCTGGTCTTATGTATATTCGAGTGCATTGTCTAGTTATGTACGATGTGGGCCTGGCTAGGGCCCCTGTTGTCCAGGAGTTCATATCTGTCCATGTTTGACACGACGGAGTGATGCGTGGGATGCTGCCGCTGCCACCGCTTGATGCACCGGGATGGGTGTGAGGGTCGTGCGTGACGAGTAGGAGCTAGATCTTTTTTTGGGATCGTTAGCCGACATTGATGATGGTCATTGTGCACGTGAGTTGTAGAGGGTCGAGGGTTCTTTTTGGGGTTTTAGGCCGGACGTGGCTGAGTCGTAGCTTTTCCTTTTGATGTACCGACCCAAATGAAGTCCCATCTTGAAAATATATGTAAATAAAGTGTCATGGCTTGTCTACAAAATCATGATGATTAGTGGTGTGTATTTGTATCATGGTTGCTGGGGGGAGAGATGGTGATGCTTTATTTTGCTTCCGCTGGTGAATCGCGCTGGGACCGTTTTATAAAAAAAAAAAATTGTGTCTACTAATTACGACGCCTCTTCTATGAAGAAAGGTAATAAGGTGTAACATTGGCACTTGTGGCGACCTGCGAAAGGTTCGGGGTGCCACAAGGGATGCCGGTGGAGGCTAATGGTTCAGCTAGGTCTATTAGGCTTAGCCTAGGCTCTCCTAAGCCCACAATTTACAACTAAATGGTTTGATATTTTAACTTATAAGTTAAATTTAAAAAGGAGTCACCACTAATCGATTTAGGGTCGGTCGATTAGAGACCCAAGTGAAATATTGGAAGGAATATTCGCTCCCGTGCAACCGTGAGAAACTAGGTTCGGAGACTTGATTACACTAGTTAATCACTAATTCCCCTTTGGTAGCTAATCTTATTTAAACCCTATGGCTTTTTGGATTTTTAAGGGATTTTCCATCCATTTGTTGAGGAAAAACATTTTTTGGTCTATTTATATTTTTTAACATAAAAAGGCGTTTTTTCGATTTTTTCATCTTTTTCTAAAAATATTAATCAGTTTTGGCCTTTTTCTGATTTTTTAGACTTCTTTTTTGGGACTTTTTGGGAAAACATGGTATGTTTTCGATTTTGTTAAATTTTTTTGAAAATAAATTATTTTTTTAATTTTAGATTTTTTTATTAGAATATTATTTACTTATTTTATTTTATTATAATATATAAAAAATGACCCTAGTCGATCATTAGGTTGGGACTAACCCAGATCGTTAGAGGTTGGCTCGGCTAGGATTAAAGTGCGAGCTCAGTCTGGATCCCTTTTTCTCCTTTCCTTTTGATTGTCTAAGCCCACAAAGCAACACAGTCCCATATATGCACAAAATCAATCCACATACGATTGGGCCTAGTGAACCCGAATGGGAGAAACCCTATTCGGTAAGGGGCTTCTGCCCAACCCGGCTCCCGACCACAAACCTATTCGCCCCCTTTCGTCCCCCTTCTGCAGTGTCCGATAGAGATGGCGACGACGAACAATGGTGGCTGATCTGGGGCTTGGTCTTAACAGTAAGGACATTGGTGTTGGAACAGTGGTGGCATGGGAGCAATGGCATCCCAGCAACAATAGGGATCGTGGCTGGTCGTTGGGGACGACATTGGGGAGCTAAGCGGTGGCGACGTGGGGAGCAGCGACAACCTAGCATGGCAGGCGATAGTGAAGTAGCGATGGATGGTGTCAGGGGATGGCGGCACGAGGCTTGGTGAGATCAGTGAGGCGACAATTCAGACGAGTGTCTCTAGTGGCTGAGGCACGTCGATGTCAAGGAGTGGAGCCACGTTATGAGGGAATGCCAGCGTCCACTGTTCAACGAGCTCAGCCCGGCAGGAGTTGTAGCCAATCAACAGGGCTGCGATTGGTGGTGTTGTGGTAGCGATAAGCGGCAGGGATTGTCTCAGGGACGGCGTCGGGCAATAGAGATGCGGCAGAGGTCTGGCAGAGGTGCGGATTTTTCTGCAATTCGCCTAGATCTTGCCCTCTTTTTGCAAATTCGACCCTCCAGCACCCAGATTTGGCCCCCTTTTTTCGGCCGACCTTGGATCTCCGGCTTCTCGCCCTAGGGCCTCCCCTGAAGTCTCTCGTGGGAGGATCTCAAAGGTTGCTGCCGGTGATCCCTCTCGGCTTGTCGTTTGGCTTTCCTCTGACACCCTATTTATAGGAGAGGGGAAAGCTGGTTGGTGGAGGTTCGACCGCCGGTCCTTCGCACATCGAGCAGTAGCCGCCAGTCAAACCAGCATCCCACCCATCGAGGTGGCTCTAGCTAGGTCGCCTCACATTGGAGACGCGTCTCCTCCTCCATTTCGACGTTGCGTGTGTCCGGCCTTCAGCATGTGATGCATATCTAAACGGGGAAAAAGAGAAAGGGAGGAAGAAGACAAGTGGGAAAAGGGGCTAGGTCAGAAGGGAAGGGTTGGGCTAGGCCCTAGGGGCCTGCGCGAGGGTAAAAAAAAAGGTGAAGGGGCTGGGCTCAAAGGCTCGGCCCCCTTCGATTGCTACTTCTTTTTTTTTTTTTTTGTGTTATTATAATTATTAAATTATCTAAAAAATGGTGAAAAAAGAAAAAAATAGAGATAATTGGATGCCAAAAGAAATTAAGGCCTAATTAAAAGGACTTAGCAAATATTTAGGTGTTTGGACAAAATTGGGTCCTCGTGCTCTTAGGAGCATCTTTATTTAACATCCTACTCTTCAAAAGAGATATTTGGTTCTTGATCCATCTACTAGAAGATTCTTCATCAGCACAGATGTCATTTTTCATGAAGATATTTTCTCTTTCTAGGATAAGTTATCTTCATATCAACAAAACAATCCTACTACATCTCATCGTCCTTTTTTAAGCAAAGATGATCCCCTATAGCAACTAGTGATTATGTTTCCGCAAGTGACGCCTATGGCATCTTCTGATAATAATGTAAGACTTGCATTGGATATGGATAATGAAGCACTTGGTCATCCATCGCTAGCACTATCTGAGAGACTTGGAATTTTGGGATCACCTATTTCAGCTGGTAGTCCTTCCACTAGCTCACATAATGATGTTCCATCTATACTAGTTAATCCTCAGCATTTAGGACGCACAACCCAACCATCGACATGGACAACAGTTTTATTTGTTCCTCCTTGGACAAAATTGGTACATTATATCCTATCTCTTCTTATTTAGTTTTACTCATCTCTCATTCAAACATAGGTACTGCATTAGTAGAATTTCTTAGCAATAGGAACCCTCATCTTATGATGAGGATGTTGAGGATCCTTGCTGGCAACAAGCAATGAAAGATGAATTAAGAGCTCTGATAGAAAATAAAACTCAGGATATTGTTTGGTTACATCCCCATCAAAAACCCATAGGTTGCAAATGGGTGTACAAAATCAATTACAAATGGGTGAATTGAACGTTATAAAGCTAGATTAGTCGCATAGGGATTTGCACAAAGGGAAGGATTTGACTATACAAAAACTTTCTCTCTCGTTACAAAAGAAGTCTCAGTGCGGTCTTTTCTTTTCGTTGTTGCCGTCTGTGATTGACCCCTTCATCAAATGAATGTCCATAATATGTTCTTCATGGCGATCTTGAAGAAGAAATTTAAATGGATCTTCCATCGGGATTTCGCAGACAAAGGGAGGATAACATGTGTTGTCTTCATAAATCGCTCTATGGACTCAAATAGGCTTTTCATTAATGGTATGCCAAATTCACTGACACACTTGTGATTGCAAAGTTTCAGCAATCCTAGCACAAATATGTCTTATTCACATGGAGACAAGTTAAATCGTCAATCTAATTGCTTATATATGTTGACGATATACTCATTATGGGAAATGATGCATCCGCCATTGAGAATTTTAAGAAATGTTTGCATTCCACATTTAATATTAAAGATTTAGGATTTCCCAAATGCTCCCTTGGGATAGAAATTGCATGGTCAAATAAGGGCATCTATCATAGCTAATGCAAATTTGTCTTAGAAATTATATCGAAGCGAAATTGTTTAATCTCGAACCATCTGTTATTCCAATTGAACAGAATATCAAGTTGACAATAGCTAAATATGACAAAGAATTGTCGGCCATGAACATGGATCCTTTGCTTAAAGATCCTTTGCTTATCAAAGACTCGTTGGAAGACTTATTTATTTGATTATGACTAGACCAAATATTTGCTATGCGGTACAAATTCTCAGCCAATTTATGCATGCCCCAAAACACTCACATGAATGCAGCAATGAAGGTTATAAAATACTTGAAGGTCCTCGATTAGGAATATTGCTATCTCGGGACAACAATATGGAGATGATAACATACTGTGACACAGATTATGCTACTTGCCCCATGAGTAGAAGATTTGTTACGGGTTTCTGTATAAAATTAGGAGATTCTTTACTTTCTTGGAAAACATATGGGATTGTATAGGAGTGGCTATGAGCTGGTCGGCCTTTGGTTGCTGTCGTGATTGTCTTCGAAGGCCGTGAGTCCTTTTCTTTTGAGGCGTTTGGCAAGTAAAAATTGCTACAGTTGTTAGATGATGCGTGGTGGTGTCAAACTCAAGTTCGACGATGGTGGCTAGCCAAGTGTGATAGTGCTAGTACGAGAACCTAGAAGGGGTGAATAGGTGCACAAACAACTTTTTCAAAATATAGCATACGACTTTATTTTTAACCTGAATCTGGATGAAAATAGACTTTGCAGAGAAAATCAAACTCAAACAATTAAATATAGTTATGAGCAAAATAAAAGAGTTCAAAGAAGAGAATAAGAACACAAGATTTATAGTGGTTCGGCTTAATCCGAGCCTATATCCACTCTCCCGTATTGACTACCCATCGGCTAGATTTCAGTATGAATCAAAAGAGTCGTTACAATATTACGTCATTAATTCCACAGTGTAGAGACTCGTCCTTGATTCCACAGTGTAGAGACTCTGCTACACTTCCTCAATGCCTCGCAAATGTCTAAACTCTCTTTTGAGTACAAATGTTCGCTCAACAAATGAATCAGCAAAGGACAATGAGCTTCAAACTTTGGAATTTATCTATCGCCTACACACTCGAATAACTATAGCATCTTCCTTATATGCTCCTCTATGCTTTCATATCCATTGGCACCTTCCAAAGGAGTTCTTCCAATCTACCCGTTAGACAGAATCAATTAGAGAGATCTCGAGTTATTTAAGGAATGTGAAGATAGCCCACCAATCTTGCTTGCCCATACAATCAGGATCTAGATTTCCATAAGTAGAACCTTCAAAGTATACTTCGCTAATCAATAGATCCAATTTACTCGTATTGATTTCAAAACGAATAGTAGATCTTTAGATGCTATCTCCGGCCATGAGATAATCTTCAGCCAAACGGATCATTGAGTAAGATTTCTTCGTCGGTCTAGAAACTGTCAACGAGGGCAGACTTTAAGTCTTGAGTTTGGCGGTCTTTAGACTTTGATGGAAGGAAACGTTTTATTAACTTCAAAACAAATAAGGAAGTTTTCTCCAACAATCTTCCCCTTTTTTATGGTGACAAAACTTTCTCGCAGATTTGGACACTTTGACCTACAAGACAATACTTAAGAAACCAATATTTCTTATCGATGAAAAATAAGGATTACATTAGAGATAATAGCTATTTTGCAACCACAGAAAACGTGTTAGTCTTGTAAACACAACTATCTTTAAGGTAATCAATAATAGCTTAAGTTGCAAGCATCATCAGTCCAAACCAATCTGAATCAAAACCACACCAAACAAAAGTTAAAGTCCAAAATAGAAAGTCAAAAAGATAGAGTCAATCAAATCTACATAAAACCTCTCCCCCTTTTTGTCAATAGCAAAAAGTGGAGAATGTACTAAAGAGAATGATAGAAAATAGAGTTAAAATCAAGGCTGTTTAGGCAGGTGAACAAGCATGAATTCTCCCATAGAATGCACTGTCTTCTCAAGCCTGTGAAACTCTGCTTCGGTAACGGAAAATCTTCACTCTGCAAAGACTGAACTTGAAGCTTCAGGGCATTCAACTGTTCATGCAACGATACTGAAGTAGCCTTAAAAGCATTCTTGAGATCCTACATCTCAAATCCCATGGCATATTGCTGTTTTCTGACGTCCAAAAGAACTTCCACCAAATTTGAAAAAATTTGCTGTCTGAGCAGATACATCACTCGGACCAGCTGAGTCAAGGATGGGGATTTTCAGAATCGATGGATCTTCAACAGATAGTCCATCGTGACTATTTTCTGGATTGTGTGAGGCATACACATCCTTAGGATTTGCTGTAGAACGACTCACATCACTACCAGGCAAAAATGAAGAAATACCTTTTGGATCAACAACTCCCCCTGTTTTGATGCCCTCAAGTGGAGTAGATGAAGTTTCCTCAACTGCAGATGCACTAAACAGAGAGATAGCCAAGGTTGGCTCGAAAGAGTCATCTTGACCCTGATCTTGTTCTTCGTCTCTCTCTTCTTCTTCTTCTTCTTCTTCTTCTTCTTCCTCTTCTGCTTCTCTTCTTTCTTCTTCTTCCTCTTCTCCTCTTCCTTCTTCTTCTTCTTCTTCCTCTTCTGCTTCTCTTCTGCTTCTCTTCTTTCTTCTTCTTCCTCTTCTTCTCTCCCTTCTTCTTCTTCCTCTTCCTTCCTTTGTGACTCCTCTTCCTTCTTCTTCTTCTTCTTCTTCCTCTTCCTCTTCTCTCCTTCCTTCCTCTATGACTCCTCTCTCTCTTTCCTCTTCTCTGGGCTCTTTTCTTGTCTCATGAAAGCTTACAAAACTCTTTAAGTTTCTCAAGGCTTCTATGGTCAATTCATCCTCATCTTCTTCATCTTGCAAGATGAGAGTTCTTTTCTTCTTTTTCACAAGAGCAACCATGGGCTTCTTGCCTTTTCTCTTCGCAACAGCAGAGTCTTGTTTTGCTTTTATGGGAGACTTTTCCTTCACATGCTCCAACACTTTGTGCAACTCTTTCAATCTCATCTTTGTCACCATTTTGAACCCAATCACCATAGGAGAAATGGTTGACATGCATAATGGTGCAAAGATGTGAATTTTAAAAGTGCCAAAAGAGCCTCGAGATAAGAGTAGAATAAGGGAGTTGTCCCTTATCTTTTTCAATAGTGTGGTACATATGAAACAATATGGTGTGAGGCAAAGAGAATTTATATCCAGAGTTGATAGGACACATCAACTTAGTTTCCGATCGAGAAACATCTATCTTGGATGCTGATTTAGGACGAATGCAATTTATCACAATCTTGTGCAGCAAAATGTTAGAGGCACTCATCCTTGAATAAGAAATCTTGCCATCAACTTTCATATCTCTTACCAATGATAGAATAGCATGTGCAATAGACACATTAATTGGTTGAAAACTCGATCTTTCCACCCCAATTATGTCGGCCAGTGTGTCTGTATCCACCAAAAACTCTTTGTCCTTCACAGTGAATATGAAACTGTTTGCATTCAAGAAAGATAAGTTCGAATAAAAGTACATGGTGAGTTCTAGAAAAGCAACAGCGGAATCAGAACAAAACCGTTCTAGTTGCAGTAAAGCAAACTTCTCGCGAAGATTGACCTTTATCGAATTAAAAAAATCAAAATCAACAGTTCTAGGATTCATAACCCCTGTCTTCAACAAGTCCAAATAAACCTTCCTGTGCCCCTTCGATCTAAACAGATTAGAGCCATCAGTAACGTTTGCAGCCACACCCAATCTAGGCTGAAAATGAGCAAACAATCGTTCATCGTCATCCTGAGGTTGATTTGTAGAGCCATAGAATGGGTTACTCGATATGTTCTCAAACGTTCTATCAACCGTTCCTTTCTCTACAACTCCCAATTTTTCCAAATCTCTCAAAAATAAGGTTTCATTATTGAATCCTCTATCTTATAAGATTTCATCGATTAAGAACATCGGCGTACCTCCTTTCTTCAGATTAGAGTGGAGCTTATAAGCAACCTTGGGAGTCAGAGTTCTTATAAGTTCAGCATCCTCTATGACTTCTTCTTAAGGTTGAGTAGGTGGAGAAGGTTGACATTGTTGAGAAGGTTTTTGCTAACTCGGATGCAGTGGTGGATAAGAATCTTCTTCCTCAGTTAAGTCAAAATGGGTAGGACCCTCAGGCATAGATCGTGGTCCCTTGCTTGCAATTCTTGAAGACTTTCTCGAAGACATTGTTGCTTCAAGGGAGGAATTCACCACTTGCTCAAAAAAAGAGATAACTTTTTGACGGATCGAGAGTGAAAGCGAATGCAAGTAGGAATTTTGTATTATAGGGTTTCGGTGTGAAAACGAAGAAAACAAGTCTTGGCAGTATATAAAGCAAGTGAAGTGAGGTAAACGAAACATCGTAAAAGGAAAATAAAAATACATTTTTGAAGAGAATAACTTCCCTTTTTGAAACTGTCTTTTCAAAATTAATAAGCGCCTTTTTGAAAATGTAAAGAAAACTTGGAAAGATAATTTCAATCAATTAGTGATTAATAAACAATTGTACCTTTTCAAATTTAGAAATAACTTACTGTTGTAACTCTGAGTCTAAACATATTCAAACTTTACCTTTTGAGTCTTGTGCACATCCAGACTCTTCTGGGTAAGAGATATAATATTCAGTTTGGTGTGAATAGACTCAAATAGACTTTTCTCCAGTGACTTTGTAAATATATTCAACAATTGATTCTTTGAGTCAATAAATTGGATCATAACTTCTCCATTTTGAACATGGTCTCTAACAAAATGATGTCGAATCTCTATATGCTTTGGTATTGAGTGAAAAATTCGATTCTTGGCGAGATTAATTGCTTTGGTGTTGTCACATTTGATCTTAGTGCACGAATCTTTGATTCCAAAGTCTCTTAGTTGTTGTTTTATCTACAAGATTTGAGAACAGCAACTTCCAAGAGCCACATATTCTACTTCTGCTGTTGAAAGAGCTACTATACTTTGCTTCATTGAAAACCACGATACTGTCCTGTTACTAAGCAATTGACAAGTACTGGAAGTGCTTTTTCTTTCAACTTGGCAACCTGCTAGATCTACGTCTAAATATCCAAGGCGAGTAAAGTCTTCCTCTTTGGGATACCATAGACCTATCTTCAAGGTTGTTGCAACGTATTTGATGATGCGTTTGGCAGCACTTAAATGAGACTCTTTTGGATTTGATTGAAATCTAGCACACATGCAAACATTAAACAAAATATCAGGTTTAGAAGCAGTAAGATAAAGAAGTAAACCAATAATACTCCTGTAAAGTTTCTGGTCCACTTTCTTTCCTCTTTCATCTTTATCTAGCTTCGAAGAACTAGACATTGGTATTTTAGTCTTTTCGCAATTGTTTAATCCAAACTTTTTAACAAGTTCTTTTGCATATTTTTCTTGGTGAATAAAAATCCCTTCCTTCAATTGTTTTACTTATAGTCCAAGAAAGAAGAATAATTCACCCATCATGCTCATCATAAATTCTTCCTCCATTGTGGCACCCCAAAACACCTAAGGATGCCACAGGTACTTATTGCTCCACCTAATAAACACTAGTACATCTCTTAGTAGAAGCATCATAGTTCATAGGCATTTTTTTTTTAAAAAATGGTCCCAGTGCAACTTATTAGCGGAAGCATAATTGAATCTCACCATCTCTCCCTCCAATAACCATAATGCAATGCACACCAAATATGCACCATATGAAAAGATAAAGCCGAGCCACTTTTATTTACATAATTTCATGATGGATTTCTTGGGTCAGTACAACCAAAAGTAAAGCTAAGATTTTTAACTACACTTGGCCACAACCCAAAAGATATCTTGACCCCTATATCGATCACATGTCATCCTCCATCTACCAGCGTAGGCTACCCTAAAAAAGAAACATCAGCTCTCTACTCCTTACGCGGCCATCACACCCATCCTAGCACGTCGGGCGGTGGTGGCGGCAACATCCCCCGAAACATTCCATCTCGGCGGACGTGGATCGACAAAAACATCTGAATGACCGGGCCCCTAGCCAGGCCCACATCGTACATGACTAGAACGCGAACTCGCACAAACGTCAAACCAGGGATGGTAACGAAGTCAATCTTCGAACACTCTACCTCCACGTCAGATGGGAGGCCATAGAAAGTACCCCGCGTGACCCGAGAGAGCGGCATCTTCCTAATCTGAAATGTTGGTTCCCGAAGGGGTTAGTACATCCACTCAGAAGATAAAAGATCCATTAACTACTCAATGCATCACACAATACAATCACAACATCATGGCATAGTACATATCATCCATGCATCCAAGCATAACTTACCTTGCGGTCATGCATATGTCATCATACCATATATACATACATCCTCATGTACTCATCACCATCATGTCATACATATACCATGCCTCATGTACACATACAACCATGTACTCATCCTCATCATGTCATACATATACCATGCCTCATGTACACATACAACCATGTACTCATCCTCATCATGTCATACATATACCATGCCTCATGTACACATACCATCGTGCCATATGTGCACATACAACCATGCACTCATCATCATCATGTCATACATATACCATGCCTCATGTACACATACCATCGCGTCATAGATGCACATACAACCATGCACTCACAATCATCATGTCATACATATACCATGCCTCATGTACACATACCATCGTGCCATAGGTGCACATACAACCATGCACTCATCATCATGTCATACAACCATGCATATGTCACCATTCCATATGTGCATGATTTAATTTCCAAATTTTATCTTTCAATTTGATCACCACATCTTTCTTTCCCAGGATCAGTAATTGTTTCCCACATTCTATCACTCGCACCCCAACCTGGCATCGTGAGAAACCTCCAGCACACACCATCGGGCATCCGGCACCCCCACATTCCAGGCATCTCGCATCCCAACTGGCATCACAAGGCATTCCCCGGGCACAAACCTCCGAGGCTTCCGGCACCCAACCATTCCAGGCATCTCGAAACTCCCGAGGACATCCAAGCATGTATCTCAATACAACCGGGCATCCGGCACCCCCCATCCCAGGCATCCTGACACTCCCAGGGCATTATCGTCTCACCTCCAACAGGCTTCTCATTTATCAAAATTCATATTCACCAATTTATGTCTCACAATCAACATGGCACATGATGTAATGGCAACAAGGTCAAATTCAACATTTGATTCTATATGCAATGCCAATTATCATCACATATGCAGCAAGATTTGATCATTTAAATCAAGATAATTCATGGGACTCATCCAAAACAGAATAATCATAAATTATAGCATTTGAAATTCGCTCTATCCAACTTGCACAGTTTTAGAAAATAATTACATTTAATACCCAAATGACCTTTAAAAATTATGAAATTCAAACATGTGATAGTCAAGACATAATGGCAAATATTTCATGCAGGACACTGTACCAAAAGACCCTCATATAATGCGGTATAGACCGAACATCACAGCACCATTATCATAACCACTTAACTTGCACAGTTTTCGAAACATTTTCAATTAAATAGGCAAATGAACTTCAATAATTATGAGATTTGAATATGTTTCAGGGAAGACATAAAGAAAGATACTTAATGCAGAACAATTTGCCGAAAGAGCTTCATACAAAATGATATGACCTATGCATTAAAACTGATCAAAACCGAATATACCAGGTTACATGGTTTTAAAAGAATTTTTGATTAAATACCCAAATGGCCTTCAAACTTTATGAAATTAGACTATGTTGTATTCAAGATCCTAAGGTAGGTTTTTCATGAAGAAATCAAAGTCAAATTCGTTCTAGGTGATTTAATATAGACAGTCACAACTTCTGTTTCAATACCGAAATTTCCAGATTTGACTACCTCCGAAAAACATGATTTCACCTATTTATTCTTGTTAGTTTTCTCTAAATTTTTTATATGTTAATCCTCAGGATGTCCTTTACATCTTTGATTAAATTGAAGTGAAATTTCAACAAAAAGATAACCTTACAGTCCATGCATTCATCAAAGGTCGTTACCGAATCTCCAGATTCAATCTCTCCGACAAATAAATATTTCACCCAATTATACATGTTCGTTTTGTCCCAAATTTTAGTATGTTATATTTCAAGATGTCTTTAACAACTTTCATTTAGAAGTCAAAGCCAAAATCCAACTCGAGCATCACATGCAAGCCACTACAATATTCAAGATCAAACTGTTTTCTCAAGAACAGTTTGCTAGTATCAAACATGCTTCTTAAAACTTCAACTCTTAACACCCTAAACATCCAAAATCTATCACCATTCAAACACACATGCTAGACACAACATGCAAGAGCAGATTAAGGATCCCAACTTGCCTCTAAACCGAGCTAGCAACAAGCACACGGCGACGAATGACGGACGCACGGCGGACGGTCGTCGGGCAGCTCTCCCTCTTTCCTCTTCTCTTCTTCCTTTCTTTCTTCTCTTTCTCTCCTCTCTTCGGACGAACCCCTCTCTCTCCCTCTCATTCTCACTTAAACCGGCCATCATTTCCCTTAATTTTTCCTCCCCTCAATGATGAACAATCATTGATCTTGCATGAAGGACACTTGGCACACTTCAAAGGACAAGTGGGGGAGGGCATGCAACCGGTCTCTTCCCCTCCCCTTCGCACGGTCGACAGCCCCTCATGGGCTTATGGGCCAGCCAGCTTGGCCCATCTTGGGCCCATCCCTCTTGGGCCTAAGACCCAAGCTTAATTAACCAAAGATTAACCCTTTTAAAACTACTTAAATCCCTATTAAATTAAAGTACTAAATTGCAAATTAAGATAACTATACACTTGAAATTATAAATCCAGAAGTTCCAATTTATCATACACATAGCCAAAGATAAAACTTCATTTCCCGAAATTCATCCATTAAAGACTTGGCCATACATCTCATCGCAACTCATGGATTAGGAGGCTACAAAATACAATAATGGTACTTTCATCGCCTATCCATGGCTCATGGCATATTTAAGGATTTTTATGAAATTCTAGGATGCCGCATCCATAGACTTAGAGAAATTCTTGCATAGATTTTCATTAGATGATCCAAATAAATTTGAACAAGTAAAAAGTTTTTACCTTCCTTTTTAATAAACAGAGTAGTATTTACTTTACCTTTAACAAAACCACTTTGGATTAAAAATTTACTTAACCTATCATACCAAGCTTGAGGTGCTTGCTTTAAACCCTATAGCGCATTTTTTAGTCTGAATACAGAATTTGGTTTCCTTAGGTCTTCAAAACTGGGAGGTTGTTCCACATAGACTTCCTCTTAGATAAATCCATTCAAGAATGCACTTTTAATGTCCATTTGGAATAACCTAAATTCTTATAACAAGTAAAAGTAAGTAGTAATCTAATTGCTTCTAACCTTGCAATTGATGCGTAAGTCTCATCATAGTCTATCCCTTCTTCTTGTGTATATCCTTTGGCCACGAGTCTTGCTTTGTTCCCTATAACTTTTCCTTTCTCGTCCATCTTGTTCCTGAAAACCCATTTAGCTCCAACAATAGATTTACCTTTTGGTTTAGGAGTTAATTTCCAAACACCGTTAACACTGAACTGCCTGAACTCTTCTTGCATGGCTTCGATCCAGCTTTCATCAGTTAAAGTTTCTTCTATGCTCTTGGGTTCTATTTCAAAAGTAAGAGCTACAGCGCTAGACTCTTCATGCCTTTTGGGATGACTAGACTTGTGCTTCCAGTTGTTGGTTGGTCTGATAGATTGCTGAACTTCTTCACCAGTTGATTCTTCAATATTTGTTCGTTGTTGCTCTTCTGTAGTCTAAGCTGCTTCAGGGGAAGTAGATTTTGTAGAGTTTGGAGCAGCTTCTAATTCTTCAAGTTGAGTCTGAATCAATTAATTTTGTAAAGAGTCTTGAAATTTGACATTCATTGACTCTTCCACAGATTGAGTGTTCTTGTTGTATACTCTATAAGCTTTGCTAGATGTTAAGTATCCAAAGAAGATTCCTTCATCTGATTTTACTTCAAACTTAACAATTCGATCATTTGCACTTTTCAAAATAAAGCATTTGCAACCAAACACATGAAAATATGAAACAATTGGCTTCTTCCCTTTGAATAACTCATAGGGAGTTTTCTCCAGAATAGGCCTTAATAAAACTCTGTTAATAATATAACATGCTATAGAAACTACTTTAGCCCAAAAACAAGAAGAAATGTTGCTTTCAATTAAAAGAATTCTAGCCATTTCTTGCAATGATCTATTCTTCATTTCCACAACTCCATTCTGTTCAGGAGTGTATGGTGAGGAGAACATATGCTGAAAACCATATTCATCACAAAATTTAGCAAAATCTTGATTTTCAAACTCACCTCCATGGTTTGTCCGTATGCTTGAAATAACACACCATTTCTCATTATAAACTTTCTTAGCAAACTTTAAAAAACAAGATAAGGTTTCAAACTTACTTGCAAGAAAGTATACCAAAGTAAATCGTGAATAATCATCCATTATTATTAGGCGATATTTCTTTCCACCAATACTTTGAGTTCTAGTTAGTCCAAAGAGATCCATATGTAAGAGCTGTAGCACACAATTAGTGGAAACTTGATTTAATAGTTTGAAAGAATTTCAAACCTGTTTTCCCAATACACATAGTGTGCATAATACAGATTTTTGGTACTTCAGGTTGGGTGGTCCACGAACAAGCTTTTTTGAAGAGATCTTAGCAATTTGCTTCATGTTTATATGACCAAGCTCTCGATGCTAGAGATTTTCTTCATATTGAATTGAAATTAGACATTGATATCTTTCTGGATTGATATTCAAAAGATAGATATTTCCATGTCTTCATCCAGTAGAAGATTGTAAAAGATCTTTACTAATGCCTGGACATATTCCTTCTTGAAAATTGATCTTGAATCCAGTGTTGCACAATTGGCTGATGTTGAGCAAGTTGTAGTTGAGTCCTTCCACTAAGGAGACGTTGTTGATTGTGAGACTTCCTATCATTACAGTTCCACATCCAACAATTCTTCCTTTACTGTTTCTGCCAAAGGAAACTTTTCCACCAATTACTTGCTTAAGTTTAATAAAAACAATTTGAATCTCTAGTCATATGCCTTGAACATCCACTATCCAAGTACCATTTGACCTTTTTTTTTTTATAATGACCTGCATTTAAAAAAGAAACTCAAGCTTTTTTTTGGTACCCACACTTTCTTGGGTCTAGTGGAGTTAGTGTAATATATGGTCTTTGCCAAATCCTTTTTAACATGCCTCCAAACCATAGGACATTCTTTCTCAAAGTGTTCTAAGCTGTTACACTTAGAACATCTAAGAGCACTTCGGCCAACAAGTTTTACAAAGAATTTTGGAAATGATTTCTATAAAAGGCTTTTGTAGGTCTTTGTTTGATTCTTTCATTTACTTTTGGAAAATTAATTAAAGAAATAGTTTCAGATGTCATTCCCAGGCTTGATTTGTTAAAGTAAGGTTGTTGTACTGAAAGAATCTTTTCTAATTTTTCAGATCCTATGGAAAATCTTTTTGAAATGTTTGAAATATCATTTTTCAAAAGTGTGTTTTCTTTTGAAAGAGATTCTGCATTTTCTTTTAAAGTAATAAAAGTTTTATCTAGATTTTCAAACTTTTCTTTCCATAAAATTTGCTGTTGCTTCAGTGTAGAATTCTCCATTTTTAGCTCGGAAATCCTCTTGAGAGAGGTTTTGAGACTAAGACATAGTTCATTAATATATTTCGAGACCTTAATAGGAATTTGAAAATTACTTACCTCAATTTCACTATCTGAATCTGATTTTGATTTTGCTATTAAACAAATATTAGCATAATCATTATCACTCTCTTCGCATTCGGTATCACTCCAAGTCTCTAGTTTGAGTGTCTTTCTGTATTTCTCAGCTTTTCCTTTATTTTTCTTCACCAAGGGACATTTGGTTAGATGTGTCACTTTTTCTTGCATTCAAAGCAAATCACATCTTTATTGGATTCGTCATTCTCAGTTGATTTGTTTTGAAATCTTTGAGAGCTTTGTTTCTTCCAATTGAATCTTCTTTCCTTTTTGTTTAGTTTTTTTGAACCTTCTTATCATGAGAGTAAGTTCTTCATCGTCCATATCGTCTTCAGAATCTGTAACATCAGAATCATCATTAGATTTTAAAGTAATAGATTTGTTACCTTTAGGGTCTTCATCTTCATTGATTTGCTCCACTTCACAAGACTAAAGAGTGCCAACCAATTCATCAATAAAGAGTGGCATGATCCTTTGTGTCTCCCTTATTGATGTCTTTACATAATTCCAATCTTTGGAAAGCCCACGCAACAATTTGTTAACCTTCATGGGTCTTGAGATTAGTTGACCTTGATACTCAAGACCATTCACGATTTCTGTAAACCGACTAAACATGTCAGAGATAGATTCTCCTGGCTTCATTTTTAAGGCTTCATATTGACCGAGTAGAATATTGATTCTGGTTTCTTTTACTTGATCAATCCCTTCGTACGTAATGTGTAGCCTATCCCAGACTTCTTTAACTGTTTCACAAGAAGATATTCTATTATATTTAGTTGGAGATAATTCATAATATAAGGAGTAAATTGCTTTTACATTAAGAGCTTGACTCTTGGTTATCTTTTCTTGAGTCATCTCGTTAGCATCTGCAACTTCTTTTCCCCTTTTTGAGACTGTTGTAACTTTAGGAATGATTCCTTTGTCTACCACATCCCATTCCAGAGGATCTTTCAGTCTTAGGAAAGCTTTCATCTTGTTTTTCCATATGCTGTATTCATTTCCATTAAGGCGGTCTAGTGTTGCTTTGCCCTTCAACCAAACCTGGAGCCAACACACTATTCATGGATCTTTAACTCTGAAGTAAAAACACTTCAATTTTAAATGAGTACACAGGCTCTAATACCAGTGCTAGTACGAGCACCTAAGGGGTGAATAGGTGCATAAACAACTTTTTCAAAATATAGCATACGACTTTACTTTTAACCTGAATCTAGATGAAAAGACTTTGCAGAGAAAATCAGACTCTAACAATTAAATAGATTTATGAGCAAAATAAAATAGTTCAGGGAAGAGAATAAGAATACAAGATTTATAGAGGTTCGGCTTAATCCAAACCTACGTCCACTCTCTTGCACTGACAGCCCACCCGCTGGATTTCATTATTGTTGGAGAAATCTTCGTGAAGTGTTTTGAAGCTGACAAAACGTTTCCATCAGTCTAGTCTGAAGATTTGCAGACTCTATTATTTAAAGTCTGAAGACCTCCAGACTGCCAGACTCAAGATTCAAATTCTATTCTCATTGACAGTTTCTAATCCGTTGAAGAAAGGCTATCCAGAACTGGATGTTTCATTAAGGATGTGACCTTATCGACTTGAGAAGATCTCTTGGTTGGATATAGCATAACGGAATCCTTTATTTGATCATGATTGATTCAAAGATTAAGGATCCGATGATTGACGAAGTATACCTGGAAGGTTCTACTTATGGAAACCGAGATCCTAATTGTATGGGCGAACATGATTGATGGGTTATCGACATGTTCCTTTAATAGCTCGAATGATCTTCCTAATTGATTCCTTCCAACAAGTAGATTGGAGGAATTCCTTTGATAAGTGCCAACGGGTATGATGGCATAAAGGAGTATATAAGGAAGACGTTCTAGTTGTTCAAGTGTGTGAGCGATAGAAGAATTCCAAAATCTGAAGCTCCTTGTTCTTAGTCAATTCATTTGAGCAAAATCTTGTACGCAAAAGAGAGTCTATATTCGTGAGAAACCTTGAGGAAGTGTGGTAGAATATCTACAATGTGGAATCAAGGGAGAACTTTGCTGTAACATCTCTTTTGTTCATAGTGAAATCTAGCCGATGGGCTGTCAGTGCGGAAGAGTGGACGTAGGCTCGGAATAAGCCGAACCACTATAAACCTTGTGTTCAATTTTCTCTTCCCTACTCTCTGCTTTACTTTGATCTTAATACGTTTTTGTTAACCAAATGAGAACTTCCTTTCTATTGTTTATTTGGTATTGCTCACTTATCACGAGAAATTATTATACACCTATTCACCTCCCCTCTTGGTGCTTGTACTAGCTATCTCAATTGGTATCAGAGCCTGTGTACTCACTTTGTTTGAAGTGTTTTACTTCAGAGTTAAAGATCCCTGGCTAGTATGTTGGCTCCAAGGCTGGTAAAAGGGCAAAGTAATACTAGACCGCCTCACTTTGATGGAAATTATTACAACATATGGAAAAACAAGATGAAGGCATTCCTAAGATCAAAGGATCCTCTGGAATGGGACGTTGTAGAAAAATGAATCATTCCTAAAGCTGCACCTGTCTCAGAGAGAGGAAAAGATACTGTTGAGTCTAGTGAAATGACTTAGGAAGAGATAATCAAGAGATAAGCTCTTGATGCAAAAGCAATTTATTCTTTATATTATGTTTTTTCACCTATTGAATATAACAGAATATTTTCTTGTGTTACAGCAAAAGAAGTCTGGGATAGAGTACATATTACCTATGAAGGAACCGATTGAGTGAAAGAGACTAGAATCAACATTCTCCTCGGTCAATACGAAGCCTTCAAAATGAAATTAGGAGAATCTATAACTGACATGTTTAGTCGTTTTACATAAATTGTGAATGGTCTTGAAAATCAAGGTCAACCAATTTCTAATCCCATGAAGGTAAACAAGCTTCTGCGTGGACTCTCCAAGGATTGGAATCACATAAAGACCTCAATAAGAGATTCACAAAGAATCATGCCTCTATCTGTGGATGAGTTGGTTGGGACTCTTCAGTCTTATAAAGTGGAACGAATCAATGAAGACGAAGATCCTAAAGGTAAGAAATCCATTGAAATCCAATGATGATTATGATGTTACAGATTCTGAAGACGATATGGATGATGAGGAGCTTGCTCTTATGATAAGAAGATTCAGAAAGCTGAACAGAAAAGGAAGAAGACTCAATCCAAAGAAACAAAGTTTTCAAAAGCAACAGACTAAGTCTGTTGAGGATGATGAATCAAACAAAGATGCAGTTTGCTTTAAATATAAGAAAAATTGACACATCAGACCCAACTGTCCTCTTCTGAGGAAGAAGAAAGGAAAAGTTGAAAAGTATCGAAAGGCTCTTAAAGCAGAAACCTGGAGTGATACAGAGTGTGAAGAAAGTAATGATGATTATGCCAATATATGTCTAATGGCACAATCGATTGATTCAAACTCCGAGACAGACTTATTCGACGGTGAATTTGAGGTGAGTAACTTCAAAATCCTTATTAAAGTTTCTAAATACATTGATGAGTTGTGTTTTAGTCTTAAGACTTCTCTTAAAAGGATTTCCGAACTTAAAAGAGAAAATTCTGCTCTAAAACAACGGGAAAATGTTTTGAAAGAAAAGGTGAAATGTTTAGACAAGAATGTTTATTCTCTTAGAAAAAGTGAAGATAATCTTTTAAAAGAAAATGCATTCTTAAAAAATGATATCTCAAATATTTCTAAAAGATTTTCTATAGGATTTGAGAAAGTGGAAAAAATTCTTTCTATTCAAAGACCTTATTTCAATAAATTTGGTTTGGGAATGACTGCTGAAATCATTCCTTTAATTGATTTTCCTAAAGTGAAGGAAAGAATTAAGCAAAGACCCACAAGAGATGTTTACAAAAATCATTTTAAAAGATCTTTGTAAAAAGTAGGTCGCAATGCTCTCGAGATGTTAAAAATGCAATAGTGCGAGATCATTTTGAAAAAGAATGTCCTATGATTTGGAAACCTATCAAGAAAGTATGGGTAAAAATCGTATATCATACTAACAACAAAGTGGACCCAAGAAAATATGGGTACCAAAGAAAATTTGAGTTTCTTTTTTAAATGCAAGTCACTATCAAGAAAAAGGTAAAATGGTATTTGGATAGTGGATGCTCAAGACATATGACAGGAGATTCAAATTGCCTCATAAAGCTTGTTCAAGTGAATGGTGGAAAAGTCTCATTTGGAGGAAATAGCAAAGGAAGAATTGTGGGATTTAGAACTGTAAAGATTGGAAACCTCACAATAAGCAATGTTTCTTTAGTTGGACTCAATTACAATCTGCTCAGTATCAGTCAGCTGTGTGATACCGATTTCAAAATCAACTTTCAAGAGGGAATATGTTCAGGAACCACTAAAGATTCTACTCAGTCATTCATGAGTCGAAGACATGGAAATATCTACCTCTTGGATGTAAAACTAGATGAATCGCAATGTCTAATCTCAATTCAAGATGAAGCAAACTTATGGCACAGAAAGCTTGGGCACATCAATATGAAGCAGATAGCCAAAATATCAGCAAAGAAGCTTGTTCGTGGTTTACCCAATCTATCATACCAAAAGTCTGATTTATGTACACCATGCATATTGGGAAAACAGGTAAGAAATTCCTTTAAACCAATAAATCAAGTTTCCACTAATCGTGTACTGCAGCTTTTACATATGGATCTTTTTGGACCAACCAGAACTCAAAGCATTGGAGATAAGAAATATTACCTAGTAATTATGGATGACTACTCACGATTTACTTGGATATATTTCCTGGCAAGTAAGTCTGACACTTTCTCTTACTTTAAATAATTTGCTAAAAAGGTTCAAAACGAAAAATGGTATGTTATTTCAAGTATAAGAACAGACCATGGAAATGAATTTGAAAATCAAGATTTCACAAATTTTTTTGATGAATCTGGTTTTCAGCATATGTTCTCCTCTTCATATACTCCAGAGCAAAATGGAGTTGTGGAAAGAAAGAATAGGTCGCTCCAAGAAATGGCTAGAACTCTTTTAATTGAAAGTAACATCTCTTCACGTTTTTGGGCTAAAGCAGTTTCTACAGCATGTTATATCATTAATAGAATTTTTCTAAGGCCTACTCTAGAAAAAACCTCCTATGAGTTATTCAAAGAAAAAAAGCTTATTGTTTCATATTTTCATGTGTTTGCATGCAAATGCTTTATATTGAAAAATGCAAATGATCGAGTTGGCAAGTTTGAAGAAAAGTTAGATGAAGGCATCTTCCTTGGATATTCAACCTCAAGCAAAGCGTACAAAGTCTACAACAAGAAGACTCAATCTGTGGAGGAATCAAGGAATGTCAAATTCCAAGATTCTATGCAAAATGAATCTATTCAGACTCATCTTGAAGAACCTGAACCTGTTCCAGAGTCTACAAAGTCTAAATCTCATGAAGCAGCTCAGACTTTGAAAGACCGACAACAAATGATTGTTGAAGATTCAAATGAGGGAGGTGATCATCAACCTGACAAATTAACCAGCAACTGGAAGCATAAGTCCAGTCATCCCAAAGATCTTATTATTGGCGACATTAATGAAGGAATTCGCACAAGATCCAAAAGGCGTGAAGAGTCTAGTGCTGTGGCTCTTATTTCTAAAATAGAACCCAAAAGCATAGAAGAAGCTTTATCTGATGAAAGTTGGATTAAAGCTATGCAAGAAGAACTAAGGCAATTCAGTATTAATGATGTCTGGGAGTTAACTTCTAAATCGAAAGGTAAATCTATTATTGGTGTTAAATGGGTTTTCAGGAACAAGATGGATGAGAAAGGAAAGGTTATAAGAAACAAAGCAAGACTCGTGGCCAAAGGATATACATAAGAAGAAGGGATAGACTATGACGAGACTTACATACTAGTAGCAAGGTTAGAAGCAATTCGATTATTACTTGCATTTGCTTGTTATAAGAATTTTAGGTTATTCCAAATAGACGTCAAAAGTGCCTTCCTGAATGGATTTATCCATGAGGAAGTCTATGTGGAACAACCACCTAGATTTAAAGACCCAAGGAAACTAGACTCAGTATTCAGACTCAAAAATGCTTTATGTGGTCTAAAATAAGCACATCGAGCTTGGTACGACAGGCTAAGTAAGTTTTTAATTCAAAAGAGCTTTGTAAAAGATAAAGTAGACACTACTCTGTTTATCAAAAGAGAAAGCAAAAGTTTTGTGTTTGTTCAAACATATGTCGATGATATTATTTTTGGATCCCCTAATGAAAGTCTGTGCAAGAAATTCTTTAAGATTATGCAGGATGAATTTGAAGTGAGCCTGATGGGTGAGTTAACCTTCTTTCTCGGGCTTCAAGTAAAACAACTGAAGGAAGGAACTTTTATTCATCAAGAAAAATATGCTAATGATCTGGTCAAAAAGTTTGGACTGGATAATTGCAAAAAGGCTAATATACCAATGTCAAGTTCCTTGAAGATAGACAAAGATGAAGGAGGAAAGAAAGTCGACCAGAAGCTATACAGGAGTATCATTGGCTCACTTCTTTATCTTACTGCTTTTAGACCTAACATTTTGTTTAGTGTTTGCATTTGTGCCAGATTTGAAGCAGACCCTAAAGAATCTCATCTAAGTGCTGCAAAGCGTATTATCAAATATATTGCTTCAACTTCAAGTCTTGGTCTTTAGTATCCTAAAAAGGGAGACTTTACTTTTCTTGGATACTCAGATGCAGACCTAGCCGGATGCAGAGTTGATAGAAAGAGCACATTGGGTACTTGTCAACTACTTGGAAGCAGGACAATGTATTGATTTTCAAGAAAGCAAAGTACAATAGCTCCCTCTACAGCAGAAGCAGAATATATAGCTCTTGGAAGTTGTTGTTCAAAAATTCTGTGGATAAAACAACAACTAAGAGACTTCGGAATTGAAGATTCATGCACAGAGATTAAATGTGACAACACCAACGCAATCAATCTCACCAAAAATCCAATTCTTCACTCAAGAGCAAAGCATATAGAGATTCGACATCACTTCATTAGAGATCATGTTCAAAATGGAGAAGTTTCGATTTAGTTTGTTGACTCAAAGAACCAACTGGCGGATATATTCACAAAGCTTTTAGAGAAAAATCAATTTGAAACTATTCGTTCCAGACTCAAAATCTTAAAGTCTGAGGAAATTCAGACTCGGGACTGAAAGTCTAAAGATACCCAATCTCATACAATGATGTCTTTCTTTAGAAAGTTATTTTATTTTATATCTCAAATCTCATATTGAAAAGGTACGAGCATCAACCATGTTTGATTATTGCTATTTTTAATTGACGTGATTATTGCAACGTTTCCTTTTCAAAAAATGAGTTATTTTTTAAATGACTATTATCTAATTTCTCGAAAAAAGACAGTTATTTTTTAAAAAGGCATCTTTTTACTTTCTATTATGTCGTTCCATATGCCTCTCTTCGATTTGTTTATACACGTTGTTGTTTCTTCTTCGCTTTACTCTCAAAAACCCTAAGAGAGCACCGACCTTTCATTCCTGTTTTCTTATCTTGTTTAATCTTCGAAAAAGTTGTTATCTTTCTTGGGAAAGTCAAGTTTTGAATCTTTCAAAGACTGTAAAAGATGTTGTCTCAAAGGAAGTCTTCGAGGATCGCAAGCAGGGGACCGCAAATGCGTGAGGGGCCTACGCACTTCGATCTCACTGAGGAAGAAGAGTCTCCTAGTCAGTAGTAGAGCCCACAACATTCTCAGCAACGTCATTCTCCTCCATCTAGTCCATAGGATGTTGCTCATCAAGAAAATGAAGAAATCATCGAAGGTGCAGATCCTGTAAGAATTCAAAAGCCCTCTTTTATTTACAAGCTTTATTGTGCTTTGAAAAGAGGTGGAACTCCATTAAACTACATTGATGAGTTTCTTAAGGACAAAGCGTATGGAAATAAGTACATCTTTTTACGAAATATGGAGCGTTTGGGAATTGCCCCTGCGGGGTTGGTAGAAGAAACCTTTGCTAATATCCCAAGTGATCCGCATGTTGGAGGGCTGAATCAGCCAAATGGGAATGATGATGATAAGTTGTACAGTCAGTTTCAACCGAGAATGGGTGTTGCGGCAAAAATTCGGGGAAAAAGGACCAACTTGTTTCGATCGAAGGAACAAAAGCTTTTATACTCTAAGTTGTTGAAGTGTGGGGTGATAAACCCTAGAAGTGTTGATTTTGATTTCCTGATGCTGTGAATGTTAATTTGAGGGAAAAATTCAATCTTCTTCAACTTGAACAGTTCTGTTCTGACTCTATAGAAGCCTATGCTAAACTCACTGCATATTTCTATTCGAATCTCAATTTCTTGGATGCGAATAGATTCTCTTTTAGTGTCCGAGATCAGGACTATGTGGTGGATGTAGATATGTTGGCTGATGTCATTGGGGTTGAGAGAGGGAGATATCAATCTATCAATGTCTCAATTGCTCGTGCTACATTGGAACTTGTTAAGGATAGAAGGACAAAGGAAAAGATTTCCTACTTGAGGATGAGCACATTTAACATTCTGCTTCACAAGATTGTTATTAATTGCCTCAGACCAAAATCTACTTCAAAGATTGATGTTTCAAACTCAGAGGCAAAGCTGATGTATGCCATCATTGCTAGGAAAAAGTTTTCTCTTCCTCACACTATTATGTTCCACATGTATAGAGCAGTGGTGAAGGACAAATGTCAACTTCCTTATCCAGGTCTTATGACAAAGTTATTCAGACATTTGAATGTTCAACCTCCACGAATTCTCTGTACTCGATCCTGTGATCATATGGTGGTAGGACTGAAAATGGTGACTAAAATGCGTCTGAAAGAACTTAGCAAGGCGTTGGAGAAATTCAAGGAGAAAACCCCTGTCAAAACTCATCAAATCTCTTCGGCAGCAAAAAGAAAAGGGAATGGGGCCCATGGTTGCTCCATCCAAGAAAAGAAGAGCTCTCATCGTTGAGGATGAAGATGATGAGGAAGACATCACCATTTCTGCAATGGCATTAAAGAATCTGAGCCGTTCTGTTCCAAAATCAAAGGAACAACAAGAGAAAGACTCAAAACAGAGGACTTAAGAAAGAGAAGATTTGGAAGCAGAGGAGAGAGAAGAAGAAGAAAGAGTTGCAGAGGAGGAAAGAATTGAAAAAGAAGAAGAAGAGAAAAGAGATCAAGAGGAAGGAGAACATAAGGAACACTCTTCTCCACCTGAAGGCATGGAAACAAGGGGAGACCGTGAGAAAAGAGGAATGTCCTCATATCCTGCTACTAGTGAGGGAGTCAGTCGCTCTCCAGTAGATCCAGAGGACATTTATGCCTCTCAATTTCCTGAGGAAAGACACGATATTTCATCGCCAAATCTACGTGACTATGCTGATTTACCATTGTCTGCCTTTACTCCATCTGATCGTGCAGAAGCCATTACGTAGACCGATAATTCAGCAGATTTTTGCAGAATTCTTGATGTTCTCTTGGAAATGTGGGGTCAGATATATGCTCTGGGATGCGAAGTTCAGAATTTGCTGAATGTAGGTCAAGCTTCTTCAGTTTCTTTGAATGATCAGATCCAAGCCCTTGCTCTTTAGATTCAAGCAAATGCTAAGGGTGAAGATGTAGCTCAACTGAAGGAAGAATTGAAAAAGCTGGAAGGCATCGTCCAGTCAATGGGAGATTTCCAGCTTGTTCGTGTTTCCAAGCAATCTTGACTCTATTCCATTTCATCTCAACCTTTTTTATGCTGACAAAAAGGGGGAGAGATACAAGATTTGAAACTTTGAACCTTAAACTTTTTGAACTTTTGGATTGTTTTGATGCTTGACTTGACTTTTGTGTCTGGGTGTGGACTGAATTTGGGATTTGAATTTGACTGCTTATATTAAGTACTATTGATATCTTATGGATGGCCTTACTCACATGTAAGACTAACCTATTTTATGTGGTTGCAAATTCTAGTGTTATCATTCATTAAGCCATTTATCCTTATAAGATATCCATATTTGTTTGAGTAATATTTTGCAGGTCAAAGTTATCCAAATCTGCAGGAAAATTTTGTCACCATAAAAAATGGGGAGATTGTTGGAGAAATCTTCATGAAGTGTTTTGAAGCTGACAAAACGTTTCCATCAATCTAGTCTGAAGATTTGCAGACTCTACTATTTAAAGTTTGAAGACCTCCGAACTGCCAAACTCAAGACTCAAAGTCTATTCTCATTGACAGTTTTTAATCCATTGAAGAAATGCTATCTAGAACTGAATGTTTTATTAAGGATATGACCTTATCGACTGGAGAAGATCTCTTGCCTGAATATGACATAACAAAATCCTTTATTTGATCATGATTGATTCGAAGATTAAGGATCCGATGATTGGCGAAGTATACCTGGAAGGTTCTACTTATGGAAACCGAGATCCTGATTGTATGGGCGAACATGATTGATGGGCTATCGACATGTTCCTTTAATAGCTCGAATGATCTTCCTAAGTGATTATGTCCAACGGGTAGATTGAAGGAATTCCTTTGGTAAGTGCCAACGGGTATGATGGCATAAAAAAGTATATAAGAAAGATGTTCCAGTTGTTCGAGTGTGTGCACGATAGAAGAATTCTAAAGTCTGAAGCTCATTGTTCATAGTCAATTCATTTGAGCGAAATCTTGTACGCAAAAGAGAGTCTATATTCGTGAGAAACCTTGAGGAAGTGTGGTAGAATATCTACATTGTGGAATTAAGGGACAACTTTTCCGTAACATCTCTTTTGTTCACAGTGAAATCCAGCCGATGGGCTGTCAGTGCGGAAGAGTGGACATAGGCTCGGAATAAGCCGAACCACTATAAACCTTGTGTTCAATTTTCTCTTCCCTACTCTCTGCTTTACTTTGATCTTAATACGTTTTTGTTAACCAAAGGAGAACTTCCTTTTTATTGTTTATTTTGTATTACTCACTTATCACGAGAAATTATTATACACCTATTCACCCCCCTCTAGGTGCTTATACTAGCTATCTCAACTATGAATCAAAGAGTCTTTACAGTATTACGTCCTTGATTCCACAGTGTAGAGACTCTGCTACATTTTCTCAAGGCCTCACAAATGTCTAAACTCTCTTCTGAGTACAAATTTTCACTCAACAAATGAATTAGCAAAGGACAATGAGCTTCAAACTTTGGAATTTATCTATCGCGCACACACTTGAATAACTAGAGCATCTTCCTTATATACTCCTCTATGCCTTCATATCCGTTGGCATCTTCCAAAGGAGTTATTCCAATCTACCTATTGGACATAATCAATTAGAGAGATTTCGAGTTACTTAAGGAATGTGAAGATAGCCCACCAATCTTGCTCGCCCATATAATTAAAATCTAGGTTTCCATAAGTAGAACCTTCCAAGTATACTTCGCTAATCAACGGATCCAATTTACTCGTATTGATTTCAAAACGAATAGTAGATGTTTAGATGCTATCTCCAGCCATGAGATAATCTTCAGCCAAACGGATCAAATCCTTAAAGATAAACTTGCATCTGAGTAAGATTTCTTCCTTGGTCTAGAAACTGTCGATGAGGGTAGACTTTAAGTCTTGAGTTTGGTGACCTTTAGACTTTGATGGAAGGAAACGTTTTGTCAACTTCAAATCAAATAAGGAAGTTTTCTCCAACAGAGTGGAGTTCGAGCCCTCAATTGGGGCTGGTCGAGGTAAAGCCGGTATAGGCGTGAGCTTTCGCCAAGACAAGTGGTGTCAGTTGTCTTGGTCGGCTCTTTTGAACCGTGAGGAGTGGCGGCATGAGTCAGTTTGGAATTAGCTCATCCGAGTTGAGCATGAGGCCTAGCTAAGTTTTGAGGGTTTGGTCCTTGGGCTAGAGTCAAACCAAAATAATGGGCTGGCTTTGAATTAGCTTAATTTGTGTGTTGGGTTTTGTTTTTTTCTCTTCTTTTTTTCTTTTTTTCTTTTTTTGTTTTGAGGATGCAGCTAGACCGAGCCCATTCATTGAGCCTAGTCTAGCCAAGGACATGGGCCGTGGGCCGGGTCGATGCGAGAGATCCAAATTATGTCTATTTATAATATAATAATATTATTTTAATATGAAAAATATTTTAAAAATCAATTTTTTTAAAAAAATTCTGAAATTAGGAAAAAGCTAGAAGAAATAGCTTTTGGTAGTCTTCAAAGAAAAATGCATGAAAAAATCCTTCAAAAAAAATATCAAATCTCAAGGTTTAAATAATATCGGGTCTTGATAGCACAATAATTGATTAATTAGTGTAATCAAGTCTTGAATCTTAATTTCTCTAGTTGTGCAGAAGTAAAATACATCTCCCAATATTTTACTTAGGTGTCTAATTGATCAATCACAAATCAATTAGTAGCGACTCCTAAATGAAAATGACTTGTAGATTAAAAATGGGATCATAAGTCATGAATTGGTGGGCTTGGGTGACCCCGTATGAAGCCTAGACTTAGCGCTTACCATTAACCTCTGTGCTCGGTAGGGTTTGAAGAGGTCGTAAAGCCAGTTCTCACTAAAACCTTGTTATCTTCCTCTTTTGAAAAAACTATATTCATGAAATCTGTATGATTTCATAGATTACTATCACGACCTAAAATTTGATGGTAACACTTAGAGGTAGGTCTTTCACTCATATGTGGAGATTGGAGTGTCAAAAACACATCTCACCACTATCCATTATTTAAGTCATTAATTCTATTTGTCATAAGGGAATTAGCATAGCAATCCACCATCATGACCCTCTATTAACATTTTAGTTTGAATAAAACCAAGATTTGAAAGATCTTAAAAAGAATTGAAGAGTAGAAACCTCACTTGAAGCTTGGAGTCAATCAGTACTTCCAACATAAGAGAAACATGGAAACCATATAAGAGCGCTTACAATTAAACTGGGGATTGGAAGTGATGTTCATTTAATATTCACTTAGCAAAGTGTTGATATATCCCAAAGAAAGAAATGCCATGATATGTAGGAAGGAAGTCGGTAGAAGACAACTTACCTAATTTTGATGCATAGTCAACAATTTACCCGATAATGAACGTTGAATTGTCGATGAATTACGAACAAAAATACTTCACGTTTGTCTGAATGTAGTCACGAGGAAAACATCCGATTTTCACAACGTAAATGTCAGTTGTTCTTGTAAAGGAGAAATGGAACGCCTTTTTTTTTTTCTTTTGATGCAAATGGGACAAGAAAAGGAGAGGAATTTCTAAGCATACGTTTTGTCAACCGTGCCAACGGTTATCTTCAAAATACTTTTATACAACTCCCTCATACCCTTTCAAATGGTGTCTTTCCATCGTAGCATATCAAAACGAAAGCGTTCTCATCGCACCCCATCATGGACGTACTAATTAAGTACAACATCTTCCACTCTGACATGATGGGCTTGATAGCATTTTATTAGAATATAAGGCATTCAACATTCATCATCCTTATAAAACAATTCATACTAGCAAGTAAACCGTGCGACCAATGAGTACACTTGCACTTAGGAGGTCAAATTATACACCTGTTAGGGATGACATAATGGCTACAACCCTAAAAAGAAATAAACAATTGATGTCTCACAGTGCCCCAGATATATTTTGTTACATCAGTCCAAGTATGCCTATCCTTTAAAGGCTATACTTGACTATTCTAAAAAAAAAAAAAAACACCACGTATTTATAATTATATCCACAACCACATACGGCGATATAATTGGTCGATCAGTAAATACATGTGATAAATGTAAAACAATAATAGTCTTCTTTCACACTCATGTCTCTTTCCATTTTAAAACAATTGCTTTCCTAAACATGTCCCATAAAGCCATATCTATCCATGACCGCCAGTAACATGCTAAAGTAGCAACATTGATCTTTCACTTCTAGAACATAGTCGGAAATAACATAGGGCACGAAATGAGGTAAATTATAAATTACCTCAAGGGCTTACACGATGAATAAATTGGGATAATTTTACTCATCTACCATTGTCGGTTGTATAATACACATGTAGTATGAATTACATGCTATAGTGGATTTCTCTTTCTATAAGAGCTTATATAATTTATTAAATACATCCACTATACGAATCTTAGCCTAAACATAGTCATGCGCTTCTCACGTACTCATGTTTAGCTCGAGTGCTATATTTGCTCACTTTCTGTAGCGCACAATTAAGTACTCGCATCCGGCATCTTTCATGCATATATGATTGTTGGACTATCATGTGTGGTCTTATTATAAACAAATCACAGACCTCATATTGACTCCAATCAATGCGACACATTATTTTATGTACTAAATTTGCTCTTTAGCATTCATTTGTACATAACATCTCATCTCAACATGCTAAATGTAGCACTTGAGGTGATTGCTCATGTGAGTGAGCCAATCATTGCTTGCTGACATACTTTTCAATAATATATGTGTGTATGTACCAATCTAATAATGGATTTATACTTATTGATAAAACATCAAGTCACTAATAAACAAACAATTACAATACATATGTCTATATATATAAAAACCAATGATCATCTACAATAACACATATCATGTTCTACGCAATCCTAGTGACATCTTGTGGGTCAAAAATATGTCTTTAGGAAAACAGCCTTCGTAAATGGATTATCAACCATTTTATTGGTTGAAATGTATTGTAGGATCACTTCTTTATGCACTATTATATCCCTTATGAAGTTGTTCTTTATGTCAATGTGCTTCATTATTCCATGATACTTGGGATCCTTCACATATGTAATAGCTGCTCGACTATCGCAATAAACTATTACTGGTCTTGGAACCTTAGTGACAGTGGCTAAATTTTCCAAGAAACATTTTAGCCATACTGCTTCTTGCACTGCGGCATAATACATCAAACTTCTGACTGCACTAGCGTAAGGAACAATTTCCATTAATTTATTTTCCTATAAAGTGTTAGGACACATCTCAATACTTAGGCCTTCACCTTGCATGACAGGGGCATAAATGGGATTACATTGCCGCATATTGAAACGTTCAAGAATCTTCATTATATAAGACTTTTGTGACAACCCAAATTTCTGATTCTGTTTTCAATTAAATAAGTTGGCATTTTCGTTGACATGCCTATAGTTTTATTCTCCGAGCTGATCACTCATGAGATGATTAGTCTATCAGGTGAGGCCGTGAAGGACTTTTAAACGTAATAAACTTGAAAATTCAACCAGGAATCGACTGCTCAACCGTGCTAGTTTGCAAGGATCATCACGGCACTGTCAGAATCGATCAAAGATCAGAGATAGGTCGATTCAACCGAGATATGTGATTAGAGTGTGGGTGATTCCACCTGATTTCAATATTCTCGTCGATCAGCACCAAACCAAATTTTCTATTGTTTTGGGCACCTTGTGCTGGTATTTGAAACCTCGAGATTTTCACGACAACCAAGAGTCGCCAATGAGTCGAAGATGTACATTGTGGATCAAAAATAATCGACCATGGGTCAATTGCACTAAAAATTCCTATAAGCTACTCGGTAGGCTAGGACGCGCTCAAATTGCACCAGATTGAAATTGAGCACGAATTTAAACCCGATTTTAGAAATTGAAAGTTCTGTCATGTCACAATTCATTTTAGGAACGTCGACTCATCCTCAAAAGATTTTTCTACAAATTGAGATTTTTTGCGAGGAAAAGCAAAGTAAAGCCATTTTTGATTGAGAAAGTCAGAGGACCACTTTTTATTGCATCTTTAGCCGTCAAGTTGGATCAATTGATGGGGAAAGATCATGAGATGACAAGGACACCTTGGCTGATTTGTTTGGACTTCAATTGGATTGATTTAAAGAGGAATTGATTGGGATTGAACGCCAATTGCACAAAATTCGTATGCCATGGGAGGAGGAACATTTTGGACCATTTGACAAGCTTCTTGAGGAAGCCAAGGGGTGGCAAATGGATGAGGGTGAGGGCTATGGCTAGTGGCAGCATGTGTGAGGAGAATTGGACAAGTGTTGAGGCTTGAAGGCCACCTTGGGGTCCCTTTACTTCAGCAACTTCTTCTCCCTCATCTAGCCCACCTTTCTCCATTGTTGTGCTTGTTGGAGAGCTTGAGAAACTAGAGGAAAGCCAACAGTAGCTAGTCAAAGCTCCCAGCTACTCGTCAAGAGCCACTGAACGCCGTCTAACCACCCGCCGAGCCAGCGAACTACGACCGCTTGCGGTCCAGTCGCGCGCCTGTTTGCATGTCACCACCGCCCGCACTTGCCACCCGCACCCTCCTTGCTGTCTAATGGAGCTGTCCCAGCCGCTGCGAGCCACCGTCAACCTCCTCAACCATCTGTCCAAGCCGCCTAGCCTCGCCATGCCCGTTTCCAGCAATTAGTCCCCTTCGGTTCCAGCTTGTTCGGCCAAGCACAGAAGCTAAAGCCAATAAGGGGTTTCGGTCTTCGATGCCCATTTTAGGTGTCTTCTTGGCCTTGGTTGGTGTTGCCACTTCAAGGTTTATCGCTCGCCTTGGTGTTGTTGTCGCTGTGAACTCACTGGAATGCTAAACCGGTGAGTTTACTCACTAAACTTTGCTTAGGGAGTTAATGATGCTTAAGGGGTATTTAGATTAGATTAGTTAAATGTTGAATAGATTAAGATATTTGATTAATTTAGTTGGTGGATTAATTAGCCTAATTAGGAGGTTAGATTAGTGTAATCTTAATTAGGAATTTATTAATTATTTACAAATTTTGAATTATTGAGTAATTATTTAATTATTATTTATTTGTTATTTAATTATTTAATTATAAAATTTTCGGAATTTATTTAATTATTAAATAATTCTGGAAATTTTGCTAGGATGGCCGATCATCAGATTTTTGTGCTAATTGCAATGGTGTGTTTAGATTCTACAATTGAATGCTATATTATGCAATTTGAGTGAAAATGGTGATTTTGGATAATTATTCCAAAATTGTGAAATAATGATATTTTATTTATAAATCCTGGGTGTCAATTCCGGGCACCGCAATAATCAGCTTTGGTGAGTTATAATATACATATATCAGCTTTGGTGAGCAATATTAATGAATCTCAGCTTGGGTGAGCGGTAATCGAATTGAGTCAATTGAATGGATTGATGGTTTGGCTGTATCTATTGATTGATTGAGATTTGAATTTTTACTAACTTGTAGGAAGGAACCGAGGCAAGGTAAGTCTTCGGACTCATGTGATTAGGCCTTTAGGTGTATTTCCTACCTAGTCGAAGTTTAGGGGGTGAACTTGCTGAGACATTGTCTCACACTATCATGGGCTTAAAATTTTCAAGTCCTTAGATGGCGGATCCTCCGAAGCGTTTTGGTAGGCTGTTGAGGGTCACTGAGCAGGTTTATAACTACGTCGATCCCATAAGTCATTGGGTCAATGAACTTGTGGTGACCACCGTCTAGGTCAAAGAGAACCTACCTTATAAGGTCCTTCATCAATACAGAGTATGGTTTTGCTATGGACCCAATGGATTCCCAGTGGGTCCCCTCAATTGTCTTGAAATCCCCACGGGGATAATAGATGCCACTCTAGGGTAGAGTGCAATTGATCCTCCAGATGGTTTGGTGGAGGACCCGACGCCCCTAGTGCTTGTGGAAATCGAAGAATTGGCGAATGAATCCGACTAGCTGGTCATAGGACATCTTTGTTTTGGAGACCAATCTTTTATAGATCTTTCTCTGATAGACTAGTACTATAAACAAACTAGTTTGTTGTGTATAACGGTGTGTGGTTCAGTTTTGAAAGTGTGGTCCTGCTTTTCTACCCCAATTGAGTTTTGTCTGGCGATTATTTATTTGCTTTCGCATGTGGAATAAAATAAATGGGTTGGCGACTCATCCTAGGAAGTCACAAATTTTATCGACCACAGAGGGATGTGCGCATGCTCGAGGTTCGGGGCATGGCATCTCCGTTTAAGTGGTATTAGAGCAGGTCTGTGAATGGAGTGATAAGGTGCGATGGTCTATGGGATAGTTAGTAGGATGGCTTTTATTTCATGCTGGTGCATGTAATTGATAGTTGTTTGGTAAATTGTTTTGGTGTAGATTACTCAAATTCTAATATAGTATTAGAATTGGAAAATAGGTATTTCTAAAGATCCTGTAGATGAGTGATCAGGAGTAGAGGACTCCTAGAAAGAGAACCATCGGTCCAGTGACTCAGGGTAGGATGCCAACAAGGGTCAGTACCTAAGGTGGACATGGTAGAGCCTAGGCTGAGGCCAGCGCTAATGGAGTAGCATTACCTCCTGTTGGTGTGAGGTAGTAGCCCCTGGTGATCTCAAAATCGAAGGGATCATGTAGGCACTTGAAGTTATGGGAGCATTGATAGGGCAACAGGCTCAGAATCAAGGCGTCGTTGTTGCAGCCATTGCTACTGCTGCTGTTGCCGCCGCTGCCGAGGCCACACCCACTACCGCACTTGTCGAAGTTCTAGTTGAGAATGTGGTGGTACCGAGAAAGAGACCGATTCATAAGCTCATCGCGCAATTCTTGAAGTTGAACCTGTTGAGGTTCAATGGCACAGCAGATCCTGAAGCTGTGTCTCTCTAGATCCAATATCTGGAGAAAGCTTTTGAACTTCTGATGTGCACCGAAGGTGAAAAGGTTGTCCTAGTAGTATACCAGCTATAGGGTAATGCAAATACGTGGTGAAGGGCCACCATAGGCATGGTTTTCCTTGAAGGCATGATTTCAGTATGGAACGCCTTTCTCAGAGCCTTCAATGAGAAGCTACTCTGGTAGCGCTCGCGAACAAAAGATGGAGGAATTCTAGTGCCTCCGTAAAGGGATGATGATCGTGGACAAATATGAGGCAAAAGGACAAATATGAGGCTAGGTTTGCTGAGCTATCTTAGTATATACCAAGACTGGTGGAAGATCCATAAGATAAAGCTCGGAGGTTCAGGAACAGCCTCCGAGCAGAGCTGAGGAGTCCACTAGTTCCATTCGACCTGAAAGATTACAACGAGGTTTATGGTCGGGCCCAGCTAATAGAAAGAGACCTAAGTGAACAGACTGTTGCGTTCGGTTCAAGGTTTAGTTCAAATCTAGATGGATTCCAGTTCGGGAAGAAGCGCATGACCGGAGGAAGGTATTATGTCTCGCCAAATAGCAAGAGTGGAATTGGAAAGTCAGTGCTGAGTAAAAATGGCACGTGTCGCTTTTGTGGAAGGAAACATGGTTCATCCCCATGCCATCTTTGGATGGGTGCATGTTTTGAGTGTGGCCAACAAGGTCACTTAGCCAAAGATTGTCCTAGAAGGCCAAGGGGACAACAGTAGTTACCGCTGCCGCCACCATTGGGTCAGAATAAGAGGTTTGTGCCACAGATCGCGCCACAGGGTGGACTGAACAAACCTCCAACTTAGGGAAGGACGTATGCTATCATGAGAATACAGGCTGAGGATGCGCCTAATGTAATTATAGGTACGGTTTCGTTGAACGATCATGCTACATATGCTTCATTTGGCCCTGGCGCCACTCATTCCTTTATAATTGAGAAATTTGTTAAGCTGGTAGGACTGAGTCTTGAGTTATTGGAGTTAGTGGTTAGCATATCTACACTATTAAAGGATAAGGTGTTAGTTGCATTGGGTTGTTTTGGTTGCAAGTTGGTGATTGGTGAGCGAGAGGGCAAGATAGATTTGATAGTCCTAGCCATGTATGATTTCGATGTGATAATTGGCATAGACTGGCTCACCAAGCAATGAGCTAAGATGGACTGTTCTCGTAAAGTGATTCAGTTTAACCTGCTAGAGGGTAAGCGTTTCGAGTTTACTAGAAGTCGAGGAGGACACTTGATTTCCTTGATCTCGTTGCTTGAGGCAACTTGTTTGTTAGACGGGGGTTGTCAGGCTTACTTAGTGGCTATCATGGATACGACAGTTAAGGAGCTAAAGATTGAAGACATCTCAATGGTACAAGAATTTCTAGACGTGTTTCCTAAAGAATTGTCAGGTTTGCAGCCAGAGAGAAAGATAGAGTTTGTGATCAAGTTAGCACCCGGGACAGAGTCAATATCTAAGGCTCCTTACCGGATGGTGTTGTCTAAATTGAAGGAACTGAAGGTGTAGATGTGGGAATTGTTGGATAAGGGATTCATACGTCCCAGTGCATCACCTTGGGGAGCACCAATTCTGTTTATGAAGAAGAAAGATGGTTCGTTGCGCCTGTATATCGACTATCATCAACTCAATCAGATGACGATCAAGAACAAGTATCCACTCCCGATGATCAACCTTGTTTGATCAGTTGCAAGGAGCATCGTTATTTTTCAAGATCGACTTGAGGATAAGGTATCATCAGCTGAGAATAAAAAAGGAGGACATACCAAAGTCAGCGTTTCATACTCGATACGATCATTATGAGTTCACTATAATGTCATTTGGTTTGATGAACGCTCTAGCTGCTTTTATGAATATGATGAACCGAGTGTTCAAAGAATATCTGGATCAGTTGGTGATCGTGTTCATCGACAACATCCTAGCGTATTCGAGAATTCCAGAGGAACATGAAAGATAGTTGAGGATAGTGCTACAGACTCTGAGGAATCATGAGCTATATGCCAAGTTCAGTAAGTGCGAGTTTTGATTAACTTGTGTGGTGTTCCTAGGTCACGTGATTTCAGGCAAAGGAATCTTTCCGTGGACCCGTCCAAGATCGAAGCAATTATTGTGGCATCCTAAAATTTCATAGCGACCTCTGGATGCATTACGACCTATGGAAAGGTGATGGAAGTGCCATTGGATTATGTTATGGCCTTTAGACCAATGAATTACAATAGAATAAGGCCAAACATTTTAATGGACAATTATTTGGTTGAAAATATATCCTATGCCCATGAGTGATTAAGGATTTGTATTAAAGGATAAATTGATAGGGACAAATTTTATTCTTGGCCATGTACTTTATAAGTTGGATTTTTATCGATTAAGGTTGCAAAATTTTATGGCCATGTGAATAATCGAAATTAAGTTATTATAAGTGGAGATTAAGGTGGATTATTAAGAAAGGGTGTGGGCTGATTTCTTAAGGCCCAAAACCCCCCAAAAACCAGCCCACCATTTCCCCCATTTGGTCGACCAAAGGCCTGGCCCAAGCCCGGCCCATTGAAGGCCCATCATGTGCATGGCAAAAATGCCAAGTGGCAAGAAAAGTTTGCCAACTGTTGCCCCTTTGTAACCAAGTGTCCCTCCATGCAAAAAAGGGAGCGTGCAAGGGTTTTATTCAACTCAAAAGGAAAAGGGGAAGTGGGCAGATTGAGAGAGAGGGTTACTGAGATAGAGAGAGAGAGGGAAATCGAGAGAGGGAGAGGGAGTGTGCGAGAGAAGAAGAGGAGGTCCGTTCACCGCCGCTTGTTCGTCGCCGTTCTTTCACCGCTTTGCCCGCCGTTTGTCGCTGTTTTGTGCTTAAATTCAAGGCAAGTGAAGTCCTAAAACCTACCCTTTGCATTGCTGTGTGTATTTGTAATAGATGGTAAGTCTTGGTTGTGGTAGATGGGATGGAATTTGGGAGCTATGGAGAGAGATTCGTTGGCCATGCATGCTGTTTCTGGAAAGACCAGTTTGACCATCTTTGAGTTTGTGTGTTGCATGTGACTTTTTAGTCGGAATCATGTTTTGATT
Source organism: Eucalyptus victrix (assembly GCA_016097545.1). Taxonomy (NCBI): domain Eukaryota; kingdom Viridiplantae; phylum Streptophyta; class Magnoliopsida; order Myrtales; family Myrtaceae; genus Eucalyptus; species Eucalyptus victrix. Next base: position 24,900,464 of record CM027839.1, on the reverse strand, counting down.
TCTGCATGAAAGTTGTAGAGAACACCTTGAAGAACAACATACTAAAATTTGAGGCAAAACGAACAAGGAATGGTAAGTAAAATGGTTTTTCTTTGGAGAGACTAGATCTGGAATTCGTCGTGATGACCTTCAGTGGTTTTGTGGTCTGTAAAGTAACCTTCTTGTTGAAATTTCACTTCAATTTTTTAACAAAAGTTGTAAAGGACATCCTGAGGTTTAACATATCAAAAATTTAGAGAAAACAAACAAGAATAGGTAGGTGAAATCGTGGTCCTTTGGAGATGGTTAGATCTGGAAATTTCGGTACTAGGAACAAAGATTTTAACCGACCATATTTAATTATCTAAGACTAATTTGACTCCGATGTCTGCATGAAGTATCTACCTTATGGTCTTTTCTCTCACATATTCGAATTTCATATTTGGGTATTTAATCGGAAATGTTTCTAAAACTGTGCAATCTGATGTGTTTGGACTTTGTAAGTTGTAATGCGTGGACTATATCATTTTGATATGAGGTTATTTTGGAAACTTGTTCTGCATGAAATATCTTTCTTCATGTCTTCCCTACAACATATCCAAATTTCGTAATTTCTGAAGTTCATTTTCCTATTTAACCGAAAATGTTTCAAAAACTGTGCAAGTTGAACTGTTAGAATAGTAGTGCTGTGATGCACGGTCTATACCAAATTATATGGGGATCTTTTGGTGTAGTGTTCTACATAAAATATCTACCTTTATGTCTTGACTATCACATGTTTGAATTTCATAATTTTTGAAGGTCATTTGGGTATTTAATTAAAAAAATTTCTAAAACTGTGCAAGCTGGATTGGGCGAATTTCAAAAACTGTAATGCATGGACTATTCTGTTTTGCATGAAATTATGGTGGTGTTGTGTTCTTCATGAGATATCTGCCCTTAGGTCTCGTCTATAATGTGCCAAGTTTTCAGAATTTATTAAATGTCATTTACTAATTTTCTGGAGTTTTAATTAGAGGAATGCATTCTGATTTATTTGAAACTGATGTGTTTTGAAAAATAAATGAAATTCTTCATGTGATGAAATACTTTGAGTGGTTGATTTTGCTGCACATGTGATGACATATGGAATGTTAATTGGTATGAAAAGTTGGTTGAGATCCTTGATATTGTTGCATCAAATGCCATGTTGAAATTGAGATACATGTATAAATGTGAATTGAGATGGTAACAAGACCGTTGGAGGTGTGAGCCGACGATGCCCCGGGAGTGTCGGGATGCCCGGAATGTGGGGGTGCTGGATGCTCGGTTGTATTACGATACATGCCCGGATGTCCTTAGGAGTTTCGAGATGCTCGGTGGTATACGGTACGTAATTCCAGGGGGAATAATTGGTGGTATGGTGGTACGTAATTTCGGAAGCCCCGGAGGTGTGTCCTGGGGAGATACCTCGTGATGCCAGTTGGGATACGAGATGCCCGGAATGTGGGAGTGCCAGATGCCTAGAGGTGTGTGCCAGAGGTTCCTCGCGATGCCAGGTTGGGTGCAAGCGATAAATTGTGGGATGCAAACATTGTGCATGGGTGTATGCATATGGCATGATGCATGATCTGCTTATGAAAATAAATTAATGCTATTTGATATTGAAAATGCGATCATGAAGGCATGAATGGATCTCATGGTGATGTATGATTGATAGCATGGATGATATGAATCATGGTGGTATACGCACGATGGCATGGTGAGATATGATTGCGAGGAGGAGGATAGCAAAGGAAGGAACTTTTGGATGCCAACATTGATCGATGGACTTTAAGTATACGACTATTGGAAAAGATATCAGTCATCTTTTGAAGTTTAGCCAAATGTAGAAGACCTTGGCATTTCGATGTACCGACTAATGATATCCATCTGCTTTATGTAAATAAAAGTGTTTGGCTTTAACTTATATAAGATGTTTAGTTGGTGTGTATCGTTTTCTGAATATAAGGAAGGGAGTTGTTGGATATGCTTCTGTTATATGAATTGCACAAGGGCCCGATCTAAAAGATGTAAACCCCCAGGTTGTATGGACCCACTGCAATTAAAATGGTATCAGAGTGACATGTTATTAGGGAAAGTGAAAGGTAAGCGAACTATGGCGACCCTAACGGATCGGGGGCTGTCGAGGGGTGCCACAATTATCAACTAGCCAAGACCGACGACAGTGACATAAATCAGAAGTTTCTTGGGTTTATAAGGGTTTCAGCGCTAACATCGCCTTTGACTCGATTATTGAAGAAGGAAGAGAAATTCGTGTGGACAGACAAGTGCGAGTGTAGTTTCCATGAGCTTAAGCAGAAGTTGACTACCGCACCTATGCTAACCATTCCATCTGGTCTTGGAGGATACAAGATCTATAGTGATGCGTTGTTTAGAGGACTGGGTTGCATATTGATGCAACATGGTAGGGTTGTTGCATATGTGTCTCGTCAGTTGAGATCTCATGAACTGAATTACCTGACGCATGACTTAGAATTCACAGCAATCATGTTTGCTCTGAAGATTTGGAGACATTATTTGTGTGAAGAAAGATTCCAAATCTTCACTGATCATCTAAGTCTCAAGTATCTATTCTCTTGGAAGGAGTTGAATATGAGACAGCGTCACTGGATGGAACTCCTGAAGGACTACGATTGTGGTATTCTGTATCACCCTGGAAAGACGAACAAGGTCGCCGATGCGCTGAGTCGAAAATCTTTAGGGGCGCAGATGGTGCTCAAAGAGTGGACTTTACTTGATGAAGTTAGAGATTCTGTTTTCAAATTTGAGGTAGGCCTCATTTCGAATCTTATGGACACTCTCATAATTGAGTCGGAAGTACAGATTAGAATTAAGATGATTTAGTGGACAGACCAAAAAATTCAGAAGATTCTGCAAGAGAATATCGAGAAGAAGAATGCTGACTTTTAGGGTTCTGAGGATGGAACACTAAGGTTCCAAGGACAACTGTGTGTACCTGACGATGTAGAGCTTAAAGAAGAGATCTTGTTAGAACATCATCGTAGCAGTTACAGCATTCATTCTGGCAGTAAAGATGTATTAAAATCTGCGTCAACACTATTTGTGGTCCGATATGAAGGCGGACATCGCCAAGCATGTCGCCAAGTGTTTGACGTGTCAGCAAGTGAAGGCATAACATTGTAAGCCGGGTGGACTTCTGCAACCTCTCAAGATCTCTGAATAGAAGTGGGAGCACATCACAATGGACTTTGTGACAGGTTTATGAAGGAGTCAAAGGGGTAACGATTCCATTTGAATAGTAGTCAACAGATTAACGAAGTCGGCACACTTCATTGCAGTACAAAATGACCTTGATTTGGATAGGCACACAGAGTTGTACGTGCTTCAGATAGTTTGTTTACATGGAGTGCCGGGGACGATTACTTCAGACTGAGACCCGAGGTTCACGGCTACCTTTCGGAAAAGCTTATAGAGTGCTTTGGGAACGAAACTACAGTATAGTACGGCCTATCATCCTTAGAAGGATGGCCAGTCTGATAGGATAATTCAAACCCTCGAAGACATGCTGTGAGCTTGTGTGTTGGATTTCAAGGGAAGCTGGCAGAAACAACTTCATCTCGTCGAGTTCGCCTATAACAACAGCTACCAGCAGAGCATTCAGATGACTCCTTTCGAAGCGTTGTACAGCAGAGCGTGCAAAACGCTAGTGTGTTGGGATGAGGTTGGAGAATGAAAGATCACAGGCCCAGAGTTAGTCCAACAATCAATGGATGCAGTTGCCGTCATGAGAGATAGGTTAAAGACTGCTCAAAGCCACTAGAAAAGCTACGTAGACAAGCATTGAAGGCCGTTGGAGTTCAAAGTTGGTGGTCACGTTTTTCTAAAGGTGTCACCAATGAGGGGTACTTCGCGCTTTGGTAAGAAGGGAAAGTTGAGTTTGAGGTACGTAGATCCATTTGAGATTCTAGAAAGAATTGGGATCCTAGTCTATCGTATTGCATTACCGTCTAGGTTGGCGCAAGTGCATGACGTCTTTCACATTTCAATGTTGAGGAAGTATGAGCTTGACCCCACCCATGTGCTTAATTTTGAGGAATTGGATGTGGACGACAAAGTTTCGTATGTAGAAAGCCCAGTTTAGATTATGGATCGCAAGGAGCAGGTTCTGCGCACCAAGACCATCCCATTGGTCAAAGTGGTCTTGCAAAACCACGACACTGAAGGAGCAACCTAGGAAAGTGAAGAGTCAATGAGACGACTGTACCCCCACCTTTTTGTTTAAAGATTGTAATGGTTTAAATTACGAAGACAAAATTTTTAAAAGAGGGGAGGAGTTGTGACATCCTAAATTTCTAATTATGTTTTCAATTAAATAAGTCGGGCTTTTCATCGACTCGCCTATAGTTCTATTCATCGAGCTGATCACTCATGAGATAACTAGTCTATCGGGTGAAGTCGTGAAAGAATCTAAAAGCAATAGACTTGAGAATTCAACTGGGAATCGACTGCTCGACCGTGCTAGTCTGCAAGGATCATTACAGCACTGTCAGAATCAATTAGAGATCAGAGATAGGTCAATTCGACTGAGATATGTGATTAGAGTGTGGGCGATTCCACCTGATTTCAATATTCTCATTGATCAGCACTAGATCGATTTTTCTATCGTTTTGGGTACCTTGTATTCGTATTTGAAACCTTGAGATTTTCACAACAATCAAGAGTTGCCAATAAGTTGAAGATGTACATTATGGATCGAAAATATTTGACCATGGGTCAATTGCACTGAAAATTCCTATAAGCTACTCGGTAGGTCAGGACGCGCTCAAATCGTACCAAATTGAGATTAATTGCGAATTTAAACCTAATTTCAAAAATCGAAAGTCATATCATCTCACAATTCATTTTAGGAATGTTGACTCATCCTCAGAAGATTTTTCTGCAAACCGAGATTTTCGGTGGAAAAGCAAAGTAAGGTCATTTTTTATCAGGAAAGTCAGAGAATCGTTTTTGATTGCATCTTTGGCCATCAAGTTGGATCAATTGATGGGGAAAGATCATGAGATGGATGAGGACACCTTGGTTGATTTGTTTGGACTTCAATTGGATTGATCTAAAGAGGAATTGATTGGGATTGAAGGCCAATTACACAAAATTCGTGTACCATGGGGGGAGGAACATTTTGGACCATTTGGCAAGCTTCTTGAGGAAACCAAGGAGTGGAAAATGGCTGAGGATGAGAGCCATGGCTGGTGGGGGCATGTGAGAGGAGAATTGGACAAGTGTTGAGGCTCGAAGGTCACCTTGGGGTCCCCTTTCTTCAGTAGCTTCTTCTCCCTCATCTAGCCCACCTTTCTCCATTGTTGTGGTTGTTGGAGAGCTTGAGAAACTAGAGGAAAGCCGGTAGCAGCCAGTTGGAGCTCCCTACTGCTTGTTGAGAGTTATTACACATCGTCCGACTACTTGTTGAGCAAGTGAACCGTGACAGCTCGCCATCAAGTAGTGTGCCTGCTCACGCATTGCCGCCGCCCACACTCACCATCTGCCGGAGCTATCCTAGCCGCTATGAACCACCGTTGACCTCCTCAGCCACTCGTCGAAACCACCTAGCCTCACCATGCCCATTTCCTACCCTTAGTCCCCTTCAGTTCCAGCTTGTTCGGCCAAGAACAAAAGCTGAAGCCAGCAAGGTGTTTCGGTGTTCGAGGCCCATTTTAGGTGTCTTCCCGACCTTGTTTGGTGTCGCCGCTTCGAGATTTATTGCCCGCCTTGGCGTTGCCATAACCGTGAACTCACCGGAATGCTAAACCGATGAGTTTACTTACTAAACTTTGCTTAAGAAGTTAATGACGTTTAAGGGGTGATGCAAGCTAAGGGTAGGCTTTCTTAAACAGTAGGATTGGGAGAGTGACTCGCACACGGGAAAACAAGATGAACATAAATTTCAACACTGCGCAAGCTCAGGAGAATAGTCGTATCTTTGTCGATACAGATCATATCGACCTGATTTCAAAGTCAAATGAACAAAGACTTATGGATCTACAATTTCTATGGTTTGGTTTTTTTGAAATGAGCACTGTAAGATGATCGAAATTGGGTTGGAAATAATGAACAAAATAGGAAAAGATAGAAACTTCGTTGGTTGCTCTTCTAGGCTTCCAAGGAAGTTGAAAGGACACCGATTCTCCTAGATTGATGACTGCAACTCTTCAAGGATGCAGGTTTCGAAAAGCTCCAACTCTTCAAGGACGAAGTGAAAACTCTTCTAGATTTTCAAGGATATGAACTCTACAAGGTTCACGATACTTGTTCACGATACTTGCTTCAAAACAAAGTTTTTCATTTATCAAAAGTCGTCATCTTCTACAATGAATTGGATGGCTTATATTGTCAAAGAAATAAAGATAGAGCATAGAAACTTGAAAGCATTAAAGAGCTTAGGAACTAGAAACTAGAAACTAGAAAAATAATAAAGAGTTAGGAACTCGAAACTAGTAAAAGCATAACATCTTCATGGCTCCCAAGGTGTCTTCTTTCAAACTTCTAGGATGGACTCAAGATATCGATATGGCTTCTCGGTTTCGTCGAGCTTGAATGCGGGCCGATCTTCTTGGTCGAGAGAGTTGGTCTTCAATGCAAGCTGCATCAAGGGGTGTTTAGATTAGGCTAAGCATGTTTAGGTGGTTAGATTAGATTAGTTAAATGCTGATTAGATTAAAAAATTTGATTAGTTTAGTAGGTTGATTAATTAGCCTAATTATGAGGTTAGATTAGTGTAATCTTAATTAGGAATTTTATTAATTATTTTCTTTAATTTAATTATTGTGTAATTAATTAATTAATTGTTATTTAATTATTTTATTATAAATTTTTTTGAAATTTATTTAATTATTAAATAATTACGAAAATTTCGCTAGGATGGCCGATCATCGATTTTTGTGCTGATTGCAATGGTGTGTTTAGATTTTGCAATTGAATGTTATATTATGCAATTTGAGTGAAAAAAGGTGATTTTGGATAATTATTCCAAAATTGTGAAATGTTGATATTTTATTTATAAATCTGGGTGTCAGCTTTTGGCACTGCAATTAGTTTTAAGGATGAGATCGAATCGTGGGATTTTAAGGGAATGAATACCAATTTCTCTCGTTCAAAAATGAATCAATAGCTTAGGTGAGAATAAATCAACTTAGGTGCATAAAAGAGCTTTGGTGAGCAATCAATAGCTTTGGTAAGTAATAATCAGCTTTTGTGAGCAATAATCAGCTTAGGTGAGCATAAAACAACTTTGGTGAGCTATAATATACATATATCAGCTTTGGTGAGCAATAAAATATATATGTATCAATTTTGGTGAGCAATATTAATCAATCTCAACTTAGGTGAGCAGTAATTGAATTGAGTCAATTGAATGGATTGATGGTTTGGTTGTATCGATCGATTGGATCGATTGATTGAATGAGATTTGAATTGTACTAACTTGCAGGAAGGAACTAAGGCAAGGTAAGTTTTCTGACTTGTGTGGTTAGGCCTCTAGGCCTATTTTCTTCCTAGTCGGAATTTAGGGAGTGAACTTGCTGAGACATTGTCTCACCCCATCATGATCTCAACATTTTTAGGTCCTTAAATGGCGGATCCTCGGAAGCGTTTTGATAGACCAATGAGGGTCATTGAGTGGGTTTATAACTGTCATGCCTCGATCCTCAGGCACGCAGACATCCCTTACCTTTGGTAGATTTTAAAATGCGATATCCCAGGACTACGTATCGCCGACCCTTTCATTTTCAATATGCACATGCAAAAGAAATGATAAATCCCAAGACAATAAAACAATGGGATAGAAAAGTAGGGCTATATTTTTATACTGAAATTCACAACTACTCTTTTATACAAGCACCTCATAGTATATAATGCAATACTATTCTCAAGGGTTTGATTTAACCCTTATCCACATATAATCAAGGTCTGATAAAATAGGATGGGATCTCAATCCTCATCTTGGTCATACTCAGGATCCTCCTCATAGTCATCTTCTTCTCCAAAATCTTCCTTCTCATCTGGTTCCATATTAGAGTTCTCCTCTTCAGATTCCTCCTCCTCAGGCTCCTCATCAAGGTCCTTAAATGGTTATTCAATAACCATTGAGACCACGTCTCAGCAAGTTCTACCCCCTAAGACCCGATTAATAAACTAATACACCTTAGGGCTGCCTATGCACAACATGGTCAGAGAACTTACCTTGGCCTCGAATTCCTCCTGCATATTAGCACAAATCAAATAGGCATCCAAGCAATCACATCACTGATCAAAGCATCGATTAAATCGACCTAATCAATTACACGTTAACATGACCACTCACGGTCATTTTCATTCGATCAATCAATTCACAACATTAGAATGAAGCAATAATCAATCGACTTAGTCGATTACATGTCATCACGACTCATGCTTGGTCGGCACATTCAATACTATTTATAAGTCCGACCATAGTCTAGGACAGCTTACTCTAAGCTGATATATAGATAGTATAGCTCACCAGAAGCTGCCAGATCCACTAATCTGATACAATAATGTGCTCACCAGAAGCTGCCAGCCATACTCTTATAGTATGCCGGAAATAATATATATGTTCATCAGAAGCTGCTAGTCATACTCTTATAGTATGCCGAAAATAATATATATGCTCACTAGAAGCTGCTAGTCATACTCTTATGGTATGCCAAAAATAATATATATGCTCACCAGAAGCTACTAGCCATACTCTTATAGTATGCTGAAAATAATATATATGCTTATCAGAAGCTACCGGCCATACTCTTATAGTATGCTGAAAATAATCATTTAATCAAATCACCATTTTTATCTTTCACGATAAAATATTTATGTGTGGGTACACGGTTGGCCATAGCCAAAATATAATAATTTCCTTTCCATAAATCCCACCATTTTATATAGCCTACCAAAACACTTTTTTGTGTTGTCAACCAACACTAGGTTATTTTCCAATTAATTATCCAAATTAATTATTTCGGAAAATAATCTTATAATCACAAACAATTCATTTCAGCACAAAATAAAACTCAATTAAATAAATGAACTTCATCACGACAATCAGCACAAAATTCCGATCACCGGCCATCCCAATTGAATTTCCAGGAAATAAATAATTAAATAATTAATTTCAATAAATAAATAAATAAATACAATAAATTCAATTTAGCACAATATAAAGCATAAAATCCCAGTCACTGGCCATCTTGGTTGAATTTCTGGAAAATAAATAATTAAATAATTAATTTCAAAAATTAATATTTAATTCATAAAAGTTGCACTTAGGCCCGAATTGCCTAATTAACACTCAATAAGGGTCGGGAAAAATCCCAAGAAACATCCAATAAATACTATAGGCAATTCTCTATCTAAGTACACTAACCACCTAACTAATATGCAACGCAATCAACTAATAATCACCAATCCATTCTAATCTAACAACCTAATTGCACTTAATTAAATCTAATCAATATTTAAGTATAATTAGCAAACTAAGAAGGTATTAGTGAGTAAAACTCACACAAAACGATGGGATCGACGCGAGAATCGACTTTCCTCAAAGCGGGCCAAGCATCGGGGAACGGGAAGACGGCCAAAACGGGCCAAAACCTCACTTTCATACCCATTTCTGCAACCTTCTATTCACTACTGGTTAAGGTGGATCAAGGGCTGATTCGAGCTAGATAGGGCTGGCGGAGGACGAGGGGACTCTAGTTGTGGCATCCCAAAATTCAAGTCATCCTCTAGAGAAATTAAAGCCTATAATTAGGTAATGAAATTACCTATAGTCTATGTGTTAGCCATTAGTCTTTTTAATTAGAAGATTTGTGCATGTGATTGTGATAATTGAAATTTGATAGATTAATAATCTATGCTTGGCCATGCACTTTATGAATTAAATTTCAATAAATGAAATGTCATAAGACTTTGGCCATGTGAAAAATTTAAAGTTTAAAATATTTATAGAAGAAATTAAAAAAAAAAAAAAAGAGAGGAAAATCAATTTTTAGGTTGGGCCTTAGGCCCATTGGCCTAAGCTTTTAATGGGCCAAGTTGGCCGGCCCAATAGATACCCAAAAGGAGTGGTCGACCGGCCCAATAGAAGCCCAAAAAGCCCAAGCCCAAATTCAAAAATCCATAGGACAAGTGGCACTAGACTCTCATGCATTGGCTTAGGGAAGATGGCCATGCATTGGCTGGTTTGTAGGCAAGTAATCATGAGGATTTGGGGGTATAAGAGGGAAGAGAGAGAGAGAGAGGGTGGCCGGATTTTCTCATTTGGCCAAGAGAGAAGGTGAGAGAGAGAGAGAGATTTTGAGAGAGAGGGGGAGCGGCCGAGAGAGAGAGAGAGGAGGAGGAACCACTGTCCGTCCGTCGTGTGCTGCCATGTTCGCCGCCCTACGCTGTCGTCCGTCCGGTCTAGAGGCAAGTGGCAATCCTCTAGCTTCTCTTGCAAGCTTGTATTTTGTTTACATGTCGAATTTTTGGATGTTAGATGAAAAAAACCGAAGCATGGATGAGTTGTGTGTGAATGGTGTGACTGTTCTTGCTCGGATCGCGTGAGTCAGAAACTTGTTTGAGCTTACATGTGTGTTTAGAGTCTGATTTTGGCTTCAATTTCTTTATGAGAGTTGTATCTAACATCTTGAACTACAACATAATAAAATTTTGTGGAAAATTATGGATATTGGAGGGGTTAAAGTCTCATCCTACGGAGACCTCAGATCTGGAGAGTTTTTACTGACCTCTTGCTGGATTCGTGATTGCATGTTGGTTTGTGATGAGAATCTCGCTTAGATTTCTTCATGAACGTTGTAGGGGATATATTAAACTACAACATACTCAAATTTGAAGTGAAATGAACAAGTATAGCCTAGTAAATCGACTAGATCTTGAAGACGATGATTCTGGTGATGTATTCCGAGACACCCGAGACTTCAAGGACCTAAATGATGACTATATTCTGGTTATTTGACCTAGATCTCTTCATAAAACTTGTAAAGGAAATATTGATATATAACATATCCAAATTTCAGAGAAAACGAAAGAGAATAGATAGGTGAAATCTTAATATTTCGGAGATGTGTACACTGGACGATGCGGTAGTGGATCCAGAAGCTTCGTGAGACTGTATAAAATAATCTAAAAAGAATCTGGCTTGGAGTTCTTCATGAAAGATGTACAAAAATGTCTTGGCTATAACTCGGTAAAATTTCGTAAGTTTTGGAGGTCGTATGTATATTTTAATCGAATTACTTCGGAGACTGCATTCTGGTTTCATCCGAAAAGTATATGCTGTTTTGTGTGAATTATGAAATTGTGTGAAATTTTATTGGCCGTGTATTTTGCATGAAATCATTACCCGATTGTCTTATTTATTAATTGCCTTAATTTTATGATTTTTTAGATTATATAAATAATTAAATTTAATATTTTTGAAAATGGCATGAGCTGGAATTTAAATAAGTGTAAAAAGGGCATGATAAATGGATTATTTTAATTGGCATAAATTCTATGAATTTTATTTTATAAATAGTTGCACCATGTAGTATGTGTGATAAGGTCTTGATGTATACATTGCGATGCATGTATGAATTCAATAATGAATATGATCTTGATTGCCATCACATCACATGCCATGTTAAAATTGAACTATAATTGAAGATGAGAAATGAGATGTATGAGAATATGCATCGTGGTGATGAGAAGATCGTCGGAGGTTGAGCCGACAATGCCCCGGGAGTCGGGATGCCCAAAGGTTCGAATGAATCGATGCCCTTTGGATGCCTGGTTGTATTATGAATACATGCCCAGAGGTTTTCCCCGGGAGTGTCGGGATGCCCGGATGTATTATGATACATACCCGGAGGGTGAGGGGTTGTATCATGATGCATGCCCGGAGGGTAGGGGAAACCATTTTCATGGCGAGCCCTGGAGATTCCTCACAATGCCAGGTGGGGTGCGAGATGCCCAAAGGTTCGAATGAGTCGATGCCCTTTGGATGCCCGGTTGTATCTTGGATACATGCCCGGATGCCTCGTGATGCCAGTTGGGATACGAGATGCCCGGAATGTGGGGGTGCCGGATGCCCGGTTGTATCTTGGATACATGCCCGGATGGTTCTCACAATGCCAAGATTGGGCGCGAGTGATGAATGTGGGATGCAAACATTGGTCCCGGGAATGAGAAATGTGGCGGTCCAAGATGAAAATTGGAATTAAATCATGCATGGTGATATATGCATGACATGATGCATGGTGATATATGATGATATGATGATGATGTTACATGCATGGATGCATGGGAATGATGATGGTACATGTGATATGATGATATGCATGATGATGATGATGATGATGATGATGATGATATATGATATATGATATGGCATGATGACATGTGTAATGTGATGATGTCATGATGATGATGACATGAATATGATTACAATGATGCCATGATGATGATGACATGTGTGATGTGATGATGTCTTGATGATGAGGACATGTATATGATGTGATGATGCATGATAGTATATGCATGGCTTCAAGGTAAGTAACGCCTGCAATGCATGTATGACTTGCATGATACATTGAGTGGTTATTGAATTCCTTTACCTGCTGAGTGGTTGTACTCATCCCTTTTGGGAACCAACATTTCAGATTAGTAGATGGTTTGAGCGGTTGGATATGACCGCAAGGAGAAGGATAGCAAAGGAGGGAACCTTTGGACGCCGACATTGGTTGATGGACCTTAAAATACGATTGTGGGAGGAGATGTCGATCATCTTTTGAAGTGTAGCCGAGTATAGGAAACTATGGCATTTTGATGTACCGACTAAAGATGTCCATCTGCTTTATGTAAATAAAAGTGTACAGCTTTAACTTTTATAAGATGTTTAGTTGGTGTGCATCGTTTTCCGAATATAGGGAAGGGAGTTTGTTGGATGTGCTTCCGTATATAGATTACGCAAGGGACCTATCAAAAAAAAAATTAATGTAAACCCCCATGGTTTTATGGACCCACTACAATTGAAATGGTATCAGAGTGACATGTTAATTAGGAAAATTGAATGGTAAGCGAACTGTGGCGACCCTAATCGGATCGGGGACCGTCGAGGGGTGCCACACTAGTGAGGCCGGACGGTGGTAGGAGGAGGTCGAGCGGCGGCCTATGTTGGCTGAACAAGACTGAATCGAGGCAAAACAGGGGCTGGGGTCGCACAGTAGGGACGGCAGGTGCGAGCGTGAGGCGGCGGAGCGCACGGTGTCGCGTGGGCGACGGTGCGGCGGCATCCAGGCAGTTGGTCACGACTCCTTTCGGCAACGCTGGACATTGCTTCTGTTTCCGCTGTCTTCTGGTTCGCACAAGCAAGAGGAGGGAGAGAGAGTCGGTCACAAGAGAGTGAGGGAAGAAGAAAGAGAAGGGAGAGGTTTGAAAAGTCAAAGAAAGGAAAAGTAAAGAGGAAGATAGCTAAGCATTCAGTGGAGGGGGCCGCACACAAGGGGGAAAAGAGAAAAAGGGAGAGAGAGAGAAAAAGAAAAAGAAAGAAAGAAAGAAAGAGGGAGAGAGAAACTTGGTCCCCGTTAGCACTTTGCATCCAAAATCCCTCTTGAATTTCTCTCAATTAACTCTCACAAAAATCAATTGATATTCCATTATCAAATTGATTATTTTCCATATCCAAGAATCTCTCATGCTTCTCAATTTCGCCATCATAATTAATCTTTAGTTTCAATTGAACGAAAATGGCCACACGACAACTTTTTCCCAAAAAGTGTCGGGTGTAAAAAAATTTTCTCGAGGATCGAGTCGATACTCCCAAAATTTATTGTGACATGACAGAAATTCTAATTTCTAAAATCGGACTTAGATAGGCGGTTAATTTCACTCCGATGCGCTTTCAGTGTGACCTTAGCTATCAAAGAAATGCACAAGTCATGAATTTAAAGATCTTTCCTACTACTACCCCAAAGGTCAACGCACCATATCACTCCAATACCTAACCAATTCTCAGACACTTTCATTTTCAATATGAACATGCGAAATCAGTTATAAATCCACAGACAATAAAACAATGGGATAAAAAAGCAAGGCTATATATTTATACTGAAATTCACAACTACCCTTTTATACACCTCATAATATATAATGCAATATTATTCTCAGGGGTTTGATCTAACCCTTATCCACATATAATCAAGGTATGATAAAACAGGATGGGATCTCAGTCCTCATCTGGGTCATACTTAGGATCCTCCTCATGGTCATCTTCTTCTCCAAGATCTTCCTTCTCATCTGGTTCCACATTAGAGTTCTCCTGTTCAGATTCCTCCTCCTCAGGCTCCTCATCACGGTCCTGAAATGGTTATTCAATAACCATTGAGACCGCGTCTCAGCAAGTTCTACCCCTTAGGACCCGATTAGTAAACTAATACACTTTAGGGCTGCTTATGCACAACATGAGTTAGAGGATTTACATTGGCCTTAGATTCTACCTGCATATTAACATAGATGAAATAGGCATCCAAGCAATCACATCACTGATCGAAGCATCGATCAAATCGACCTAATCGATTACACGTCAACAAGACCACTCATGGTCATTTCCATTCGATCAATCAATTCACAACGTCTGAATGAACCAATAATCAATCGACCTAATCGATTACATGTCATCACGACCATGCTTGGTCGGCACATTCAATACTATCTATAAGTTCGACCATAGTCCATGATTGCTCACTCTAAGCTGATATATAGATAGTATAACTCACCAGAAGCTGCAAGATCCATTGATCTGATATAATAATATGCTCACCAAAAGTTGCCAGCCATACTCTTATAGTATGCCGAAAATAATATATACGCTCACCAGAAGTTGCCAGCAATACTCTTATAGTATGTCGAAAATAATATATATGCTCACTAGAAGCTGCCAATCATACTCTTATAGTATGCCAAAAACAATATATATGCTCACCAGAAGCTGCCATCCATACTCTTATAGTATGCTGAAAATAATATATATGCTCACCAGAAGCTGCGACCCATACTCTTATAGTATGCCGAAAATAATATATATGCTCACTAGAAGCTGCCAGCCATACTCTTATAGTATGCTGAAAATAATCATTTAATCAAATCACCATTTTTGTCCTTCTCGATAAAATATTCGTGTGTGGGTACACGGTCGACCTTAGCCAAAATACAATAATTTTCTTTCCATAAATCCCACCATTTTATATAGCCCACCAAAACACTTTTTGTGCTGTCAACCGACACCCGGTTATTTTCCAATTAATTATCCAAATTAATTATTTTAGGAAAAAAATCTTACGATCACAAATAATTCATTTAGAATAAAATAAAGCTCAATTAAATAAATGAACTTCGCCACGACAATCAGCACAAAATTCCGGTCATTGGCCATCCCAATTGAATTTTCGAGAAATAAATAAATAATTAAATAATTTAAAAAATTAAATACAATAAATACAATAAATTCATTTTAGCACAATATAAAGCTCAATTAAATAAACGGACTGCACCACGATCATTAGCATAAAATCATGGTCTTTGGCCATCCCGGTTGAATTTCTGGAAAATAAATAATTAAATAATTAATTTCAAAAAATTAATATTTAATTTCTAAAAATTCCACTTAGGCCCGAATTGCCTCATTAACACCCGATAAGGGTCGGAAAAATCCCAAGAAGCATCCAATAAATACTATAGGCAATTCTCTATCTAAGTACACTAACCACCTAACTAATATGCAATGCAATCAACTAATAATCACTAATCCATTCTAATCTGACCACCTAATTGCACTTAATTAAAGTGAATCAACATTTAAGTATAATTAGCAAACTAAGAAGGCATTAGTGAGTAAAACTCACACAAAATGACGAGATTGATGCGAGGATTGACTTTCCTCAAAGCGGGCCGAGCAACGGGGCTCGAGAAGACGGCCAAAACGGGCCAAAACCTCATTGTCATACCCATTTCTGCAACCTTCTATTTGATGTTGGTTAGGGTGAATCTGGGGCTGATTCAAGTTGGACAGGGCCGGCGAAGGGCGAGGGAACTCCGATGAGGTCGGACGGTGGCCGGAGGAGGTCGAGCGGCAGCCTATACTAGCCGAACAAGACTGAACCAAGGCAAAACAGGGGCTGGGGTTTTGCGGCCGAGACGGCAGGCGCGAGCGTGAGGCGCAGAGCGCGCAGCATCGCGCGGGCGGCAATGTGGCAGTTGGTCACGGCTCCTTCCGGCAACGCTAGACGTTGCTTCTATTTCTGTTGTCTTCTGGTTCGCACAAGCAAGCAGAGGGAGAGAGAGTCGATCACAAGAGAGTGAGGGAAGAAGAAAGAGAAGAGAGAGGTTTGAAAAGTCAAAGAAAGAAAAAGTAAAGAGGAAGATAGCCAAGCATTCGGTGGAGGTGGCTGCGCACGAGGGGGAAAAGAGAAAAGGGGAGAGAGAGAAAAAGAAAATGAAATAAAGAAAGAGGGAGAGAGAAACTTGGTCCTCCGTAGCATTTTGCATCGAAAATCCCTCTATGAATTTCTCTCAATGAACACTC
Organism: Eucalyptus victrix; assembly: GCA_016097545.1. Lineage (NCBI taxonomy): Eukaryota > Viridiplantae > Streptophyta > Magnoliopsida > Myrtales > Myrtaceae > Eucalyptus > Eucalyptus victrix. Next base: position 24,883,855 of record CM027839.1, on the reverse strand, counting down.
ACAAAAATCAATTGATATTTCCATTATCAAATTGATTGTTTTCCTTATCCAAGAATCTCTCATGCTTCTAAATTTTTTCACCATCAAAATTAATCCCTAGCCTCAATTGAACGAAAATGGCCACATGATTACTTTTTTCCAAAAAGTGTCGGGTGTCAAAAAAAATCTTATGAGACTGAATCGATACTCCCAAAATTTATTATGACATGATAGAAATTTCAATTTCTGAAATTGGACTTAGATTGGCTGTTAATTTCACTCCGATGCGCTTTCAGTGTGACCTAAACTATCGGGTAGTTTTCAGAACTTTTTAGGACAAATGACCTGTGGTCGATTTGCTTCGAGCCACGATGAACCCACTCGACACATTGGCGACTCTCGATTGTTATGAAAATCTAGAGGATTCAAATATAGACACAGGGTACCAAAATGACAGTAAAATCAAATTAGTGCCGGTCGACAAGAGTTTTCCAATTTAGTGGAGTCACCCACGATCGGTCATTCATCTCAGTTGAATCCACCTATCTCTTATTTCAAATCAATTTTATACTGTGCCGTAATGATCTCTAAAGATGAGCACGGTCGAGTAGTCGATTCCTAGTTGAATTCTCAAGTTTGTTTGCCTTAAAGTCTTTAATAGCTTACACAGCTAGTCTAGTTTTCTTGTGAGTGGCCAACTCAGAGAAAAACACTGTAGTCGCGTCAATAAAATGCCCAATTTAACCAATCGAAATCAGAGCCTAAAAATTAGGATGTCACAATAACTATGCCGATCTCGAAAGTCATTAGGTCAATGCCACTGTCTGGGTCGAAGAGAACCTACCTTATAGGGTCCCTCATCGATTCAAAGTGTGGTTTCGCTACGGACCCAATGGATTCTTCGTAGGTCCCCTTAGGTGTTTTGATGTCCCCGCTGGGATAATAGATGCCACTTAGGGGAGAGTGCAGTTGATCCTCTAGATGGTTTGGTGGAGGACTCGACGCCCCTGGTGCTTATGGAGACTAAAGAATTGGCTAATGAATTCAACTAGCTATTAGGACGGCTTGTTTTGAGGACCGATCTTTTATAGATCTTTTGTTGATAGACTAATACTGTAAATAAACTAGTCTATTGTGTATAAATGTGTGTGGTTTGGTTTTGAAAGTGTGGTCCTCCTTTTCTATCCTAATTGAGTTTTGTTTGGGGATTATTTATTCACTTCCGCATGTGCAATAAAATGAATGGGTTGGCAACTCATCCTAGAAAGTCGCAAATTTTATCAACCACAGAGGGATATGCGCGTGCTCGAGGTTCGGGGCGAGACAACTCCTGTGATAAAGCAAGGAGTTTGCTTGATTTATCTCTTTCGATTTTAACTCCTAATATATAAGCATCTTCTCCTATGTCCTTCATTTCAAAATTGGAGGACAACTATTTTTTTTTATAGTGATAACCAAAACCTTGTCATTTCCAACCAATAAAAGATCGTCCATATAAAGTGATAAAATTACAAATTTATCTTCGAACTACTTGATATATGCACAGTGATCTTCTTCGATCATTGTGAAACCAAAAGTTGTTATGGCTCGATGAAAATGAAGATACCACTGTTTGGATGATTGCTTAAGGCCATGTATTGAGTGATGAAACTTGCAAACTTTATGCTCTTGACTTTTAGCTCTAAAACCTATTGGCTATTTCATATAGATTTCCTCATCTAGTTCTCCATTGAGAAATGCCGTCTTTACATCCATTTGATGTAATTCAAAGTCAAAATATGCAACGATGGCTAGGATAAGGCATATTGAGGCAAACTTTACAACTAGTGAAAATATTTCCTCATAGTTTATACCCTCTTGTTGAGTATAACATTTCGCCACAAGACGAACCTTATACTTTTCGATAGATCAATCCGCCCTTCGTTTATTTTTGAAAACCCATTTGTTTCCAATAGCCTTGCGATTGGATGGTAGATCTGTTGGAGAAAACTCCTTAATGTTTTGAAATTGACAAAACTTATCCAAAGTCTATTCTGAAGATTTCCAAACTTCCGTGTCAAAGTTTGTTAGACTACCAAACTTTGTGTTAATGTTTGTTTTACATCGAAGTTTGCCCACTCGATGAACTCGAGACTGAATACAAGTGGAGAACGAAGATTGAATCAAATTCAAGATTATCTTCATTTCTTCAAAGCTTTGGTTTTTACATGATATATACGGCTTTCGGTTGGGAATAAAACCTACGAGATTGGTTATTTTTTATTGGAATCAATTTAGATACATTAAATTTTTTTGGAAGGCAAGTAAATATGGAAAGCATCTACTTATGGAAACCAAGATCCTAATTGTTTGGACGAATAGGATTGATAGGCTTTCATCACCATCTGCAAATAGCTCAAGATCTCCTTGATTGATTATATCCAACGGGTTGATTGGAAGAATTCTTTTGGAAAGTGCGAACAGTCGAGAAGGCATGAAGAAGTATTTAAGGAGACATCTCCAGTCATTCGATAGAGTGCGTGAAAGAAGAATTTTAAAGTCCAAAGCTTTCCATTTTCTTGTTATTCCATATACCGTGCTCAAAATTGTACTCAAAAGAGAAAGAGACATATAGTGTGACTTTGTGAAAGAATAGAGACTCTTCATTATGAAGTCAAGATTACAAGATTGTAAAATCTCTTTTGATTCATAGTGGAATCCAGCCATAAGGCTGTTAGCGTGGGAGAGTGGATGTAGGCTAGATTTAAGGCGAACCACTATAAATTTTGTGTTCTTATTCTCTTCCCTGAACTCCTTTACTTTGTTCTATTTAACTGTTAAAGTCTAAACTCGTTCAAAGTCTGTTGTCCTTTAGACTCAATTTCAAAAGAAAATTTTTAATTACCTTTCATGAAAAAATTTCTTCTCACCTATTCACCCCCTTTAGGTGTTCATACTAGCACTTTCAATTGGTATCAGAGCCTGTATGCTTAATTATTGAAGTGTTTTACTTCTAAGCTAAAGATCTTCTATGGCTAGTATTTTGGCTCTAAGACTAGTTGAAGGTCAGACCAACACCAGATCTCCTTATTTTGATGGAAAGGAGTACAATGTATGGAATAACAAGATGAAGGCATTTCTCATATCGAAAGATCCCTTAGAGTGGGATGTTGTTGAAAAAGAGATCAATCCCAAAGCAACATCAACCTCAAACAGAGGGAAAGAAGTTGTTAATGCTGACGAAACAATACAAGTTGAAATTACCAAGAGACAAGCTATTGATGTTAAAGCTATCTACTCTTTATACTATGCCTTCTCTCCCACTGAATATAACCGAATTTCTTCTTGTGAAATAGCAAAAGAAGTTTAAGACAGATTACATGTTACCTACGAAGGGACTAACCATGTGAAGAAGACCAAAATAAACACTTTACTTCGACAGTATGAAGCTTTCGGAATGAAGCCTGGAGAATCTATTATTAATATGTTCAGTTGTTTTACAGAGATTGTAAATGGCCTAACTTATCAAGGCCAACCAATTTTTGAACCAATGAGAGTCAACAAACTGCTGCGTGGACTTTCAAAGGACTAGAATCATGTGAAGACCTCTAATACCTCAATTAGAGAGACTCAAAGGATTATGCCTCTATCAGTAGATGAATTAATAGGCACACTTCAGTCGTACAAAGTAGAGTAGATCAATGATGAGGAAGATCCTAAAGGTAAAAAATCAATTGCTTTAAAGTCTAACATTGATTTTGATGATACAGATTCAGATGATGATATGGACGATGAGGAGCTGGCACTTATGATCAAGAAATTCATAAAGTTGAATAAAAAGGGAAGAAGATTCAATTGGAAGAAACAGAGCACGCAGAATTTCCAGAAGAAACCAACAGAAGACAATGAAACTAGCAAGAATGTTATATGCTTCAAATGCAAGAAAAATGGGCATATCAAACCAAACTGTCCTTTGTTGAAGTAGAAGAAAGGAAAAACTGAGAAGTACAAAAAGGCACTCAAAGAAGAAACTTTGAGTGACATAGAGTGTAAAGAAAGCGAAGAAGAATATGCCAACATATGTCTGATGGCTCATTCCGAATTAGACTCGAAATCAGAAATAGACTCTGATTCAGACTTTGACAAAGAAATTGAGGCCACTATTAAAAGAAAAATCAAATGGTATTTGGATAGTGACTATTTGAGGCAGATGACAAGAGACTCAAGTTGCTTCATAAAGCTTGTTAAACTAAATAGAGGAAAAGTGTCTTTTGGAGGAAATAGCAAACGAAAAATTGTAGAATGTGGAATTGTGAAGATAGGAAGCCTGGCTTTCAACAATAATTCATTGGTGGAAGGTTTGAATTACAATTTGCTGAGTATAAGTCAGCTTTGTGACACTAGTTTTAGAATAAACTTCCAAGAAGGCATTTGTTTCGGAACGAGTCAAGACTTCTCTCAATCTTTTACTAGTCGAAAGCATGGCGACATATACCTTCGGATGTAAACCCATAAAGTTATCAATGCCTTATTTCTATTCAAGATAAAGCAAGTTTGTGGCATCGAAAGCTTGATCATGTTAATATGAAGCAGATTGCCAAGATTTCTTCTAAGAAGCTTGTTTGAGGTCTTCTTAATCTAAATAACCAGACGAATGAATTATACACTCCCTATGTCTTGGGAAAACAAGCACTTTAAAGATCAACCAAGTCCTAGATGTGATTCGCCCTCATTGACTCCATTTTATTTTCCCAAGCCTTTCTCCATTTTTTTCTTATTAGGGGATGAGAGAGCCTTTTGAACAGTCTTAGGCTCGGCATCGTCAATCCGAATAATCATAAATGCTTCCCCTTCAATCTCAAAATGATGACAAGAAATACATTTTGATTACTTTTAAGTAACTGAATTTCTCTTGAATTCAGTTCGTCAGATGATCCAACACTCCCACTAGGTCTTATATGTTGAGGTAAATCTTCATTTCCCTTTACAATATTAGTGGGTGTGTTATTAGGATTTTCCATCTCATATAATTGGAAGTTCTTATCAATCTTACCTCTATTAGGAAAATCGTTCTTCAAGAATGTGACATCTCGTGACTCCATTTTTGTCATACTTCCATCGGCTTGTTCACCTATGAACACATATCCTTTGAAGTGTTCAGAATATCTTATAAAGATACATTTCTTCCCTCTATGACCTAATTTGCCATATTTATGGGAAGAATCATGAACATATGTTGCACAGCCCTTGGACGTAGATTACTTAAGTCTGGTTTCCTACCATTCCATAATTTATAATGGGTGGAAATGATTGATTTTGAGGGCACTTGGTTAAGTACATAGGCTACAGTCAATAATGCGTCTCCCCAAAAGGAGATATGTAAATTTACTTGCGCCATCATAGACCTAACCATTTCCAATAGGGTTCTATTCATTCTCTCAACTACCCAATTTTGTTGTGGACTACCAGGAATAGTCAATTGTCGTACAATTCCATTTTCATCACAAAGAGCCTTGAATTGCTCCAATAGATACTCACGTTCGTGATCGGTTCTCAATGCCTTTAAGGCGCATTTGGTAACGATTATGTTCCTGGGAGTAGATTCTGATCAAAAATGATATTTTTTTGTTCTGTTCCCGCGAACTGATTCTAAACATTTTAAGTCGTTTGGTAACTGTTCAAAATTTCTGATTCGGAATAGAATTGCGTTTGGTACCGTGCTCATTGATTCTGTTCCAAATTAATTTATTTTAATTTTTAAATATTTTGTTATACTTCTTTCCTTTTTTTTTTCTTTTTTCTCCTATTCTTCTTCTTCTCCTTCAGTTTGGTCGCCGGTCTAGCGACTGGCTAGATAAGGGCCGGCGACCTCACTGGAGCGTTGCTGGCCCTCATTAGCCGAGCCTCACCGACAACCGGGCGAGGCTCGCCTAGCCCTGCTGAGGCTCGACCTCGCTAGATCTAGCTAGGCCGAACCTCGCCGGTGGCCAGGCCGGCCTCGCCGGGGCTAGGCGAGGCTCGCCTGGCCACTGGCGGGGCTGGGCAAGGCTTGTTGGGGCTGGGCGAGGCTCGCCTGGCCACCAGTGGGGCTAGGCATTGGGAGGCTTGCCCAGCCCCGGCGAGGCTTGGTGGCTACACCCAGCCCCGGCGAGTCCCACCTAGCCCCGGCGAGGCTTACCTGGCCACCGGCGAGGTGAGCTCGTCGGACCACTTGCCGGCGACTAGCGGACGGCAATGACGGTGGCGGACGGCGGCGACGGTGACAGACAGTGGTGGATGGGGGCGGATGGTGGCGCGTGATTGAAGAAGAAGAAGAAGAAAAGAGAAGAATAGTTAAGTTTGATTCTTTTTTCTGATTCTTGGACAAGAATTGTATATGTATTTTTTTTATTCTTGATTTTACTTCCAATATGTTCCTAGAAACAAAGTTGTTCTCGGGAACAAAAATTTTACCAAACGCGATTCTGTAACTAAACTAATTCCGGGAACAAAAAATCAGAATTTGGCCCTGTTGGATGGTTACCAAACATGGCGTTATTGTTTTGTTAAGGGAGATCATAAAGACATAACCGTAATGCGTGAAGTCATTTATGAAAGTGATTAAACCTCACCCTCACTTTCAAAAGACCACAAATGTCAGAATGTATGAGTTGCAATGGAAATTCGGCTCTAGTCCCTTTACCGAATGGTTTTCTAGTTGTTTTTTCTGCTAAACAATGTTAACATACGGGTAGATTAACATTAGTGAGTGACCCTAAAAGGTCTTCTCTAGCTAAACTTTGCATTCTATGTAACCCAATGTGACCTAATCTAGCATGCCAAGTACTTGCATCAATCTCAACATTACTAGAAAATGCAATTAAAGAAAAACAACCATCAATATCAACATTGTACTGATCATAGTTAATGTCTGACACCATAAAATTATTCAATACATGACCTGAATAATAATAAATTGTTCCAAACAAAATGTCAACACAATCACCATGGAAATTCAATACATAACCTAGGCTAAGAAGAACAACTACAAAGACTAAGTTTCGTTGAATATCTAAGGCATATAGGACATCATATAGGAATAGACTTTGAATACCACTTAAAATTAATTTACATCCGCCGATACCCTTCACTTCAATTCTTGAGTTATTCCTAACGTATATCTATATTAGATGTGATTCAGCAAGCATTACAGCTCTAGAAACAAAAGCATTACTTAAAGTAATGGAGTAATATGGCATCTCTTTCGGTTTAGTGCATTCATGAGCAAAGTGACCCATCTTGCCACAATTGTAGCACTTCATCTTGACCTTGTCCTTCTTCCCATCATGCTTCTTGTGTCAGAAGGTTTTAGCCCTTTTAGGTGCATGATCAATCTTCTTCCCTTTTGTTGTTAAATTGATGATTCTTTTTGTGCTTGAAGCCTGAAGCTTTGCGCAAACTCAATTCAGCAACATAAGTATTGGTAGAGGATCTCACAACCACTAGGTGCTCATTCTCTAATTCCAAATTATGCGTTATATCATCAAAAGTGACAATATTCTCATTATGCGTCATATTGATCTTTATATGCTCCAAATTATCAGGAATATACCATATAACAGCCTAAACTTGTTGTTACATTTGGGCGTTTTCAGTATGTGTCAAATTTGATGGTGAGTCTTCTCAACTTAGTGGCAGATATACCCCCAAACTTATCTTTCAAGGCAACCCAAATTAGTTGAGCTTTATCATAACTTTCAAACTCACACATGAGATCATCTTGCATACAGCTTGGCAATGTGATGTGAGCAATGTTAATTTTCTTCTTCCAAGCTTGATAAGCTTCTAGATCTCTCCTATGTTGAGCTGAAATTCCATGCTCCGGTTCATCCATGGTGTGATTGAGGGTTTCCAAAACCTCTTGCTCCTCAAGAATGTACTAAACCTTTCGATGCTAAATATCATAATTGTCACCATTCAGCTTCTCACTCTTATTGAGGTCAGCCACAATGGTCTTGGATGCTGAAGTCATAATCAATTGCTATCACACATTAACATAATAAACGCAGAATCAATAGTAACACACTTTTCAGAGTAACACACTATGATATCTGGATTTTGTCAAACTTCAGAAACGTAACGGTCCATCACGAATCAACGGATTTGCTATTGGACAGTGTCATTGATACCATTTGCGGATGCCATTTCATCATCATCATCACCGCACCAAGAAGTATATTTGGTAATGGTCCAATCATCAAATAAATTATAGTCCCGTCGAAGATCATCCCTACGTAACATTTCTAGTGAGATTGAGGTTCATTTCAAACAATGCTACCTATCACACTAACTTTGGCCGTCGCTCCCATTAGACCATCATATTTCTCGACCCTGTTGATTTGAATACGCCGATGAAGGGACACCCACATATTGGTCCCTCGAGCTACCTAACCCCTCACTTGCATGAACATCGAAGCCCCATGCATGCATGCATGTTGCTCCCTCGACACAACGTGCGCTCAGTAGTCAACCCGAGGGAGCGGTTGACAAGAGCATGGCCAGCATCAGCCACGTTACTTCATGGGGGCTGTCTCCACCCAAGCTGCTCGAGCCTTCTCTCCATTTGGTTGACAATTGGGTCAACAAAGAGGTGAAAGGTTGATTGGAGAGCCACGTAACCTTCTTCTCGATGGCCAACAGGGGAACGAAGAGGGGACAACTGCTAGAAGAAAGGCCATTGAGGCCCCATGCAGTCGGAGAGAGAGGCCACGTTTTGCCCCACCTATCCCTGCCCCCTTCTGCCATCGGTGTCTTCAGTTGTTGACTAGGGAAGTCAACATGCAAGCCTTCGAAGAAGAACAGTGAGCGAGCAAGCGAGAGGAAGAGAGAAGGAGGGAGAAGTAACTATTCTTACTCACTGTTGTTTCTACTTCTCACGTGCACCACAGCCACCACTGGTCATGCCTCGCTGTCAACAGCTACACCATACCGCTGCGATAGGCACTTCTTGCAACAGTTACTGCTGTCCAGCCGCCCCAGTCGCACTTGTGACTGACGAGTTCTTGGATTTGCTCACCGAAAATGCCATTGGATTTAAGGCAAGTTGTGGCATCCCAAAATTCAAGACAACCTCTATATGTATTAAAGCCTATGATTAGGTAATGAAATTACCTTTGGTTTATGCTTTAGCCATTGGTTTTCTCTTAAGACCAAGTGTTATGTATCTTGTGTTCATGAGTTATTAAAATTAATATTATAGGATGAGTTGATAAGAAAAATTGTTCTTGGCTATGCACCTCATAGATTTGATCCCTATAGTTTAAAATGTTACAAGATTTAGGGTCATATGAAATTGAGAATTTGAAATCTATAAAAGAGAGAATTAAAAATGGACTATTAAAAGTGAAATTGGGATTTATTAGGATTGAACTTTAGGCCCAAGGGTATTGGACCTAAAGTGGGCCAAATTGGCTTGGCCCATGAAGTCCATGAAGAGGGCTGCCGTTAACCACAAGGGGGGAAGGAGCCGGCCCAACCGTCAAGCCCATCATGCATGGGAGTTGCCAAGTGGCAAAAAGGGGGCTTCATCTTTTGGTCATCTTGGGTGGCTCCAAATGATGGCTAATGATTGTATTGAGGGGGGGAATAAAAGGAAGGAGTGACCGGTTTAGGGGGCTGTCGACCATAAGGGAGAGAGAGAGAGAGAGGGCTATCAAGAGAGTGAGGAACCGAGAGAGAGGAGGAAGAAGCCGTGTGTCCATCCGTCTGCTCGTCCGTCGGTCATCGCCGTGCGTCCGACTACTGCGGTCGTGCTCGCTGTAGCTCAATACAAAGGCAAGTTGGGATCCATATTCTGCTCTTGCATGTTGCATCTTGCATGTGTGTTTGAATGGTGATGAATCTTGGACGTTTAGGGTGTGAGAACCGAAGCTTTGAGTGTGTTGTTTTTGAAATAGCATTCCGTTTTCGAGTATACCACCTAACCCAGAATGTTGTAGAGGCTTGCATGTGGGGTTTGAGTCCGATTTTGGCTTCAACTTCTTCACGAAAGTTGTAGACAACATCTCAAAGTATAACATACTAAAATTTGAGACAAAATGGCTGAGCTGTGTGGGGGTAAAACCCTCCCTCTACGAAAACGCTAGATCTGAAACTGTTTTGTTGATCTCTTGGTGGTTTTGTGTGTTGGATGTCACTTTTTCCTGAGAATTTCACTTCAACTTCTTCACAAAAGTTGTAGAGAACATCCTGAAGACTAACATAATCACATTTGAAGTAAAATGAACAAGTGTAGCCTAGTGAAACGATTTTTCCTTTGAAGACGATAGATCTGGAAGTGTTGTACTAGACACCAGCAACTTCGTGAAATATAAAGTGACTATGCTTTGAGAATCTCACCTAGATCCCTTAATGAAAGTTGTAGTGGACCTCTTGAGGCAAAACATATAAAAAATTCAGAGGAAATTAAGGAAGATAAGTAGGTAAAACCTTGATTTTTCGGAGACAGCTAAACTGGACTGTTCAGTACTAGGGACAGGGGCTTCGACCGTCCATGTTTAATTATCTAGGACGAATCTGGCCTTGATGTCTTCACGAAAAATCTACCTTAGGGTTTCGACTATAACCTGGTAAAATTTCATAATTTTTGAAGGCCATTCGGGTATTTAAATTGAAATATTTCAAGAACCGCGCAATCTGATGTGTCCGAATTTTGCAAGCTGTAATGTGTGAGCTATATCTATTTGTGCAAAGTTCATTTGGTCATTTGTTCTTCATAGAGTTGCTACCTTTGTGTCTTGACTATCACATGTTCAGATTTTATAATTTTTGAAGGCCATATGGATTGATCTAAGTTGTATGGACTCCATGGATTGTGTTGTCATGAGTGATTGGATCTCGCTGCATATATGATGATGATTGGAACTACATATAAGAATCAAATGCCAAAGATGATCTTGTTGCCATCATATTATATGCCATGTTGAAATTGAGCTATAATTGTGAATGTGAACTATGATAAATGAGAAGGCCGTCGGAGGTGTGAGCCGACGATGGCCCAGGAGTGTCGGGATGCCCGGCCAGGGAGTGTAAATGCCGGATGCCCGGTGGCCTAGTGGCGTAATTCGGGAGGATCCTCGGGAGTTTTGAGATGCCCGGAGTGTGAGGGTGCCGGAAGCCCGGAGGTGTGAGCCGGGGGATACCTCGTGATGCCAGTTGGGGTACAAGATGCCCGGAAGGTGTGTGCTGGATGCCCGGAGGTTTGTGCCGGAGGTTCCTCGCAATGCCAGGTTGGGTGCGAGTGATAAATGTGGGATGCAAATACTGGTCCCGGGAAAGAGAAATGTGGCGGCCCAAAATGAAAGAATAAATTTGGGAAAATGAAATTGAATTATGCATGATATGGTAACATGTATGCATGAATGCATGGATGTATGTGCACCTATGGCATGATGGTATATGTGACATGATGATGGTGAGTGGATGGATGTATGTGCACCTATGGCATGATGGTATATGTGACATGATGATGGTAAGTGTATGGATGTATGTGCACCTATGGCATGATGGTACATGTATGACATGATGGTGATGATTACATAAGGATGTGTGCACATGCGGTATGATGACATATGCATGGTTTCAAGGTAAATTATGCATGGATGCATGAATGACATGTGTTATGCTATGATTGTTATGATTGTATTGTGTGATGCATTTAGTGGTTTATTGGATCCTTTACTTGCTGAGTGGATGTACTCACCCCTTCGGGGACCAACATTTCAGATTAGAAAGATGCCGCTCCCTACTGTCACGCGGGGCGTCTTTTACGGCCTTCCTTCGGATGTGGAAGTCGAGTGTGTGGAGATCGACTGTCCCACCATCCCTGGTCTGACGTTCATTCGGTTTTGTGCATTAGTGATGTATGACGTGGGCCTGGCTGAGGGCCTTGTCATTCAGGAGTTCATATATGTTCACATTCGTCGAGACGGAGTGATGCGGGGGATGTTGCCGCCGCCACCGCCTGATGCACCGGGATGGGTGTGACGGCCCGTGCGTGAGGAGTAGGAGCTGCAACTTTTTGGACAAGAGCCGACACTAGTAGATGGAGGATTTTGCATGATCAACATAGTGGGTCGAGTTGTCTCTATTGGGGTTATGGCCGGGTGTAGTTAAAAGTCTTGGCTTTTCTTTTGCTGTACCGACCCGAGAAAATCCATCATGAAAATATGTAAATAAAAGTGTCATGGCTTTATCTTTTCTTATGGTGTTTAGTGGTGTGCAATTGTATCATGGTTGTTGGTGGAAGAATTGGTAGAACTTGGTTATGCTTCCGCAAATAAGATGCGCTGGGACCGTTATAAAAAAAAAAAAAAAGCCTAGGTACTAAGGTTCTTCTTTGGTAATATGTGGTGACCTTAGGTGTCTTGGGGTACCACAGCCCCTTTTTGGTATGAGAGCAATGGTCATAGATTGGAGTGATAATGACCCTCACTTGGAAACTGAGGAACATGATGACAATGCACACCATAGGATATAAAACGGAATAATTGATTAACTTTGAATAACAAGTGATGAGTATTCCCTCGTAGATCCCTAGTAGTTTATTTTGAGTTGTCTTTAGGTACCAGTAACATGTATATGTTACTTATGTAGTAGTAGTAGTTTCTTTGAATGGAGAAAGTGAGTCTCAAATTATTCGTGAGGCAATGCTTGGAAATTGTAGGAAAGTCATGGTGCGAGCTAGAAGTGCTCATCCATCGAGGGCTGAAGCCTCTGTTGCAAGGGCTGAACCCTTAATGGAAGACATCCTGCAGGCATTGGCCAATATTGGAAATCTGATGGAATGACAGAAGCAGCAACAACCTGGAGTAGAACGCCGTACTCAAGGACTGGCGGAGCAGTTTTTGAAGTTGAAGCCACCTAAGTTCAGTGGAATGGGAAGTCCTGAGGAGGTGGAAAATTGGATTGATGGAATGGAACAAATTTTCAAGTTGTTGGACTGCAATGATGCTAAGAAAATAACTTTGGCAGAGTGCTAGCTGGAGGGAAATGCAAAGTTTTGGTAGAGAGCTTCGAGGGACACAATCTTCCCACTAGGTACTGAGGTTAACTAGGAAGAGTTTGTGAGAGCTTTCAACAGAAAGCATTTTTCTGACTGTGCTAAGGATAAGAAAATTACAAAATTTGTTCAATTAGAACAAAAAGAGCTGACAGTAGACCAGTATGAGGCAGGATTTTCTGAACTGTCTAAATATGCTCCTAGACTAATTGAGGGTCAAGAAGAGAAAGCTAAGAGGTTTCGAAAGGATTGAGAGCTGATATCAGGAAACAACTGGTGCCTTTGAACATAAGAAATTATAATGAGATCTATGAAATGGCACAGTTGGTGGAGCAAGAGTTGGTAAGGGAACATTCGGAGAATAAGAGACCATTGTCTTTTGGTGATGTGAGATAGGGTACGAGACCATATACAGGTCAAGGTCAGACCTGGCAGTCTAAGAAGAAGGGGAATTTTGGGAACTTTGGAAAGGGCAGGGGTAGTTTGAATTTGGAAAGGACACCTTATCGAAATGAGGAGTGTCGAAGGTGTGATGGGTGACATGGCCCAGGACCTTGCAATGGGCAACCAAAATGTTATGGTTGTGGACAAATAGGTCATCTTAAGTGAAATTGCGCACAGGAAAGGTTGCAAGTGAGTATTGGCTCGGTGCGACAGCCACAGCAGAATGCTGTTAGACCAAACTTACCAAGGAATCCTCAGAGGCCACCTGCACAAGGAAGGGTGTATGCAATCACCCAAGAGGAAGCGGAAGCTTCCAAAAATGTTATCTCAAGTACGATCCTTATAAGTGATAAAAAGGCATATGCATTGTTTGATGCGGGTGCTACGCATTCATTTGTATCTGAAAGATATAAACAGTTGAATAAGATAGAAACTACGCCTCTTGAGACGCCTCTTTGTGTTTCTACGCCTTTAAAGGATATGTTATTGTCTACGCTGGTGTGTGGAAATTGTAAAATAACAATGGGAGGAAAGGATATGGAAATAGATTGAATCGTAATGGCCATGTATGATTTTGATGTTATCATGGGAATGGATTGGCTTCATAAGTATCGGGCCAAGATGGATTGTTATAGGAAAGTGATCCAATTTACCTTACCTAATCAGTCTAGCTGTGAATTTTTGGGAGGTCAGACCCACTTATATGTAGCACTTATTTCAGCAATAGAAGCCCGTGCGTTACTTGACAAAGGATGTCAAGGGTACCTAGCCATGGTTAGAGATTATACTAAGGAAGAGCCTAAGCTTGATGAAATTCGGGTAGTTAATGAATTTCAAGATGTATTTCCTAAGGAATTGCCTGGATTACCTCCATAATGAGAAATTGAATTTGAAATTGAATTAATGCCTGGAACAAGACCTATATCAAAAGCCCCATATAGGATGGCCTTAGTCGAATTGAAGGAATTGAAAGTGCAACTACAAGAGTTGCTTGACAAAGGATTCATTAGATCAAGTGCTTCACCTTGGGGTGCACCAGTCTTGTTTGTGAAAAAGAAAGATGGATCGATGCGCTTGTGCATTGATTATAGTCAACTGAATCAAGTAACCATTAAAAATAAATATCCCTTGCCTAGAATTGATGATCTTTTTTACCAACTCCAGGGAAGTTCGGTCTTCTCTAAGATTGACTTAAGGTCGGGATACCATCAGCTAAGAATTAAGAAAGAAGACATCCCTAAGACTGCGTTTAGGACTCGTTATGGACACTACGAGTTCCTTGTTATGCCATTTGGACTAACCAATGCACCGACCGCATTTATGGATCTAATGAATAGGGTATTTAAACCTTATTTAGAGCAGTTTGTGATAGTTTTTATTGATGACATCTTGATATATTCGAGAGGACCTCAAGAGCATGAATGACACTTGAGGATAGTTTTGCAAACTCCGAGAGAGCATAAGCTATATGCTAAATTTAGTAAGTGTGAGTTTTGGCTGGACTAGATAATATTTTTAGGGCATGTAGTATCAGGAGGAGGAATTGCAGTAGACTTGGCGAAAGTTGAGATGGTAATAAATTGGCCAAGATCGACAACACCTACTGAAATACGGAGTTTTTTAGGACTGGCTGGTTATTATATGAGGTTTATTGAAGGATTTTCACGACTGGCAAGTCCTTTAACTAAATTGACTCGAAAGAACGTGAAGTTTGAATGGAATGGAGAATGTGAAAGGAGTTTCAAGGAGCTTAAAAGGAAATTGACCTCGGCTCTAATCCTGACTATACCAACTAGACATGATGGTTTTACAGTGTATAGTGATGCATCTCACAAAGGACTGGGATGTGTTTTGATGCAGCATGGCAAGGTCATAGCCTATGCATCTAGACAATTGAAACCTCATGAACTAAACTACCCAACGCATGATTTATAATTAGCAGATATAGTGTTTGTCTTAAAGATATGGAGGCACTATTTGTATGGAGAGAAGTTTGAGATTTATACGGACCATAAGAGTTTGAAATATCTATTCTCACAAAAGGAGTTGAACATAAGACAAAGGAGGTGGATGGAATTGTTAAAGGATTATGATTGTGAGATAAGATATCATCCAGGGAAGGCGAATAATGTAGCGGATGCTCTTAGTCGTAAGTCAGCTATGGAGATGGCCAGTTTAAGAATGGTAGAATGGAGCTTGTTAAAGTCCGTAACGGACTCAGATTTTAAATTAAAAGTAGATTGTCTTACCGGTATGTTTAGCGCATCAAAGATTGAGCCTGAAATTATTCAGAAAGTTATTAGTATGCCGGGTATGTCGTTTACAAGAGTCTGACCCGGAGATTATGACAGTGAAAGATGCAGTGTCTTTAGAAAAAAGACCAGAATTTCAAGTCTCTGAAGATGGAGTAGTAAGATGCTAGGGACGATTTTGTGTTCCCGACTACGAAGAATTAAAGAAGGAAATTCTGTCGGAGGCACATAAGAGTAATGATAGTATTCATCCGGATAGTACAAAGATGTACAGGAACTTACGTCAGCAGTTTTGGTGGAATGGTATGAAAGCAGATACGGCTAAGCATGTTTCTTAATGTTTGACTTACCAACAGGTAAAAGCGGAACATCGTAAACTCGCAGGACTCTCGAGACCATTAGACATACCAGAGTGGAAATGGGAGCATATAACGATGGACTTTATACAAGGATTACCAAGGACGTCAAGTAGTCATGACTCTATCTGGGTTATAGTGGACCGTTCGACTAAATCTGCTCATTTCCTAGCGGTTCGCATGGACTACCCAATGGACAAATATGCGGATATATATGTAACTCAAGTGGTACGCTTACATGGTGTTCCAGTAACTATTACCTCAGATCGGGATTCGAGATTCACTTCGAACTTTTGGCGGAGTCTTCATATTGCATTGGGAACTAAACTTCAGTTTAGTACTGCTTTTCACCCTCAGACAAATGGACAAAAAGAAAGAGTAATCTAGACATTAGAGGATATGTTAAGGGCCTGTGTAATTGATTTCAAAGGAAATTGGGATGAAAGATTACATTTGATGGAGTTTGCTTATAATAATATTTTTCAGAAAAGTATAGGCATGGCTCCCTATGAAGCATTACATGGAAGGAGATGTAGGACTCCTGTCTGTTGGAATGAAGTAGGTGAAAGGAAATTGACAGGACCTGAACTGGTACAAGTTACCACTGAGGCTGTTGAAATTATCAGAAAAAGGCTTAAAATAACTCAGAATAGGCAGAAGAACTATGCAAATTGGCGTAGAAGGCCTTTAGAGTTTAGTGTAGGAGACCATGTACTCCTTAAGGTATCTCCAATGAAAGGAATATCTCGATTTGAAATGAAAGATAAGTTAAGCCCTAGATTTGTCAGACCTTTTGAAATACTTGAAAGGATAGGGGATGTAGTTTACCGTCTAATGCTGCCTCCTAAGTTGGGAAATTTGCATGATGTGTTTCATGTATCGATGTTGAGAAAGTACCGGCCGGATCCTGGTCACATACTTGATCATGAAGCCATTGAAGTGGATGAGAAAGTGAGGTATATTGAAAAGCCTGTGCAAGTACTAGACTGGAAGGAACAAATTCTTTGGACCAAGACAATTCCACTGGTTAAGGTATTATGGCGACATCATGATATGGAGGAAGCCACATGGGAAAGTGAAGATCAGATGATTTCGAGGACGAAATTCTCTAAGGAGGGGAGAATTGTGGCATACCAAAATTCAAGACAACCTCTAGATGTATTAAAGCCTATGATTAGGTAGTGAAATTACCTTTGGTTTATCATTTAGCCATTGGTTTTCTTTTAAGACCAAGTGTTATGTATCTTGTGTTCATGAGTTATTAAAATTAATATTATAGGATGAGTTGATAAGAAAAATTGTTTTTAGCTATGCACCTCATATATTTGATACCTATAGTTTAAAATATTACAAGATATATGGCCATATGAAATTGAGAATTTGAAATCTATAAAAGAGAGAATTAAAAATGGATTATTAAAAGTGAAATTGGGATTTATTAGGATTGAACTTTAGGCCCAAGGGTATTGGACCTAAAGTGGGACAAATTGGCTTGGCCCATGAAGCCCATGAAGAAGGCTGTTGTCGACCATGGGGGGGAAGGAGCCGGCCCAACCTTTAAGCCCATCATGCATAGGAATTGCCAAGTGGCAAAAAAGGGGCTTCATCTATTGGTCATCTTGGGTGGCTCCAAATGATGGCTAATGATTGTATTGAGGGGGGAATAAAAGGAAGGAATGACTGGTTTAGGGGGCTGTCAACCATAAAGGAGAGAGAGAGAGAGAGGGTTGTCGAGAGAGTGAGGAACCAAGAGAGAGGAGGAAGAAGCCGTGTGTCCGTCCGTCTGCTCGTTCGTCACTCATCGCCGTGTGTCCGTCCGTCTGCTCGTTCGTCACTCATCGCCGTGCGTCCGACTGCCACCATCGTGCTCGCTGTAGCTCGGTACAAAGGCAAGTTGGGATCCATATTCTGCTCTTGCATGTTGTATCTTGCATGTGTGTTTTTTTTTTTTGGTCAATCCTACTCTATTCCTACTTTACACTCACTCTTAGACTTTTGCTTTACCTCTTGCAGGGCATGGGAGTCGAAACCCACTATTGAAAATTACGCGTCCCCACCCCATCCCCCCTGAGAAAGTGGGGATTTGAACCCCTCACCTCCCCCTTCCATGTTGGAAGGCTGGCCACTGGGGCGAATCCCAGTGGTTTATCTTGCATGTGTGTTTGAATGGTGATGAATCTCGGACGTTTAGGGTGTGAGAACTAAAGCTTTGAGTGTGTTGTTTCTGAAATAGCATTCTGTTTTCGAGTATACCGCCTAACCCAGAACGTTGTAGAGGCTTGCATGTGGGGTTTTAGTCGGATTTTGGCTTCAACTTCTTCATGAAATTTGTAGAAAACATCTCAAAGTATAACATACTAAAATTTGAGACAAAATAGCTGATCTTTGAGGGGTAAAACCATCCCTCTGTGAAAACACTGGATCTGAAATTGTTTTGTTGATCTCTTGGTGGTTTTGTGTGTTGCATATCACTTTTTACTGAGAATTTCACTTCAACTTCTTCACGAAAGTTGTAAAAAACATCCTGAAGACTAACATAATCAAATTTGAAGTAAAATGAACAAGTGTAGCCTAGTGAAACGATTTTTCCTTTGAAGACGATAGATCTAGAAGTGTTGTACTGGACACCAGCGACTTCGTGAACTATAAAGTGACTATCCTTTGAGAATTTCACCTAGATCCCTTAATGAAAGTTCTAGTGGTCCTCTTGAGGCAAAACATATCAAAAATTCAGAGGAAATGAAGGAAGATAAGTAGGTGAAGCCTTGATTTTTCGGAGACAGCTAAACTGGACTATTCGGTACTAGGAACAGGGCCTTCGACCGTCCATAGTTAATTATCAAGGATGAATATGGCCTTGATCTCTTCATGAAAAATCTACCTTAGGTTTTTGACTATAACCTGGTGAAATTTCATAATTTTGAAGGTCATTTGGGTATTTAAATTGAAATATTTCAAGAACTGCGCAATCTTTTTGTGCGAAGTTCTTTTGGGCATGTATTCTTCATGGAGTTGCTACCTTTGTGTCTTGACTATCACATGTTCAGATTTTCTAATTTTTGAAGACCATATGGATTATTCTAAGTTGTATGGATTCCATGGATTGTGTTGTCATGAGTGATTGGATCTTGCTGCATATATGATGATGATTGGAACTACATATAAGAATCAAATGCCGAAGATGATCTTGTTGCCATCATATTATATGCCATGTTGAAATTGAGCTATAATTGTGAATGTGAACTATGATAAATGAGAAGGCCATTGGAGGTGTGAGCCGACGATGCCCCGGGAGTGTCGGGATGCCCAGCCAGGGAGTGTAAATGCCAGATGCCCAGTGGCCTAGGGGCGTAATTTGGGAGGGTCCTCGGGAGTTTCGAGATGCCTGAAGTGTGGGGGTGCCGGAAGCTCAGAGGTGTGAGTCGGGGGATATCTCGTGATGCCAATTGGGGTACGAGATGCCCGGAGGGTGTGTGCCGGATGCCCGGAGGTTTGTGCCAGAGGGTCCTTGCAATGCCAGGTTGGGTGTGAGCGATAAATGTGGGATGCAAATACTGGTCCCGGGAAAGAGAAATTGGGTGGCCCAAAATGAAAGAATAAAATTGAGAAATTGAAATTGGATTATGCATGATATGGTAACATGTATGCATGAATGCATGGATGTATGTGCACCTATGGCATGATGGTATATGTGACATGATGATGGTGAGTGCATGGATGTATGTGCACCTATGGCATTATGGTATATGTGAGATGATGATGGTGAGAGCATGGATGTATGTGCACCTATGGCATGATGGTATATGTGACATGATGATGGTGAGTGGATGGATGTATGTGCACCTATGGCATGATGGTATATGTGACATGATGATGGTGAGTGCATGGATGTATGTGCACCTATGGCATTATGGTATATGTGACATGATGATGGTGACAGCATCGATGTATGTGCACCTATGTTATGATGGTACATGTATGACATGATGGTGATGATTACATAAGGATGTGTGCACATGCGGTATGATGACATATGCATGGCTTCAAGGTAAATTATGCATAGATGCATGAATGACATGTGTTATGCTATGATTGTTATGATTGTATTGTGTGATGCATTGAGTGGTTTATTGGGTCCTTTACCTGCTGAGTGACTGTACTCACCCCTTCGGGGACCAACATTTCATATTAGAAAGATGCCGCTCCCTACTGTCACATGGGGTGTCTTTTACGGCCTTCCTTCGAACGTGGAGGTCGAGTGTGTGGAGATCAACTATTCCACCATCCCTAGTCTGACGTTCATTCGGGTTCATGCATTAGTAATTTATGTCATGGGCCTGGCTGAGGGCCCTGTCATTCAGGAGTTCATATATGTTCACGTTTGTCGAGACGTAGTGATGTGGGGGATGTTGCCGCGCCACCGCCTAACGCATCGGGATGGGTGTGATAGCCCGTGCGTAAGGAGTAGGAGCTGCAACTTTTTGGACAAGAGCCAACACTAGTAGATGGAGGATTTTGCATGATTGACATAGTGGGTTGAGTTGTCTCTTTTGGGGTTATGGCCGGGTATAGTTAAAAGTCTCAGCTTTTCTTTTGCTGTACCGACCCGAGAAAATCCATCATGAAAATATGTAAATAAAAGTGTCATGGCTTTATCTTTTCTTATGGTGTTTAGAGGTGTGCAATTGTATCATGGTTGTTGGTGGGAGAATTGGTAGAACTTGATTATGCTTCCGCAAATAAGATGCGCTGGGACCATTATAAAAAAAAAAAAATGCCTAGGAACTAAGGTTCTTCTTTGGTAATATGTGGTGACCTTAGGTGTCTCGGGGTGCCACACAAGTCAAAGTCTACTAGCCTATATAATGTAATGTTGTTGTCGCCAGAGGAAATGTTGTTAGATTAAAAGGATTTGAATTTTGATGTTGGATGGTGACTTCTAGGATGACCGAATCGATTTAGGGTTAGGAAATTGAGAAATCTTCATGAGTATTTCAGTTTTGAACTTCGGTTGTACACTACACTTTGCATTGATGAAACCTTGAGAATTTTGTTTGTAAACTGTTTTAGAAATCTCCCTATTTGCATCAAAATTCATATGTACTTGTGGCACCGTTTCTAAATGTTTTGAGAAATGTGTTGTACTTTCAAATTTCGGAACTTTTTATAGAAAGTATTCTAAACCATTGGAGTTAGGAATGAGATTTCGATTTATCGACGTGCCAATTTCAAATGTACTTATAGATCTCGATAAATTGTTTTGTTCCAAGCTAGGAAGGGTAATTACCATTCAAATTTATTTATATGGATTCAAAAATGATTGGAGAGTATTTGTGAAAGTGGGATTTTTGGGGGAAAAATCCAAGGGATTTTCCATATTGATGATTCAAACACGTTTTGGCATTGAAATGATTTAATTACTACACCATGGTTGATGTGTTATTGCTGCTGTTGAACCCTTGGGACGACGATGCCTCAAGAGTCGAGTTGCCTGAAGGATCGTAGTGGCGATGCCTTTGGATGCCTCGGAATCAGTGAGCCACAGAGGTTCCCTAGGAGTGTCGGGATGCCTAGGAAGTGTGACGTAACACATACCGGATGCCCGTGGGACATCATTGACATGATGAGCCCCAAAGGTTCCTTGTGATGCTAGGTGAGGTACGAGATGCTTGGAGATGTGACGTAACATGCTCCGGATGCCTAGTGATTGGAATATGTAACTGGAGGCCTTCGTGATGCTCGGTTGGGTGCCATATGCCTGGAGGGACGCAAACACTGGTCCCTCAGAAGATGGTGGTAGTGAATCAAAAATCTGTCAGGTTCTAAAGCTTGACTGTTCTATTGTGTTATACCATAGTGTTGGAAAAATTTATTGATTTAATGCATACTTATTCCTTCCGTTATGCGTTTTGTGTATTTTGCATGAAATCAAATGATGATAATCTTATATAAAATAGTTTAGTAGATCTTTAACTGCTAAGTAGTCGTACTCACTCCTTGTGGGACTAACATGTTTCAAACTAAGAAAGATGCCTTTGCTGCCCGCACCTCTTGGTACATTCTATGGAATCCTTATCGGTTTGCAGTTGGAGCAATCGGAGCATGAGGATCATGATATGTTGGGACTGACGTTCGTTCGAGTGAGGGTGATTGTGATGATCGATACCGGTCTTCCCTTAAGTCTTGTGCGTTATGAGTATGTCATCTTATACGTCCGTAGGAATGGACATACTATGGGGCCGCCGCCACCACTATTAGAGGACGACAACGAGGGATCAAGTGGTGTGGAGTGTGACATCCCAAATTTCTGATTCAGTTTTTAATTAAATAAGTCGGGCTTTTCATTGATGCGCCTATAGTTCAATTCGCTAAGCTAATCACTCATAATATAACTAGTCCATCAAGTGAAGCGATTAAGGAATCTAATTGCAATAGACTTGAGAATTCGATCAAGAATCGGCTATTCGACCATGCTAATTTGCAAGGATCGTTATGACACTGTTAGAATCGATCAGAGATGAAAGATAGGTCAATTTGATTGAGATATGTGATTACTGTGTAGGTGATTCCACCTTATTGCAAAAATTCTCGTCAATCAGCACTAGATTGATTTCTCTGTCGTTTTGGGTACCCTATGTCCGTATTTGAGATCTTGAGATTTTTACGACAATCGAGAGTCCCTAATGAGTCGAAGATATACATTATGCCTAAAAAATAATCGATTATGGATCAATTGACAGGGAAAAGTCATGAGATGGATGAGGACACCTTGGTGGATTTATTTGGAATTCAATTGGATTGGTTTGAGTGAGAATTGAATGGATTTGAAGAGGAAATGTGCAAAATTCATAGCCCCCTTTGGTGCTCAACCTTTGGACCTCTTGGCAAGCTCGTTAGGGAAGCTTGGTGGCTGCAAAAGGTAGAGGATGAGGGCCATAGGTGGTGGGGGCAAGCCAAGGGAGAGATGGGCAAGTGTTCACCCCTTAGAAGCCACCAAGGGGACCCCTATCTTCAGTCACTTCTTCTTCTTCCTCTTTCCCCCACCTTTCTCCATTGCCGTTCTCCATCTTGAGCTTCAAAGAACTAGAGGAAACCGAGCCAGTAGCCCTTCCACCGTCACATGCCCATAAAGGCATCGCCGAACCTTTTTCTCCCTTTGTTTTCTCTTCTGCCTGTTTATGCTCCAGCTGACCTTTCATCAAAAACTCGAGTTAAAAGTTGTCTTCCCAAGTGAATCGACTCTTGTGCCACCCACCACCGTGGCCAGGACATCCAATCCGTACAGACGGTGGTCGCTACTCGCCGAATAGAGCCACCAACCATCCCGTCCGCCAGCGACAAGCCAGTGATCCCCAGACTATTTGGAGTCTACCTGGAGTGAACTATTTCACGTTTTCTTCATTTTTCCTCCCATTCTGACCCTTCCTCCACCCATTCCAGCCACCAATAAGTCCCCATTGACCCCCGAGTGCCACCGGTTGTCGACCACCCACTCGTCGAAGCTCCGATCATCCCTTTCTCGCCGTTACAGTCACTGGTTTCCTTTCTAGATTCAGCGAAGATCAGAAGCAGAAACAAGCAAGTCACGAGATCTTCGTGGCCCATTTTCGAGTCCTTCCTGGCCTCGCTTAGTGTTGCTGCTAGGAGGATTGTCGGCTGCCTTCGCGTCACTATCACTGTGGACTCATCGGAACGCTAAATCGGTGAGTTTACTGACTAATCTCCACTTATGGAGTAATTGATGCTTAAGGGGAGTTTAGATTAGGCTAAGCAAGCTTAGGTGGTTAAATTAGAATAGCTAAATGTTGATTAGATTAAGAAATTTGATTAGTTTAGTAGGTGGATTAATTAGCCTAATTAAGTGGTTAGATTAGTGTAATCTTAATTAGGAATTCATTAATTATTTGGATTTATTTAATTTTTGAGTAATTAATTAATTAATTATTTATTTATTTATTTTCAGAATTTATTTAAATAACAAATAATTCTGGAAATTTTGCCGGGATGGCCGATCATTAGAATTTCGTGCCGATTGCAATGGTGTGTCCGGTTTATGCAATTGAACGGTTAATTGTGCAAATTGACTCATGTTTGTGAAATATAGGTATTTTAAGCAAAAAATACTAGATGTTGAGTTTTGACCCCGATAGTGGTTTTAAATACCATAGCAGCTTTTGTGAGCATCATTGTCAACTTGTGAGACCATTGTATGCCAGCTTTTAAGAGCAATGATCTAAGTCAGCTTGTGTGAGCATTAATAGAAATTAGCTTGTGAGAGCAATGATCATTATTAGCTTGTGTGAGCATTAATTTGTTAGCTTGTGAGAGCATTAGGGTTTATCAGCTTGTGTGAGCATGGATGTTTATTAGCTTGTGTGAGCCGTAATTGATTTGGCTGCATTGATCGATTTGATCGATTGATTGATTAAAATCTAAATTATACTAACCTGTAAGAAGGAATTGAGGCGAGGTGAGTCTTCTGACTTGTGTGGTTAGGCCTCTAGGTGTATTTCCTTCTTAGTTGGAGTTTAAGGGGTGAACTTGCTGAGACATTGTCTCACACCCGTCGTGGGCTAAATTTTCAGGTCCTTAGATGGCGGTCGTGGAGGACCCGAAGCCTTAGAGCTTGAAGAGGTGGAGACTGAAGGATCTGTGGATGTGTCTGACTAGTTAGTCCTAGGACAGTCCCCTTTTTTGTTGAGCTAGTCTTTTTGTAGACAGCCCAGTGTTGTATATATAAACCTATGTGTTTATAAAAGGCTTGTTGTGGTTGTGATTTGTTGCCTACTTTTCTATCCCAAGCTTCTGTTGTCAGGGGTGTTTGTTCACTTTTGCATGCATATTAAAATGAATGGGTCGACGATGCGTCCTGAGATGTCGCATATTTATTGACCACCGAGGGATGGGCACACACTCGAGGTTTGGGGCGTGACATCCCCGTTTAAGTGATATCAGAGCAGGTCTGTGAATGGAGTGATAAGGTGCGATGGTTTATGGGATAGTTAGTAGGAAGGACCTTTGATTGTGCTGGTGCATGTCAGTGTTAGTTGTTTGGTAAATTGTTTGGTTCTATAGATCACTCAAATTCTAATGTCGTATTGGAATTGGAAAATAGGTATCTAGAAAGATCTTGTCGATGAATGATCAAAAGCAGAGGACTCTTAGGAAGAGGACCATCGGTCAAGTGACTCGGGATAAGACATCAACATGGGTCGGTACCCAAGGTGGTAGAGATAGAGCATAGGCTGAGGTCAGCGCAAGTGGAGTAGCACCACCTTTTGCTGGTGTTGGGGTAGTAGCCCCTAGTGATCCCATAATCAAATGGATCATGCAGGCATTTGAGGCCATGAGAGATGTGATAGGGCAGTAGGCCCAGAATCAAGCCGCTGTCACTGGAACCATTATTATTGCTGCCGTTGCCTTCGCTGCTGAGGCCGCACCCGTTGCCGTACCTGCCGAAGTTTCAACTGAGAATGTGGTGGTACTGAGAGAGACACTGATTCATAAGCTTGTGGAGCAATTCTTGAAGTTGAACCCACCGAGGTTCAATGGCGTAGGAGATCCTGGAGCCACTTAGCTCTAGGTCCAAGATTTGGACAAAGCTTTTGAGCGTTTGATGTGCACTGAAGGAGAAAAGGTTGTCTTGGCAGTATTCCCGCTACAGGATAATGCTAATACTTAGTGGAAAGCCACCAGAGGCAAGTCTTCCCAGAAGGCATAGTCCCGGTGTGGAATGCCTTTCTTAGAGCCTTCAATGAAAGTACTATTCTAGTAGCGCCCAAGAGTGGAAGATGAAGGAATTCCAGCACCTCCGTCAAGGAACAATGACAGTGGACGAATATGAGGCTAGGGTTGCTGAGCTATCTTAGTATGCGCCAAGACTGGTAGAGGATCCTAAAGACAAAGCCTAGAGATTCAGGAACGACCTCCGACCAGAGCTGAGGAGTACACTGGTGCCATTTGACTTGAAGAATTACAATGAGGTTTTTGGTCGGGCCCAGTTGATAGAGAGAGACCTGAGTGGATAGACTACTGTGTCTCATTCAAGGTTCAGTTCAAATTGAGATGAAATCCAGTTCGAGAAGAAGCCCATGGCCGAAGGAAGGTATCATGTTTCGCCTAATAGGAAGGGTGGAATTGGAAAGTTAACACCGAGTGAGAATGGCGTGTGTCACTTTTGTGGAAGACGACATGGTTTAGCCCCGTGCCCTTTTAGGACAGGTGCTTGCTTCGAGCATGGCCAACAAGGTCGCGTAACCAGAGATTGTTCTAAAAGGCCAAGGGGACAAAAGTAGTTACTGCCACCGCCATCGTTGGGTCAGAATAAAGGGTTTGCACCATGAATTGCGCCACAGGGTGGACCGAATAGACCTCCAACTTAGTGAAGGACATATGCCATCGTGAGAGGATAGGCTGAGGATGTGCCTAATGTGATCAAAGGTACTGTTGTGCTAAACGACCATGCTGCATATGCTTTGTTTGACCCTGGCGTCACTTATTCCTTTATAATTGAGTAATTTCTTAAGTTGATAGGGTTGAGTCCAGAGTTGTTAGAGTCAGTGATTAGCATATCTAGACCATTTAAGGATAAGGTGTTAGTTGCATTGGGTTGTTCTGGTTGCAAGTTAGTGATTGGTGAGCGAGAGGGGAAGTTGGACTGCTATCGTAATTGGCATGTATGATTTCGATGTGATAATTGGCATGGAATGGCTCACCAAGCAACAAGCTAAGTTGGACTGCTATCGTAAATCGATTCAGTTTAACCCATTAGGGGGTGAACGTTTTGAGTTTATTGGGAGTTGAGGGGGACCCTCAATTTCCCTAATCTCATCGCTTGAAGCAACCCATTTGTTAAACGAGGGTTATCAAGGTTACCTAGCGACTGTTGTGGATATAAGAGTTGAGGAGCTGAAGATTGAAGATATTTCAGTGATACAAGAATTTCTAGATGTGTTTCATAAAGAATTGCCAGGTCTGCCGTCAGAGAGAAAGATCAAGTTCGTGATCGAGTTAGCACCCAGGACAAAGCCAATCTCTAAGGCTCTTTACCATATGGCCATATCTGTGTTGAAAAAACCAAAGGTGCAAATGCAAGAATTGTTGGATAACGAATTTATACGGCCTAGTGCATCTCCTTGGGGAGCACCAATTCTATTTGTGAAGAAGAAGGAAGGTTCGTTGCGTTTGTACATCGATTATCGTCAACTTAATCAGGTGACGATCAATAACAAGTATCCACTCTCGAGGATCGACAACTTGTTTGATCAGTTGCAAGGAGCGTCAATATTTTTGAAGGTCGACTTGAGGACAGGGTATCATCAATTGAGGATCAAAAAGGAAGACATATCGAAGTCAGCATTTCGTACTCAATACGGCCATTATGAGTTCACTGTAATGCCGTTTGGTTTGACGAATGCTCTAGCTGGTTTTATGGACCTTATGAACAGAGTGTTTAAAGAGTACTTGGATCAGTTTGTGATTGTGTTCATCAAAGATATCCTAGTTTACTAGAAGTCTAGAGGACATGAAAGACAGTTGAGAATAGTACTACAGACTCTAAGGAATTATGAGCTGTGTGCCAAGTTCAGTAAGTGTGAGTTTTGGCTAACTAGTGTGGTGTTCCTAGGTCACGTGATTTCAATCGAAGGAATCTCCATGGACCCATCCAAGATTGAAGTAGTGACCAACTGGCCAAGACCGACTACAGTGACAAAGATCAAAAGTTTCTTGGGTTTGGTAGATTATTACATAAGGTTTGTGGAAGGGTTTTCAGCATTAGTGTCGCCTCTGACTCAACTACTGAAGAAGGAAGAGAAGTTTGTGTGGACAAACAAGTGGAAGTGTAGTTTCCAAGAGCTTAAGAAGAGGCTGACTACCACACCTGTGCTGACCATACCGTTTGGTCCTGGAGGATTTGAGATCTATAGTGATGCATTGTTTACAGGATTGGGTTGCGTGCTGATGCAACATGATAGGGTTGTTGCATACTCGTCCCGTTAGCTGAGACCTCATGAGTTGAAATACCTGACACATGACTTAGATCTTGAAGCGATTATTTTCGCTCTGAAGATTTAGAGACATTATTTGTGTGGAGAAATATTCCAAATCTTCACTAACCATCAAAGTCTCAAGTATCTATTATCTTAGAAGGAGTTGAATATAAGACATCGTTGCTAGATCGAACTCCTAAAGGATTATAACTGTGATATCTTATATCACTCTGGAAAAGCGAACAAGGTCGTAGATACGCTGAGACGGAAATCTTCAGTGGCATAGATGGTGCTCAAAGAGTGGGCTTTACTTGAGAAAGTTCGAGATTTGGGTTTTAAATTTGAGGTAGGCCACCTTTCAAATCTTATTGCTACCCTCACAATTGAGCCAGAAGTGTAGATAAGAATCAAGACGCTTCAATGGACAGACCCAGAAATTCAGATGATTTTGCAAGAGAATACTGAGAAGAAGAATGCTGACTTTCAGGTTTCTGAGAACGGAACACTGATGTTTCGAGGACAATTGTGTGTACCTGACGATGCAACGCTTAAGGAAGAGATTTTGTCAGAAGCTCATCGTAGCAGTTACAGGATTCATCCTGGCAATACAAAGATGTATGAGAATCTGCGTCAACACTATTGGTGGTTTAGTATAAAGGTAGACATCGCCAAGCATGTTGCCAAGTGTATGACATGTCAGTAAGTAAAGGCACAACACTATAAGCCGGGAGGACTTCTGCAACCTCTCGAGATTCGCGAGTGGAAGTGGGAGCATATCATAATGGATTTTGTGACAAGCCTATCAAGGAGTTAGAGAGGTAATGATTCTATTTGGGTAGTGGTCGATAGACTGACGAAGTCAGCACCCTTCATTGCAATACGAAAGGACCTTGATTTGGATAGGCATGCAGAGTTGTACGTACGTCTGATAGTTCATCTACATGGGGTGCCGGTGACGATTACTTCAGACAGAGACCCAAGGTTCACGGCTATTTTTTAGAAAAGCTTGCAAAGTGCTTTAGGAACAAAGCTGTAGTACAGTATGGCCTATCATCCTCAGATGGATGGCCAGTCTAGGAGGAAAATTCAAACCCTCGAAGACATGCTGCGAGCTTGCATGTTGGATTTCAAGGGAAGCTGGGAGGAACGACTTCACCTTGTTGAGTTTGCCTACAACAACAGCTATCAGCAAAGCATTCAGATGGCTCCTTTCGAAGCGTTGTATGACAGAGCATACAGAACGCTAGTATGTTGGGATGAGGTCGGAGAATGAAAGATCACAGGCCTAGAGTTAGTCTAACAGTCGGTGGATGCAATTGCTGTCATTAGAGACAGATTGAAGACTGCTCAAAGCCGCTAGAAAGGCTACGCAGACAAGCGTCAAAGGCTGTTGGAGTGCCAAGTTGGTGATCACGTCTTTCTGAAGGTGTCACCAATGAGGGGTACTTCGTGCTTTGGCAAGAAGGGAAAGCTAAGTCCAATGTATGTAGGTCCTTTTGAGATTTTAGAAAGAATCGGGATTCTAGTGGATCGTCTTGTATTACTGCCTAGGCTAGCACAAGTGCATGACGTCTTTCACGTGTCGATGTTAAGGAAGTATGAGCCTGACCCGACCCACGTGCTCAATTCTGAGGAAGAAGTACATTGTGGCTTAGAAATAATAGACTATGGGTCAATTGCATTAAAAATTCCTAAAAGCTACTTGATAGATTAGGACGTGCTAAAATCACACTAGATTGAAATTAACTATGAATTTAAACCTAATTTTAGAAATTGAAAGTTCTGTCATGTCACAATTAATTTTAGGAACGTCAACTCATCCGAGAAGATATTTTCTACAAACCGAGATTTTTGGCTAGAAATCAAAGTTAGGCCGTTTTTGATCGGAAAGTTAGAGAATCATTTTTGATCACTTCATTGGTCATCAAGTTGGATCAACTGACGAGGAAAAGTCATGAGAAGGACAAGAACACCTTGGTGGATTTAAATGGGCTTCAATTAGATTGGTTTGAGTGAGAATTTAATGCATTTGAAGAGGAAATGTCCAAAATTCGTAGCCCTCCTTGGTGCTGAACCTTTGGACCTCTTGGCAAGCTTGTTGGGGAAGCTTGGTGGCTACAAAGGGCAAAGGATGAGGGCCATGGGTGGTGGGGGCAAGCCAAGGGAGAGACGGGCAAGTGTTGAGCCCTTAGAAGCCACCAAGGGGACCCCCCCTCTTCAACCACTTCTTCAACTTCCTCTTTCCCCACCTTTCTCCATTGTTGTTGTCCATATTGAGCTTCAAAGAACTAGAGGAAATCGAGCCAGCAGCCCCTCCACCGTCACATGCCCGCACCACCCATGGGACCTTTTTCCCCCTCTATTTTCTCTTCTGACTGTTTCTACTCCAGCTGACCTTTCACCAAAAACATGAGTTTAAAGTTGCCTTCCCGAGTGAATCAACTCTCGTGCCACCCACCACCGTGACCAGGACATCCAATCCGTACGAAGGTTGGTCGCCGCTCGCTAAACAAAGTCGCCGGCTGTCCTGTCCGCCGGCGACAAGCCACCTATCGCTGGATCGCCTAGAGTCCGCCTGGAGTGAATTTTTTTGCATTTTCTTCATTTTTCCTCCCATTCTAACACTTCTTCCACCCATTCCAACCACCAACAAGTCCCTCTTGACCCCCGGGTGCCACCTGTTGCCGACCACCTACTTGTCAGAGCTCCGATCATCCCTTTCTTGCCATTGCGGCCATTGGTTTCCTTTCTCGATTTAGCCAAGATCAGAAGTAGAAACTAGTAAGCCGTGAGATATTCGTGGCCCCGTTTGAAGCCCTTCCTGGCCTCGCTTGGTGTCACTAGTAGGAGGATTGTCGGCTGCCTCCGCATCTCCGTCGCCGTGGACTCACCGGAAGGCTAAACGGGTTAGTTTACCCACTAATCTCCTCTTAGGGAGTTAATGATGCTTAAGGAGTGTTTAGATTAAGCTAAGCAAGCTTAGGTGGTTAGATTAGATTAGCTAAATGTTGATTAGATTAAGAAATTTGATTAGTTTAGTAGGTGGATTAATTAGCCTAATTAGGTGGTTAGATTAGTGTAATCTTAATTTGGATTATTAATTATTTGCATTTATTTAATTATTGAGTAATTATTTAATTATTATTTAATTTTTTATTTAATTAGTTAATTATTTAATTATTTAGTTTTGGAATTTATTTAAATATTAATTAATTCGGAAATTTTGCGGGATGGTCGGTTGTTACAATTTCATGCTGATTGCAATGGTGTGTTCAGTTTATGCAATTGAATGGTTAATTGTTCAAATTGAGTGATGTTTGTGA
Organism: Eucalyptus victrix; assembly: GCA_016097545.1. Classification (NCBI taxonomy): domain Eukaryota; kingdom Viridiplantae; phylum Streptophyta; class Magnoliopsida; order Myrtales; family Myrtaceae; genus Eucalyptus; species Eucalyptus victrix. The sequence goes on along the minus strand of CM027839.1, from coordinate 24,852,493 downwards.
AATATAGGTATTTTAAGCGAGAAAATATCAGGTGTCGAGTTTTGACCCCGATAATGATTTTAAATACCATAGCAGCTTGTGTGAGCATCATTGTTAGGTTGTGAGAGCAATGATCTAAGTCAGCTTGTGTGAGCATTAATAGAAATTAGATTGTGAGAGCAATGATCATTACCAGCTTGTGTGAGCATTAATCTGTCAACTTGTGAGAGCATTAAGGTTTATCAGCTTGTGTAAGCATGGATGTTTATCAGCTTGTGAGAGCCGCAATTGATTTGGTTGCATCGATCGATTGGATCGATTGATTAAAATCTAAATTATACTGACTTGCAGGAAGGAATTGAGGTGAGATAAGTCTTTTAACTTGTGTGATTAGGCCTCTCGACATATTTCCTTCCTAGTCAGAGTTTAGGGGGTGAACTTGCTGAGACATTGTCTCACCTCGTCGTGGGCTAAATTTTCAGGTCCTTAGATGGTAGTCATGGAGGACCCGAAGCCCCAAAGCTTGGAGAGGTGGAGACTGAAGGATCGGTGGACGTGTCCCACTAGTTAGTCCTCGGACAGTCCCCCTTTTTGTTGAGTTGGTCTTTTTGTAGATAGCTCAGCGTTGTATATATAAACCTATGTGTTTATAAAAAGGCTTGTTGTGGTTGTGATTTGTTGCCTGCTTTTCTATCCCAAGCTTCTGTTGTCAGGAGTATTTGTTCGCTTCCTCATGCATATTAAAATGAATGGGTCAGCGATGCATCTTGGGACGTCACATATTTATCAACCACCGAGGGATGGGCATGCGTTCGAGGTTTGGGGCATGACATGGAGTGACCGAGGATGGTGATAACGGCAAGGAAAATTTTTGGATGCCAGCACTGAATGATGGACTTTATATAAATAGCTGTTGGAGATGTTAGTTTACTTTTGAAATATTGCTGGGTATAGGAAACTGTGGTTGTTTGATGTATCGACAAAGTATGTCCATCTAGTACGTGTGTAAATAAAAAGTGCCCGGTTAACTTCTATATGTGTATTTAGTGTGCATCATTTGTGTGTATAGGAAAGAGAGTTGTAGGATACGCTTTTGCTATATACATTGTGCAGGGACCAATGAAAACAACATACTAGATGGAATTAGAAAATTACAATTCAACATGTAATGGAAAAATAAGGATTTCCTACCATTGTTCGATTTTTTTGGAATTAGAAAATTGCAAGTATATTAAACTATATATATGCTATCATCGAACTAAGCTCTACACAACACATATGATATCATTTTTATATAGGCTAGCTACTATATTTTCTAAAACATAAGAAAATACAAGTTAAAAATGAATAAACTATGCATTTATACCTCAAAAATATGCGTACTTAGGGTTCTGTACACAATTTTATACATTTTTAAAACTCAAATATAGAAAATAATTATACCACAGTGTAGAGCACATTCATACAAACCAAACGCCACTGACCACGCTCCAATCCGAGCTCCCACGCGCCCACACGTACTGCTTGCGTGTGCAGCGCCTAAGTGTGCAACGCGTGTGGTGTCACACCCCGATCCTTGAGCGTGTGCTCATCTCTCATCTGGTCAATTAATAGCGACGTCCCAGGATGCATCGCCGACCCTTTCATTTAATATGCGCATGTGGAAGCATAAAATAAATCCCAACAATAAAATAATGAGATAGAAAAGTAGGGCTATATTTTTCAAACTGAAAACCAACACACTTATATACATATATAACAACTCAGTTATATATATATACATATACAAGCCATACAAAAAGGTCGGTTTCTACTCAAACAGGTTTAACAGCAAAAGTCATCAGACAGGAGTGGAATCTCAATCCTCATCAGGATCCTATTCTGGATCATCCAGGGATTCTCCTCCAGGTATTCCTCTTCAAGTTCTACCATCTAGGGACCTGAAATGGTTATATAATAACCAGTGAGACAATGTCTCAGCTAGTTGTACCTCCTAATACTCGATTAGGAAATCAATACACCTTAGGTTGCCTAAGCACAATATGAGTTAGGGGACTTACCTTGGCCTCAATTCCCTCCTACAAGTCAATATATATATCAAATATACACGATCGCGGCACATCACATCACCCAATCAAATCGAATCATCGATCAATCAACTTAGTCAATCACATGTCATCCAGACCACTTCTTGGTCGGCCCCTTCGATACTATCTATAAGTCTGATCAACATTCAAGACTACTCACCCTAGGTGATACATAGATAGTATATTATCCTATCTCTAGACAACATATAGAGTCATCGAGCTGTCAAATCATACCGTCCTGTCTCGAGATGACAAAGAGAGTCATCAAGTCGGTATATCAATATCATATTGTACTGTCTCAAGATGACCTATAGAATTATTGAGCTGGTATATCATACCGTACTATCTCAAGATAATCTGTAGAGTCACCGAGTCGGTAGATCATACTATTCTGTCTCAAGATGACATATAGAGTCACCGAGTCAATATACACACAATTTATCCTACCAGACTGTCTCAAGATGATCTGTAGAATTATCGAGCCGGTATATCATACTGTACTGTCTCAAGATAATCAGTAGAGTCATTGAGCCGGTATGCATACCATTCCAAGCAAACAATCAAATTACTATTTTTATCATTTCCGAAAAAATGTCGTGTGTGGGTACACGTTTGGCCCTAGCCAAAACACAAGGTTTTCATTTATAAATCTCCCATTATTTTCAACAATTCCAAAATAGATTTTGGGCGCTATAGATCGGCACTAGGTAATTTTCCAATTAATTACCCAAAATTTATTAATTTAGAAATAAAACCTTTTAATCACGATTAATTCAATTTAGCACAAATCAAGACTCAAATAAATAAATGGACTGCACCATGATAATCAGCATAAAATTCCGGTCATCAAACATCCCAGTTTAATTTCCAGAAAATAAATAAATAATTAATTAATTTTGAAAATTAATAATTAAATAGCCAAAAATCCAACTTAGGCCCGTAAAGCCTAATTGGAAGCCGAGACGGGCCCGAAAAATTGCCGTGACTCGTTCAATAATTAATAGAGTATATCTACTTGCTAAGTACGCTAACCGATTGCCTAATATGCATCAACAAAGCAATAATTTAATTATTATAATCTAAACTAACCACCTAATTGCACTTAATTAACATTAATCAACCCCTAAGCATCATTAGTCTACTAAGTAAGGCTTAGTGAGTAAAACTCACTTGTGCGAGCGGAGACCGGAACACCGTGACGACGACGTGACGGTGGCCGAACTTGGGCTCGCTATGACACCCACGGGCTTGGACCGGGCCTTAAACTTGGCCCAACAAATCTCAGCTCAATCTGAGATTTGTTTTTGTGTTGGACTGGGGTTGGGTTTGCTTCGTGGGCCTCAAATGGTGCGGGCTTGGGATTTGCTGAATTGAACTCATTGAAGTTGGGCTTCACGACTAGGCTTGCAGTTGAAGGTTGGGCCGCTGAACTGGGCTAAGAGGCCTTAAAATTTGCAACCAACGCTGGGCTGGGCTTCGGCCCTAAATGGTTAGGTTGCTCATTGGACTTGTGACTCGGACGATGCTGCTGCTTCGTTGGTGGGATGCTGCAGACAAAGGAGGAAATCGTGTGGGTGTGCCTCAAGTCAACGAAGCTCGCGTCTAGTGGAGCTTCGGTGGAAATGGATTTGTGGCCTTCTGCTGGTTTTGACTGAAGAAGTGGAAGACCTGCACGCGTGGGCTGCTGGCAGGAGAAGACGTGGACAAAGAGGCAGCTTCTTCGATTTGTTGGTGCTGGATGTAGGAGGAGGAGGAGGCCCCATTTGCTAGCACGATTGCCAAGTGGCAACGAACTAGAGCGACTCGGTCAACCAGGGGTTTCGGTAGTTGGTGTTGTTGCCCGAAGGAGTGCAGGCTGTGGACTTGTGGCAACTTCTTCAGTGGGGCTTCGTTTGCTGAGGACTGATTAAAGGAGCTGGGCTTGGACGCGTGGAGAAGCACAAACTAGCGGTGGGGATTCGGTAGTGGCATGGGCGATCCTAGCGTGCGTCTGCTGTAGCTTCTTCTACCGGTCCTCAGCTGGTCGAGAATGAAGAGGGGAGAGGAGGGCTTGGATGGCCAAGAGAAAGAGAGAGAGAGATGGAGAGGATAGAGATGAGGGGAATGGAAGGCCCCCTTGGCCTTAGTTTCCAAAAAATTGTCCCCCAAATGCTTGCCCTCCAAGCCAAAATCCATGGCTGTCATTGAGCCACACCAACACTCCTTACAACTCTTGGAATGGTGCATTTTGGCTAGGCTAAGGGGGAGTTACGAAATTGAGGGGTTTTGGTTTCAATTGCACTCTTAATTCACTTTAATTCAACCTCAATTGGCACTCATAAATTCCATTGATCTATCATTGATCCTCTTGGCATTTTTCCTCACCTCTGGATCCACCTCACTTCCCAATTTTGCCATCACAAACCGTCTTTGGCATTTTCTGAATAAAAACGATCATGCGACGACTTTTTCCCAAAAAGTCACGGTCGTCAGAAAAATCTTTTGATATTGAGTCAACGTTTCTAGAATTTATTATGACATGACATAATCTTCAATTTCTAAAATCGGACTTGAATTGGTGGTTAATTTCTACTCGGCCCATTTTTAGCGTGACCTAGGTCACCCGGAAGTTTTCGAGAATTTTAAATGCAAATGACTTGTGGTTGATTTTCTTCGAGTCACAATGAACCCACTCGACACAATGGCGACTCTCGATTGTCGTGAAAATCTCAAGGATTTAAATATGCACACAGGGTACCAAAACGATAAGAAAATTAGTCTAGTGTCGATCGACGAGAATTTTCCAATTTAGTTATGTCACCCACGATTAGTCACACATCTCTGTCGAATTCGACCTATCTTTGATTTCAAATCGATTTTCAACTGTGCCGTAATGGCCTCTAAGGATGAACACTGTCGACAAGCCGATTCAGGATGGAATTCTCAAGTCAATTGCATTAAATTTCTCTAATGGATTCCCCAAATGGTCTAGTTATCTCAAGAGTGATCAGCTCTGAGAACAGCCTTATAGGTGCGTCGATGAAATGTCCAATTTATTCAGTAGAAAACATGACTAAAAATCTGGAATGTCACATGTGGCGCACACGCCAGCGATCCTCAAAAGATCCTAACTGGTTGCACCAGTCAGACTGGTTTGACCACTGGACCAATTGATCGGTCAATGGTCAGGTCGAGTCAGGTCGCTGACCGGTGACCAGCCTACCAACTGCCCATGTGGTTACGTCATCGATGATGTCATCTAGCGGTTGCTGACCATTGGATGACGTTAGTACACGTCGATTCCCCGACGCGTGCGTGACGTTCACGCACTGGGCATGCTGCCCATGCGCTGCAACTTCTGGCCGCGCAAGCGGGCACATCCGGCATCTTTCGACAGCGCTCAACCCACCGTTGGACTAGTCTCGGCGAGTTCTTTCAGCCTATATATTTGAAAATTTATTTTGGCCGAAAAAATATTCCGAAAAATGGCCAAAACCATACGGGTGTATGCGGCCCCGAACCCATTCTTCGCTTTAGTTCATTTTCGACAATTCAGGTTGCAATTCTAAACAATAAACATCCAAATAGTATAAATTTCATTCTCTTGATTTTGATATCAAATGGTAAACAAGAAAATTCGATGAAAAGTAAGGCATAAATCACAACCTGACTCTGATACCAATGTAGAAAGGAAGTTGGCGGAAGACAACTTACATGTTTTCAATGCACAATCAACAATTTATTCAAGAATGAACACTGAATTGCGGATGAATCACAAACAAAAGTACTTCACATTAGTCTGAATGTAGTTATGAGGAAAACATCTAATTTTTACAGCGTAAATGTCAATTGTTCTTGTAAAGGAGAAATGTAATGCCTTCCTTTTCTTTTGATGGAAAGGGGACAAGAAAAGGAGAGGAATTTTTTAGCGTGCGTTCTACCAACCGTGCCAATAGTTACCTTCAGAAGACTTTGATACAACTCTCTCATACCCTTTCAAAGGGTGTCTTTTCATTGTAGCATATTAAGACGAAATTGTGCGTTCTCATCGCACCCCATCATGGACGTACTAATTAAGTACAACATTCCAACAAAACATCTCGATAGATCTATTATAAGGAACTTCAAGAAAAAAAAATAGATAAAAATATATGAATATTCATAGACAAACAAATCTTTATTTACATGTGAAAGGAGCACCTTGTTATTAGATTGGACCTTGAGTCGTTGGATACAGTGCATTTTATAGTTCACGTGTCAAATAAATTTGCCTAAAAATAAGGCGACATAAGCCAAATCATTCATTCATTGAGTTAATTGAAATAAAAAAATACGTACAAATGCCTGCAGAAGGCACATCATGAATCCATGCACATGGCACCAAAAAAATCCATAAAATACCAGGCTAGATGAAAATTGATATGGATGAACATGATTTTGGGATAGAAATAGGAATCAAAGAGTTGATTTAGTTCTCGGTTCCAATGTCCTCCAGTTTAGAAATCGCCGATTGTCGTTGTGACATCCTGAAAATTTAGGTCCTGATTTCAATCGGATAAGTCCGGCCTTTCATTGACGCGACTATAGTATTTTTCTCTGAGATAGCCACTCACGAGATAACCAGGCTATCGGGTGAAGTCGTTAAGGGATTTTAACACAATAGACTTAAGAATTTGACCAGGAATCGACTGCTTGACCGTGTTGGTCTGCAAGGGTCATTACGGCATTGTCGAAATCAACCGGAGACAAGAGATAGGTTGATTTGACTAAGAAATGTGATCAGACTGTGGGTGATTCCACCTGATTTCAAAATACTCGTCGATCGGCACTAGACCGATTTTCCTATCGTTTTGGTACTCGGTGCCCATATTTGAAACCTTGAGATTTTCACGACAACCGAGAGTTGCCAATGAGTTGAACATGTACATTGTGACTCGTGATAAATCGATCATGGATCAATTGCACAAAAAAAATCCTAAAAGCTACCCAATTAACTAGGTCACGTTAAAATCGCATCGGATTAAATTTAATCGGGAATTTAAACCCAATTTCAGAAATTGAAAGTTCTATCATGTCACAATCTATTTTTGGAACGTTGACTCATCCTTCGAAGAAATTTAAGAGATTCCAAGATTTTTAAGGAAAATCGTTTCGGACGTCGTAGAAAATAGCGGAAATTTAGTTTAGCTCATTTGAAAGGAATTTTGACTTCTAAGTTGAGCTAGTGGGTGATGAGAATTTGTGGAAATGTGTGGGATTTTTCTTCGATGAAATTGGACCTTGAATTGAGGAAATTAGAAAAGAAATTGAAGCTTAAATTGTGAAATTCGTATGCTCATAGGAGGGCTGGAATTTTAGCTTTAATTTGGTTTAATTGTGAGATATTATGCTTGAAAATGATGGGGGAAGACATAGAAGATGAGATTGAGGATTGGTGGGACTAAGTATTCAATGTAATGGCTAAGCCTTGTTGATTATTATTTTCCCTCTTAGTTGGCTTCTCCCTTCTCCCTCACGCACGGCCCCTCCCCTCCACGTTTTCTCTCTCTCTCCGTTGAAGCCACGCACGAAAGCCCCCCCCTCAGTGGACGTCCCCCTGCCAGTTGGTCTCCTTTTGCTTTCCTCTTTGACTTTTTATTTCACCCTTATCTCTCCCCTTTTTCACTTGCTTCGCACGCCAGGGCAGCTGAACCCTATTCCCTCACGTCTTCTGCTTTCTTTAATTTTCTTGGAAGGAAGCAAACCCACAGAAGCTGCCCCACGATTCCTCTTCTCCTCTGCCATGGCCGCACTCACGCATGCCCTCATCCCCACCGAAGCCACCACTTGTCTGCAACTCAGTCATCCCCGAGTCAAACCAGCGGGTTCTCCAGCGAAGCCTCCCTCAATTTCCTCCCATCTCTCTCTACCGAATTGCTGCCCCACGTTCCTCCATCGAAGACCCAACCGAAATCCCTCCACCGCTTCCCCTCTACCAGCGAATTCTCTACGCCAACATCACCTTGCTGACCTCCTGTTTTGTTGACCGAGGATTCCCACGCAGCTGCCACGTCCGTCTCCCCTGTTCGCTGCTCCATCTGCACCGTTCGGCCCAAGCCCAGTCCACGTCTCCTCCAGCTGCCACGAAGCCAAGCCCTGCAGAGTTTCAACCGAAGAAGCCCTCACGCCGTGGACTTCAGCAGATCGAAGACCCCACCGAAGCATCACTGATCCACGCGTCTTCATCCATCTCCGTTGCTGCTTCGGTTTGCAGCAGTTCAGCCCACGCAATTTTTCGGGCCCAACTTTGGCCGAAGAGTTCAAGGCCTTTCAAGCCCACGCTGCAGCCCATCTTCCCGCAAGCTTCAGCCCAGCAATTTGAAGCCCATTTTCAGTTTTGGTCAGTCTGGTCTTGAAGCCCAAGCCCACAAAGCAAGCCCAGCCCAACTCAATAGCAAAACTCAATTTGGGTTGAGATTTGTTGGCCAAGTTAAGGCTTGGTCCAAGCCCGTTGGTGTCGTCACGAGCCCAATTTCGGCCGCCGTCGTGCCGTCGTCGCGATGATCCGGTCTTCGCATTTAACAAGTGAGTTTTGCTCACTAATCCCTTATTAGTCGGTTAATGATGCTTAGGGGTTGATTAGATTTAATTAAGTGCAATTAGGTGGATAGATTAGATTAGAATAATTAAATTGGGGATTTACCTATGCATGTTAGGTAAATGGTTAATGTAGTTAGTAAGTAGACATGCTCTATTATTTATTGAACGAGTCTCGGTAATTTTCTAGACTTTTATCGGCTTCCTATTAGGCATTACGGACCTAAATTTGATTTATTGTTATTTAATAATTAATTTTTGAAATTAATTAATGAATTAATTACTTTCAGAAATTAGACCAGGATAGTCGGCGACCGGAATTTTACGTTGATTATCATGATGCAGTCTGTTTAATTTATTGAGTGCTAGATTATATTGAATTGAATTATTGATGATTTTATGATTATTTCCTAAATTAATTAATATTGAATAATTAATTGGAAAATAACCAAGCATCGGTTGATAGCGCCAAAAATGTTTTGGTGGACTACATATAAGGGTGGGATTTCTGGAAATGAAATTATAGTATTTTGGTTAAGGCCGACCGTGTACCCACACACATGTACTTTTATTGGAAATGATAAAAAGGACAAATTGATTGCACGATATGAATGTTATACAAAACCGGCTTGGTGACTTTATAGGTCATTTTGTAGAATGGACGGTATGCAATACCGGCTTGGTGACCCTATAGGTCATTTTGTAGAATGGACAGTATTCAATATTGGCTCGGTGACTTTATATGTCATTTTGAAGAAATGACGATATTTATATAATACCGGCTCGGTGACTTTACATGTCATTTTGAAGAATGGATGGTATACAATGTCGGCTCGGTGACCCCATAGGTCATTTTGAAGAATGGACGACATGCCATAACGGCTCAGTGACTCAACAGGTCATTTTGTAGAATGGATGTTATGATGAATATACTGGATGACTTGGTATGTCATTTAAGAGAATGAATCATATAATACTGGCTTGATAACCCGATAGGTTATTTTAAAGAATAGACAATATTGATTGAAAAGACCAAGAATGGTTTGCTTGACATGTAAATCGACTAGGTCGATTGACTGATGTTTTGATCGATAGCGTTTGGTTAGGTGCCTATTTGAACTGTACTGGTTTGCAAGTGGAACATGAGGCCAAAGTAAGTCCTCTTACCGGTGTGTGCTTAGGCAGCCCATAGTGTATTGGCTTCCTATTCGAGTCTTAAGGGGTAAAACTTGCTAAAACATTGTCTCACTGGTTATTGTATAACCATTTTCAGGTCCTTAGATGATGTTGATGGAGAACCGGGAGCCTTGGAATTTGGGAAGGTGGAGAGGCTAGAATTGGCGAACGAGTCTGACTAGTAGGTCATAGGATAGTTCTTTTTTGGATAAGCCGGCCTTTTTGTAAATAGTCTGGTCTTGTAAATAAACCTGGTTGTTTATAAAAGGTTTATTTTGGTTTAAAAAATTTGCCCTACTCTTCTATCCCATTGAATTGTTGTCTGGGGATTATCTACCTGCTTCCACATACGTATTAAAATGAATGGGTCGACGATGCATCCTAGGACATCGCAGTTTAATCGACCAAGGAGGGATGAATACGTGCTCGGAAGATCAGGGCATGACAGTCGGTTCTTGGGGGAATTGAATTGAGAGAACCGAGAAATTATCTGAATTTAATATTCGGATTTGAGATTCTTACATGATTTCAGCTTCTTCGCAATAGAAGTTCTAAATAAAAAATCAAGAAGAAAGCTAACCACCAAATTAAAATATCAAGGACAAAGACGCTTTCAATTCAATATTCACGAAAGCAATGTCGAAAATGAACTGCTGCTGTACACATCGGATTCGCACGTATCGGGATACGGGATGTACCAAAGGAGCGACCATTGTTGCCACTAAGACTTACTCCAGTGTGTAGGAAAAGTGGGGACCATCAATCAAAAGGGGTCTCCGGGAGGACCTCGTGACCGCTTTCAATGCCACTGCTGATATTAAATGCCTGGGAATGGCAAACGTGGCCGCAGGACAACACCATGTAAAGCTTACTGGAATCAAGTCCAAGTCGCACCATGCTCTCTTTGAGCTCTTGTGATCCTTACCTTTTTTATGTTACGCGTGTTTTGAATTTTTTATTACTTATTTTATTTTATGTGTTATTTTTCATATATTGTTATTAGTCACAATTAGGAAATTTTCATTTTTATTGTTGTGTTCACTAAAAATGAAAGAAAAAAAAAGAACTCATTAGACTTTGAAATTTGTGATAGACCACCCCATCACAAGTTCCAAAGTATGCATGATTGGTTCTCAAGTTCCAAAAAAAAAAAAAAACCTGTGACAAGCGACCCTATCATAGATTTCAAAATAAATATGGTAAATTTCACGTTCCAAAAAATAAGGAATCTATTATGATAGGTAAGTTTTAGGTCCTTGATAGAACCCGTTAGGTACCTGAAACCGCTCATTCTTAAAAATTGGAACATATTTCTCTCTCTGCACTGCATATATAACCATCAAAGATGTGGTCTCAACTCTCAAATACGTACGTGGGTGTTCTCTAAAATTGTTTAAGACAATAAAAGTGTTCCCTGCCCCAGTAGTTTTCTAGAAAGGGAAACTGATCCTCTCACCCGAAGATAAGATCAGTTACTGCTAGCAAGGAGCTAATTTGAAACGGGATAGTTTCCAGTTTTCCATGTGATTAAAATGTATGTCCCTTGACCGTATGGGCTATTACTCTTTTTAAATTAATTTTGTGGGGGTCAAATTTGGTAAATGAAAGTGAGACCAAAACACAAATTTGCTGCTTAAATAATAGTAGACTTTATGCACGCTCGTGCTCAATTATCATCACAATTATTTTCTAATCGAGCTTTGTAACAACATAAGTTTTATTTGTAATGCAACAAATCTAATCATCTATTTAATTCTACTTTTCAAAAAACAAAGAAAAAAACGGTGATAGGACATGGAGATGGTGGAAGAAGTTAATGAACGTAGTTTTACGTAGCCGTTGAAAGTGTGGGGTGAGCTGCTGCCACAGAAACAGGCATTGAAGGCATTCCAGTACGTCGCTGGAAGTAGGAAATGCGACGCCAAATGCTAATGTGGCGGTCCCCAAAATGACAACGGAGAAGCTGTCGAGGATGCTCAATGATGACAAATTCCACGACGCTTTTGGAAATGACGCTAATTGATGACTTTAAGAAAATTTCTTTGTGACGTGAAAGTGCCACTATCCTGAGGGGTTAGTGGAAAGCCTCCATCACCTGTTTGGTGACAGCTTTCAAGTGTCACAGAAAAGATTTGTTCAGAGAGACCTTTAGTGACACTTTGCAAGTGCCACTGATTTTGGGACATTTCAACAAATCCACAACTAATGAGCTTGCGCTTGATGTGGCTGTTCCTTGGTTCTTTAACAATGATTAACCGTAAAGGAACAAGGAAGAAGATGAATAATAACCACAAAAGAAAAAAGGATAGCAAAGGAAAAAAGAGAGAAAAATGTAAATATTTTAGGATCTTTAAAAGAGAGGAGGAGAGAATCAGTAAAGACTACATCTTTACTCAATTTGCTTGACTTTACAAGTTATTAGAGGAAGGTATTTATACTCGAACAATATGCATATGAAAGGAAATCAAGTGTCTTAGAGAGTCAAAAAATAATAAATAATACATCTAATATCTAATAATATCTCTAATGATATTCTCTAATAAGGAGATCTCTAATCTCCATAAAAATACTCATCATTCCCCTCAAGCTGGAGCATCCAGCTTGCATATGATTAGTGCAACTTTCTTTGAAAGTTTGTGATCAAGACTCATGTAAGCTGGACCTCACACTAAACAAACCGGATTTGACCAATGCTAAAGCAACACATGCTTAGAGAGTTAACATATCTTTCTCATACAACCTTGATAGAATTGTGTGGCAACCTCACTTGAATTGTGGCAATCTAATCCTTATAACCTCACAATGCTTATCTTTGGCTACTTGATGAAGTGTGCTCGACTCTAGCACTCACAACTACTTGAATACTTGATGACATCACCTTATGGCGCTCATCTTTGGCTGCCCAATGAAGGTGTGCTTAACTCCGGTGCTCCGAGCTACCTGGATATTTGATGCCAACTTCGATTGTCGATGTTGCTTGCAATTAGATGAGAGTACCACAACAAATAACGTCCATGGTAGCATTGTTGAGTGTCGACAAAATTAGGAAGTTATTGAAGATGAGATGACTAAAAACAACATAAATGATGAAAAAGCCAAGGTTTGATTTATTTCCTTCTCTCTTGGTGGCTTTGATACAATGTAAATGTTCTAGGATCTTCAAGAGAGAGGGATAGAGAATCAGTAAAGACTACATTTTTACTCAATTGGCTTGACTTTACAAGTTATTAGATGATGGTATATATACCTAAACAATATGCATAGGAAAGGAAATTAACTATCTTATAGAATCATGAAATATTAAATAATATATCTAATATCTTATAATATCTCTAATCATATTCTCTAGTGAGAAGATCTCTAATCTCCATAAATATACTTCATAAAAAAAGGCATACAATTTAGAAAATTAAGCAAAACAACATTGTTTCGCTTTAGTTTGCCCACATTAGATCGCCGGTTGTGCCACCTATGACTGAACCACCATGTTATCAATTTCAGGCAATGATAGGCCAAAGGAACTACATTAAAATTTTGTGCAAATGTCCAGACTTACACTAAAGCAATTGAAATGTTTATGACTACATTGGAATCCGTACAATAAGTTTATAATTGAAATAGCACTTTTCCCCTTGTAAAGTGAGTTATGCTTAAGACTTCACAAATTCTTCATGGTCAAACTAACTTAGCTTAGATGATCATGCATCTTTTCTCATAATTAATCTTGTAGTTTAAAGAGCTGCTACGAATTCATGTAATTTGCTAAATATTCCCTAGTGATTATGATATCTCCTTTTACATTCATTAAAATTCCTATATCTTGGAAATTATAAGGGTTGCATATTATGCCTTTCTCTAACTCAATTATTTAACGTATAACAATACCACTTCATTGATTTACACGCATTCAAATTTCAAAATCATCTTGCGTGCAAGCACATTTACATATTGGAAGGTTAGAGATTGTTTTGTCGTTATAAGAAAGGGAGGGATTGTTGAGAAAATCCTCTGTTATGTTTGAAGATGACAAATAACTAAAAGTTACTAATACATGTATTTGAATGTGTGAAATGGCTTTTGTATACATAAGTCATATGCAAATAGCATCAACAACAGGACATCTAAAGCATATAAAGGCTTTGGCTCTGTAAAAGGAGAACAAGTTATTGGACGAAAATGTGTCTAAGTCTAGAAGGGCTTTTGTAGAAGGAAAACAAGCTATAGAATGAGGATTCCTGAAGATTTGGATGGACCAATAAAACGTGAATAATTATGGAACATGAGGATGTTAATTAGCCTAGAAGAACCTGCTTGTAGAAGCTGAATAGACCATACCATTGTAAAAAGTCTGAAGGGACCGTCTTGCGGAAGCAACACATGCTACAGATGAATTAGTGATAGAGAAAATTCCTTATTGTTTTGAAGCTGACAAAACCTTTCCAAAAAGTCTAGTCTGAAGAATTGTAAACTCAAGTGTTATTGTCTGAAAATCTCAAGACTCTTCTGTCAAAGTCTGAAGACCATTAGACTCTAAGCTCAAAGTCTGACCTCACTGACAGATTCCAGACCGATGAGAGAAGACTTATCCGGATGCGAGTTTATCTTCAAGGATTCAATCCATGGAAGATCTTACGACTGGAGATAGCACCTTGTGTTCTTTTATTCTTATTGAAATCAATTCGGATAATTAGATCTTTGAAAGGCGAAGTATTCTTGGAAAGTTCTACTTATGAAAACCAAGATCTTGATTGTATGGGTGAGTATGATTGGTGGGCTATCATCACATTTCTTAAATGACTCAAGTTCTCCTTGATTGATTCTGTCCAATGGGTAGATTGGAGGAACTCCTTTGGAAAGTACCAACGGTTATGGAGGTATGAGGAGTATATAAGGAAGACTCTCAAGTTGTTCGAGTGTGTACGTGAAAGAAAAATTCCAAAGTATGAAGCTCTTAGTTCTTTGGTATTTCAATCGTTAAGCTTATCTTGTACTCAAAAGAGAGAACAAACATTTGTGAGATTTTGAAAGAGTGTAGTAGAGTTTCTACACTGTGAAGTTGAAGATGTGAGACTATAAAAACTCTTTTGATTCATAGTAAAATATGGCCCGCTTTTCTATCCCATTATTTCATTGTCTGGGGATTTTAACTGCTTCCGCATGTGCTTAAAATTGAAAGGGTCGGCAATACATTGTCCTGGGATATCGCATTATAAAATCGACCAAGTAAGACGGATGTGTGCGTGCCTGAGGATCGAGGCGTGACAACTAGGGGCCACAAATGAGGCAACTTAGCCTAGACTAGTGAGGCTGTGGCAGCCTTGGCCATAGCTTTGCCGATCATAGGCGAAGGCGGGGCAAGGCCGCTTCACCCTTGGCAAGGTGAGGGTGAGAGCAAGGCTAGGTGAGGGATGCGACTCTTGCTAATGGCTAGAGAGGGCTTCATAGCCCTCGCTTGGCCACTGTGAGGATCCGAGGAGGAAGAAGAGGAAAAAAGAAAAGAAATCGGAAAAGGAAAAAGAAAAAATTCAAAAAAATTCAAAAAATAAAAACCATTAAAAAATTATCACATCAGCGTTGGCCGGATGGCCGGTGTCTACGTCGGCGTTAACTAACCAAAATTAGTTAGATGAATTGAATTAATACCAATGTAAAAATGTTAAGTACTTCTCCCCCGTAATTGAGCATATGACAAAACCAATATGTAATACACAAAGCAATAAATAATGAGGAAACATCTTCATATGAGGTAGCAAATGCACAAGGCACAAGCTGACCAAAGGTTCATTCTCAACATGCCTCAAAGTTGTGACATCTTGGAAGACCGTGTGCCCTATTTACCATCATAATTGAACATATGGCAAAAGCAATATATAGTACGCAAATTTGTAAATTAATTAGGATAATATTAACGGGAGAGATTTGTTTATGGAATTATGGAGTTAATACTAAGGAAACATGTAACAATCCCAACTCTATCTCCAGGGTCACGGGCGGTAGTGGTTATTTTCGCGACGTTCCAGGCTCTTACCATCCTGATTCTTTTTTTCTTGTTATTAAGCACATGCAGAAATGCGAACAAACAAACTTCCCAGACAAATAACAACTAGAAGACTGGGACATAGATTATACATAAGACACTATTTATTATAATGGTACATTTACAAGCCCTTTCTCTACGGGCCCACTTTCCTCTTTACATTACACTAAAAATATCCACATAGGCTGGGGGAATTCCTATATCATCTAGTGTGATTGCAGTTTTTAAAATTGATGTAAAATTTCCATGCCTATAGGTTTGAAAGATAAGGGAGTGAGTCGGGAGATTCAGTAAGTAAAATCCCTAACTCTCTACTAGGAGAACATCTCATCATCAAAATCTAGCCAGTATATCACTTGCAATACAATGTAGATCGCAGATCAATATCAAACTTATTGCTACATCTCAACTACATGTAGATGTCTATTATAGCATAATTTAATGCATGCTTACTTTCAGCTTATTAATAAACATATCAACATATCATACTTATGCACATATCGGCACACATAAAAGATACATTTAACTTTGTCCTGGCTTGACTAGACCTTCTAGGCTTGATCAACGCTTCCAGCTTCATGTTGTTGAGAAAACTCCTACCAAGTTTTGAAGTTGATAAAACTTTCTTGTTCTTGTTCTTATTATGAAGAATAGTAGACTTCTAAAGTCATATCGCATACTCTTGTCAAAGTCTATTTATTCTAGAAGTCTTTCCCACTTTGATGTAATCCAGACTGAGACCAAGTTCATAAAGAAGGTATAATCAAACTTAGGATTATTGATCTTACGACGAGGATTCAGTATGAACATTATAGAGATCTATTTGTAATATCTGGCTTTCTGGCGAAAGTTCTCACTTGCTCTTTATAAATACATTAATGGAATCAATCACGAATTGACAAAATCAATATTGAAGACAAATTCATTTTTGGGAATCATCTACTTATGGAAACCCAGATTTTGATTGTATGGGCAACCAAAATCAACAGATTTTCATATCAATCTTCAAACGAGTACAAGATTTCCTTAATTGATTATCTCCAATGGATTAATTGGAAGAAATTTCTCTGGAGAATGCCAATGAATAGTAAGGTGTTGAGGAGTATTTAAGGAGGTCATTCAATCCATTTGAGAAAGAGCGTGAAAATTGATATTCCAAAGTTTTAAAGCCTTTCCAACTACTTGTTCTTCAATGACAGCGCTTATTGATTGTATTTAAAAGAGAAAATCACAAGAAGAGTGACTTAGCGAGAGAAACAAAAATCTTCCACTGAGTGGTTGCACTCGAAACATTGTACTTCTCTGTTGATACTTTAGTGAATTTCAGCCAAAAGACTGTTAGCGTGGGAGAGTGGACGTAGGCTTGATCTAAGACGAACTATTATAAATCTCGCGTGCAATTTTCTCTTCCCTTAACTCTTTTCAGCTTTGTTTGTTGCAATCTCTTTTAAACTTCTCAAAATTCTAAACCATCTCTATTTAAATCTAAAATTTCTTCAGAATTCTGGTGGAACTTTTAGTCAGACTCTGACTTATTCAAAGACTTTGCTCGTAACTTAATATATATTTTGCATTTAATTGTTAATTATTTTTAACACCTATTCACCTCCACTCTAGGTGGTAGTACCGGTATTTTCAATTGGTATTACAGCTTTGGTACTCGTTTTATTGAATTGTTTTTACTTTTGAGCTAAAGATCTTCTATGACTAGCATCTTGGCACCAGGGTTGATTGAAGGACAAAGCAATACCAAATCACCTTATTTTGATGGAAAAGAATACAGTGTGTGGAAGAATAAAATGAAGGCATTCTTGAGATCCAGAGACACTCTACAATGAGATGTTGTAGAAAGAGGAATTAACCCAAAGGTAGCTTCAGCTTCAGACAAGGAAAAAGAAGTCTTAGATAAAGATGCTAAGGAATCCAACTAAGTAGAAGTTACCAAGAGACAAGCTCTTGATGCAAAAGCTATTTATTCTTTATACTACGCCTTGTCTCTTATTGAATATAACAAAATTTCTTCATGTGAAACAGCTAAAGAAGTCTAGGATAGGCTTCATGTCACTTATGAAGGAACAGATTGTGTAAAGGAGACAAAAATAGATATCTTACTTGGCCGACATGAATCCTTCAGAATGAAGCCTGGAGAGTCTATTGGAGATATGTTCAGCTAATTTACAGAAATTGTAAATGGATTGGCATATCAAGGTTAACCAATTTCTACTCCAATGAAGGTCAACAAGCTTCTATGAGGACTTTCAAAGGACTAGAACCATGTGAAGACATCAATTTGGGAGACACAAGAATCATGCCTCTATCTGTTGACGAGCTGATACGTACTCTTTAATTGTATGAAGAGAAACACATCAATGACGAAGAAGATCTTAAAGTTAAAAAGTCAATTGCACTTAAGTCTAATGCTGATTCTGATGATACAGACATAGACGATGACATGGACAATGAGGAGCTGGCTCTTATGATAAAGAAATTCAGAAAACTAAATAGGAAATGAAGAATGTTGAACTAGAAAAAGCAAAGCAAGCAAAATTCCTAGAAAAGATCGATAGAAGGTGTTGAAACAAGCAAGGATGTGATATGCTTTGAGTGCAAGAAGAAGGGACACATCAAGCGTAAATTTCCCTTTTTTTTTTTTTTGCTTGAAAAAAGAAGAAAGGAAAGTATGAAAAATACAAGAAAACTCTTAAAGCAAAAACTTGGAGTGACAAAGAATGAGAGGAAAGTGAAGAGAAGTTTGCAAATATCTGTCTAATGGCTCACTCGGAATTAGACTCAAAATCGTAGATAGACTCTAACACAGACTTAGAATCTGACATGGAAATCAATGTAAGTCATTCAAAAATTCCTATTAAAGTTTCTAAGTATATAGATGAAATTTGCTTAAACCTCAAATCCTCTCTTAAAAGGATTTATGAACTAAAGAAAGAAAATTCAAAGCTTAGGCAACAGGATAATTCTTGGAGAGAAAAGTTTGAGAGTCTAAAATATGATTTTGATGATTTGAAAGATAATGCTGATTCTCTTTCAAAAGAAAATCAATATTTGAAAAAGGAGATTTTAGTTATTTCTACAAAGTTCTCCAAGGGATCAAAAACTTTAGAGAAAATCCTTTCAACTCAAATATCCTATTATAACAAATCTAGTTTGGGTATGAGTATAGAAAATACTCTTTCGATCGATTTTCTTAAAGTTAAGGAGAGACTTAGACAAAGACCTCCAAAATCTTCTTAGAAATATAATTTTCAAAAAGTTTTTGTAAAACCTATTGGCCGGAGTGTTCTTAAATGTTCTAAGTGTAAAAGCTTAGAACATTTTGAGAATGAATGTCCTAGAGTTTGGAGACCTGTTAAGAATGATTGGGCAAAGGTTGTCTTTAAAACTAACTCGCTAGGACCCAAGAAAATTTGGATACTAAAGAAAATTTGAGATTTCTTTTTGATTGCAGGTTATAGCTAAAAGGAAAAGCAAATGGTACTTGTATAGTGGCTGTTCAAGACATATGACTAGAGATTCAAGTAGTTTCGTAAAACTAGAAAAACAAAAAAAGGAGGAAATTTATTCATTTGGTGGGAACAGTAAAGGAAAAATTATTGGACATGGAACAATGAGGATTGGAAGTTTAATCATCAACAATGTTTCACTAGTAAAAAGTTTGAATTGCAATCTTTTAAGCATAAGTCAACTGTGTGATACAAGATTCAGAATTAATTTCCAAGAAGATGTCTATTCTAGAGTTAGTCGAGACTTATCTCAATCTTTCACTCGATGAAGACATGGTAATATCTATCTTTTGGACATAAGTCCAGAGAGATCTCAATGTCTTATTTCAATTCAAGATGAAACATATCTCTGGCATCGCAAGCTTGGACATGTGAGTATGAAACATATTGCTAAACTTTCGTCAAAAAAGCTGGTTCAAGATCTTCCCAGAATGGTGTACCAGAAGTCTGAGTTGTGTACTCCATATATCCTAGGAAAATAGGTCAGAAACTCATTTACATCTATAAATTAAGTTTCCACTAATCATGTTTTGCAGCTTCTCCACATGGATCTCTTTGGACCAACTAGAACACAGAGCATTAGCGGTAAGAAATACTACTTGATAGTTGTGGATGATTATTCAAGGTTCACTTGGGTTTTCTTCTTGGCCAATAATATCAAAACCTTTCATATTTTTCAAAGTTTGTTAAGAAAGTTTAGAACAAGAAATGTTATACCATTTCAAGCATAAGGACTAATCATGAGGGAGAATTTGAAAATCAAGACTTGGCAAATTTATATGACGAGAATGGTCTTCAACGTGTTTTCTCCGCTTTATACACTCTAGAACAAAATGGAGTTGTAGAAAGGAAAAATAGGTTGCTATAGGAGATGGCCAGAACTTTGTTGATAGAAAGTAAAATCTCTTCTCATTTTTGGGCAGAAGTAGTCTCTATTGCCTGTTATATAATTAACAGGGTATTTTTAAGGCACATCCTAGAGGAGACTCCCTATGAAGTGTATAAAGGAAAGAAGCCAAATATCTCTTATTTTCATGTGTTTAGTTGTAAGTGCTGCATTTTGAAGAATGGAAATGATCGGCTTGAAAAATTTGAAGAAAGATTGGATGAATGAATATTTCTTGACTACTCTATTTCAAGCAAAGCTTACAGGGTTTTCAATAAGAATACATAAATTGTCGAAGAATCTATGAATGTCAGATTTCAGGAAAGTATTTAGAACCAACAAGATTAGACTCAACTTGAAGAGTCTGAACTAGTTATAGATTTAATAAAGTTTGATTCCCCCAAGGAACCTTAGTCTTCTGGTGATCAAAGTCAAGCAGAACAAAAGTTAGAAGAATCAAAGGAAACTGCCGATCAGCAAATCCTTGTAGGAAGGGATAGACCTAACAGTAATTGGAAGCACAAATTAAGCCTTCCTAATGAACTCATCATTGGCAATATAGAGGAAGGAATCCATACCAGATCCAAAGCAAAATGAGACTCAAGTGCATTAGCACTTTTTTTTTAAAAAAAATAGAACCAAAAGGAGTAGAAGAAGTGTTATCTGATGAAAGCTGAAAGCTGGATAGAAGCAATGCAAGAAGAACTCAGACAATTCAGTATTAATGATGTCTGGGAGCTGGCTCTAAAACTAAAAGGAAAATTTGCGATTGGAACAAAGTGGGTATTTAGAAACAAGATGGATGAAAATGGTAAAGTAACTAGGAACAAAGTAATGCTTGTTGCAAAATGTTATACGCAAGAGGAAGAAATAGATTATGAAGAGACATATGCACATGTAGCCAGGTTAGAAGCCATTAGACTATTGCTTGCATATGCATGTTTTCATAATTTCAAGTTATTCCAAATGTATGTCAAGATTGCCTTCCTAAATGAATTCATACAAGAAAAAGTCTATGTGGAACAACTACCAGGATTTAAAGATCCTAGAAAACCAGACCTTGTCTATAGATTGAAGAAGGCGTTGCATGGTCTAAAATAGGTACCTTGAGCTTGGTATGAGAGATTGAATAAGTTTTTGGTAAACAATGGCTTCAAGAAAGGAATAGTTGATACAACCTTGTTTATAAAAAAGGGAAGAAAAAGACTTTTTACTTGTTCAAATATATGTAAATGATATAATCTTTGAGTCTTCTAACGAAAGTCTATGCAAAAAATTCTCAGAGTCTATGCGGGAAGAGTTTGAAATGAGATGATGGGGTAAGTTACATTCTTTCTGGATCTGCAAGTCAAGACAATTAAATAATGGAACTTTCATTTATTAAGAGAAATATACCAAAGATGTGATTAAGAAGTTTGATATGGAAAACTACAAGAAGACTGAGACTCCTATGTCAAGTTCTTCCAAACTTGACAAGGATGAAGATGTAAAGAAAATTGACTAAAAGATTTATAGAAGCATGATTGGTTCTTTTCTTTATCTCACTACCTCTCGACTTGATTTAGTGTGTGCATGTAACATCCTCGATTCCGACCCTGTAAGGATCAGCCATAATGTCCTAAAAGGATTGATCATGGGCCATTGGCCATGGATCGATTGGTTCGATCAGCAAGAAATAACGAATCAGTCATGACCGACCAACTGACCGACCGACTGACCGGTCACAAATTGGTTGAAGTGTTAGCTGTGAATTTCTACCGACCGACCATACTGGTGGAATCAGATCACCAGCTCATAAGATGACTTTTTTATCACGAGAATTGTTCATGGAATGATTTTGGATCAGTGGATTATCACGGGTCGATCCAATTGGTCGCAGTTTCTGGTCGAGGGTGATTCCCCCCGGTTATGCACCGGTACACGAACAATCCGAATTGACCATATGCAATTTCCTTCCAACCAAAAATGCCTCATTCCCTATTTAATTCTTAGTGATCGGAACAAATCTTGAATTGATGACGTTCGATCATGGATGGGTAATGCATCGACCATGAACCCTACCGATGGATCGAGTGTCGATCAGAATAAGCCCAGGGATAGACCTAGGTATTCCGTCACTTATTCTAAGGTCGATAGGTGCCTTCTCTTTGTGCTAGGCCATGGGTAGCCTTAGAATAGGTCTCGAATAAATTAAAGGACAATTGACCCTATTGGTCGACCGATCGTCCAAAGGAACGGTTTTGGCTAATATGGGATGTAAGGGCTGAACCCCGAGTGTATGTGATTTGATTTTTCAAGGTATACCTAATGATCTCTTCTCTAGCCCCATAACGAACTAGAATGATAGAATTCTCTAGACCGCCTTCTTGATGAAAAAAAGGACAAAATAGAAGAAAATTCTAGAACTCCCTCATTTAGTGAGAATGATGACTCACCACTTTAGATAGATATTTCTAGAATTGGTAATGATTACCAAAGATTCACCTTGGGAATTAAGTCAGGGACTTTTGGACAAATGGACCAATCAAGAGAAGACATATATGAGATTCTAGAATGCCTCATTAAATGCAAGGATGAGTCATCCCGCCTAAGTGTTCATCCGAAGATTTGGCAATGATGGCTTGAGATTTGCCTTAGAGAAGAAGTTGGTGACTCATAGGCTTAGGTGTCCATAAAAGATATGGTTATCATTGCCATAAGATTTTTCTTAGGGAACAAGTTGGCCAAGTCATGATGGCATTGTATAAATGGTCCAATAGGAATGAAATAAGTAAACCTCCAATCATTATAGTAGGCCATTAGGTGTGCCACCTTTTAAATAGACTTGACACATTGCAACTTAGGCTTGCCACCTAAGTATTCTAGTAGGACACTTGGAAACTTAGGATTGGACCGCTTGGCTTAGCAATGATGGCACAAAGGGACTATAAATAGGAGAGGCACTTCCTCATTTTCCTCACCTTGTCGTCAATTTCCTCCTCCTCCTCCTTTCTCTCGGCCTTGCATCCTCAATCCATCAAGCTATATAATTCGGTCTTCAAAGTTTGCCAAGGTAAGTAAGATCCCCAAGTCTCGTCTAGGGCGGTAGTCTCCATTGTCGAGTCTAGTTAAGTGCTCACCTGTTAAGCCATGGATAGAATGTTGGATCTTTTCTCGCAAGACAAAGTTGCCCAAGCCATAAAGCCTTGGTTTTGGCATAAATAGGATGCCAAGTCCAGGTCTCACTTGGTGTGGGGATTGGCCAATGACACAAGGTCCTAAATCGACATTGAGGAGTGTCGATCTTATTTCTTGATCGATACGGGGATCGCCCAAATCCACGAGGTCTTCGTAAGGCACCAAGCATGTTGATTTCCATAGTTTAAATGGATGTGGGGACTTTGTGCTTGGCGTTGAATGAAACCGTGAGCCAAGGGTTATTCTTGATACATGTGTATTTATATCGAGTTGAAGCCAAGGTCTGTCAAGCTTGGGATCGTCGTGGAAGCGAGGTGTACCCAAGCCTCGAGGTCTTAGATCGGTATTGAGGCGTACCATTTCCAAGCCTTGTCCGGGGCAGGGATCGGCGTTGTGTGATTGATTTAAGTTACAGACTAAAGATCATTCCCAACATGTTTACTTGTGAGGTATAAGAAACTCATGACACACATGAATGATAAGCACGCTTTCGGGCCATGCATGTGTCGGCTGAGAGAAAGGATAAGAACCGGCTTGTATGATGCATTTATGCATGCACTTAAAGAGGAAAAGACACCCGTCATCACATAACACTGGCGGCGATGCCCCATTCATTGAATGGGATGCCCTGGTTGAGTTTGGATGCCTAAGTTGAGCTCGGATGCCTCAGGTAAGCTACCCCCAGGATGACCTGGTTGAGCTAGGATGTCTGGGTTGAGTCCGAATGCCTTGGTGAGCTAGCATCAGGATGCCTCAGTTGAGCCGGGATGCCCTCGTTGAGCCAAGATGCCTAGAGCCTAGTTGAGTCAGGATGACAATAAATGAATTTGCATGAGTACCAGTATATGCATAAGCATGTTGCGATAGACACTTGTATTTAATCAAGGAAGCAACAAGTTTTGTACTGATCTGCCATCGACATTGTTTTGCGAGTGTTGTACTTGCTAGGCTTTAACGATGATGAGATGTTTTCCTAGTAGAGAACTATGAATTTTACTTACTGAGTTTCCCCAAAACTCATCCCTCATCTCTCAATTTTGTAGGCATGGAAGTGTCTCGTCAATTTTGGGAGCTATAGTCACGCTAAAGGAGATAGGATTTCCCCTGGCCTATGTGGAAAACTTGTATTGTGATGTAAAAAGAAAAGAGAGCCCATAGACAAAGGGCTTGTAAAAGTACCGTTATAATATAAGTTAATGTGTTCAATATGAAGTATGTTCACTTTTCCGCATGTGCATGATAACAAGATAGAAAGAATCAGGATGACGATAAGCCTGGGACATCGTGAAAATAACCTTTGCTGCTCGTGACCTTGGGGATGGAGTTGGGGTCATGACAGTGCATGTGTGCTAGATTCCAAGCTAACCCTAGAAGGTCTCATCATAGTGCTGTCAAATGTATTATCAAATATATTGTAACTTATTCAAAGTTAGGTCTATGGTATCCAAAAGGAGGAGACTTTACATTACTTGGTTACTCAAATGCTAATCTGGCTGGTTGTAAAATTGATAGGAAAAGTACATTGAGAACATGCCAACTCTGGTAAGAAATGTTAGTGTCCTGGTTCTCAAAGAAGCAGAACACCATGACACTCTTAACAGCAGAAGCAGAATGTGTTGCTCTTAGAAGTTGTTGTTCATAGATTCTTTGGATCATGCAACAACTAAAGGACATTGGAATAGAAGAACCTTGTATTGAAATTAGATGTGACAACATAAGTGCGATTAATCTTTTCAAAAATCTTATTCTTCATTTAAGGGCAAAGCATATTGAAATTCGCCATCACTTCATATGAGACCATATGCAAAATGGCGAAATCAATATTCAATTCATTAATTTGAAGAATCAAATGGTAGATATCTTTACCAAGCCATTGGAAGAAGACTTATTCGAGTACATTCGTGAAAAGCTTAATATTATTCTTGCATCTGGCTAAAGTTTATGGATGAGCAGATTCATTAGTTCAACCTATGGAAGATACATCCTTTTGAAAGCTTTCTAGACTTAAGTAGTTTTATTTCAAATTTTGGCGCGTAAGTTTCTTTCGAATAATTACTTGTCTTTTATATTTTTGGAAATTGTTGTATCTCTGCTAATTTTTCGTAATTAGTTTTTTCAAAAATTGTTGGTAGTTATGTTTTTAAATTTTTCAAAACAGAAGTTTCTTTATGTGTCGGTTCGGGTGCCTTGCTTCATTTTCTTTAAATAAAATCTTCAACTCTTTTTCCCAATAACCAGACTCTCCTTAAACCCTAATCTTACTCTTAAACCCTCGCTTCTCTTGATCTACTCTCACATTCTCTACAAAAATTTTCAACTAATCACACATGAACATGTCATCAAAGTCCTTTAAATCTGCTTCAATGTCTTATCAGAGGAAATCCCTTTGTATTGCTAGTCGCGGGCCTTGGTTTGTCCCTGAAGGTCCGACACATTTGATCTCATTGGGGATGATTCGCCTTGAAGCACAACTCGACAATCAGTGGAAGAAGAAGCTACTTAGGAAGCAACTCCTATTTCGCTAAGAAAGCCTAAGATACTTCTAAGGCATTATGAGTTTTTGAAAAAGGAGGGAAGTCCCACGGATTTTATAATCTCTTTCTTGAAAGAAAATGGCTATGGAAATTAAACCTTGTTCTTAAGAGCCGTGGAAAACTTAGGATTGGTAGAGGCTGGAAGAGCAGAAAAGGAATTTTCAAATATTTTTACTGATCCTCGCTTTGGCATAGAGGGTTAGGCTAAGAGCAAAAGAAGACAATGATGAAAGGGTGTTAAAAATTTTTCAACCAAAAATGGGTGTTGCTGCAAAAATCATTGGAGAAAAAGGGAAGTGGCTTCGATTAAAGGACCATAACAAAGTCTACTCACAGATGCGAACAAGGGGGTCATCAACCCTCATATCGTAGATTTTGATTTCCTAGATTCCATCAAGGTTAATTTGAGAGAAATTTTTTTTCCAAGTTTCAGATGGAGAGATTCTATGTGGAGTCATCTAATGCTTACCCCGAATTGACCGCTTATTTTTATTCCAATTTGTTCGTCTTGAATCCCACTCATGTTCAATTTACCGTTTGATGTTAATGTTAATCTATTGGTTGACATTATGGGGTAGAAAAAGTGGATTCTTGCTCACTAATGTGTCTAATGAACAGGTCACTAGGTTTCTGATGAAGGACAAAATTCCTAGGGGAAGCATTACTTAGTCTAAGATGTCTGTGTCTAATATTTTACTCCACAAGATCGTCATCAACTGTATCAGGCCCAAGGCTACTTCAAAAACTAATGTCTCTAGATTCAAAGCAAAAATGATTTGGGCCATTTGCAATGGTGTTGCTTTCTCATTCCTTCACACAATCCTACCGCACATGGACAAAACTATCATGAAAGGGAAGGGACAACTATCATACACAACATTGGTAACCGAACTCTTCCAACACTTTCAAATTCAACTGCCATCCAAGTTTTACTCCAAAACCATTGTCCCCATGCAAATTGGCCTAAAAAAGATCTCAAAAATGAGATTAAATGATCTCTCTGGAGCCTTGAAATGTCTGAAGAAGGAATCTACTAGCATAGCTAAGCTAGGATCTACTACTGAGAAGAAGCGCAAAGGGAAAAGCATTATCTCAAGAACTCCAAAAAGAAACGACCTATTCTTCTTCTCTAAGATGAAGAAGAGGACGATGATGAAAATGAGACCATCTTTGCTATTGCCATGCGTGATCTTGGAGGTATAGCTAATTCTGAGGAAGAAGAAAAGGATGAAATTGAGAAAGAACCAGAAGAAGAAAGTGATGGTGAAGAAAATTGGGGTAAAAGAGAGTGAGGATAATGATGACTCAGATCATGAAGAAGGAGATGCCAATGTGAACAAGGAGCAAGAGGACACGACAAGGAATGAGAAGACACAAGGGAAATTGATGCACAAGATGTTGGGGAGACGAGAACTGGTAAACAACCCAGTGTTGGATGAGAAGGAGTTCAAGAAGGAGAAGTTATTTCTTAGATTGAAGACAATGGGAGTCGGTGAGAAAACTTTTCTTATCGAACCAACTGCTAGTGATGACATCAGTCAATCTCCTCCAGATGCTGAAAATATTATTGCATCTCATTTCCCTGAAGTCTCACCTAAGGGTCAAGACAGAGAACCTAATGTTCAGGGGGAGCAATAAATTTCACATATTCAAGTCGATGTTCCTTCACCTCTAAATACTCCATCGGTACACTTTGTAGAAGCTAGTGCCTAAACTGAACCAGAATCCAACTATCTTTGGATAGTAGAGCTCCTTTTGGAGATTAAGGCAAAGTAATACGGTATACAGATTGAAATCCAAAAGTTGCATGTTGCTCTTGGTACTACCTCAGAGTATCTCACTTGAAAAGTACAATTTATTGTTGGTAGAGTCCAGACTATGAATTAGTAGGCATTGCAGAATCTGGCAAAAGTTGAGACTGTATTTCATTAGTGCCTAACTAAGCTTGGGGAGACTGTGAACACTTTGGAGGAGTTCCAACGTGTTCGTGTTCCTAGACAAACCTGATCCCTTTCAAACCAAACTCTTTTTCTTTGTGCTTTGTTGATTTTCTCTTTTTGTTGTTGACAAAAAGAGGGAGAGTTTTTGCATATTAAAGCTTTGACTATGCATGTTTGAGTTTTTCAATACTGGTGTGGTTTATGCGGGCTTTTGATTGGTGTGTTTTGTGGATGCAGACTATGTGTATTTTGTGCAAATTTTATTGTGTTTATTGCTTGTTATCTCCATCAAATATCATGTGCTGCTAAAGTGTTGTTTTGCAAGATAACTTTCATATTATGCTTAAATCTGCATGAAAGTTTTGTCACCATAAAAAATGGGGTGATTATTGAGAAAACTCCTACTAGGTTTTGAAATTGACAAAACTTTCTTGTTCTTGTTCTTATTCTGAAGAATAGTAGACTTCTGAAGTCATATCGCAGACTCTTGTCAAAGTCTATTTATTCCAGAATTCTTTCCCACTTTGACGTAATCCAAATTGAGACCAAGTCTAGAACGAAGGCATGATCAGACTCGGGATTATTGATCTTATGATGAGAATTCAGTATGAACGTTATAAAGATTTAGCTTTAATATCTAGCTTTCTAGCGAAGGATCTCACTTGCTCTTTATAAATACATTGATGAAATCAATCACAAATTGATGAAATCAATTTTGAAGACAAATTCCTTTTTGGGAAGCATCTAATTATGGAAACCTGGATTCTAATTGTATGAGTAACCAAAATCAACGAATTTTCATCTCAATCTTCAAATGGGCACAAGATTTCCTTAATCGATTCTGTCCAATGGATTGATTGGAAGAAATTCCTTTGGAGAATGTCAACGGCTAGTAAGGCGTAGAGGAGTATTTAAGAAGGTCATTAAGTCCATTTGAGATAGAGCATAAAAATTGAAATTCCAAAATTTGAAGCCTTTCCAACCACTTAATCTTCAACGACAGGACTTATAGTTTGTATTTAAGAGAGAAAATCACAAGAAGAGTGACTTAGTGAGAGAAAAAAGAAATCTTCCACTTAGTGGTTACACTCGAAACATTGTACTTCTATGTTGATACTTTAGTGAATTTCAGTCAGAAGGCCGTCAGCATGGGAGAGTGGGCGTTGTCTCTTCCCTTAACTATTTTTAGCTTTGTTCGATGCAATCTTCTTTTAAACTTCTCGAAATTCTAAATTATCTCTATTTGAGTTTGAATGTTCTTCAGAAGTTTGGTGGCACTTTTAGTCAAAGTCTAAATTATTCATAGACTTTGCTTGCAACTTAATATATATTTTGCATTTTATTATTAATTTTTTTAACACTTGTTCAGCCCCCCTAGGTGGTACTACTAGAATTTTCACATGCTGGGCATCTTGGCTCCATTAGGACATGTGGGCTCAACCAAGGCTTCTTAGGGCTAGCTTTTCGAGGCTTTCGGGCTTAATTTAGGCATCCCGTTCAATGAACGAGACATCACCGCCAACGTTATGTAGCGATGAGCATATTTCTCTTGAGGTGATCACACAAGTACATTTGTTGACACCTAAATTTTGACTAAATACTTAAAATTAATTTGACCCTAACAAAAGTATTTTTTGCATCAATTAGGCCTTATTTTTTTATTTGCATCCATTAAGTTTTATTTCCTTTTTATTTCATTTTTTTTTTGCTTTCAAGGATAATATATTAAATAAATAAAAAAAGTAGCCTCAGGGGCTGGGCCTTTGCGCCCAACTTCCCCTCTTTTTCTTTCTTCCTCGCTTGGGCCCAAGGCCCACTACCTCTTTTCCCTTGGCCTAGCTCCCTCCTCTTTTTCTTCTTCCTCCTTTGTCTTTGCAACATGCGCAAAAGAGGACGGATGCACGCGATGCTAGAAGGAGGAGATGGTGATACACATGGAGTGGCGCAAACGGAGAGGATGCGCCATCAATGCCAAGTAGACCTCTATGGAAGAGGTGGGAGTTGACACCGGTTGCATGTGCCATCAATGCGCCATGATTGCTTGCGGTCGGTACATGACAATAGGACATCACCCACAACCGGAACATGATCTCGTGGGATTGATCCATGATCATCCATCTATTCGTGGTGGTATGTGATCATCCTATGACTAACTCTTTTGGTGGAGTGGCCAATCCATGCCGAATAGCTCAGGTCACTTGCGTGTCCATGGATTCTTTCACTGCTAATTTATTGATCAATTCAAGGCCGATCCTTCGACTAGGCCATGACTGATCCCGTGGTCACCCTTCCAATTAGGCCGATCGGTCTGTGACCATTTTTTTGAATTGGTACATGGCCAATTCCCATGGTCGGCACATCAATTTTATGGCCATTTTCCATGGGTCAAAATTGTGGATATTACAAAACACATATTCTTTACGTATGTTATATGTACAATTAATTATAGGGTACGTAAAACGGTCATAAAGATTAGAAGATTCTATAATCACGTTTTTTTTTTCCGCCGCTAAAGTGAAGGAGCTATCTATTTGTTGGAGAAATCTTCTTGAAATGTTTTGAAGCTCACAAAATGTTTCCATTAGTTTAGTCTGAAGGTTTGCAGACTCTGCTGTTTAAAGTCTGAAGACCTCTGGACAGCCAGACTCAAGATTCAAAGTCTATCCTCATTGACAGTTACTAATCCGTTGAAGAAAGGCTATCCAGAACTGGATGTTTTATTAAGGATATGACCTTATCGACTGGAGAAGATCTCTTGGCTAGATATGACATAACGGAATCCTTTTTAATTGATCGAGATTAATTCGAAGATTAAGGATCCGTTGATTGGCAAAATATTCGTGGAAGGTTCTACTTATGGAAACCGAGATCCTGATTGTATGGGCAAACAAGATTAATGGGTTAACGTCATGTTCCTTTAATAGCTCGAATGATTTTCCTAAGTGATTTCGTCCAACGGGTAGATTGGAGGAATTCCTTTGGTAAGTGCCAATGGGTATGATGGCGTAAAGGAGTATATAACGAAGACGTTTTAAGTTGTTCAAAAAGTGCGCGATAGAAGAATTCCAAAGTCTGAAGCTTTTTGTTATTTAGTCAATTCATTTGAGCGAAAACTTGTACGCAAAAGAGAGTTTATATTTGTGAGAAACCTTGAGGAAGTGTGGTAGAACACCTACATTGTGGAATCAAGGAAAAGCTGTGCTGTAACATCTCTTTTGTTCATAGTGGAATCCAGCCGATAGGCTGTCAGTGCGGAAGAGTGGACGTAGGCTTGGGATAAGCCGAACCACTATAAACCTTGTGTTTAATCTTCTCTTCCCTACTCCTTACTTTGTTTTGATCATAATTCATTTTGGTTAAGCAAAAGAGTACTTCCTTTCTATTGGTTGCCTAGTATTGCTTCCGTATCTTGAGAAATTGTTTTTACACCTATTCACCCCCCTCTAGGTGTTTATACTAGCTACATCAATTGGTATCAGAGCTCATATACTCACTTTGTTTGAAGTGTTTTACTTCAGAGTTAAAGATCCATGGTTAGTATGTTGGCTCCAGGGCTGGTAGAAGGGTAAAGCAATACCAGACCACCTTATTTTGATGGAAAGGATTACAACATATGGAAAAACAAGATGAAGGCATTCCTAATATCAAAGGATCCTCTAGAATGGGATGTTGTAGAAAAAGGAATCATTCCTAAAGCTGGACCTGTCTCAGAAAGAGGAAAAGATACTGTGGAGTCTAGTTAAATGACTCAAGAAGAGACAATCAAGAGACAAGCTCTTGATGCAAAAGCAATTTATTCTTTATATTGTGCTCTATCACTTATTGAATATAACAGAATATCTTCTTGTGTTATAGCTAAAGAAGTTTGAGATAGATTACATATTACTTATGAAGGAACCGATCGAGTGAAAGAGACCAGAATCAACATTCTTCTCGGTCAATACGAAGCCTTCAGATTGAAATTGGGAGAATCTATAACTGACACGTTTAGTTGTTTTACAGATATTGCAAATGGTCTTGAAAATCAAGGTCAACCAATTTATGATCCCATGAAGGTAAACAAGCTACTGCGTGGACTCTCCAAGGATTTGAATCACATAAAGACCTCAATCAGAGAGACCCAAAGAATCATGCCACTATCTGTTGATAAGTTGGTTGGAACTCTTCAGTCTTATGAAGTGGAACGAATCAATGAAGACGAAGACCCTAAAGGTAAGAAATCCATTGCATTAAAATCCAATGATGATTCTGATGTTGCAGATTCTGAAGAGGATATGGACGATGAGGAGCTTGCTATCATGATAAGAAGATTCAGAAAGCTGAATAAAAAAGGAAGAAGATTCAATCCAAGGAAACAAAGTTTTCAAAAGCAACAGACTAAGTCTATTGAAGATGATGAATCAAATAAAGATGTAGTTTGCTTTGAATGTAAGAAAAATGGACACATCAGACCCAACTATCCTCTTTTGAGGAAGAAGAAAGGAAAAGCTGAAAAGTATCGAAAGGCTCTTAAAGCAGAAACCTGGAGTGATACAGAATGTGAAGAAAGTGATGATGATTATGCCAACATATGTCTAATGGCACAATCGGATTGATTCAAACTCCGAGACAGACTCGATTCGACAGTGAATTTGAGGTGAGTAACTTTAAAATCCCTATTAAAGTTTCTAAATACATTGATGAGTTGTGCTTTAGTCTTAAGACTTCTCTTAAAAGGATTTCCGAACTCAAAAAGGAAAATTCTGCCTTAAAACAACAAGAAAATGTTTTGAAAGAAAAGGTGAAATGTTTAGATACGAATGTTTCTTCTCTTAGAGAAAGTAAAGATAATCTTTCAAAAGAAAATGTATTCTTAAAAAATGATATCTAAAATATTTCCAAAAGATTTTCGATAGGATCGAGAAACTAGAAAAATACTTTCTGTTCAAAGACCTTATTTCAATAAATCTGGTTTGGGAATGATTGTTGAAACCATTCCTTTAATTGATTTTCCTAAAGTGAATGAAAGAATCAAACAAAGACTCTCAAGAGATGCTTACAAAAATCATTTTGAAAGGACCTTTGTAAAACCAGTAGGTCGGAATGCTCTCAGATGTTCAAAGTGCAATAGTGCAGATCATTTTGAAAAAGAATGTCCTATGGTTTGGAAACCCGTCAATAAAGTATGGGCAAAAACCGCATATCATACTAACGACCCAAGAAAAGATGGGTACCAAAAAAAGTTTGAGTTTCTTTTTTAAATGCAGGTCACTATGAAGAAAAAGGTAAATTGGTATCTGGATAGTGGATGCTCAAGACACAAGACAGGGGACTCAAATTGCTTCATAAAACTTGTTCAAGTAAATGGTGGAAAATTCTCATTTGGAGGAAACAGCAAATGAAAAATTGTGTGATTTGGAACTGTGAAGATTGGAAACCTCACAATAAGCAATGTTTCTTTAGTTGAAGGACTCAACTACAATCCGCTCAAAGGTCGATCGCCTATGTGATACCGGTTTCAAAATCTACTTTCAAGAGGTTATATGTTCAGGAACCGCAAAGACTCTACTCAGTCATTTATGGGACGAAGACATGGAAATATCTACCTCTTGGATGTGAAACCAGATGAATCGCAATGTTTAATTTCAATCCAAGACGAAGCAAGCTTATGGCACAGAAAGCTTGGGCACATCAATATGAAGTAGATAGCCAAAATTTCAACAAAGAAGATTGTTCGTGGTCTACCCAATTTATCATATCAAAATTCTGACCTATGTACCCCATGCATATTGGGAAAACAGGTAAGAAATTCCTTTAAACCAATAAATCAAGTTTCCACTAACCGTGTATTGTAGCTTCTGCATATGGATCTCTTTGGACCAACCAGAATACAGAGCATTTGAGGTAAGAAATATTGCCTAGTAATCGTGGATGACTACTCACGATTTACTTGGGTGTATTTCCTGGCAAATAAGTCTAAAAATTTCTCTTACTTTGAAAAATTTGCTAAAAATGTTCAAAACGAAAAATGATATGTTATTTCAAGTATAAGAACAGATCATGGAGGTGAATTTGAAAATCAAGATTTTACAAAGTTTTATGATGAATCTGGTTTTTAGCATTTGTTCTCCTCTCCATATACTCCAGAACAAAATGGAGTTGTGGAAAGAAAGAATAGATCGATTTAAGAAATGGCTAGAACTCTTCTAATTGAAAGCAACATCTCCTCACGTTTTTGGACTGAAGCAGTTTTTACAGCATGTTATATTATCAATAGAGTTTTTCTAAGGCCTATTCTAGAAAAAACCCTATGAATTATTCAAAGAAAAGAAGCCTATTGTTTCATATTTTCATGTGTTTGGATGCAAATGTTTTATACTGAAAAATGCAAATGATCGAGTTGGTAAGTTTGAAGAAAAGTCAAATGAAGGCATCTTCCTTGGATATTCAACCACAAGCAAAGCGTATAGAGTCTACAACAAAAAGACTCAAACTGTGGAAGAATCAACAAATGTCAAATTTCAGGATTCTATACAAAATGAATCTATTCAGACTCATCTTGAAGATCCTGAACCTGCTCCAGACTCTACAAAGTCTAAATCTCAAGAAGCAGCTCAGACTTTTAAGGACCAGCAGCAAGTGATTGTTGAAGATTCAAGTAAAGAAAGTGATCATCATTCTGATAAATTAACCAGCAACTGGAAGCATAAGTCCAGTTATCCCAAAGATCTTATCATTGGCGATATTAATGAAAGAATTCGCACAAGATCCAAAAGGCGCGAAGAGTCTAGTGCTGTGGCTCTTATTTCTGAAATAGAACCCAAAAGCATAGATGAAGCTTTATCTGATGAAAGCTGGATTGAAGCCATGCAAGAAGAGCTCAAGCAATTCACTATCAATGATGTCTGGGAATTGACTCATAAACCGAAAGGTAATTCAGTTATTGAAGCTAAATGGGTTTTTGGAAACAAGATGGACGAGAAAGGAAAGGTCGTAAGAAGCAAAGCAAGACTCGTGGCCAAGGGATACACGCAAGAAGAAGGGATAGATTATGACGAGACTTACGCACCAGTAGCAAGGTTAGAAGCAATTCGTTTATTACTTGCATTTGCTTGTCATAAAAATTTCAGGTTATTCCAAATGGATGTCCAAAGTGCTTTCCTAAATGGATTCACCCATGAGGAAGTCTATGTGGAACAACCACCTAGGTTGGAAGACCCAAGGAAATCAGACTCAGTATTCAGACTCAAAAAGGCCTTATATGGCTTAAAACAAGCATCTCGAGCTTGGTACGATAGGCTGAGTAAGTTTTTAATTCAAAACGGTTTTATGAAAGGGAAAGTAGACACTACTCTGTTTATCAAACGAGAAAACAAAAGTTTTGTATTCGGATCTCCTAATGAAAGTCTGTGCAAGAAATTATCTAAGACTATGCAAGATGAATTTGAAATGAGCATGATGGGTAAGTTAACCTTCTTTCTCGGGCTTCAAGTGAAACAACTGAAGGAAGGAACTTTTATTCATCAAGAAAAATATGCTAATGATCTCGTCAAAAAGTTTGGTCTGAACAATTGCAAGAAGGCTGAAATACCAATGTCAAGTTCCTTGAAGATAGACAAAGATGAAGAAGGAAAGAAAGTCGACCGAAGCTATACGGGAGTATCATTGGCTCACTTCTTTATCTTACTGCTTCTAGACCTGAGATTTTGTTTAGTGTTTGCATATATGCCAGATTTCAAGTAGACCCTAAAGAATCTCATTTAAATGCTGCAAAGCGTATTATTAAATACATTGCTTCAACTTCAAGTATCGGCCTATGGTATCCTAAAAGAGGAGACTTTACTCTTCTTGGATACTAAGACGCAGATCAAGCCGGTTGCAAAGTTGATAGAAAGAGCACCTCGGGTGCCTGTCAACTACTTGGAGGCAGGATAGTATCTTGGTTTTCAAGAAAGCAGAGTACAGTAGTTCTCTCTACAGCAGAAGCAGAGTATGTAGCTCTTGGAAGTTGCTGTTCACAAATTCTTGTGGATAAAACAATAGCTAAAAGACTTTGGAATTGAAGATTCATGCACGAAGATTAACTACGACAACACCAGTGCAATCAATCTTACCAAAAATCCAATTCTTCACTCAAGAGCAAAGCATATAGAGATTCGACATCACTTCATTAGAGATCATGTTCAAAATGGAGAAGTTTTAATTCGTATGTTGATTCAAAGAACCAACTAGCAGATATATTAACAAAGCCTTTGGAGAAAAATCAATTTGAAATTATTCGCTCCAGACTCAACATTTTGAAGTATGAGGAAATCAAAGTCAAGAGACTCTTAGACTCAGATAAACAAGACCTTGACTATAAGTTATTCTCTCTCTTGAATCTCATATTGAAAAGGTACGATCATCAACTATGTTTGATTATTGCTATATTTAATTGACATGACTATTGCGACGTTTCGTTTTCGAAAAGGAAGTTATTTTTTTGAAATGACTAATTTCGCGGAAAGGGCAGTTATTTTGAAAAGGCATATTTTTATTTTCCTTTGTGACGGTCCGTATGCCCCCTTTTTAACCAATTATGCACTGTTGCTTCTTCTTCGCTTTACTCTCCAAAAACCCTAAAAAGAACCGATCTTCCATTCCTATTTTCTTCTCTTGCCTAATCTTCGAAAAACTTGTCATTTTTCTCGGGAAAGTCAAGCAAGGAATCTTTCAAAGAGTGAGAAAGATGTCATCTTCAAGAAAGTCTTCAAGGATCGCAAGCAGGGGACCACGGCGAATGAGTGAGGGTCCTACTCACTTCGATCTCACCGAGGAAGAAGAGGCTCCAAATCAGCAACAGAGCCCACAACATTCTCAGCGGCGTCATTCTCCACCATCTAGTCCTCAAAATGTTGGTTATCAACAAAAGGAAGAAATCATTGAAGACGCAGATCCTGTAAGAGTTCAAAGGCCCTCTTTTATTTATAAGCTTTATCGTGCTTTAAAAGGGACTCGTACTCCATTGAACTACGTCGATGATTTTCTTAAAGGCAAAGGATATGTTAATGAATATACCTTTTTGCGAAAAATGTAAAGTTTGGGAATTGCTCATAAAGGGGTGGCAGAAGAATCCCTTGCAAATATCCCAAGTGATCCTCGTGATTGGGATTTAATACGATAGATGGGAATGATGATGACAAATTGTATAGCCAATTTCAACCGAGGATGGGTATTGCAGCGGAAAATTGAGGAAAAAGAGGAGAGTTGTTTAGATCAAAGGAACAGAATGATCTATACTCAAAATTGTTGAAGCGTGGGGTGATAAACCCTAGGAATGTGGATTTTGATTTTCTGGATGCTGTAAATGTGAACTTGAGGGAAAAGTTTAGTTTACTTCAACTTGAGCAGTTCTATTCTGACACCACAGAAGCTGACGCTGAATTAACTACTTATTTCTATTCGAATCTTAGTTTCTTGGATGCGAATAGATTTTCTTTCAATGTCAAAGATCAAGACTTTGTAGTGGATATGGATATGCTGGCAGATGTGTTAGGGGTTGAGAGAGAAAGATATCAACCGATCAAAGTTTCTATTGCTCGTGCTACATTGGAACTTGTTAAGGACAAGAGAACAGAGGAAACGATTTCCTACCTAAGGATGAGTGCGCTCAAAATTCTGCTTCACAAGATTGTGATCAATTGCCTCAGACCGAAATCAACTTCCAAGACTGATGTTTCAAGTTCAGAGGCAAAGCTAATGTATGCCATTCTCAATGAGAAAAGTTTTCTCTTCCTCACACTGTTATGTTCAGAGCAGTGGTGAAAGACAGAGGTCAACTTCCTTATCCAAGTCTTGTGACGAAGTTATTCAGACATCTGAACATTCAGCCTCCACAAATTCTTTGTGCTCGATCGTGTGATCATATGGTGGTAGGACTGAAAATGGTGACCTAGATGCGTCTGAAGGAACTAAGCAAGGCGTTGGAGAAATTTAAGGAGAAGACTCTTGTAAAGTCTCATCAAATCTCTTTTGCTTCAAAAAGAAAAGGAAAGGAGCCCATGGTTGCTCCATCCAAGAGAAGGAGAGCTCTCATCGTTGAAGATGAAGATGATGAGGAAGACATCACCATCTCTGCAATGGCATTGAAACATCTGAGTCGTTCTGCTCTAGCGAAAAACTCAGAACAGAGGACTCGAGAAAGAGAAGAGAAAGAAAGAGAAGAGAAAGAAGCAAAGGAGAAGGAAGCAGAGGAGAGAGAAGCAGAAGAAAAGGATGCTGAGGAAGCAAGTGATGAAAAAGAAAAAGAAGAAAGAGCACTTGGCGAAAAAGAAGCAGAAGAAGAAGAAGAGAGAATGAATTAAGAGGAAGGAGAGCTTGAAAAACACTCTTCTCCACCTGAAGGCATAGAAACAGGGGGAGATAAGGAGAAAAGAGGGATGTCGGCTGCTACCAGTGAAGGAGTCAGCCACTCTCTAGCCGATCCAGAAGACATTCATGCCTCTCATTTTCTTCAAGAAGAGCATAATGCTTCTTCGCCAAATCTGCGTGATTATTCTAATATGCCATCATCTGCAGATCGTATTGAAGCTAGTACGCAGACCGACAGCTCAGCAGATTTTCGTAGAATTATGGATATTCTCTTAGAGATGCGCGGTTAAATTTATGCTCTAGGATGCGAGGTTCAAAGCTTGCAGAATGCAGGTCAAGTTTCTTCAATTTCTTTGAAAGATCAGATCCAAGCCTTCTCTATTCAGATTCAGGCTAATGCTAAGGGTGAGGAAGTTGCACAACTGAAGGAAGATTTGAAAAGGCTGGAAGGGATCATTCAGTCCATGGGAGATTTTCAGCTTGTCTCGCGTTCCCAAGCAATCTTGACTTTATTCTATTTTCTTTTCAACCTTTTTAATGCTGACAAAAAGGGGGAGAAAGATTTGAATCAAACTTTGAATTTTTAATCGTTTGGATTGTTTGATTTGGATTGATGTTTGACTTTAATTTTGTGTCTGGATGTGAATTTGGATTTGACTGCTATTGACTGCTATTGATGTTTGACCTATTTTCTGTGGTTGCAGATTCTAGTGTTACTCATTTAGCCATTTATCTTTATAAGATATGTGTATTTGTTTGAGAAATGTTTTGCAGGTCAAAGTTATCCAAATCTGCAGGAAAGTTTTGTCACCATCAAAAAGGGGGAGATTGTTGGAGAAATTTTCTTGAAATATTTTGAAGCTGACAAAATGTTTCCATCAGTCTAGTCTGAAGGTTTGCAGACTCTGTTATTTAAAGTCTGAAGACCTCTGGACAGCCAGACTCAAGATTCAAAGTCTATCCTCATTGACAGTTACTAATCCGTTGAAGAAAGGCTATGACCTTATCGACTGGAGAAGATCTCTTGACTAGATATGACATAATGGAATCATATTAAATTGATCAAGATTGATTCGAAGATTAAGGATCCAATGATTGGTGAAATATTCGTGGAAGGTTATACTTATGGAAACCGAGATCCTGATTGTATGGGCGAACAGGATTGATGGGCTATCGTCATGTTCCTTTAATAGCTCGAATGATCTTCCTAATTGATTCCGTCCAACGGGTAGATTGGAGGAATTCCTTTGGTAAGTGCCAACGGGTATGATGGCGTAAAGGAGTATATAAGGAAGACCTTCTAAGTTGTTCAAAAAGTGCGCGATAGAAGAATTCCAAAGTCTGAAGCTTCTTGTTATTTAGTCAATTCATTTGAGCGAAACCTTGTACGCAAAAGAGAGTTTATATTTGTGAGAAACCTTGAGGAAGTGTGGTAGAACACCTACATTGTGGAATCAAGGAAAAGCTGTACTGTAACATCTCTTTTGTTCATAGTGGAATTCAGCTGATAGGCTGTCAGTGCAGAAGAGTGGATGTAGGCTTGGGATAAGCCGAACCACTATAAACCTTGTGTTTAATCTTCTCTTCCCTACTCCTTACTTTGTTTTGATCGTAATTCATTTTGGTTAAGCAAAATAGTACTTCCTTTCTATTAGTTGCCTAGTATTCCTTCCGTATCTCGATAAATTATTTTTACACCTATTCACCCCCCTCTAGGTGTTTATACTAGCTACATCACTATCAATTGCTGGAAAAAAAAGGGTGAACTCTGTGGCCCGAAAGTAGGTGAATTGCATCCGGCTCATCCGCTAAAGCGGTGAATTGACATGTTTCTCTCCCTGGAATTAACATTTGACTCTGAATAAAAACCCTAGACGGAGAACATATTCCTCTTACCTTACTCTTCAATTGATTATTATTTTGAATCATTCAAATAATTCTTCGGTCGGGAGCAGCAAGTTCAAAACCGGGAACAATGAGCTGTACGACGCATTCCACGTGTCCCTTGAACAAAATTGGCGCATGTATTACTAAATATATTAATTTCTATGCGCTTTAAATGACTGTCTCAGCACGTCGTACTGGAGTAGCTCATATATTACCCTATTGATGCCCGTATGCATCATGAAGGCAATACCGATTACGTTCCATTTTTTCCTTGGTCGCTCATTAGTCCCAAAGTCCTACACAAACAGCCACAAAAAGAGAGAACTGAAAAATGCCGGAAGAAATTGCACAAAATCAGCGTCGACTGAAGATGGAGACAATTAGAGAGGGCATTAGGAATCCAAAAGAATTTATCTCGAAGCACATTCATTGGAGTCTGCAATGCACGAATCTGTGCTTCGTCTTCCAACGTATGATTTTCTCTTCTATTATGTCATCCTCGACAAAGATCAACTGTAAACTGAAATGGGTTCCAGTCACCCTCTCTTTACTGGTTTCCATTTTCAACTTCTTCGCGGTATGGGTAAACATCGACAAGTCACTGAAATTCTATGAAGAGTTGACCGAAATGTGGGGGGAACGGGAAGACCTGAGGATGGAGCGCCATCACAATTCTCTTGCCGGAGCGCAGCAGCTGCCATATAAACATAAAATCTTGCGACGCAAAGCCATATCTTATGTGGCACTGCTGCTGCTTTATGTGTTTATGGGTGTAATGTTATTTGGTTGCTTCCAAATTGAGTGTGTCACGTAAGATCAAGGAGAGTTTACATTATGTAACACTAGATTACATGTCAATATGTGTGGCATGTAGACTAGTCTGTCGATCATGTCGGGTCAAACAACGTAGATGTCGCCCAGTTGATTTTTCATTTGCCAAGTGCTTCTAGCGTGTATTGAATGTATTTTATCTGGGCCTTAAACTATGCTTGCATTGTAAAACATGGAAGTTCGCATTGTGTTAAATATGAAATGTCTAGCAATGGAAAAAATTAAAGGATTTTTACTCATGTGACGGGACCCGTTCATAGGTGAACTATCAAAGGCAAAGCTAATAGACTTAAGGGTGCATTTGGGAAAGGCTTTCTCAAAGTCCCTTAGGCGTTTAGGCCAAGTAGAGCATGTTTGCCAATTTTTTTTTTAACCCCATTTCCCAAATGCAAGCCTTCCAAAGGCTGAAAGCTCTAGGCCTCTTAAGGGGTGCCTTGAGCTTTTGCCTTCTGGGCATGTTGAGCTACTATTCATCTTCTTTCTCTTTGTTGAATAGGACCGGCATGGTTGTGAGTGGTTGCCGGCAAGGAGCAAGCGGTTGGGTGACCCTTAGTGAGGGTCGCGTGACTAGGCGGTCGTTGCTGAGGTTGCTTGACTTCCAAATACCTAGATCTGTGTTGCCAATCGCGCGACCCACCTCTGGCAACCCAGATCTGGATCGTTGCGAGGCCGCGCAACCTTATAAAGTGTGACCCAGATCTAGGTCGCGTAGAGGTCATGGCTGCCTGGTGGCGCCTGACCCTAGGCGGCCCTTGTCGGTTGTCTTCGAGGGCCACTTGAGGTCTTGCAACCTCATATGTTAGACATCGGCGACAAAACCGCTTGAGGTCTTGCAACCTCATATGTTAGCCACCGGCAACAAATTTTGATCGCCAGTGGCTACCTACCCTCATCGGCCAATTTTTTTTTTTTTTTGACAAGTTTTTTTTCTTGTTTTTTTACTCACAATTTTTTTTTGTAAATATAATATTTTCAAACACTATTTTGTTTAAATGTACTTTGCAATGGACTTTTATATTATAATATAACATACGCAATTTGTATTTTGGACAACTCGTTTAACTTAAAGTCCTTTACATTTTTCCAAAATTTTTCTCCAAAAATGTAGACCATCGTAGAATGCTAAACGTAAGTGAAAAGGGTAAATTTATAACCAAAGGCAATGAAACAAGTTACTTTGCCATCTCCTAGCATTGTCTAAGTACTCTTGCTTTTCGAGAGCTATTTAGAATGTCCGGAGAAGAGTATGGACATCAAGTGATGCCATTCGATGCAGAGAGAGAGAGAGAGAGAGAGAGAGAGAGAGAGAGAGAGAGAGAGAGAGAGAGAGAGAGAATGATCCTCGATCAGTTAGTGACGCGGTGGAATGGGGTCACGCGTGCATCTTTGCCCACTCAACGACCATATTAACCGCAATTTTGGAATTTTGATTTAATCAGTTTAACATGTGATTTAGTTTAATTAGGAGCTACCATTAATCTCGTATGGGTCGATTAGAAACCCAAATAAAATGTGAGAGAATACTTCAATCCTTTGAACTAGAGACATCTCGGGTGTGGGAATTTGATTATTCTATATAAATCTAACTACCTTTTGATACCTTGTCTCTTATTTGTAAAATGTTTTGTTGGTAGTCCTGGTTAATTTTAATCCTAAACCTCTAACATATGGTGGATCATCATGTTAAAGCGCAATTAATAATATAACACCGAATAAATCAAAGTAATAAACAAATTGATAAAAGTAGTGCAAACCTCTATGTATTAAGCAAATCATAAATTCACTATGATTATACCCCGATATCTGAAAGATGTTAACTAAAAATTGCTTGCATAACCTAAACATGATTTGTAAATGTAATGACAATGAATTTATTTGTTTTGTGTTTTTCTTCTTTTATAAAAGATTAAACCATCGGCAATGCATGAGATGTAATTTTCACATAGGTTATGTCTATGTGATCTTAATTTAACTAATGACACGTGACATGAATTTAAACACAATCTATATGCAACCTAATTCTAATGTTGGTCAAAAGAATTGAGAATTAATCTAATATTACAAGTAATGACATGGATTTTATCACATGAAATAATAATGACATGGATATTCCTTTTTGTTTTAAAGGTTTTCACATATTTTTAGAAAAAAAAAACCACTCAAAAACCATTTTAAAGCCTTTCTTTATTTCAGATTCTTTTTAGTTTTTATTTTATGTTTAAAATGTATACTTTCGTGTTAAAATAATGATATAATATGATATTATAAAATGAACGGACACCGATCGAGGCCAGCTCGGGCACACGGCTTAAGTTCCAAGCCATTGGCCCTCAACTGTACTGAGTCAGCCAATGGGCACAGTTTGCTTGGCTCGAAGAGGAATTCCAGCCCAACCAAGACGAGGCCGGCCTACTAGCCAACCAAATCAGCTAACCATACCCGACCTGGCTCACAACCCGAAATTACTTCGCAGACCTGACTCTCCCTGTGTCATTGCTCCTCGCATCCCGGTGGAAATAGCCAAGACGGGCAGTGCCGCTCGCCTTGGCTGAGCCACACAACCTCTGTCGCCACCTCAATCGACCTAAGTCGAGGGTCAGATCTTCGCCTGAATGTTGCAGGCATCCTCAGCCGAACACAAACAAGAAAAGGCAGCGGCAAATAAGTATAAAATGATCGAATGGCCTACGTTCAGGACACCAACCATCTTGTGGAGACTTCGACTCAACAAGAAAATGCCTAGGAGGCTCGATTTCGGCCCAAAACAACAAAACCGAAACCAGATCTTTTTTAGGCATTTCATCAAACAAGTGGAGCGTGCGCTGGCACCAAGGTTTCTTAGCTCAACTGGGACTCGAACCTACGCTGAAACCTCTAACCCTCAGCATGCGGGAACCATGGCGATGAAATGAAGGAGTGAAATGGGCTAAGCATGCCCAAGCTGGACGGCCGTGAGCTTCGAACCTAGTGTACTCAAAACAGAGCAAGGGTGTCGCGAAGGCTCACCTATTTGGCTCAAAGGCATCACCAGAAGAGGTCATCAGATAGGTGTGCGTGCAACCAAGGCTTTCTTGCTCTCTCTCAGTATCAATCTCTTCGTCGGCCTTCTCTCTCTGATCATATCTCTTTCTTCCTTCGGCCTCCCTCTTTTATAGGCCAGACGTCCCTGCGCTCGTACGTGGGGGGCACATGGGTTCTGTGGCATCCTAGAATTTCTTGTCAATCCTTAGAGGTGCTTTAATTCATTTTTTGCATTGAGGTTTTGGCCAAGCTTTTGGTGGGTAATTATTTGATAGGAAAATTCCATTTTTGGCCATGTGATTTATGGGTTGGAATTTATTAAATTAGGTCACAAATTTTTGTGAATTATAAATTTCAATTAGGTGTTTTTATAATTAAGGTTAAGGTGGATTATTAGGATGAGGGTGGGCTAGACATTTAAAGACCAAACCAGCCCATAGCCCCACCCTCTTTTGACCAGCCCACGAAGCCCAAGGAGAAGGAGGAGATGCCATCAGCCAAGCTGGCCCAAGCCCAGCCGAATTAGAGGTCCATCTTGCATGGAAACTAGTTGCCAAGTGTTTGCCAAGCATAATCTAATGATGGCTAATGATGGAGGGGAGGAAAATTAGAG
Organism: Eucalyptus victrix; assembly: GCA_016097545.1. Taxonomy (NCBI): domain Eukaryota; kingdom Viridiplantae; phylum Streptophyta; class Magnoliopsida; order Myrtales; family Myrtaceae; genus Eucalyptus; species Eucalyptus victrix. Next base: position 24,807,923 of record CM027839.1, on the reverse strand, counting down.
GGAGAGTGGCCGGTTTAAGCGAGAGAGAGGGAGAGAGAGAGGAGGGTTTTTCCAAGAGAGAGAGAGAGAGAGGGGAGAAAGATAAGGAAGAAAGGAAGAAAGGAAGAAAGGAAGAAGGGAAGAAGGAAGTAGGAGGGGCCGTACATTCGCTGTCCGTCGCCGCCGTGTCCCGTCGCCGTTGTGCTCGCCGTTGCTCAGTCTAGAGGCAAGTGGGATTCTTGATCTACTCTTGTATGCTATGCTTAGTTTGTGTGATGGAATGGTAAAAATTTCGGAGGTTTAGAATGTGAAAGATTGAAGTTATAAGGGTGGTGCTCTAGTCTAGTGTACTGTTTTTGAGAAAACCGCTCGACCTTGGATGCTCTAGTAACTTGCATGTGATATTCGAGTTGGATTTTGGCTTTGACTTCTAAATGAAAGTTGTTAAGGACTTATTGGAATATAACATACTCAAATTTGGGACAAAACAAACAAGTATAAGTACGTGAAATCGTTATTCTTTGGAAAGACTAGATCTCGAGATTTTTGTACCCACCTTTGATGAATGTATGGACTGTAAGGCAATCTTTTTGTTGAAACTTCACTTTTATTTCTTAAAAAAATATGTAAAGGACATTCTGAGGTTTAACATATAAAAAATTTAGAGAAAAAAACAAGAATAGGTAGGTGAAAGAGTGGTCTTTCGGAGGTAGTTACATCTGGAAATTTCGGTACTAGGAACAGAAGTTTTAACCACCTATTTTTAATTACCTAGGATGAATCATACTTTTAAGGTCTTGACTATCACATAGTCGAATTTTATAATTTTTTAAGGTCATTCTGGTATTTAATCGGAAATATCTATAAAACTGTGCAATCTGATGTATTCGGACTTTGTAAGTTGCAATGCGTGGACTATATCGTTTTGTATGAGGTTATTTTGGAAACGTGTTCTTCATGAGATATCACTTTTCATGTCTTCCCTATAACATATTCAAATTTCGTAATTTTTTAAGTTCATTTGCCTATTTAACCAAAAATATTTCAAAAACTGTGCAAGTTGAACTGTTAGAATAGTAGTGCTGTGATGCTTGGTCTATACCGAATTGTATGAGGGTCTTTTGGTGTAGTGTTCTGCATGAAATATCTGCCCTTATGTCTTGACTATTAGATGTTATAATTTCATAATTTTTTAAGTACATTTGGGTATTTAATTAAAATGATTTCTAAAACTGTGCAAGCTGGATTGTGTGAATTTCAAAAGCTGTAATGCATGGACTATTCTGTTTTGTATGAGCCCCATGAATTATATTGTTTTGAAGTGATTGAATCTTGCTGCACATGTGATAATATTTGGCATTACATATGAAATCAAAAGCTGAAATTGACTTTGTTGCCATCACATCATGTGCCATGTTGATATTGAGACACAATTGTGAATATGAATTATGATAAATGAGGATACCGTCGGAGGTGTGAGCCGACGATGCCCCGGGAGTGTCGGGATGCCTTGAAGGGAGTGCCAGATGTTCTCGGGAGTTTCGAGATGCCCGAAATGTGGGGGTGCCGGAAGCCTCGGAGGTGTGTGTTGAGGGGATACCTCATGATGCTAGTTGGGATACGAGATGCTCGGAATGTGGGGGTGCCGGATGCCTGGAGGTGTGTGCCGAAGGTTCCTCGTGATGCTAGGTTGGGTGCGAGCGATAAAATGTGGGATGCAATTACTGATCTCGGGAAAGAAAAATGTGGTGACCTGATTGAAAGATAAAAAGTTGAAATTGAATCATGCATGGTATGGTGACATGTATGCATGGCTGTATGATATGATATGATGAGTGCATGGTGGTATGTGCACATAACGCATGGATATGCATGAATTCTTGATGATGAGTGCATGGTGGTATGTGTACATAAGGCATGGATATGCATGAATGCTTGATGATGAATGCATGATGGTGTATGCACATATGGTATGATGACATATGTATGGCTGTAAGGTAAGTTTTACTTGGATGCATGAAAGATATGTGTTTTGTTTATGATGCCTTGTTTGCCCTATTTGATGCATTGAGTAGTTTAATGGATCTTTTACCTGCTAAATGATTGTACTCACCCTTTTGGGCACAAACATTTTAGATTAGAAAGATGCATTTCCCTCCAGTCACACGGGGTACCTTTTACGGCCTTCCATCTGACGTGGAGGTCAATTGTATGGAGCTTGATTGTGTCACCATCCGTGGTCTGACGTTTATACCGGTACGTGTGTTGGTGATGTATGATGTGGGCTTGGCTGGGGGCCCGGTCCTCCAGGAGTTCTTGTCGGTCCACGTCTGCCGTGATAGAGTCATGCAGGGGATGTTGCCGCCACCACCGCCCGACGCACCGGGGTGGGTGTGATGGTCTGCGTGAGGAGTGGGAGCTGACACTTTTTGGAGATAGCCGACATTTGTAGATGGAGGGTTACGCATGATCGATATAGGGGGTCGAGATCTCTCTTTTGAGCTATGGCCAAGTTTAGCTAAAAGTCTTGGCTTTCTTTTTAGTTGTACCGAGTAGAGAGGTCCATCATGAAAATATAAATAAAATGTGGCTTGGCTACAACCTATGCATTTCTAGGAGTTGCCACTAGCCTATTGGGGTCGGCTAGAAACTAATCAAGAAGCGGGAGTGTGGTCTCGATTCTTATGTAACCAGAGATTTCTAGGAATGGGGACTTGTTTACGCCAATGTTTCTATTAGCATCCTTACAGTACCACTAACTTGAAAGGTTGTTTATCTAAATAGTCACACAATCTTGATTACCAATTATAATTCGTATAAAACCGTTAAGCATCTGTGCAAATGTTTTTGTAGGTTTGTTTTCCTTAATGTCTAGATTAATCCGAACATAATCTAGAAGAGAAATTTACACTCAAATTATTGAAAAGTGGTGCGTAAGTAAACATTCAAGAAATTGAAATGACTTACAAATAAATGCGGAAAAGGAAAACCCAATACAGGTCGGGCAAATAATATTACATGGCTTTGTTATCACGCCCCGAGACAGGACCCCCATAAGCAAAATGAGAATTTAAATGTGCATGAAATTACTTTAAATGCATGAAACTACTCTAAATAATTTTAATCTACGCAAAATGGATTATTCACAAAAATGATTATAAAATATCAAACTAGCATTAAATTAGAAAAAAAAAACCTTATAAAATTAATAAAATTTCATAGATGTCATTTTTTGTGACGCCCGAACCCTTCTCAAGTCGTCACCGGTGCCGATGTTACACTTTCTTTCCTCTTTCTCTCTTGTACTTAAAACAAGTGTCGTTAATCACAGGCATTTTTTTTAAGTGAATCGGTCCCAACGCGACTCATAGCGGAAGCAAATTAGACATCACCATCTATCCCCCTACCAATCCATGATACAAATACACACCACTAATCATCAGGATTTAAAAGATAAGCCATGCCACTTTTATTTACATATTATCGTGATGGGTTTTTCACGGGTCGATACAACAAAAGGAGACCAAGATTTCCAGCCACACTCGGCCTCATCCCAAAAAGATACTACGACCCCTAAAGAAAATCACATGACATTCCCCATCCAACAGTGGCGACTACACCCCAAAAAGATGACACCAGTTCTCTACCCTTCATGCAACCATCACACCCATCCAGGTGCATCGGGTGGTGGTGGCGGCAACATTCCCCTAATCACTCCGTCTTGGCGGACATGAACAGACAAAAACTCCTCGATGACTGGGCCCTTAGCCAGGCCCACGTCGTACATGACCAGCACACGCACTCGCACAAATGTCAGTCCAGGGATAGTGACGCAGTCAATCTCCGTACAATCTACTTCTACATCTGACGGGAGACCATAGAAGGTGCCTCGCGTGACGGTAGGAAGCGGCATCTTTCTAATCTGAAATGTTATCCCCAAAAGGGGTGAGTACAACTACTCAGCAGATAAGGAAATCCAATAACAACTCAATGCACCATACAATTCATACATGCATTGTAGGCGTTACTTACCTTGTAACCATGTGCATACCATCATGTATCATCAGGCATATCATCATGCATATATCATCCTTATCATGCACATCATCATGTATATATCATCCTTATCATACACATCATCATGCATATCATCATGCATATCATCATTATCATGTATTATCATGCATGATTTAATTCCAATTTCATCTTGGACCATCATATTTCTCATTCCCGGGGCCAAGGTTTGCGTCCCCCATGCATCAAGATACAATTTCAGATCATCCGGCTCCCCCACTCTCCGGGCATCTCGTACCCCAACTGGCATCACGAGGACCCTCCGGTATTCAGCCATTTAAGGCCACCGGGCAACCGGCCGCACCCTTCGTGCCGGGCATCTCGCACCCAATCCGGCGTCACGAGGTATCCTCGACATAATTACCATGCCGAGCTTCCGGCTCCCCCACTCTCCGGGCATCTCGACACCACTCGGTCTCCCGAGGACCCTCCGCATTCGGCCACTCATGACCCCGGGCAACCGGCCGTACCCTTCTAGCCAGCATCCGATACTCCCGAGGCATCGTCGGCTCACCTCCGATGGTCTTCTCAATTCACATTATTATTATTCAATTTATCATGGCATATGATGTGATGACAATTCAAGATCATGCTCAACATTGAATACGTACATACATTTCAATTCCATGTCATACCCACACACCAAGACTTCATCACATAATAACATGAATTAATTAAATGGAATCTATGGCCAATAAAATGATCCATTATTATTTTATGATTTTTTTATTTTATTCTTGTTTTATTCTTATTTTATTCTTATTTTATTATTATTTTATTATTTTATTATATTTATTTATTTTCATAAATAAATATTTAATATCTGTGATTTTCCCAAAATCATACTATTCAAACAATCACTAATAGGGTTACAATTTCATATATAATTCATGGCCAAATTAAATTTCTCATAAATTTCACAATTTCCATGAAATAGCACCTTATATTCGGGTAATGGCCAGACTTGCACAGTTTCCAAATAATTTCAATTAAAATACCCATATGGCCTTCAAAAATTACGAAATTTTACAGGGTGATAGCCAACACATTTTCGTGCATTTCTCATGAAGAACTCTAAGCCAAATTCTTTTTAGATTAATTTCTACAACGCTACGAAACTTCTGGAACCACTACCGCAACGTCCAGAACACACTTCTCCGAAATTTTTAGATTTGACCCATCTATTCTCTTTCGTTTCTTCTGAAATTTGAGTATGTTATGTACCAAGGTGTCCTTTACAAGTTGCATGCAGAGATCTAGGCCAAATAACCAGATTACGGTCACCATTTTTGTCCATGAAATCTTGGGTGTCTCGAGATACTTCACCCAAACCATTATTTCCAAGATCTAGCCGATTCACCAAGCTACACTTGTTCTTTTTGCTTCAAATTTGAGGATGTTGTAGTTTAAGGTGTTTCCTACAACTTTCAAGAAGACAACAAAGTGAGATCTTCAACAGAAATCAACATGCAAACAAGAATCTAGCAAGAGGTCAGTGAAAATTTCACAGATCTAAGGTCTCCGTATAATGGAACTTTTGACCCCTCAAATGTCCATCGTTTTCTACTAATTTTTAGTATGTCATAGTACAAACATTAGCTTCAACTTTCGTGAAGACACCGAAGCCAAAATCGAACTCCAAACACCCATGTAAACTCGAACAAGCTACTGACTCCAACAAACCAAACAAGAGCAGTCACACGGTTTGCAAATAACCAACTCTTACCTCGGTTTTTCGCACAAATCATACCTAAAACCGAACATGCAAACACCACAACAAACATGCAAGAGAAGTTACAGACTCCACTTGCCTTAAAGATGAACAAGCAACGACGAACGGCGACGATCGGATGGCGAACGAACGGCACACCCCTCCGGCTCCGCCTCCTTCCCTCTCGGTTTCTCTCCTCCCTTTCTCTCGAACACCCTCTCTCTCTCTCACCCTTTCTCGGCCAAATGATCAAGAAGAACCAGCCACTCCTCTTCTCTCTCTCTTTTTATATCCCCTAAAGCCCATGATTAGTAATGATTGATTCACCTAATGTCCAACCAATGCATGCTCTCCTTTGTGCCACACGTAATTTTTATTTTTGAATTGATTGGGCTTGGGCTTAGGCCCATCCGGCCACTCCCTTGGGCTGGTCGAATCCTCCCTCTTGGGCTTCCATTTGGGCCGGCCATTAGGCCCACTAGGCTTAGGCCAATGGGTCCAAGGCCCATTCCAAAAATAACCCTCTCTTTCCCTTTCTTTTTTGAATTCCTTTCTATAAATATTTCTAAATTCAAATTTCATCTTGGCCAAAGTCTTGGGACACTTTGTTTATTAGGATTTAAATTTATAATCTCATGGCCAATTATTAATCTATAAATTTAAATACACAAATCATTAAATTAAAAGACAAATTGGCTAAGGCATAAGCTAAAAGAAATTCTATCACCTAATTAAAGATTTTAACACACCTTAAGGCTCGGCTTTGAATTTCTAGGATGCCACATTTTTGCCTTAAATTGATACCATCTATCAGTTTTATTTTATTTTTCTGAAGTTGTTGATTTTTTTTTTGATTTTGTTTAAAATAATAATAATTCCCTAAATTGCTATATGCTAACATTGAACAACATAGCACATGAATATCACAATAATCGAGCTTAAGTAGACCCTTTCAAGATCCAAGATTGGTTCCGACATTTTATCGAGTATTTGGCTTGCATCAAATCACCTTAAAACAGCTATCACTTTTATTTTATTTTTCTGAAGTTGTTGATTTTTTTTATTTTGTTTAAAATAATAATAATTCCCTAATTTGCTATATGCTAACATTGAACAACATAGCTCATGAATATCACAATAATCGAGCTTAAGTAGACCCTTTCAAAATCCAAGATTGGTTCCGACATTTTATCGAGTATTTGGCTTGCATCAAATCACCTTAAAACAGCTTCCTCGGGCCATGTTCATAGCCTTCAATCTTGACCCATAAGCAATCTTATGTGGAAGCAAAGCATCAAGGATATACTATTACATGCAAAGAATAGGTTTAGCTAGAAATCAGAGGTTTGAACACACAAGAACCAAACTAAAAATGGCCTCCAATATGAGGGTTGGAGCCGTTTTGCAAATCTGGTTTTGAACCCAAGTCAAATAGACATGTCATGTGCCCAAATTGAAGCCCCGGCAACCATCATATGCAACATCTATATGAAATATTACTCTATCCATATGAAAATAGGTAACATGGACTTTCAAATGCAACAAACATCACAGAGAATGATCAATCGGACACATCAAAACAAACTCTCCAAGAAGCATACATGCATGATCTATGCTAGCCAACCATGTCTCAATGTGGATTGGCTTGGTTTTTGGCTCATGTTATAGACGGGTTTATGGTTCACAAGGAGATTTAAAGACTAAACCGGATTGTCCTATGCATCATTTGTACTCCCATATAATATTCATCAAAGTCACAACGACAAAAAAAAAAAAAAAAATGCATGCGAAGGGGAATAACAAGTCAAGCATGTAGGGGTATTGAAGAGGTTTTTGTTATTGCTAATATAATCAACTAATGCTCACAAACTTATTTGTTACACTGAGAGAGAAGGAATGAAACAGAACATTGAACTTCATTCAGCCTTAATAAAAACTATCAAGTACAAGCTAAATAAGAATCTCTTTTTGGAACCGAACACAAACGTGCAAAACAGACTTGTTCCACTTCCTAGAAAATAGCTAACAAACCAACCGCCTAACAAATAAACTTGACTGAGTAATAAAAAAATGACAGAACATCAACAACAGCACTGAGACACAGCTCCAACAAATTCCTCCTTGGATCAGTTGCTGCTGCAAACTCCTATTTTCTCTCGTAACAACTCAAATCTTCTAGCCAGAAGTGGCTTTGTGAACATGTCTGCAAGCTGATCTTTAGATCTGCAATAGACCAAATTAACTTCACCACTTTGTTGCACTTCACGTAGAAAGAAGAATTTGACTTTAAAATGCTTGGTTTTGCCATGGAAAACTAGATTATGTGATATTGCTAATGCAGCCTGATTGTCCACCTTAACTTTAGTGCAATCACCAAAATTCAACCACAGATCCTTCATTATCTTCTTCAGCCGCAAAGCTTGATTTGCAACTGTAGTAGCTGCTATAAACTCAGCCTCTACAGTGGACTGAGCTATAATCTCCTGCTTTTTGGAACACCATGAGAAATAGGTAGAACCAAGAGTGAAGTAGTACCCAAATGTACATTTCATGTCATCCACTGAGCCAGCCCAATCATTATCAGAAAGGCCCTAGTACTTAAACTTTTGACATATCCTATACTTTACACCAAGGAACAATATTCCTTTGAGGTATCTCCATACCCTTTTTTGTAGCAACCAAATGTAATTGACTAGGACTACTCATGAACCTGGATAGAACACTTACAACAAATATAATATCTGGTCTGGTTGTTGTAAGATACATGAGACATCCAATCAAGCTTCTATACATAGAAGCATCTATTGAATTTGTTTTGTCATTCTTCTACAGCTTCTCCTTAGTAGCCATAGGTGTGGCATCCTAGAATTTCCTGCCAATCTTTAGGGGTGCTCTAATTCATGTCTTTGCATTCAGATTTTGGCCAAGCTTTTGGTGGGTAATTATTTAATAGGAAAATTCTATTTTTGGCCATGTGGATTATGGATTGGAATTTATTAAATTAAGTCACAAAGTTTTGGTGAATAATAAATCTCAATTAGGTGTTTATATAATTAAGGATTAGGTGGATTAATAGGATGAGGATGGGCTGGACATTTAAAGGCCCAAACCAGCCCATTGCCTCACCCCATTCTCGGCCGACCCACGAAGCCTAAGGAGGAGAGCTGCCGTTGGCCCATGGCTGGCCCAAGCCCATGAGGGGCTATCGACATGCAAAGAAGGGGGGGATCCGGTTGTATGCCTCCCCCATTTGTCCCAAGAAGATTGCCAAGTGTCCTCCATGCATGATCTAATGATGGCCAATGATGGAGGGGAAGAAAAATTAGGGGAAGATGATGCCGGTTTAAGCGAGAGAGAGGGAGAGAGAGAGAGGGAGTTCATCCGAGAAAGAGAGGGAGAGGAGAGAAAGAGAAGGAAGAAAGGAAGAAAGGGAGAAAGGAAGAGAGGAAGGAGGAGGGCCGTTCGACCGTCCACCGTGCATCTGTCATCCGTCGTCGCCGTGTCCCGTCGCCGTTGTGCTCGTTGCTTGCTCAGTTTAAAGGCAAGTGGGATCCTTGATCAACTCTTGCATGTCGTGCCTAGTATATGTGATTGAATGGTGATAAATTTTGGATGTCTAGGGTGTAAAAAGCTGAAGTTTTAAGAGTGGTGTTTTAGGCTAGTAAACTGTTCTTGAGAAAACAGCTCGACCTTAGATGTTCTAGTGGTTTGCATGTGATGTTCGAGTTGAATTTTGGCCTTGACTTCTAAATTAAAGTTGTTAAGGACTTCTTGGAGTATAACATACTCAAATTTGGGACAAAACAAACAAGTATAAGTGGGTGAAATCTTTATTCTTTGGAAAGACTGAATCTGGAGATTTCGATAACTACCTGTTGAAATTTTACTTCAATTTCTTAACAAAAAAATGGAAAGGACATCCTGAGATTTAACGTATCAAAAATTAAGAGAAAACCAACAAGAATAGGTAGGTGAAATCGTGGTTTTTCAGAGATAGTTAGATCTGGAAATTTCAATACTAGGAACAGAAGCTTTAACCGCCTATATTTAATTACCTAGGACGAATCTAACTTTGATTTCCTCATGAAAAATCTACCTCAGGGTCTGGAATATAACATAGTCAAATTTCATAATTTTTTAAGGTCATTCATGTATTTAATCGGAAATGTTTCTAAAACTGGGTAATCTGATGTGTTCGGACTTGGTCAGTTTCAATGTGTGCACTATATCGTTTTGTATGAGATTATTTTGGAAATGTGTTCTACATGAAATATCTCTCTTTATGTCTTCCCTACATAATATTTAAATTTCGTAATTTTTGAATTTCATTTGCCTATTTAACCAAAATTGTTTCAAAAACTGTGCAAGTTGAATTGTTAGAATAGTAGTGCTGTGATGCTTGGTCTATACCGAATTGTATGAGGGTCTTTTGGTGTAGTGTTCTGCATGAAATATCTGCCTTTATATCTTGACTATTACATGTTCTAATTTCATAATTTTTAAAGGTCATTTGGGTATTTAATGTTTTCTAAAACTGTGCAAGCTGGATTGTGCGAATTTCAAAAGCTGTAAAGCATGGACCATTCCATTTTGTATGAGCCCTATAAATTGTAATGTTTTAAGTGATTAAATCTTGCTATAGATGTGATGATATTTGGCATTACATATCAAATCAAAAGCTGAAATTGACCTTGTTGCCATCACATCATGTGCCATGTTGATATTAAGACATAAATTGTGAATATGAGTTATGATACAAGAGAATACCGTTGGAGGGGTGAGCCGACGATGTCCCGGGAGTGTCGAGATGCCTGGAAAGGGGAGTGCCGGAAGCCCGGGATGTGAGGGTGCCGGATGTCCTCGGGAGTTTCGAGATGCCGGGGATGTAGGGGTGCCGGAAGCCTCGGAGGTGTGTGCCAAGAGGATACCTCGTGATGCCAGTTGGGATGCGAGATGCCCGGAATGTGGGGGTGCCAAATGCCCGGTGGTGTGTGCCGGAGGTCTCTCGATGCCAGGTTGGGTGCGAGCAATAAAATGGGGGATGCAATCACTGGTCCCGGGAAAAAAAAATGTGATGATCCAATTGAAAGATAAAAAGTTGAAATTGAATCATGCTAGTATGGTGATATGTATGCATGGCTGTATGATATGATATGTATGAGTGCATGGAGTATGTGCACATGAGGCATGGAAATGCATGAATGCTTGATGATGAGTGCATGATGGTGTATGCACATATGGTATGATGACACATGCATGTCTGCAAGGTAAGTTATGCTTGGATGCATGAATGGTATGTGCTTTGTCTATGATGTCATGATTGTTCTGTTTGATACATTGAGTAGTTTAAAGGATCTTTTACTTGCTGAGTAGTTGTACTCACCCCTTTGGGGACTAACATTTCAGATTAGAAAGATGCCTCTCCGTCCGATCACGCGGGGTACCTTTTACGGCCTTCCATCTGACGTGGAGGTCGATGGTATGGAGCTCGATTGTGTCACCATCCCTGGTCTGATGTTCATACGGGTTCGTGTGCTGGTGATGTATGATGTGGGCTTGGCTGGGGGCTCGGTCATCCAGGAGTTCTTGTCGGTCCACGTCCGCCATGACGGAGTGATGAAGGGGATGTTGCCGCCGCCACTGCCCGATGCACCAGGGTGGGGGTGATGGCCCGCGTGAGGAGTGGGGAGCTGAAACTTTTTGAGGATAGCCGACACTTGTAGATGGAGGATGACACATGATTGATATAGGGGGTCGAGATCTCTTTTACGCCGTGGCCAAGTTTAGTTAAAAATCTTGGCTTTACTTTTTGGTTGTACCAACCCGAGAAATCCATCATGAAAATATAAATAAAAGTGGCTCGGCTTTATCTTTTCTTATGGTGCGTAATTGGTGTGCATTGCATTATTGTTATTGGAGGGAGAAATTGTGAGACTTGTTTATGCTTCCGCTAATAAGAGGTGCTGGGACCGTTTAAAAAAATAAAAAAGAAAAATAAAAAAAATGCCTATGAACTACGGTGCTTCCGCTAAGAGATGTAACTAGTATTCATTAGGTGGAGCGATAGGTACTTGTGGCGACCTTAGGTGTTTCGGGGTGCCACAATAAGAGTGCTTACACATCTACAATCTTCCATCTGAAACTTCTTCAAAATTTCCTTCATGTATTTTTTCTAGCAAATGAAGATCTCATGTGAAGTTTGTTTGACTTCCAGACCTAGGAAATAAGCCATCTTTCCCAAGTTAGACATCTCAAAACCTGCAAACAAACCTTGCTTCACCCTCTCCATCAGTTCCACATCACTCCCTGTCAACAATAAATCATCTACGTAGAGTGACAAAATTACAACACTATGATTCACCCTCTTGACATAAAGAGTGAACTCACTCAAGCTTCTTACAAAGCCAAAATCCTGCAAATATCTCTATATTCCCATACCAAGCTCTTGGAGCCTACTTCAATCCATATAGAGCTTTCCTTAATCTGCATACCTTATCTTCTTACCCTTTGATACTGAGGCCTTCAAGTTGTTCAACAAAATTCTCCTCCTCGAGCTCTCCATTCAGAATTGCAGATTTGACATCTAACTAAAATACAGGCCACCTCTTCTCTGCTACAACAGCTAATGGTAGCCTAATTGTATCAAGTCTTGCAACAGGAGCAAATTTTTTGGAATAGTCTACTCCCTATATTTGAGCATAGCCTTTCACAACCGGTCTAGCTTTGTGTTTATTGAGAGAACCATCGGATTAAGTTTTGTTCTGAACACCCATTTAACCTTAATCACATTCTTATCATACGGTCTATCAACAAGCTCCCATGTGTAGGGGTGAGCGCGATTCCCGGGTAGAACCGGGAACTAGAGAATTGCACCGGAGGGTCCGGTTCAGTTCCCGGTTCTTTAGAGACCAGTTCCGGTTCTCGGTTCCTTTTTTCTAGGAACCGGTTAGGGTTCCAAAAAAACCCTAAATCAATGTTTACCCTCCTCAGTTCACACTTCACGTTTACGGTTCTCCTCCATTCTCTCCCATTCCATACCTCTTCCCCATCACCAGATGCCGCTCGCCCTCGACACTGTCGTCAGATGTCACTCACCCTTGACGCTATCGCCAGACACCGGTGACCCTTGACGCCGCCAAACGCCACTCATCCCGTCGCTAGATGCCAGTCGGCCCGCGCTCGCCCTACCCTTACCTCCCTCAATGTTGTCACCCCTTGCTTGCCTCACCGCTCGCCGTCGACGCCATTGTTGGACACCGCTCGTCCCCCTGGTATAGGCTGCTCGCTCGCCCAGTCGCCCCTTTGCCGCTCGCCGCTCGCTCGGTTCATGGTTCCTATTAGGTAAGAGGTAACACTTGTTATGTCAACCCAACTATCTTCTCAGGATGGCTTCTGTTTACTCTGATGGATGTGCTTTTTTCACAAATGCTTCTTTAAGCACTTCCACAAATGCTTCTTTCGGCACTTTGCCTATTGATGTTTCTCAGGGACTTCCTCACTGTTTTTATTTCTGATGTGCCTTTTTTTATGTTAATGCGAAGTTACTCTCCAAGCCCAACAAGAATACCCATCTGATATGCAGTGCAAGGACAAATTTCTTCTTCAAAGCACCATTGTGCCCTCTAATATTGATGGCAAAGAACTTCCGCCTAATACTGTAAGGATCAATTCTTTGACAATTGACATTGGTTATTAACTCTGGAAACTGGATAATGGCATTCTTTCTCTTTGTTGACTTGATATTTATGTCATATCCAGTTCAATAAGGGTGGTGGAAGATTAGTAGAGTAATACAGACTCGGAGTTGTCTATATTTTTCCCAGCTCACCTCAAGAAAAGTCCGGAGAGGAAGCCTTTAGGGGCTTGATAAAAAGTTCTGATGATGATACGGTGAGCTCATTTTTCTCCTTGTGTGGTTAGATTTTAAAGGTTCTAAAGGTTTAAAAATTTTTGGTCAATTTGCTGATCAAGTCCTAAAAGATTGCTACCTCCAAACCAAGAACAGCCTTGATCTAATGAAACATTGAAGTATGCACTCTCATGGTTAATTTGCATACACATTTATTTGAAGTGTAATTAGTCGATAAAATTTGCTCATAGGCATCATTTTGTTTGGGTTTTGGTTACAGTAGGAAAAGGAAGCCTTCATGAGATATCAACAATTTCAGAGAAACCACAAGTTACCGATATTGATTCTGATCAAAAGGATCCTCTGTTATGCAGCCTTTATGCCCCAGACATCTACAACAGTCTATGCGTGACAAAGGTTTGTGCATTAAACAGTGTGTGCTATAGATACTTTGATCCCATATCACTTCAAAACTACTACTCATTTTTTGGTTTAACATGAATCCCGTATAGGGATAAGTTTTAAGAGACTAATACAGTAGCTGAATAGCAAATTCTTTGCTTGCAAAAAGCTTGAACCACAGGACTAATTTTTGATTTGAAAATTAATAGAATAGATGAAAAATGCTTATACAAAATGCTAGCTCCACTTTGGGAGAAAATGCTTCATTTTTGTTTTATGCAACTTCATTATGTTAGAATGCTCAGCTTCACTTGACGTTGCCTGCAGAAACCTCAATTGGTTCTTTTTAAGTTTGAAGTTATGGTTATGCCAAGATAAATTAGATCAGTAGGTATCACTTTCTTCTCTAACATTGAGAACTACAATGCTAATGCACGTAGTAAAACTTCCCTGTGAAGCTCCGTTGTGAATCACATAATGATGAAGGGAAGGATTCATTCTTCTTGTAGTTTAAGAACCAACCATTGACTTATTCCACGTATTTTTTTTTTGTTAGCTTCTTAGGAGACCTTGCTGTAATTTTATGGACACTGTCCAGAAAGATATCACTCAGAACATGAGGGGGATCTTGATTGACTAGCTTGTGGAGGTCAACATATGTGCTACTTTGTGTTCTATATTTTTCCTTTGCCTATTTTTTTCTGTAAATTTGTTCTGCCATAGTCAGCATTCTACTTGCACTAAAAACTAAACCAAAAAAAAAAAAAAAGAACCTGTTGGAACTTGAAACCAACCCTAAAACCCCAAAAAATGAGGAACCTGTACCCGAGGGTAAGTTCTAGGTTCTAGATGGAACCGAACTAAAACTGGGAACCGCTCATCCTTACCTATGTGTAGTTTTTCTAAATCATTGCAAACTCCTTTTGCATTGCTGCAATCCACCTCTAATCCTCCTTAGCTTCCATAAAGTTAGATGGTTCAAGCACTACCACATTACTTCTTTCATAGATTTCAGCAAGTGACTTTATGCCTCTTACTGGCAAATCATCCATACTATCTTCTGATCCATCCTTAACTTCATCAACCTCTACAATTGTTGCAAGTTGTTGTTTCGCAAATTGCTGTTGTCCTGCATTCTTTTCTTCCATCCAATTCCACTCATCTTTCTCTAGAAAAACAACATCTCTGCTCACTATCACCTTCTTGTCATAGGGTGAAAAATCCTGTAAGCCTTTGATTGGAGACTGTACCCAATGAAGACTCCAAGCTTAGCTCTTTGATCCAACTTGTCCCTCTTGACCTGAGGAACATGAGTATAACACAAATACCCAAAACCCTTCAAATTCTTCATAGAAGGTCGAACACCATACCAGACTTCAAAAGGTGTTGACCTCTGTAAGGCCTTTATGGGCAATCTATTCAACAGGAACACTACAGTATTAGCTACCTTAGCCCAAAACTTCTTAGGTAACATCTTCTCCTACATCATACATTTGGCCATCTCCATAATGCTTCTGTTTTTCCTTTCATTAACACCATTCTATTGAGGTGAATAGGGAGCAATGAACTGCTGCACAATGCCTGCTTGCTCATAGTTTAACTTAAACTTTTGAGCAATATACTCAGAACCATTGTCAGACCTGAGCATTTTAACTTTCTTCCCACTCTAATTCTCAACCAAGGCTTTGAACTTCACAAACACATATGCAACTTTAGACTTGGCTTGCAGAAAATAAATCCAGCTCATCCTAGTCATGTTATCTTTGAAAGTAATGAAATAGCTTGACAGATGACTCGAACATAGGTCCACATAAGTCTGTGTGGACTAGTTGTAGCTTCTCTCATGCTCTCCAGCCTCCTTCTTTGAAAGGAAATCTGGCTTGCTTGCTAAGAAGACAAGTTCTGCACTGTGGAAATTCTTCCTCCAAACTTAGCAAGTCATCTGCCAAGCTATTCCTCTACATAAACAACTTGTTCTTCCTATGAACATGCCTAAGCCTTTTATGCCATAGCTCTGCATTTTCTTCTTTGCACTTTAAAGCCAGTTGTTGCATCTCTTGTTCCTTGAACATGAAGCCCTTGTCCCTCATTGGCATTCTCAACACATCTTTGCTATGAGCATTATCAGTAAGGCATTCCTTCCCTTCAAACTTCACATTATAGCCCTTCTCAACTAATTGCCCAACAATCAACAAATTCTGGTAAACTTTTGGCACAAAGAGAACATCACTGATTAGCTTCACCTCATCATTTCCTTCAATAGCCACTATACCCTTCCCTTGCACTTCGATATACTATCCATTGCCAATTCTGACTCTGGACCTAACGACCTATCTAGACTCCTAAACGGCTTCAAATTGCTAGTCATATGATTGGTACAGCCACTATCCACCAGTCATGCATCATTCTCAACAAAAGAGCCAGAATAGGAAGCTACAAACAAGTGTTCTTCCTCAGTCTCATTCATTACTATATGTGCTTCTCCTGCTTGTTGGTGATTTTTCTCTTTGTAGATCGCTTCCATGTGACTAACCTTGTGACATCTTCTGCACTTAGCATTAGGCTTCCTCTAGCATCTAAAGGACTGATGATTAGTTCTACCATAGTGTTGACAAGGCTTCTTGTTCTTCTTCCATTTGCCAGACCCACTAGAACTTCCTTCTTTTGCTGCAAACTTGGAGTCACCTGCATTTCCTTTGGACCGATTCCATTTATTCCCTTTGTCTCCATCACTAGACTTCACTTTAGCTTGCAATGCACCTTCTACAAGCTCTTCTCTTCTCATCAGTCTTCTATGCTCCTGTGCCTGCATGGAATTTAACAATTCTACAAGCTTTATATTAGCTAAGTCTCTTGTATTTTGCAGAGAATCTATGGTGGCTTCAAATTTATTTGGAAGAGACACTAGGATCTTCTTAACCAGGCTTTCATCCTTCAAGTCAGTCCCTAAGATTCTGATTTTTTTAGCTATCTCAATCTGCCTATCAGAATATTCCTTCACTGACTTTGAATCCTTCATTTGTTGTCTCTTAATCTCCCTCAAGAGATTCGACACCTTCATACTCCTTATCTTCTCATCTCCCTTGTATTCATCCTTCAAGAAATCCCATATTGCCTTTGCAGAATCATATCTCATGATCCTTGTAAAAATAAGGGGTGAGACAGAAGCATACATGCAAGACTTTGCCTTAGCCTTCCTTGTGATTCTCTCTTTATGGTACTTTATCCGATTCAAGGTCAGATTGTTTGGAAGTGGAGCAACCTTACAATCATTCTCCACAGCCTCCCATAGATCATGAACCTCCAAGAATGCTGTCATCTTGACAGCCCAAGCTTGATAATTTTCCCCAGTAAAGATTGGAGTAGCCATAGTAGAGAATCCACTTGATCCTACCTCCATCAGCTTTTTCTTTGCAAATTGGAAGCAGTCTTCACTCACTTACCCTCACTTCACAGTCCCTTAAGATCCCACAGAGGCTCTGATACCACTATTATTGCTGATATAATCAACTAATACTCACAAACTTCTTTGTTACACTGAGAGAGAAGGAATGAAGCAGAACATTGAACTTCATTCAGCCTTAATAAAAACTGTCAAGTACAAGCTAAATAAGAACCTCTTTTGGAACTGCACACAAATGTGCAAAATAGAACTGCACACAAACGTGCAAAATAGACTTGTTCCAGTTCCTAGAAAATTGCTAACAAACCAACCACCCAACAAATAAACTTGATTGAATGATTAAAAAAAAAAACGACAGAACATCAGTAGCAGCACTAAGACACAGCTCCAACAGTTTTAAACACTTAAAAAAAAATTCAACCTCGAAAATTAGTTCTCTGGAGTAATTTTCCTCTTGATTTTCTTGATCAAAACATGTTTAAACTTGAACAAAAATACATCTAGGATGCTTACCTTGCTTCCTAGTTTCTTTTGCAAGTGACTCTTGGCCAAGGAAACAAAGAAATTGTCCTCCAGGGGGCACATGGAAAATGGCTCCTTCAAACGAAAGTGAGATCGTAGAAGAAAAAAACTGACAATGAAGGTTTTCATTGACCTCCAAAATTAGACTTCAAAACCTCTTTTGTTGGCCAAATTTAAACCAACCCAAACTATATGTATTCTATTTTGGGTTGTGAGTCATTTCTTTCCTAATTTGTCTCTCACTTTTCTTAAAAAACACTCGCTTTTCCTCACTCGTGACCAACCAGCTCAACACTTAGAAAAATCTTAGAACTCCCTTGGCCCGCTAGGAGGGTATCTTTTAGGGGGCTTTAGGAGGTCTTCCCGATCTCCATTTTGGATGTGCGACCCATGGTTGGAAAGATATTTCAGTGTCATTTCACTCTTGAGTTTAATGTTTTGGCTAATTTTAGCCACAAGTTTGTGAAAATTTCACTTTTCTCTACCAAGGTCGGTTTGGAATTTCTGGGTTTTTCCTTTTTTGGAGTTGCTTCTAAAGGTGTCTTTGGGGAACAATTGTGAGCTCCCCCTAGTGCCTCTTGTCTCATGCCTTTTATCCCTCAAAAGAGCTTCCTTCATAGATCTTATCCACTACATTAAGCAATCTCTTGATCGGCTTTTTGCTCTCCTGCCAAGCCTGCCAATTGAGCTAGTTTACTCACTTTCTTTCGTTTTTAGGGAAGCACCCGCTAACCCTTTGAAAACTGCATGGCTTCACTGAAGAATCCTGTCAAACTCAACTTGAGCAAATGTCATTAGAGATGTCATCAAGAGATGTATTGGCAATATTGTAACATTAATTGAACAAACTAATCATGCTAAGTCCAACTACTTTAGAAGAACATTCGATGTCAATCAGCATCATGTGGCGTAAAACTGTCATCTTGCTCAGGGATATATCATTAATCATCAAATTCTCCAGGAGTCAAGTTCTTATCAGAATGGCTACGATTTGTGAAAAAAGGCTCATTAAGCATGTCAAACTAGAGTTCCTTAGTCAGAAAGGATTTTCTCGCACACTCTTGATAAAATGGCTGCTTGATCCCATCTATTCCTGTGGGAAGTAACAGATTGCTAAGGGTATGTCACATAACCCATGTCAAAAGCCTTTAGAAACATTCGCGATTAGCACAATCTAATTGATCAAAAGGGTCTTTTGAAAGGACCGCAATGTAGGCTCGGTTAGGGCTTACACAAAGGAATTATTACTTTGAGGCCAATAAAGGAACATTTGTCACTATGTTCATCAGGCTTACAAGTCGAGAACTTGGACAATAAAACAAGATAGAATTACTTCCACTCCTTCAAGCAATAGCTTCTTTGTGGTATTATCATTTTTGCTCAAACCATCCCAATCAGAAGAGACTTCATAAAAGGGTTGTAATGTTGGCATGGGAGAGGCTCGAAAGGCTTAAAATTTTCAAGAGAATTTTTAAGAGTCGGTGATCATCATGACATCATGACTAGGTCACTCAACCTTTCAAATGTATTTGGCTTTTGAAACACAATGCATCTTGAAAGTCCCTTGATTAATCATTTCTGCATGGGAGCTTTGCTTTTTTTTTTTTTTATGATTTCTTTTTGCACTTGCGATGATTTTTTACCCAGGCACTTTGAGTTCAATAATTTTTTTTTTTTTTGGCATAAAATGCAGCCTTTTGTCTCTTTTTATTGAGGGGCATTGGCATTATTTTTATCGCACACATCGCTTTTTCATGCCCTCTAGTTTCTTGAACTTTTTGCTCTTTTAACTTTTGTAGATCTTATGACTTTCGAGATGCTTTTCGCATTTTCTCGTAACTGTCAATTGTATTTGGTCAATTCTTATGACTTGCCCAAGTGAAGGGAGATGATCACCGCTCGGGGTTCAGAAATGAATAATCAAGCCCAAATTGGCTAAAGCAGTGGGTATCAGTATTTGGTTAGAGAATGAAATGCTCTTCTTCACCTTGGGATGAGTCAAGCTTTAATGAGAATTCCTCTAAAGCTATCACCAAAAGATTGATGCAAGTGAAAGTAATAAAATCTTTCTCAATCTTTCACTCTACAACACGACCATAACCTCTTATGCTTCCCTAAAGTAGGGTCATTCTCGATAGGGTTACTTTGAATGATCATCTTTATTCGGCCCAAAAGGGTAGCAAGATGTCAGCTCAGTGCTTGGGATTGATGAAGAAAATGCCTTTATCATTTCGATCTTTGTGCTCAATGCTAATGAATCCTTCGTCCTAAGAGAATGTCTCCTTTCACTCAACTCTCAAAAGTGTTTGAATGATGTGTTTGGAAATGGCTTGCCTTTCCTCATCCTAAGTATCCTCTACTTGGCATGATTAACATCTCAATTTCACTCTACTAAGACTATCCGAGTAGATTAATCTCCATAGGGAATTTTGATTCAAAATGAATAATCACCAAAACGAAGATACAATTTTGAGATAAAAATGATGTTCAAAAAGGTTCTAGAAAGTTCTTTTTTTTTTTTTTCTCAATTATTCATTTTTTTGCTTGTCTCTAAGAAAGTGCCAAATGTTCTCTTTTGTAATGGAAATTCTCCATTTTTTTATTTTGTTTATTTTGAGAAGAAGGGTACTTACCCGCAGCATGGTGACTCGATAACCCCGTAAAGTATGTAAAAGAATATGTTAGTGCAAAAAGCTTTAGGGATTGAAATGTTGGAAACAATACATTATTACCCTTCATTCATTTTCATCTTTTGGGTGCTAACAACTCTTGGATTCACCTTTGTGGATATTTGGTAACTCAACATTACCCTTCACTTGCATTTTCCTTTAAATGTTTGATGTCTTCCTTTCAAAGGAAAAAAAAAAAAAGAATCATGTCGGACACGCTATTAAAATAAGCAATTGGAATCGACACAATTTACCCTTCCTTCGAATTTGCCTTTTGGATGCTTGGCAACCTCCTCCATTTCTCTCATCATGCAAAGTGAGGGCTATTTTGGCATCTAAGGCATTTGCATTGCGAATCTCTAATGTTGATTGCAGAAAGTTCTTGCAGTCAAATGTTCAAATGCTTTAATTGCCAAAATGTGCAAGAGCCCTAGTGCTGGTCCTTTAGTGATGCATGATGTGGCTCACTGATAAACTTGTAAAAGAAAAAAAAAACAATTTGGTGATGATGATGCCCAATTTCCAAATAAAGAAACTTCCTAGAACGGGATTCAGCTTCGCTCCACCTCTATTGGAAGATTGGTGCCGACGATGCCTTGACACATGCTTACTCCTCGAGTTCCATGAGCCTACACTTTCATCCTTTAGAAGGGGCAGATGCCGGTCTAAAATAAACTCTTCATTCTACCCGAGAAAGCGACCACATGAAGAGAGGGCCTTAAGCAAAGCTTTCTTGAAATTCAATTTCAAAACATTTTGAAGGTAGACGTAAAAGTTCATTTAAAACACTTCCGAGTTTTTTTTATTTTTTTTATTCTTAGGATGATTTTCACGAAATTAAATTCCATCTTAAAAAAAAAAAAATCAAGTCGCATGATTTACAAAAGCATCATTTTTATTCGCAATCAAAACCCAAAACAGAAAACATGATTCTTAACAAGAATAAAGACAAGGGTTAATAGCCTAAAAAACCCCAAACTGGTACACATGTGACAAATTTACCTAAAACTATTTTTTTGACCATGAAAAACCCTAAACTAGTATATCTATGACAATTTACTCTAACTAACTATGAAAAAAAAACCATAAACTGGTACATTTACCCGAAACTAATTTATTCGATAGCAAAAAACCTCAAACTATTAAATTTATGACAAATATACCCTTCGCTAATTTAATGATTTGACTGTAAAATTTAACAAAAATTAACAGAGGGTAAATTTATCACAAGTATACCAGTTTTTGGTTTTTTAAGGTATTAACCCTAAAGACAATGATAAAATACAAGAAACTCCTGCACAGATGAAAGTAAAAATCGACTCTCGTCCTAGCTCTAGATTTCACTTCTTTATGTGGTCACCACGAGAATGTCAAAGAGCATCACGCATAACCTGCAAAAAGACGACAATGTCAGTACGTGAATGAGAGAAAATAATATCTCAATAAGGTTGCTTCTTACAATGAAATCAATGCGACAATACATGCCCCACAGTCCTTATTATAGGGTTTTAGTATTTCGCCAAGATTTTATCATAAGAGAAGACATCATTAAACTAATCAATCCACGGCCATCAATCAAATGTCCACTTTTATTCCAAAAGTTTTGTATGCAAAAGTGTCATTGATTTTTGAAAGATGGATTTGTGATTTTATTGATTTTTGAAAGATTGATTTGTGATTTTACTCTTAGAAAAATGAAGTGACTTCTATTTTGAGAAATTTGTACACAAAATGATTTGTATTTTAGTCCCAAAATGTGAGAATGAGAGAATTTGATTAAAAAAATGCAATTTCAATTTTTGTGCCCCAATATAAAATCACAACTTGAAATTTTTTTTTTTTAAAAATGATTTCAAGCCCATAACTAGAAATTTAAACAAAAGTATGTGTTCAACGGGGCCAAATCAAAGTGTTTAGTACTTGCATTCAATGTTCACTTGCCAAAAATCTTTGCCAATTTTTTCAATTATAAGCCTATAGCACCGAGGGCAATCGGTTGATGTTCGCGAATTTCAAGATGGAAGTTCAATACAAAATGAGCAAATAAAAAGGAAACTAATACTTACAATGGGTACCGACCTATGTCTCTGTTTTTTTTTTCCAATTACATAGATATGCACATGGGATGTGGTTCAATTTCTACTCTATACGGCTCAAAATGGAGCCATAGGATCACTGGACCGAACCAACAAGGTCGCAGCTAGGTCGGGTTACCTATGACTCCGGTTTCGTCAAAGAACAGAACCGTGTCGCACTGTTGCAAACTAGGGTGGGGACCTTTGACATCAAGAAAGAAATTTCATGGTTGAAATGGGTGACTCGTACTACATGATTGTGGTCGGAGTGGTATCCACCTCAACACCATCCTAAGTGATCTTATGCAGCCCAGGTCCGGTGGTAGGTAGTGCGTGCTATGATGTAGTGCAATGCAAAAGATACATGCACAACAATTTATGGGCAAACAACACTCCGTACATAAAAAATAAACCATACATTCCTACACCTCCATGCAATACAAATGTGAGCAAACACTTCCCCTTATACCTCCCTTTTTATAAAAACATTTAACATCTTTAATGTTAGGGGCGTATTTGAAATTCTCGCTGCCAAACAGAATTATTTTTGAACAAGATTAATTTTGGCCTAAGTCCTTTAAGGTTTAAAACCACGTCCATAGTGAAATTGCCAAGCTGTCATGACCTACCCCTCGGGGGGAGTGTATAGATTTAGGGATACTGCCTAAATGACGGACCTAAGACCCATGATTAGGCGTGGGCTCTCCCAAGCTCATACCTCACGCGACATTGCGATATTCTAAAGAATTTCGCAAAAAAGAGTCACTACTAGTCTGTTGGGGTTAGATAGAAACCAAGTGAGGTATGGGAGTACGCAACCAGAGAATTCTGGGGTTGGGGACTTGATTATACTAATTAACCAATTAGTACCCTTTCGGTATTTAATCTCGTTCATTTTAAAAGAAATGATTTTTCTCGGGCGAGTTTAGATTGATTTTATATCTATCCACTAACATGTAAGGTAATCAAGTGGGTGCGTAATTGTTAAAGTAACAATCGTAGCTACCAAGATCCTAATTGCAGTAAAATTAAACACGTGCAATTAAACACAATTAGATATACAAATTAAATATACGATATAATCAAAATAAGAGCAAATAAAAGCCTAATTACACTAAGAAGACAAGATATGGCAATTCCTAACCAAACCCCATCATTTTTTGATTTTTGGATTTTTTAAATTTTTTTCATTTTTTTAAATAATAAAATAATAATTTTTTTGGGCCGGACCCGGAGTTCGGCTCAATTGGTGTGGGTCCGGTCCAGTCGGAGACTAGACTCAGGTTTGATCCAGTGGGCTCGGGTGGGCTTGAAGCGTGGGCCCAGCCCAAGAGATCTCCCTCCTCTCTTTTTAAAACAAACCAGGCCCACAAGCTCACACTAAACCAGCCCAAGCCCATAAGCTCAAAAGCCAGATGGCCCATTGTGACAGGCTCGAACAGACGAAAACCCTACCCGAGAATTGTACTTAGCTTGGCTCGTACTTCTCGAATTATAGAGCCCTTGAGTTCGGTGATCCACGGTGCCGGAGGGGTTAGCTAGGACGTTGACGGTGGCAAAGTGATGGACGACACGACATGGTGGATGGCGGCTAGGGTTCCAGGTGGCGAAAGTGGTGGCAAAGAGCAGCTGTGGAGACAGGTGGAGGTGCGACGTCGTAGGTCGTAAGCGTCAACTTTCGGAGGGCAACCGTGGTGCGGTGAGGGGGCTCGAATCGTTGGCATCACAGCAATAGCGACAATCCAGCGAGCGCTGCCACAACAATGGTGTCAAAGGGAACAACAGCACGACTTGAGGCGACTGGTTGAACGACAACAGCGACTAGTTTAGGGCCACGACAAAGATTTGATGCGGAGACTATCGGTGTCGGTCGATGTCGGTTGGGCGGCAGCAGTGGCACGGCTTTGGGGAGACAATGGCGGTTGATGGGGACAATGGAGGCACGACTCTGGGATGGCAACCTTCTCCGACTCCCTCTTCTCGAGCTCTCTCCCTCTAGCTCTCTCTCTCTTCCCCTCTCTCTATTTTTCTTTCGTCCTCTCTCTCTCTCTCTCTCTCCCTTCATTCCTCTCCTTTTCTTTTCTGGTTTATGCTTTCTTCTTCCTTTTTTTTGTCCGTCCCTTCCTTGTTGTTCTTCTTTGTTGTCTTTTCTTCTCATTTCCTACAGGTTCATGCGAGACAGGCTGGCGGAGGATGAAGGCTGGCATGGGCCAAGCCAAAAGGGAAATAGGCTTGGGCCACGCAGGGAAAGGAGAGGTGGGTGGGAGGCCGGGCCAATGCCGATCCAGCTCGACCCAACTTCTAGGTTTTTTTTCTTTTTCTTTTTCTTTCTTTCTTTTTTTTGTTGTTTTTTTTTTTTTTTTTTTTCTCTTCTTTTTTAAGTGACTAATTCCTAATTTTGTATACGATTGAGGTATAAATAAAATAGTAAAATTTAGGTGTCAACAGGTGGTCAAATTAGGGGGTACGTGTCACGCCCCAAACCTCGAGTGCGCCAACATCCCACCATGGTCATGCAAATGCGACATTCCCAGGTAGTGTCGCCGACCCCATTCATTTATTATTGCGCAAGCAGAACGTATTATAAATCCCCTTACAATGAAATACGGGATAGAAAAGCGGGAAGCAAAACCACAACACTTTCATAATTCAACATAATTACAAATAGAGGTCTACGGTCAAATGTCTACAAAAGACCGGCTCTTAAAAAGGAACTGTTGTACGAGCTACAAGTCAGATACGTTCTCCAATCCTCCTGACTTCACCTCTGCAACTCCTCAAGGTCAACCAAAGCTATCCAGTCGCTCCGTCCACCAAGGACGTGAAATTTTTAATCCCCAAATCGGGATGAGACAATGTCTCAACAAGTTCAACCCCCTAAACCCCTATTAGAAAAAAAAATACACCCCAGGTAGCCTAGCCACATCACACAAAGACTTACCTCGCATTAATCTTCATTTGCAGGTTAGCACAGTTTATATAATGTAATCACGTGCCATTATAATAACCAAACAACTGCGGCACAATCACATCATCAGGACAATTCAACCACTTGGATCGTCTCAGCGATCAATCGACTCGGCCGATTACATATCACTCTAGCAAACCAATCATTGCTCTCAATCACGGCCCTATAGGAAGGTTTAACAACCTGTGGCAATCACGGTCCCACTTAGCAAAATTAGAATTAGTGGCATCACGGCCCCACTCGGTACAACCTTTAAAAGGTGGTAGATCCCGGCCCGATGGGCACGACCTCTAATAAGTGGTAATTCACGGCCTAGTTGGGCGCGACCTTTATCAGGTGGCAATTCAATGCTTCATTAGGAGTGACCATTATTAGGTGGCAATTCACGTCTTCATTAGGCGCGACCTTTATCAGGTGGCAATTCATGGCCTCACTAGGCACGACCTCTAATAGGTGGTTTATCACGGCCAATTGCCCATCAATTTCCACACTTAGAATTTTATAAAGAATCCCTATTTATCACAATCAACACTCAATTTGCCACATCAATTCATCAAATTTAAATTCTAAATGCACAAGAGCGATCAGCATGAAATTTCGAGAATTTAGGCTCCCAAAATAATTTTCGGAATTTATTAAATAATTAAATTTATTCCGAAAATTAATTAAATAATAATATCCATATTTTTCGCAATCCACAATCAATTTATAATATCCAGCCATAAATTTCAAAATCTGAGTACACAGAAAGCGATCAACCACGAAATTCGAAAGCAACCGGGGTCAAAATAATTTTTTTTTTTTTTTAAAAATAAAATAATAATATTTTAATAATTTCGGAATATAATATAATATTATAAATTTCAGAATTTCGAAGCAATTAAATAATTCAAACTATCCACCTAAACTTACTTAACTTAGACTAAGCACACTTAGGGCATAATTAACCATCTAATCAAGGTTCAGTGAGCTAAACTCACCGGATTAGCGAGCCGAGCGGACCAAAACAACAAGGACGACGCGAGAATCGACTTTCCTCAAGGTGAGCCGAGTATCCGGGCTCGGGAAGGCGGCCAAAATGGGCCACGACCGGGCTGCTATACCCATTTTTCTGCTCACCGATGGCTGCTGGTCGCGAGTGGAGATGGGGCGGTTCCAGCGTCGGTTGGGCAGAGGAACGGCGGAGGAGCTGTGGCAGTGCCGTGCGGCCAACGACGGGGTCTCACGGCGGCGGGGATGAGCTCCGGCGGCTCTTGGAACTCACGGACAGAGGTAGACGCAGCTGGGCGTAGGCCAAGCGCGGGCGAGCACAGGCAACAACGGAGTGTGAGACAGCTCCCGACGACGTCGACTGCTGCTTCTGTCCGGCGTCCTACCAGATCTGAGATCTTGAGTAGCAAACGGAAGGGGGAGAAAGAAGGTGGAGCAGCACACACGCGGGTGAGCGGAGTAGTGAACGGTGGATGAACGGCGACGGCATGCGAGTAGGAGCGGACGGCCATGGCTGTAGCTTCTTCTTCTCTGCATTTTTCTGCTCTTCGCCCATGGAGATGGAGGAGAGAGGCGACGGGAGAGAGGGAGGGAGGAGAGAGAAGGAGAGAGAGAGAGATGGGACCCTTTCTCTCATTTTCTTTTCTTTTTCTTTAATCCTTCACACTTGGCCCACCATGACCTCACATGAGATCATCTTCCACTCACACCAAGCTTCCACAACAATCTTCCAATGGGTCCAATTTCATTTTCCACCAGGGCGTAAAATTTTGTACATTAATTTCTTCCATTCCCCTCAATTATCTTCCAATTGAATCCAATTAAAGTCCATAAAATTAATCCAATGTCACCACACTTCAATTCACATCTTTACTTGTCCATAGAACCAACTTAAGTCCCAAAAGCACGACCAAGGACGGGCTTAATAATTTCTCGACCCAAATTACCCATTCTCTGATTATTTTGCTGAAAAACTCGGCTTGCATGAAAAATCTTCTGAAGATGAGTTAATATTCCTAAAATGATTTGTGACACACCCTGATTTCTAATTTTTGAATTCGATCTCAATTTCACGGTGGATTTCAATCTGGTGCGTTTCCAGCATGTCCTAACCTATTGAGTAGCTTTCAAGGAAATTTTCTTGCATCCGACTTGAGGGTGATCAGTCCCCAAGTCTAACGCGTTAAAATCCCTTAATTGCTTCGTCCAATAGGCTAGTCCTCTCATGAGTAGCCAACTCAGAGAGACAAACTATATGCACAGATGAAATGCCCGACTCAATCAGCTGAAAATAGAATTAGAAAAGTCGGGATGTCACAGTACGCCTCAACCAGCGCAACTATGCGTGGTGGGTTTTTTTTGTTAAAGTTATTTTTCGAGAAACAAATGAAGTTTAAAATAGATGGCTTGAATCCTTCAGCTATCTAGGTAGTAGGTGCACATGGCCTGCGGTACATGCGTATAAGGAAGGCCTTGGGTAATTGATCTTAGGATTCCTTAGCCCGATTCCTTAGCCGAAGATTCTTGCTCTCTTCCTAGGAAATGAAATACCGAAATCCAAGAGTGAGAGATAGGAATCCGTGCAAAACATTATTGATGTTCTTATTTCTGAAGTTGGCTGACTGCTGCTTTTGAACATGAAAATCGAAACCCATCTATAGGATTCATTAATTTGTGGTTTTTTTTCTCCTCTTTTAAGCTCAAGGAGGTGGGCCTGCGGGCGAACATTGACATGACCGTCGCCAATTTGACAGTACATTAATGCGCCATAATTGAGGGAAGCTTGTCGGTGGTTTGCATTAGTTATTCTCCTTTTTATCACCTAACTCGATGAAATTGTACCGTGGAAATAAATGCCGTTAGCAATGCAGATAACATTATATAGGATTCGCCATAAATTTAAACAAGCCTAAAAATAAATTCTTATATAAACAACAAAGAAGATTCTCTTTGTAAGCCCGGGGGTTGGAGGGGGGGGGGGGGTAACAAAATTTTATTTGAGTCACAACTATTTAGTCTATACAAGCTCGTTGATTGTAGGGCTTGCCAAAAGTTATGAAACATTTTTACATGAGATGATCAGGAAATATACAAGGCAGAAGTTGACTCGAATTTGTGACCTTTTACCCTCATAACTAAGCATATGGCAAAACCAATATGAAATACACCATAAATTGATCAGGAAATATTTTCATATGAGATAGCAAATGTACAAGGTATAAGTTGACTATAGGTTCGTTCATGACATGCCTCAGTCTTTTAACTTCTTAGAATACTTTGTGCCCTATTTACCATCATAACTATGCATATGGCAAAAGCAATATGTGATTAACAAAGTTGTAATTTAATCAGGACAACATCAACAGGAGAGACTTGTCCCTAGAATTATGGAATCAATACTAAGGAAGCACATCTTATACACGTATGTTGTATGTATAATTATAGGGTATGTAAAACTGTCAAAAATATAAGAATCTATAATCACTTTTTTTTTCCGCTGCTAAAGCGAAGGAGCTAGCTATCAGGAAAAAAAAGGTGTTCTTTGTGGCCCGAAAATAGGTGAATTGACATGTTTCTTTTCCTAGAATTAATATTTGACTGTCAATAAAACCCTAGACGAAGAACATATTCCTCTGACCTTACTCTTCAATTAATTATGTTTTGAATCATTCAAATAATCCTTCGGTCGGGAGCAGCAAGTTAAAAACGGGGGACAATTGGCGCACATATTATAAAAAAATATTATTTTCTATGCGCTTTAAATGACTATGTCTCAGCACGTAGTCCGGAGTAGCTCACATATTACTCTATAGATGCCCGTATGCATCATGAAGGCAATACTGAAGACGCTCGTTTATTTTTCTCTCTGTCGCTCAATAGTCCCAAGTCCTACACAAACACCCACAAAAAGAGAACTGGAAAATGTCGGAACCAATCACACAAGATAAGCAGCGTCGACTGAAGATGAAGAAACTTAAAGAGGCAAGTAAGAATCTACAAGATTTTATTTCGAAGCACATCAATTGGAGTCTGCAATTCACGAATCTGTGCTTCGTCTTCCATGGTATGATTATTTTCTTTTATTATGTCATCCTCGACAAAGATCAACTGTAAACTGAAATGGGTTCCATTCACACTCTCTTTACTGGTTTCCATTTTCAACTTCCTCGCGGTATGGGTAAACATCGACATGTCACTGAAATTCTATGAAGAGTTGACCCGCAAGTGGGGGGAACTGGATGAACTGAGGGCGGATCACCGTCGCACTTCTTGTGCCGGAATGCACCAGCAGCCATATAAACATAGAATATTGCGACGCAAAGCCATATCTTTTTTGACACTGCTGCTGCTTTTTGTGTTTATAGGTGTAATGTTATGTGGTTGCTTCCAAATTGAGTGTGTCACGTAAGATCAAGGAGAGTTTTACTTTGTAACACTAGATCACAAGTCAATATGTGTAATGTAGACTAGGCTGTCAATCATGTCGGGGTAACAAAGTTGATGTCGCCCAGTTGGTTTTCCATTTGCTTAGTGCTTCTGTCGTGCATTGAATAAATTTTATCTGGACCTTAAACTTTGCTTCCATTGTAAAACATGGCAGTTTGCATTGTGTTAAATATGAAATGCCTGGCAATGGAAAAAATCGCAGGATTTTTAGTCTCACGTGCCGTGACCTATCTACAGGTGAACCACCAAAGGGAAAGCTAATTGATTAAATGACTCCATGGAAAATATAACCGATCATAGAATGCTAAACGTTAGTGAAAAGGGTAAATTTGTAATCTAAAGCAATGATAGAAGTTGCTTTGCCATCCCCTGGCATGTCCAAGTACTCTTGCTTTTAGCCAGTAGAACCCCAATGGCCACCCTTCCAACATGGAAGGAGAATGTGAGGGGTTCAAATCTCCACTTTCTCAAGAGAGTTGGAGTGGAGACGATTTAGTTTCAAGTATGGATTTCGACTACCACGCCTAACAAGGAGGCATGGCAAAAGTCTGAGAATTAGAGTAAGAGTAAAGTAGAATCAACAAAAAAAAAAAATACTCTTGCTTTTCAAGAGCTATTTAAAATGTCCGGAGGAAGGCATGGATTATCAAGTGATGGACCCATCATCATGGCATTTGATGCGGAGGTTTTGCAGTACATTGTTTGTTGGGGTTGTAACAACTCGTATCTCCTAATTTAAGCTTTGATACTAGTGTTGGGTGATCTTGGGTCTCTTTTACCGCAAAAACTAGTTCAAATGGTGAGACTTTCCCTTATAATGGATGTAGAGAGAGAGAGAGAGAGAGAGAGAGAGAGAGAGAGAGAGATCGTCAATCTATTAGTGACACAGTGCAATGGGGCCCACATTGCATCTTGCCACCTTAGCGACTTGAAAACCAAAAACTTAGTGTGGATTTTCCCAAGATCATATCAATCGGAACTTTGGAATTTTGATTTAATTAGTTTAACATGCAATTTAGTTTAATTAGGAGCTATCATTAATTAATTATGGTGTTGATTAGAAACCCGATAAAAGTGAGAGAATACTTTATTCTTTTGAACTAGAGATATGATAGATCCGAGAGTCTGATTATTCCGATAAATCTAACGATCCTTCGACACCTTTTCTTTTATTTCATAAAATGTTTTGCAAACCTCTAGCATGCGATGGGTGATGATGTTGGTGTGTAATTAATAATATAATACTCAATAAATCATAGTAAATAAATTGATAAAAATAGTGCAAACCTCTATGTATTAAGCAAAGCATAAATTCTCATTATCATGACCCAATATTTGCAAGATGTTAATTAAAAAATGCTTGCATAACCTAAACATGATTTCTAAATGTCATGACAATAAATTTATTTTTTGTTGTGTTTTTCTTCTTTTTATAAAGGATTAAACAATCTGCAATGCATGGGATGTAATTTTAATACAGGTCATGTCTATATGATCCTAATTTAACTAATGGCACGTGACATGAATTTAAACACAATCTATATGCAGCCTAATTTTAATGCTAGTCAAAAATATTGAGAATTAATCTAATATGACATGCAATGACATGGATATTGACATGAAAATATAATGACATGGAATTGATGATATGGCAATGATGCAACTAATTCTTATGATAAATGTATGTTGCTTTTTAAAGATTTTCTTTTAAATTAACATAGGTAATTACCTAAAATTTGTGATTACCTAACTTTTACTAGGAAATAATTTATATTACATTCTAATTAAATTTGATAATTTCTTAATTATGACGTGATTCCTAGGTATGCAATTTTTAAATAGAAAATTAGATGAATGCAATCTATCCTAACATGCAATGCAATTTTTTATTTTTTTCAGTACAAGAAAGTTTCTTAAATTGATAGCACACAACATTCTAGCCCAAATAATCAAATATTTGCCACATTCAAAATAGGAATAAATTATAATTGGGGATCCGATCTTCGGCCTTAACAATCAAAACCTCGATTATTATGCACAACAATCAAGTTAGGAATTTAAACCAAATCCGGTTAGGATCGTGATAATCTAATTTAGGAATTTAAAATATTCAAGTTGAGTTTAGGGAATTACCTTATTGGGGATAAGGTTACTACAAGTGACATAATTTTTTATTTTTACCACTTATTTCAAAAATTCTCAAAAGCACTCACTAGAACGCTATAACTTTCAATTGATCACTAAGTGCTGAAAATTCTTTAAAACATTCATTCTAGTGTTGGAAATCCGACATGGCATTACACTTGTGGTGAAAAAGTTATGGCACTTAAGTAATCCATTGAGAAGTTATGTAACACTCAGGTGATAAAGAAAATAAGATTTAGCATTTAAGTGAGCTTCGTACATAATTATGGTACTCAAGTGATTGAAAAAAATGTTATGGCACTTAGGTGAGTGTCGTATGAAAGTTATGACACTTGTAATATTTTTTTACAACTTGATTTGAAACCTTGACTCTAATGAGATTGACGAGGAGGAGAATTCAAGCTGAACAGCATGGAGAGTTTGGTGGTGAGGATGCTTGGCCGTGGAGGTGGTGACCGGAAGAACCCCGGAGTTGTTATGAATCACGACTAAGGAATGGATTTGGTAAGAGTTGGTAGCTCTTGGTTGAATCTCTAGGTCTCCTAATCTTTGATGCTTAGATTCCTCTGGTAGGAACGAAGAATTAGGTGTAGAGATCTCCTCAAAATTTCTTTACATTCCAACCTAAAACAAACACATACAGTTTCTGTGAGACTGCACATTAGCAAGACTGCACATTAGACGCTCTATGTCATGCCCCACACCCTAATGGCGAGTCTCGGGGGCGCAATAACCCTCCATTTGTGACGTCCCGGGATGTTTCGCCAGCCCAAAGTGTAAATAAACATCTCCCAACAATTGCTAAGGAATCCACAACCAAGTCGACACCATATATATACCCATATGGATCATCAGTCATCGGAAATTAGGTAATTTACAAGCCCTATTACTTAGTTAACTTACAAGCCCTATTACTCGGGGCTATTCGATTATCAGAACAAGAAAAAGGTTTGAGGGTTTAGTCTAGCACCTCTATGCTACGGGAACGACTTCAGAAAGTGATTCTTGCTTCCCTCTATTGAGAAGGGGGTCACCTCCACATCCTGGTTGATGAGTATCCCGAACCCTACGTGACAAGAATTCATGACCAAGGACCTAAAAAATTTAAACAACAATGAGTGAGATAAACTCAGTAAATAAACTTCCTAAACCTTGTGTAGTAGAGTATTTCACCTTAGAGACACCCTATACATATAGTTTAATTGTCGATGGTAGATTAATAACAAAGCCTAAGCATTGCCTTAACTATGACATGTAGGGATCTAACCTAATCCTAAATTCCACGAGTCCTAATCATAGGTATGCACATCGACATGTCTCTCAATTCATAAACATGGTCGATCAAGCCTGCATATGCCACATAAGTCATTAAAATGATATGTAATTCATGCACGTGTCTCCTGCAACTCGGATAAATCCACGCCATATATGTGCAAGTCACAACATTGCTCTCAAAGTATGCATTTGGCACTCATACACTTTGCACATGTTTAGCATTTCGAGAATCACATAGCATCCCATATTACCATGTTATTCTCGAGACCATAATTCCGTATTATTACGACCGCTCTCGATCATGACTTGTGTCGATAGTCTTCCGCCTTAACCGGGCATCATTCCACCCCATTGGGCACAACAACATCTTGACCTCACTCAAAGACAGCATTCCAATTAAAGAGCTTCATTCCAAAATCCATGTACAGATGACATCCTGTTTGTCACCCCGATCCTCGAGCGCGCGTCCATCCATCCATGGTCGATACAAATGTGACATTCCCAGTTGTCATCGCCAACCTAATTCATTTTAGTATGCATGCAGAAGCGAAACAATAAACCACTGACATCAAACAACATGGGATAGGAAAGCAAGGCACATTTCACAAAAGCCAACTTTTATAAACAACGGGTTTAGATACAAAACGAGTCTGGTCAAAAGTCTACAAAAAGGTTAGCTCTCAAAAAGAAGTTGTCCTATGACATACTAGCCAGACACGTACGCCGATCCTTTTGACTCCACCTCCAAGGACTTCGGGGCTTCGGGTCCTCCATAACCACCAACTAACGACTTGAAAATTTAAGCTCACAACGGGGTGAGACAATATCTCAGCAAGTTCACCCCCTAAACCCCTATTAGGAAGAAAATATACCTCATGGCACTTTAGCCACATAACCACACAATTAGAACAGAGAACTTTCCTTACCTCAATTCCTTCTTGCACGTCAGCACAGTTTATATCACAAATGCATATAATTAATACACATAACAATTGAAACGCCTCAAAAACTCAATTAATCACAAGGGTCTCAATTATAAGGACAAACCGTTATGACACGTCACATACCATGCCACACAGTTTTGTGTCATAATTAAGGATATCTAGCTCAATCAACCATGCGTTCCAATTGTTAATTTCACCTCTCAAGGGTATGGCCTACTCCTAAGTTCGACGGTCTACTGGTGTAACCAAGCATCGTCTCACCACCATTGAGCACGGCGACGTCTCTCAAAGACGGCTTTCCCAAAGAAGCGTAGATCCAGAATTTACTGCAACCCGAGTCCCACTGAGTGGATATCCCATATAGGGTAACGTCCGGCTTAAAAGCTCATGACGGTTTCTCTTAACTAACACATAACCAATCAATCTCGGCCTAGGACACCGTGCATTGCATTCAAATGCCTCAATTAAAATAATGATCATAACCTATTTTCTTCATATTAAAAACACCTGGTGAAAATAGTCGTGTGTGGGTTCATGGTTAAACCGAATAGAAAAACTAATATACTTCATTTTTAAAATCCCACTATTTTATATAGTATATAAAGCCATTTTTGGTGTCAAAATCCGACACTTGGGATTTTCTGAATAAATATTGAAATTCACAAATTTTGGAATAAATTACCAAAAATCCAACTAGCACTCAATTTACACAAATTAACATCCAATTGCATAAATTGAACACACCATTGCAATCAACATGAAATTTTGGTCACGACTATCCTAATCTAATTTCTGGAAAATAATAAATAATTAAATAATTACAAAAATTAATTAAATAAATACAATTAAATGCTATAAATAGGAACTTACACCGGAAAAGCCTAATTAAATACCGAGATGGACCCGAAAAATTTCCAAACCAATCTAGATAATTAATGCAACCTGTCTAGTCTCTAATTAATCTAATCTAACCACCTAACATGCAAAATTGGATGATTAAATCACTAATCTAATCTAACTAACCATCTAATCCTTAATTAACTTAAACTAATCACCTCATAAGCATAATTAACTTCCTAAGCAAGGTTTAGTGAGTAAACTCACCGGATTTGCGAGCCAGTGAGTCCACGTCGATGGCGATGTGGAGACAGGTGATAAATTCCGATGCGGTGAAACCAAACGGAGACCGAACGGACCTCAAAACGGGCCTAGAAGCTTTCAAGCCCTTGCTGGATTTTGGTTCTGTCCAAGAATCGAAATGGCTGGGCCAAGCAACGGAACGGGCTGGAAACAACAAGGCTAGACGGCGATGGCTGCAGCGGGGAAGAGCCAGCGAAGGAGCAACTTCGGCGGGCTGGGCTAGAATGAAACGTGCGGGCCGCGGCCGTGAGAAGAGGCCATGAAACTGCTTCAGTGGAGATGGAACGGGCTTGCGAGTCAACACCAGGCCTTGTTGGACACTGTAGTTGACCGGGCGTGGGGATGGCAGCGAGAGAGAGAAGCAGCTTCGAGATGGGCTGCTTCGGTGGACGTTGGCTAAGGAGATGGACAGGGGAAGCGAACGCGTGGCAGGGGCAAAGGGGAAATGGACAGAGAAGTTGAGTCGGTGGAGGTGATGTTGCGAGGAGAAATCCTGGTGTGAGGGAGAGAGAGACACGACGTCGAGGTGGGCTGCTCTGTCGCGTTGATTCGGTGGGGGAAGCAGCAAGCGTCTTTGCTGAGTGGGGAGGAGGCGAATGGTGAGAGATGAAGGGGATGCTGGCGTCCGAAAGAAGAGGAAAATGAAATTGACAACATAAGTAGGAGGGGTCGAGGGAGAAGATGCACGAGGAAGGAGGGAGCAGCTCGGCCTGGTCGAAAAGGGGGGGGAGTCAAGATAAATATCTGTACAATTAAAGCTTTGTCCCCCTAATGTCCTCACGCATATCTCTTGGTCCCCCAATTCTTTCTTGCTCATAATTTCCACCAATTAACTTAATTTTGATGCCAATGTTGCAGCCCCCATCCAAGCATACGAATTTCACAAATTTTGGGCTTCCATTTCTTCATCAAATTCCCAAATTCTTAGTCCAATCTTGCTATGGAGGAAGCCCATACAATTTCTACAAGTCCCCTCCACCAAATAGCTCGGAGGCCAAAAATCCCTTTTGATTTGACCCATCTAAATTTCCGTTCTTTTCCGAATCGTTCGAATTGATTTTCCGTAAAAATCCCGAACTTCTCGAAAATTATTTGGAGGAGGAGTCAATGTTTCTACAATAAATTGTGACATAACAGAACTTTTAATTTTTGAAATCGGATTCAATTTCGTGGTTAATTCAAGCTGACGCGATTTTAGCGTGACCTAACCTATCAGGTAGCTTTTAGGAATTTTTAGTGCAATTGACCTGTGGTCGATTATTTTCAAGCCACATTATGCATTTTCAACACATTGGTGACTTTCAGTTGTCATGAAAATCTCAAGATTTCAAATACAGACACAGGGTACAAAGATGATAGAAAAATTGGTCTAGTGTTGTTTGATAGAAATTTTGCAATTAGGTGGAATCACCCACACACTAATCACGTACCTCTATTGAGTCGACCTATCTCCGGTCTCTGATCAATTTTGGCGGTGCTATAATGACCCTTGCAGACTAATACGATTGAACAATCGATTCATAGTCAAATTCTCAAGGTTATTGCGTTAAAAGTCAGCTCCACCCGATAGGTTAGTTATCTCATGAGGGGCCCACTCAAAGAATAAGGCCATAGGCGCGACAATGAAAAACCTATTTCATCTTAGCGAAATCAGACTTGAAAATCAGGATGTCACACTGTTGATGTGGGCACATCCAAAATCTATCAAGCATTGTTCTTCGTAATCATACAAGTATGGAACCATTATGTGATCACATGAGCACATCATCACTCAAGCCAATTTTAATCTTTATCATTAGCCAATGTAAGAGTGTTTAGTGCTCACGCATAATATACTAGCAACTTTTGCACACAACAATGTCATGAAATAATCCCATGTGATCACCCATTAATTATTTGTCCACCAAAACAATCATGCATTAACCTCATAGCACATAATATCACACCATGAGTTCATTTATCAATCTAGCATCTCACTTTTCAAAATGACATTTTATAAGCACTCATCATTTATGAAAATAGGATACCATGAACACGTGTCATTTTTAAAATGAGGATTTCATAAGCACATATCATCTTTGAATATAGAATATATTAACCACTTATCACTTTTAAAATTAGAATATGATAAGTACTTATGATTCTAAAAATTGGGATTTGATAAGTACTTATCACTTTAAAAATTAGAATTTAATAAGTACTTATCACTTCAAAAATTGCACTATAAATTGCACTCATCAAATTTAAAATTTTCAAATAAAATAAGCACTTATCACATTTAAAATTAAAATATAATAAGCACTTATCACATACACTATCCAATATTCACAATAGCCTATTGCTTGTACTTATCACTATTCACAATAGATTATTATGTCCACTTATCACTATTCACGATAACATATCTGTAACACCCCGAACCATTCGCAGGTTGTTAACAATGCCGATAATTACATCTTCTACCATCTCTAACTATTGGCTAAATAAAGCCTTGCCAGATTACAAGCATTTTTTTTTTCTTTTTTAAAGCGGTCCCATGCGCAACTCATAGCGGAAGCAAAATTCACATCGTCATCTATCTCCCTTCTAACCCATGATACAAATACACACCAACTAAACACCACGATTTTTATAAACAGTGTTGACGCTTTGCTTACATGCATACATATAGCGAGATGGGGTTTTTTCCTCGGGTCGGTACAAAAGAAACAGAAAAGGTAAGGACTCTGCCATGTCCTTCCTAAAATCTCAAAAAGGAACTCCGACCTCTAACATCATATAAGCACAAAAACCCTCCCATCACGAGCGTCAACTATCTACACCAAAAAGTGGTCTAGCTCCTACTCGCGCGCGATCTCACACCCATCCCTAAGGTGCGTCGTGGTGGCGGCGGCAGCATCCCCGCATCACTCCATCCCGTCGTATGTGCACGGACAAAAACTCTTGTATGACGGGGCCCCGGCCAGTGCCGATATCATACATGACTAAGCATCGTACTCGGATAAAAGTCAATTCGGGTACGAGGGACAGTCTATCTCGATCATCTCCACCTCGACGTCGACGGAATACCGTAAAACACGCCACGCGAAACAGCGGCAGCGGCATAGTGCTAATCTGAAATGTTATCCCCAAAAGGGGTGAGTACAACCACTCAGCAGATAGGGAAATCCAATAACAACTCAGTGCACCATGCATACCATCATACAATTCAGGCATCACTTACCTTTTTGATGACAAGCGTATTCATGCATCATCATAGCATACATATCATCATTAACCATGCATCACCATGCATATCACATCATATCATCATTAGCCATGCATCACCATGCATATCACATCATCATTAACCATGCATCACCATGCATATCACATCATATCATCATTGGCCATGCATCACCATGCATATCACATCATCATTAACCATGCGTCACCATGCATATCACATCATATCATCATTGGCCATGCATCACCATGCATATCACATCATCATTAACCATGCATCACCATGCATATCACATCATATCATCATTGGCCATGCATCACCATGCATATCACATCATCATTAACCATGCATCACCATGCATATCACATCATATCATCATTGGCCATGCATCACCATGCATATCACATCATCATTAGCCATGCATCACCATGCATATCACATCATCTCATCATTGGCCATTTTTATTTATCAATTGATCCCCACATTATCTTTTCTCAAATCATCACCATCCTTCGTGGCAGAAACCTCCGACGGGGTATCATTATCAATCCTTCGGGCGAAACCTCCGACAGATTCCATGATCAATTTGATCATCACCCTTCGGCGAAACCTCCGACAGGGTTCCAGCATTCCAGCCATCTCATGGCCACCGGGCTTCCGGCCCCCATATTCCGGGCATCTCGCACCTCAACTAGCATCACGAGGAACCTCCCTTCGGGCGAAACCTCCGACGGGGACTTCCGGTCTTTACCCTTCTAACCGGGGATCTCGCACCTAATCCCGGCATCACGAGTCACTCCCTTCGGCAGAAACCTCCGGGGACTTCCGCCCCCCACATTCCGGGCATCCTGAAACTCCCAGGGAATCTCTGGAATTATGCCACTCGGCCACCAGACATCAACCTCCGCCACATCCTCTTACTCACATACCACTTCCACATTTTATCATTCTTTTCATTTCATTATTTCATGGCATATGGTTAACACACGGGCATCACAATTCATAATCATTCATGCATCAATACCATATAGCAATGCATCATAGTTCACGATCATACATGCATCAAGGTCATATAACAATGCATCATAATTCACGATCATGCATGCATCAAGGTCATATAACAATGCATCATAATTCACGATCATGCATGCATCAACGTCATATAACAATGCATCATAATTCAATAGAACTCATGGCCGAAAAATCCACTTTTATATATATATATATATATATATATATATATATTTTATTTATTTTATTTTTATTTTATTACTATTTTATTATTATTTTATTATTTTAATATTATATTTATTTATTTCCATAAATAAATATTATCTTTAACATTTATGATTTTCCAAAAATCATGAAAATCACACAATCATTAAACAACTAATTAGAATCACAATTTCACACAATTTCATGGCCAATTTCGTATTTCACATAGTTTCCCAAATTTCCACCAAATACACTTAATATTCGGATAATGGCCAGATTGCACAGTTTTCGGATTTATTCAATTAAAATACCCATATGACCTCCGAAAATTCCCAAATTTTACAGGGTGATAGCCAACACATTTTCGTACACTTTTCATGAAGAACACTAAGCCAAATTCTTTATGGATTAATTTATACAACTCCATGAAGCTTCTGGAACCTCTACCGTTTCGTCCAGAATACATATCACCGAAAAACTTAGATTTGACCCATTAAATCTCTTTCGTTTCTTCTGAAATTCGAGTATGTTATACATGAATGTGTCCTTTAAAATTTTCATGAAGGGATCTAGGTAAAATACCCAGATTTTGGTCACCATTTTAACCCATGAAGCCTCGGGTGTCTCGGTTCACTCCAACAGAACCATCCATCTCAAAGATCTAGCCGAATCACCAAGTTATACTTGTTCTTTTTGCCTCATTTTCGAGTATGTTGTAGCTTAGGGTGTTTCCTACAACTTTCAAGAAGACAACAAGGTGAGATCTCCAACAGAAATCAACATGCAACCAAGAAATCATCAAGAGGTCAGTGAAGATTTCGCAGATCTAGAACCTCCGTGAAATAGAACTTTTGACCCCTCATATCACCTTCGTTTTCCATGAAATTCGAGTATGTCATACCTCAAGATGTTAGTTTCAACTTTCATGAAGACACCGAAGCCAAAATCACAATCCAAACCCACATGCAAGCTCGAACAAGAAACTGTCTACCACAAACCGAACGGAAACAGCCACAACACATGAACATATGCAACCCTTGCTTGGTATTTCGCCTAAATCACCCCTAAAACTTAACATGCAAACACCAAAAACAACATGCAAGAGAAGTCATGGAACCCCACTTGCCTCCAAGATAAACGAACGGCGACGTAAGGCGGCGTAGGACGACGGCGACGGCGAGACACGGCGGCTCCTCTCTCGGTTCCGCCTCCTTCCCTCTCGGCCTCTCTCCCTCTCACTCGCGATTTCTCTCTCTCTCTCGCACACTCTCTCGGCCAAATGAAGAACCGGCCACTCTCTCTCTCCTCACCCCTCTTATACTCCCCTTAGGCTCATCATAGGCAATGATTACTTGCCTAAAATCCCACCAATGCATGCCCATCATCTTTGCCACTTGTAATTTTCTATTTTGAATTCAACTTGGGCTTAATGGGCTTGGGCTTAGGCCCAACCGGCCACTCCCCCTTGGGCTGGTCGAACTCCTCTCTTGGGCCCAATGGGCCGACTAGCTTGGCCCACCAAGCTCTAGGCTAATGGGTTCAAGGCCCATTTCGAAAATAACCTATTTTTTTCTTTTTTTTTTGAATTCCTTTTAATTAATATTTCTAAATTCAAATTTCACCTTGGCCAAAGTCTTGGGATATATTTTTAATTATTGAAATTTAAATCATATGGCCAAGCATTTAAATTTAAATTTCCACAACACAAGCAAAATTCATCAAATTAAAAGACAAATTGGCTAAAGCATAAGCCATAAAATTCTATCACCTAATTAAAGACATTTAACACACCTTAAGGCTCGGCCTTGAAATTCCGGGATGCCACAATATCATTTGTACTTATCACTATTCATGATAAGTTATCACTTTGGATTATCACTTGGTTTATCACTTATCAGTGATAACCTATCATCCTAATCCACTTATCACTTAATCTAATTATCGTTAACCTTAACCTAACCTTAATCCTAAGTGTAACTACCACTCTAAATAAGGGCTAGGAAGTTATTCACAAGACCAAATCTAGGCTTTGACAGTGAATAGAGGCGATGACGAGGGCTCATGACTCACAGTCTTGGACAGTAGGGATAGCGACATGAGGTGCAGCTCGTGATGGGCAGCAGTTTGACATGGCAAGGTGGTGGTGGTTCACAGTCTTGAGGTATCAATGGCAAGCTGCGATGGATGGTGGCTCAACGGTGAGGGATTGAGGGAAAGAGATGAGTCAAGAAAAAAAATTGGTATAGGGGGTTGGTTGAGAGAGAGTGTGAGAAATGGGTATGGGGGGTTTGGTGGTGAGAGAGAGGAATGAGAGAAAAAGGAAGAATTTGGAGAAGGAGGAATGAAGGAGAGAGAAATGGGTGTCTATGGCATTCAATGCAAATTTGGGGTTCAAAAACAAATCTTGGCACCCTCCATTAAGCCATGTGCCTTATCTAAGATCAAAGACTAGGATTGCTTCTTGCAATCTAAATTATTGGCTAGACTCAAGGGAAAATTGGTCCATTCCTAAAATTGGGGAGCAAGGGTTGATCTCAACCACTAAATTTCTAAGTTTGGGGAGCCAAGCTTAATCTCAACCATGCAATTACCTAAGTTTGTCCTTTAAGCTTGGGTGTGTGGCCCTCTCTTTTCAATGTGAAGAATAGTTTTGAACAATTTTCGAAATCAATGTCATTACCTTATCAAACAAATTTGGAAAATTATAAAAACTTAATATGTTATAGAGAATATTTTAAATAATATTTTTCATGAGGAAGCCAAGCCTAATTCATTTTGTATAAAGAGCAACAAATCACCAAAGATAACCCAAAATTTCATCCGTTGAACAAATTCAAAGACTGCTAAGAAAAACCCATTTTGACATCCAAATCTTCATAAAACACTTTGAAATTTTAGTATATTATAGAAATAGATATCCTTTAAAACTTTATGAAGGAAGCATGATCAGATTCTGAAGGGAAATTTTTATAGAAAATCAAGAAAACAAACAGTTCATCATTTTTATTACGTTGGATAGTTTTCACTTGGTAAAAGATTAGGCTTTCATACCAAACCCTTCATGTCAGAAAAATCTAAAATTAAAATATATTATAAATCAGGATGTTTTGAGCAATTTTTATGAAGGAAGGTTTGTGAGATTCGAAAAACAGGAAATGCTCTTAAAATTAGAAAATAGCAAAGGTCTAGTAGTTTTGAAAAACTAGAAATCTAAATCAGAACCTAAGAATCAAAAAGTGGCAAGTCTCTATATAGGGGATGGCTTCTAAATTCATTCTCAATTGATCCAAATAGATTCTTAGTCCATTCCTTGTGGAATGAATAGGGGTCCAAATTGAGGATGTCATAACTCCTACTCCCTTAAAAATTTTTGTCCTTGAAATTTGTAGAATTACTTGTCCCTTTAAATCGATAAGGATATTGATACTTCATCACATCCTCACTTTCTCAGGTTACTCCTTCGGTACCATGGTGTTGCCAAATGATGTTGACAAGAACTGACCTTGTCGGGCAGCACTTGCTCTTTCATGTCAATGTGCAATAAAGAATGGGATGTTTCCTAATTATCCACAAAGGATGCCTATAACCGGATTGAGGTTCATGGCTAAATTCAGTTGGAAATTGCTTTAACAGGGCATATATGTGTCATGCCTCGAACCTCGAGCGCGTGCCCATCCCTCGGTGGTCGCTAAAATTTGCGACATCCTAAGATGCGTTGCTGACCCATTCATTTTAATGCACATGCGGAAGCAAATTACTAATCCCCTGCCAATAACAAACATGTGATAGAAAAACAGGACAACAAATTTCAAATCGACACATTATTAAAAACCACAATTTGGTTTACATTTTTTATAATAATTTTTTTTCCTACTGTCTATAAATTCTAGTATTATTAATGCAAATGCTCATAATATCTATATGCTACGCAATTTTGATAATTTTTTTAGAGGTTAATAATTAAT
Source organism: Eucalyptus victrix (assembly GCA_016097545.1). Lineage (NCBI taxonomy): Eukaryota > Viridiplantae > Streptophyta > Magnoliopsida > Myrtales > Myrtaceae > Eucalyptus > Eucalyptus victrix. Next base: position 24,763,924 of record CM027839.1, on the reverse strand, counting down.
CTCTAATTTTCTATGCAATTAAATCCTAAATGAAAAGGCAATATATAGGTGTCGACAATCATCAACTTGACTTAACATCGAATAGCCCAACGTCATGTGGGGTATGGATTTGGGAGAGCCCGCACTAGATGCCTCAACTAACCCTACAAATCACAGGAGTTCCCTTGATGTTGCTATGCACATAGTATAAAGATAGATGAATTTTCTCTTTTCTTACTTTCCATACCCGTATATGAATTTATCCGCAAGGAAAATGAGAAAAGAAAATTCATAATTTTCATATTATCTTTCCATATTCACGGAATTACGTTGAGGAATCAGAAGTGTCTCATGCCACATTTTGATAAACCTTGTCTCATGCCACATTTTGATAAACCTTCTCCTGGCCAAAGAAGCATGCTTAGCACTCTAATATTAAAAAAATATATAAAAAAAGAAAGATAGATGAGCTAGATTTTGCTTTTAGCCACAACATATGGTTAGAATGATTTGGAGGAAAAAAAGTCAGCTTAAAGAACCTCGCCAATAAACAAGACACTGATCGACCAATTCTTTCATTTTTTGGCTTCAAAAATGCAAGGAAACATAGTGGGATATATTTTTTTTTCTTATGGAAAAATTTAATCCTGGCGAATATAATGGTCCCCAAAAAATCAATTAGATAAGCCGCATAATAAATCAGTCGCATAATAGACCCAAATTCTCTCTCTCTCTCTCTCTCTCTCTCTCTCTCTCTCTCTCTCTCTGTGTGAAGTCTAAGACGTATTTTTGGAAGTACAAAGAATGGACACACATACGTGTGATATCCAGATCATTTTGGTTGACGCTCATGAAGATCTGCGTACAAAACCCCTCTTGTTAATTCTTTGTTTGCCCTAGAATCTGCATGAATCCATACTTCAATGATTCAAACGTCCCACGATCCGTTGTGGATATAGTTACGGAGATCACTGGGTTGGATTATTCAACTTGCAAGAAAAGTTATAGCACAAGCAAATCATTTTAAAAAATAAAATATAATAGCCAAAAGGTAAAAACTATCGCCGAAAATTCTCCAATGACGACAAGGACTCCTATTTAGTGGAATTTTGTGCTCTCAATCTAACTATAACTATCCGCTCGTTAAGCTCCCAAATTGAGTACGAGAAATCAAACTCGTGACTAAAGTGTTTTGACAATCCCATGGCGCTTCTTCAATCTCTATCGTTTTGCTTCCCTCTCGCCCTACTCCTTTCCCTACTCATAACCTCGTCTCACTGCTTCAACCCCAAATCGCTTAACATCTCGAACGTTCAGTCCAACGGCGATTGGTCACCGACAGGTGCAACATGGTATAGGAGTCCTGACGGCGCCAAAAGCAATGGTAATGGAATACATTATATTTCTATTTGGTCAATTCGCCTGGAGTAAAGATGTTTTTACACAAGCGCCATCTCGCCTGGAGTAAAGATGTTTTTACACAAGCGCCATCGGTCTCATCACACGCCTTTCAATAACTTTTAGTTATCAAGTCTTTCGAGTACAGCTCGTATTAAATTAATGTATCGAGTTTGAATTCGAATAATGATTTGTTAAATCAAATTTTTTAATCTTGTTGATAAAGATTTTTCAAATAAATTTTAAATTGGATGAGGAAGTTCGAGGGACTTCATAAAGATTTACAGAAGATGAAATAAAATAGAAGACAAAAGAAAGGGGTACACTCTATACTTTATTTTCTATTTATTTTTAAGGGAGATAAAGGAAAAGGAAGGTTTCTTCTTCCTTTACCTTCTGCAAGCGTCCCACTTTCCCTTGAAGGAAGAAGTCCCACACGTGGGGCCAAAAAGGTGGTCGGCCCAAGTCAGGACTTTGACTTCTTGGGCGCACACACGCGCACGTATAAAAGGCATTACCTTTTCCTGAAAAGGGCGGACGTGAAGCCTACGGAGAGGAAGGAGAAGCACGTCTAGAGAAGCGAAGCCAGACATTGGAGTTCTTTTGTTTTATGGTGTATGTAGAGCGTTTCTGTTTTGAGCTTGAAGGTATAGTAATTTTATGCCGTGAGTTTATATTCAAGTGAGTTATTTATTTACAAATATTTTAGATTTGACGTTAAATCTAAGTGTGGAAACTCGATTCACAGATTATAATAGATTATTTGTTGTTGGCTCTCTCCGTGGATGTAGGTACTAATACTCAGACCGAATCATGTAAATTTTTAATGTTCTTATTATTTCTCATTTATTTCTCTGGCGATTTCGCGTTGACGTAAATTGCAAAATCCTTTCATTTTCGCGTATTATATCTCAACAGCTCAGACATATAAGTAGCTTTGGTCAATCACTTACATTGATTTTGGCTTTGTACCAAACATATATGGACAGTCAAAATGGAAGCAAGTACAACGCTCAACGATACTACTCTAGCGATTACACATTTCACCTAATCTGCAAATATATATATATATATATATATATATATTTATAAAATATGCTTTGTATGATATTTTATACGTAGGTGGTGCACGTGGGTATGGGAATGCGGTCGACCGAGCTCTATTCTCTTCAGTGGTGTCCACGGGAGGGCCTTCTCTTTTCAAATCAGGCAAAGGATGTGGAGCTTGTTACCAGGTTTCTCTCTTGCTAGAAAAGCGTCTCTCGAATTATTTTTATATTCGACGTCGTCGGAGAAAATTTGCCACGGACAAAGTTAAATATGTTCAAGAGATATGCTTTTCCTAAATTAATAATCGCAGAATAAAAATCATGAAACACCTTCTCCGGCAAGCTCTCTAGACTCCCAGTAAAAGTAGTATGAATTCCCCGTATTTAAATAGATTATTTGACTCGGTACATATTGTCCTATTCAAACATATTATTTAGTAGTAGTTAGGAAGTGCTGTATTTTGAGCTCTTGTTGATTAAATTTCAAGTGAAATACACCGAAAACGAGGCTTATTCCGAAAACCCGGTGACAGTCGTTATAACTGATGAATGCTCTAGTGGCCCTTGTGTCGCTGAATCTGCTCACTTCGATTTGAGCGGCACGGCTTTAGGAGCCATGGAGACACGCTGCAGATTCAATACCAAAGGTCCGTACAGTTGATCCTTTCTCTTTGGATCCTTCCGAGTGAATTCCAATTTTAACGGACGCGCAGAGGGAAAAAAGGAAGATAAAACGCATTGAAAAGTGCTTTAAACTAACGAGAAACTTTGCTTTCACCAGACTTATACTAATCAGCAAATAGTCTAACTTGCTTACTATGGGTCTATTTGTGTGCACATATTTACGATACCAAGCAGAGTAAAGTGCAATTTCCCCGGGGTCAGGTGACATTCTACGTTGACTCCAGCTCGAACCCCAACTATTTCGCAGCGCTAATCGAGTACGAGGACGGGGACGGTGAGCTTGGCGCCGTCAACCTGAAGCAGGCTCTAGACTCTGACTCTTGGCTTTCGATGCAACAGTCGTGGGGCGCAGTTTGGAAGTTGGATAGCGCCGGCCAGCTGCGTGCCCCATTCTCGATCAAGCTCACCTCTCTCGACTCCCGCAAGACCCTTGTTGCCAACAACGTGATCCCAGCTGGGTGGCAGCCCGGACAGACGAAGAAACGGACAGTCGTCAACTTTGCCGTCCAAGGGTTGCGTGTGGTTTGCTTGGGAGACGAAGAAATGGAGACTGATCGTCCGCGAATTTGGCTGTGTTTTATGTGATTGGCAAAAATAAAATATGGGATGGTGTGGAAAAAGAAAGTATTTTGCTTTTTTCACTCTGTGTAATCTAGTCAGTGTTGGAAACAAATTCCTAGAAATAGATCAGATACTCAAACAATCAAATATCGAAAACGAACACGGAAACGTGCCCGGAAACGTATAACACCGATTGAAGGCATATCACAGAGTCGGACATATCTTGATTGTCACAAATTAAGTACCGTTGTAATCTTAGAGGAATCCTTTAAAATCGTGGAGTTCCGTTTGTTGAGAGGGAGTGAACTGCTTCAAAGGGGGAAATATGGAGAAGCGTATGTCTCTCTAAAACGCTACTATTTAGATACTCCTACCTTATTTATTTATTTATTTATTTATTTATTTATATTGTAGTTATTTTCACTTAGAAAATAACTATCATCTCCTCTTATGGGCCCTTCACATACGGACCGAGTTTTGGTTCAACATGGACGGATGGGCTTAACTTGACTAATCAAATAAAAAACCCATCATTTTCCACTCACACATGGTGGGCCAAACAAAACTCTCTTTACCTTTTTGCAACATTCATACCAGTAAATAATCCGTGCGATCAGTATACTTTGAGAGCTCATTACCATAAATCTATTAGGACGGACATCACATTTTTTAGTAGATATAATATGCAGTACTCTTGATTGATATATCACATTTATATCTCTCTTGATCTTTTTTTAATAATGATATGTTGTATTAACAATTATAATTATCCCAAAACAATCATAATTGATCAACTAGTGAATACAAAACTAGAATATGATTCTCCAAACTCGATCCTTCTATTTCCTTGAAACTCTCAATTTCAATTCAATTTACTTTTCTAGAAATGTCTAAGTAGATCGAATCAATTAATGATCATTGACAACATTCTAAGATAGCAAACATTGAATAAAAATCTTGAGAATAAGTAAGAATCATGATGGCACTTAATTGAGGAACTCTTTCCCTCAAGAGTTTTACATAGCATAAAAGTTAAGATCAAAACTTGTCACTCTTATTGGTTGTCTTATGGATATGTAATATGAAATACGTAATAATGTATTAACGTATTTCCCATGGAGTGTATGTCAACACCTTCGATACTATATAGATGATAGTTCAGACATATATGATGTCTAATTTGAATTCATGTATCTATTATTTCACAGAATTCATCGAACGCATATATGATATCATAAACAAATAAAGTAAAATATGCTGGTTATTTTACTTTTAGACATAATATATATTATTTCATCATCTTAACACTAAGTTAAGATGACATTTATATTTTAAGCTTGAGCTCTCGATTATTACATATATAATAAGTTTAAAAACCGTCTCATCTCTATTTATCACATAGTAAATAGAGGCGATTACCCATGTAAGTGGGCTAATCTCTTATCTATCCAACATACTTTATTTTATATGATGCATTTAGTATTAAGATGCATAAACATCAAACAAAAGCTCATAGTCATTAATAATGAAAACATAAATTCATCAAATGTGAACACTTGAGGGAAATTACAATATTCAGTACATCAGCCTCTACATAGTCCTAGAGATTTTACATGGCCACTGAACACATCTCTAGATATTAGCTTCATCATAGGATTTGCTATCATTCTATGCGTAGATATATATTATAAGTTTACATCTTTTTGTACAATCATATCTTTGATAAAATTATACTTTGTATCTATATGTTTGGTCTTGCCATGATATTTTGGATCTTTAGTGTATGCTATAGTTAACCAATAATAAGTTTGCAGCATTCTTAATAACACTTAAATAATACAAAATCTCTTTAGCCAAACACCTTCTTGTATTACTACTGATAATGCCACAAACTCAGCTTTCGTTGTGGACAAGGGTATACATGTTTGTTTCTTACTGCTTTAAAAATATGGCGCCATTATTTAATAAGAAAATAAATATAGAGGTAGATTTCCTTTCATTTAAATCTTTTCCCCAATTAGCATTTGAATAGCCTTCAAGTCGCAGATCCTTTCATTGGTAACTTAGCGTATAATTAACAATTCCCATTAGATACCTCAGTATTCTTTTGATGGCTTTCCAATGTACTTGACCTCGATTGGATTGGTATTTACTCACCATTCCAACTACAAAACATATATCCGGTTTTGTAAACATCATAGCGTATATTAAGCTTCTAACAACACTAGCATAAGGAACATATTTCATTTGTTCCTTCTCTTGTGGAGTTTTCAGATACATTTTATAGCCCAATCATTCACTTTTTGCAATAGGAGTATCTATGGGTTTACAATATTGTATACGAAATCGTTTAAGAACATTATTTATGTATGTTTCTTGCGAAAAAGATAGTGATATCTTCAAACGATCCATTGAAATCTTAACTCCAAAAAAGTATGCAGTCTCACTTATGTCTTTTATCTCAAAGTTAGAAGATAACTAACTCTTGACAGTATTAATAAACTCCATATTGCTTCCGACAATTAGTATATCATCAATATATAATGATATGAGCATAAATTGATCTTTGGATCTATTGATATATATGCAATGATCCTCATTGATCATTATAAAATTATATGCCATTATGACATGATGAAAACGTATATACTATTGTCTTGACGACTACTTAAGGCCATATATATATATATATATATATATATATATATATATCTCAAAAGTCGACATACCTTTTGTTCTTGGCCTTTCAAAATGAAACCAACAGGTTGTTCCATATATATTTATTCTTCTAATTCTCCATTGAGAAAAGTAGTCTTTACCTTCATTTGATGTAATTTAAAATTCATACTAGTTACTATTGCCAAAATAATGTAAGTCGAGGTAAGTTTCACTATAGGAGAAAATGTTTCCTTATAATCAATTAATTATTGTTGATTATATCCTTTAACCACAATACGAGTCTTATATCTTTCTATTGAGCCATTAGCTTTACGTTTATTTTAAGAACTCACTTGTTCCAATGGCGTTGTGTCACGCCTCGAACCTCGAGCGCGCACACATCCTTTGGTTGTCGATAAAATTGCGACGTTCCCAGGACGCATCGCTGACCCAAATCGATTCATGCACATGCGAAAGCAAAATAAACAATCCCCAGACAACACAAAACATGAGATAGAAAAGCGGGATAATCAAGTTTCACAAACACACTTTTATAAACAACCAAGGTCAGCCTGCAGAGTTATATATACAATAGTCGAGGTCTCCAAAAAGAACTCCTTAGCTAACTCTACCTCGGACCCTATCTACTTGGGGTTCGAATCTACCATGACACCATCAGGTGGGTCAGCTACTCCCTTGCCCACAATGATGGGTACGTCTAAACCCTGAAAGGGACCTTCTTGCACCCCATTGGTGTGGCACCCCGAAGCGCCTAAGGTCACCACATATTACCAAAGAAGAACCTTAGTTCCTAGGCATTTTTTTTTTATATATATAACGTTCCTAGCGCATCTTATTTGCGGAAGCATAATCAAGTCCTACCAATTCTCTGTCCAACAATCATGATACAATGCACACCACTAAATGCCATAAGAAAAGATAAAGCCAAGACACTTTTATTTACATATTTTAATGATGGATTTTCTTGGGTCGGTACAACAAAAGAAAGGCCAAGACTTTTAACTACACTCGGCCATAACCCCAAAAAGAAACAACTCGACCCACTATGTCGATCATGCAAAATCTTCCATCCACTAATGTCGGCTATTGTCCAAAAAGTTGCAGCTCCTACTCCTCACGCACGGGCCATCACACCCATCTCGGTGCGTCAGGCGGCGGCGGCGGCAACATCCCCTGCATCACTCCGTTTCGACGAACGTGAACAGATATGAACTCCAGAATGACCGGGCTCTCAGCCAGGCCCACGTCATACATCACTAATGCATGAACCCGAATGAACGTCATATCAAGGATGGTGGGACAATTGATCTCCACACACTCAACCTCCACATCCGAGGGAAGGCTATAAAAGACATCCCGCGTGATAGCAGGGAGCGGCATCTTTCTAATCTGAAATGTTGGTCCCCGAAGGGGTGAGAATAGCCACTCAGCAGGTAAAGGACCCAATAAACCACTCAATGCATCACACAATACTATCATAACGTAACACATGTCCTTCATGCATCCATGCATAATTTACCTTGAAGCCATGCATATGTCATCATACCGCATGTACATACATCCTCATGTCACATATACCGTCATGCCATAGGTGCACATACATCCATGCACTCACCATCATCATGTCACATATACCGTCATGCCATAGGTGCACATACATCCATGCATCCACGCATACATGTTACCATATCATGCATAATTTAATTTCAATTTCCCAATTTTATTCTTTCATTTTGGGCCGCCACATTTCTCTTTCTCGGGACCAGTATTTGCATCCCACATTTATTGCTCGCACCCAACCTGGCATCGTGAGGAACCTCCTGCACAAACCTCCAAGCATCCGGCACACACACTCCAGGCATCTCGTACCTCAACTAGCATCACGAGGTATCCCCCGACACAAACCTCCGAGCTTTCAGCACCCCTACTCTCTGGACATCTCAAAACTCCCGAGGACCCTCTGGAATTACGCCTCTAGGCCACCGAGCATTCGGCATTTACACTCCCTAGCCGGGCATCCTGACACTCCCGGGGCATCGTCGGCTCACACCTCTGACGGCCTTCTTATTTATCATAGTTCACATTCACAATTATAGCTCAATTTCAACATGGCATATAATATGATGGCAACAAGATCATCTTCGGCATTTGATTCTTATATGTAGTTCCAATCATCATCATATATGCAGCAAGATCCAATCACTCATGACAACACAATCCATGGAGTCCATACAACTTTGAATAATCCATACATCATGAACTTTTTTGAAATTTACCAAATTCCAGCTTGCACAATTTCGGAAAACATATAAATTAAATATCCATATGGTCTTCAAAAATAATAAAATCTGAAAATGTGATAGTCAAGACACAAAGGTAGGAACTCCATGAAGAACACATGCCCCACAGAACTTCACACAAAAAGATATAGCTCACACATTACAGCTTGCAAAATTCGAACACATCAGATTGCGCGGTTCATGAAATATTTCAATTTAAATACCCAAATGACCTTAAAAAATTATGAACTTTTACCAGGTTATAGTCGAAACCCTAAGGTATATTTTTCATCCATACATCAAGGCCAGATTGATTCTATATAATTAACTATAGATGGTCGAAGCCCCTGTTCCTAGTACTGAACAATCCAGTTTAGCTGTCTCCGAAAAATCAAGGTTTCACCTACTTATCTTCCTTCATTTCCTCTGAATTTTTAATATGTTTTGCCTCAAGAGGTCCACTACAACTTTCATTAAGGGATCTAGGTGAGATGATCAAAGGATAGTCACTTTATAGTCCACGAAGTAGCTGGAGTCCAGTACAACACTTCCAGATCTACCGTCTTCAAGGAAAAATCGTTTCACTAGGCTAAAATTGTTCGTTTTACCTCAAATTTGAGTATGTTAGTCTTTAGGATGTTCTATACAACTTTCATGAAGAAGTCGAAGTGAAATTATCGGTAAAACGTGACATGAAACACACAAAACCACCAAGAGGTCAACAAAACAGTTCCAGATCTAGCGTTTTCGTAGAGGAAGGGTTTTACCTCTCAAAACTCAACCATTTTATCTCAAATTTAGTATGTTATACTTTGAGATGTTGTATAAAACTTTAGTGTAGAATTCGAAACCAAAATCCGACTCAAACCATGCATGCGAGCCTCTACAACAATCTGCGTCAGGCGGTATACTCGAAAACAAAATGCTATTTCAAAAACAACATACTCAAAGCTTCGGTTCTCACACCCTAAACATTCGACATTCATCACCATTCAACATACATGCAAGATACAACATGCAAGAGCAGAATATGGATCCCAACTTGCCTTTACACCGAGCAACCACAAGCAACACGGCGGACGACAAACACACAACGACGGGCGACGGACGAGCGGATGGATGGACACACGGCTTTTTCCTCCTCTCTCTCGGTTCCTCACTCTCTCGGCAACCCTCTCTCTCTCTCTCCCTTATGGTCGATAACCCCCTCTAAACCGGTCACTCCTTCCTTTTATTCCCCTCTCAATACAATCATTAGCCATCATTTGGAGCCACCCAAGTTGACCAATAGATGAAGTCCCCTTTTTGCCACTTGGCATCTCCCATGCATGATGGGCTTGGAGGTTGGGCTGGCTCCTTCCCCCCTTGTGGTCGACGGCAGCCCTCTTCATGGGCTTCATGGGTTAAGCCAATTTGGCCCACTTTAGGTCCAATACCCTTGGGCCTAAAGTTCAATCCTAATAAATCCTAATTTCACTTTTAATAATTCATTTTTAATTCTTTCCTCTATAGATTTCAAATTCTCAATTTCATATGGCCATAAATCTTGTAGCATTTAAACTATAGGGATTAAATCTATGAGGTGCATAGCCAATAATAAATTATTCTTATCAACTCATCCTATAATACTAATTTTAATAACTCATGAACACAAGATACATAACACTTGGCCTTAAAAGAAAACCAATGGCTAAAGCATAAACCAAAGGTAATTTAATTACCTAATCATAGGCTTTAATACATCTAGAGGTTGCCTTGAATTTTGGGATGCCACAATTAGGCCCATGATGAAACCACGCTCTGTATCGATGGGGTACCAATTGTGGTAGTCCTTCATCAACCAAGATAGTGGTTACGATGAGCTCATGAAGCCAAGGACTCTCGGGGACAGGAACGTCGGTACTCTGCTCGGTATACCCTCGCGGCTATCCAAAATATATCGAACGGGTATCCATCTACAGACCTGAAAAGTTAAACCCACGATGGTGTGAGACAATGTCTTAGCGAGTTCATGCCCTAAAATGTCTTATCCGGTATGCCTAGGGGTAGTTTAATCACACATCATACAAGACTCACCTCGCCTTAGTCCTTCTTGCACGTCAGTACAGTTCATATAACAGATGCATATAGTAAATGCACACATCAATTGGAACGTCTCACTTTCAAATCAATCCAATACAAGGGTCCGATTATAAGGCAAAATCATTATGACACGTTCTATTCCGTGCCACACAATTTTGTCCCATAATCAGGCATGTCAATTTCAATCATTCATGAATCTTAATTGATTACGACCCAACGGCCACGGTTAACTCAATAGTCAGCGGTCTTCAGACATAGTCGAGCGTCATCTTGCACCATCGAGCAAGGCAACATCTACATCTAGAGGGCATTCCACATGGGAGCATCGGTCCAGCCTTCACTGACTGGCATCTATTGACTTGGGGCATTTCTGAAGGAGCATTGTCCGGCTTAACAGCTTGTGACGGTTTCTCATAGCGATTCCATGCATATCCAATCCTAGCCAAGGACATCATGCTTTGTATTCAAATGTCTCAATTAAAATAAAGTACTTTGCCTAATTTCTTCATATTAAAAACTCCTGTTAAAATAATTGTGTGTGGGTACATGGTTAGATTGAATCATAAAAATTGATATCATTTCTTTTAAAAATCCCACTATTTGATGTAGTATCTAAAAACATTTTTGGTGTTAAAACCCGACACCCGGTATCTTCTAATTAAATACCAAAATTTCACAATTTTGAAATAATAACTCAAAATTAACAATCATCACTCAATTGCACAAATTAGCACTCAATTACATAAACTAATCACACCACGGCAATCAACATGAAATTCGACGATCGGTTATCTCCGCATAATATTCGGAAAATATTAAATAATTAAACAAATTACAAAATTAATTAAATAAATGCAAATTAATTAGATAAATGCCTAATTAAACTATAAAAATTAATCTAACCACCTAATTGACTAATCAAATTACTCTAACCATCCTAGCTACAAAACAACAAACTAAACTGGCTAATTACTTTCACTAACCACCTAATTGACTAAGTTAACTAATCTAATTTAACTAAACAAGCTACTAATTATACTAATCTAACTTAACTTAATCTAATCCCTCCTTAAGCATCATTAACATCATAAGCAAGGTTTAGCAAGTAAACTCACTGGATTAGCGAGCTGGTGAGTTCATGGCAATGGCGGCGCGACGGTGAGCGAGACTCGGGTTAACGGTGACGCCAAGGGAGGTCCGAAAGGGGCCTAAAAAAGCCCATAAAGCCTCAGTCGACAGCTAGAACTTTGGTTCTGGATTTGGGCTATAGGAGCTGGTCAAGCAGCTTGGTTAGTTGGAATGGTGACGAAATGGCATGGTGGTTTGGACGGGCGACGGAGGGGCTCAACAGCGATAGCTGGTGGCTGGAGCAGCTCAGGTAGACGGCGACAACAACTTTTAGGCACGGACGAAGGACTCGAGACGGCGGAGATGCATGGGACGCAAGATCAGCACGCAGGCTTGGCGCAACGACTTCGGTAGTGCTCGGCGGTGCTTGAAGGGGCGGTCAACGATTGTAGCTGGCTTGGCTAGTCTTCTCGCAGTGCTTGGTGGTGCTCGAATGGGTGGTCGACGATTGTAGCTGGCTTGGCTAGTCTTCTCTATTGGTCTTGAGCACTCCAACAACAATAATGGAGGTAGAACAACAAGGAAGAAGAAGGAGATGGACTGCAGCTACAGGTGGAAATAAAGCCTCAAAAGTCTTAAAAAAATATTCTAAACCATTTGAGTTCTTGCCTCAAAAGTCCACAACCCATCCTCAGCCAATTTCCTCTCCAAGACTTCCCCAACAAGGCACTAAAGTGGTCCAAAATGTTGCTGCCCTCATGGCATACGAATTTGTGACATTTCCTTTCCAATTATAATTCAAATACTCTCAAATTGGACTCAAATTAATGGCCAACTTGCCAAGGAGGATGCCTACACTACTTTCCACAATTTTCTTGCCAATTGATCTATCTTGAATGCCAAAAATCCACACAAAAATGGCCTTCTTAATTTCCTAGTTTAATATTATCCAATTTTGATTTTTCGCTGAAAATTCAGACTCGCCGAAAATTCTTTGAAGGATGAGTTGATGTTTCTAAAATAAATCGTGACATCACAAAATTTTCAATTTCTAAAATCGGGTTCAATTTCGTGGTTAATTTCAACCGGGCACGATTTTAACGTGACCTGACCTACAGAGTAGCTTTTAAAAAATTTTGACGCAATTGACCTATGATTGATTATTTTCGAGCCACATTGCGCATCTTCGACTCATAGGTGACTCTCAGTTGTTGTGAAAATCTCGAGATTTCAAATACAGGCACAGGGTACAGGAACGACAGAAAAATCGGTTTAGTGCCGTTTGACGTGAATTTTGCAATTAGGTGGAATTACCCACACTTTAATCACATGCCTCTATTGAATTGACCTATCTCAGATCTCTGACCGATTTTGATGGTGCTATATTGACCCTTGTAGATTAGCATGATCGAGCAGTCGATTTTTGGTCGAATTCTCAAGTCAGTCATGTTTAGATTTCTTAACGGCTTTAAATGATATATTAGTTATCTCGTAAGTGATCAGCTTAGAGAAAAAGACTATAGGCGCGTCGATTAAAAAAAAAGCCTATTTCATTTCATCGAAAGGAGGGTTGAAAATCAGGATGTCACACTTTGTGTCCTTTTGGAAGGTCAACCAATTTCTAAACATGGTTTAATTTCATTAACTCAATTTCCTCTTCCATTGCATGTATTCATTTTTCTTTACTGGGACAATTTAGAGTCTCATTTATATTTCTTGGCTCATCTTCATCTTGTGGAGTAACCATAAAAGTTTCCCCTTCAATGTCAAAACGTTGACAGGGAATGCTTTTGCGACTTGTTCGCCGTATGGTAGATTATACACTTTGCACATCATTTTCTATTATGCTTCCACTTAGATTAGATAATGACGATATCGTTTCATTAGGTGGTTGTAATTGAGAATTAGTTCAATTTAATTCTTCACTTTTAATGTTGCTCCCACTTGGAGGAACTCTACTAAGTTCATTATCTTGATCTAAGGTTTCAAATAGGAGTAATTCTCACATATTTCGCCATTTTTAGGAAATTCATTCTCTAAGATTGTGAAATTTCGTGATTCAAATTTCGTGATTCAAATTTCGTGACAAACATTTCTCCAATGGTGATTGGATTTAAAATGGTCACAAAGATGCGTTTGAAAGAGCTTAACAAGGTGTTAGAGTGCATGAAGAATAAGTCTCCGATCGAAGCAAAACGAGACTCTGTTACAACCAAAAGGAAAGGCAAGGAGCCCATGGAAGCTCCAGTAAAGAGGGAGAGAACTCTCATCTTGCAGGACAAAGATGATGAGGATGAAATGACTCTTTTAGCCTTAAGAAACTTCATGAGTTTGGTCATTTTTCAAGAGACAAGAGAAGAGCTAGAAGAAGGAGAAAAAGAGAGAGAAGAGAAAGAGAAGGAAGATGAAGAACAGAGGAGGACAGAGGAAGAAAGAAGAGAAGAGGAAGCAGAAGATAGAGAAGAAGAGAGAGTCCACGGTCAAGAAGACTCTTTTGAGCCAACCTTGGCTGTTTCTTTGTCTAGTGAATATGATATGGCAGGAACTGGAACTGCTGGCGCGCATCACTTTAAAGCTGAAGTTGAACAAGAAGAAATCTTTACAACTCCACCTGAAGGCAACCAAACAGGGGGAGCTGTTGGACAACAAGGTATTTCTTCACCTATCTTTACTAGTGATGTGAGTCGTTCTGTAGCAGATCCAAAGGATGTGTATGCCTCTTATTATGCAGAAGCATCCACTCATAGTCATGGTGGACAATCTGTTAAAGATCCTTCAATTCTCAAAGCTCCTGAATTCAACTCGGTTGGACCCAGTGCTGCAATAGCACAAACAGCAGACTTTTCGAGATTGCTAAAGATTCTATTAGATGTAAGGAAACAATAATATGCTATGGGGTATGAGATGCAGGATCTCAAGAACGCTTTCATGGCCATTTCAGTGTCTTTGCAAGATTAGTTAAATGCCCTGAAGACTCAAGTGCAAGATTTTGTGAAGGGTGAAGATTTCCAGCAACTGAAGGAGACCATTCTGAAGCTTGAGAAGACAGCGAATTCCATGGGAGAATTCCAGCTTGTTCGCCTTCCCAAACAACTTTGATTCTCTCTTTTTATTTGTTCTCCACTTTTTGCTGTTGACAAAAAGGGGGAGAAGTTTAATGTAGATTTGATTTGACTTTTGGTTTGGATTTGTGGATTTTTGACTTATCTTTTGTTCGGTTGTGGTTTGGATTGTTTGATTTGATCCTTTGATGCTTGCAGTAACTTATGCCATGATAATGATTATGGAAAGGATAGTTGTTTTGCAGGACTAACATGTTTTCTATGGTTATAGAATCGTTGCTATCCATATCCTAATCTACTCATCTTTTATGAAGATATTTTGTTTAGCTTAAGTGTTGTTTTGTAGGACAAAAGTGTTCTAATCTATAGGAAAGTTTGGTCACCATCAAAAAGGGGGAGATTGTTGGAGAAAACTTCCTTATCTATTTTGAAGTTGACAAAACGTTTCCATCAGTCTAGTCTGAAGACTTGCAGACTCTATCGTCAAAGTCTAAAGACCTCTAAACTCAATAATTAAAGTCTATCCTCACTTATAGCTTGTATACCGACGAAGAAAAGATTTATTAGATGAAGAAGACTTATCCAGATGCGAGTATATCTTTAAGGATTTGGTTCGTACGGTTGAAGAAGATCTCATGGCTAGAAATAACATCTCATGATCATTTATTCTTATTGAAATCAATTCGGCTAATTAAATTTGTTGATTGGCGAAGTATACTTGGAATATTCTACTTATAGAAACCTAGATTTTGATTATATGGGTGAGCAGGATTGGTGGACTATCAAACATTCCTTAAATAACTCGAGATCTCCCTAATTGATTATGTCCAATGGGTAGATTGGAAGAACTCCTTTGGGAGGTGCCAACGGTTATAATGGCATGGAGGAGTATATAAGGAAGACTCTCAAGTTATTCGAGTGTGTGCGTGAAAGAAAAATTCCAAAATTTGAAGCTCTTAGTTTTTTGCTGATTCAATCGTTGAGCTTAAGTTGTACTCAAAAGAGAGATTAAATACTTATGAGACCTTGAGGAAGTGTAGTAGAGTCTCTACACTGTGGAATCAAGGACGTGAGACTGTAAAATCTCTTTTGATTCTTAGTGGAATCCAACCAGTGAGCTGTTAGTGCGGGAGAGTGGACGTAGGTTTGATCTAAGCATAATCACTATAAACTTTGTGTTTCAAGTCTTTTTCCCTAATCTCTTTATTTTAATTCGTAGTCTTATATAACTATTTATAGTTTTTCTTACATTTTCAGTCTATTATTCTCAAAAGATGAATTAAGTTGTTAAGTCTTGCAAAAACTTATTTAACACCTATTCACCCTCTTTCTAGGTGTTCTTACTAACCCTATCGGGATATGGCTTGCCTTTCATCATCTTGATGCGCCTCACCCAACATACTCGATCAATCTCGTATCCTTCATTTAACTGTCTATTCTGATAATCCTTAATGGAATCAATGATTTAGACAGACAAAATCATCATGCAAAATCCATTTGGAAAAGGCATGCATCATTTTAGATATGATAGAGTTTGTACTCTCAAAACAAATGAATTCTTTATACTCTAAAAACCATATTAACAACTTTAAGGGTGTTTATTTAATAGAACGGTATTAACAAATATGTTAAATTTTGAACATCAAAAGAGTTATTCACATATGGGTGTCGATGAATTGTCCCTAATGAATAGGGAGATGACACAAGAAGGATCAGCCACGGTTGGGAATCTGATCATTGATTTGATGGGCACTTCTGCCTTTGCCCTTTAGCGGTTACTCGGGAAGCCATTTTGCTTAGGAGAGCTTATCAAGGTTTGACATGTCTCTCATTGACTTGTCATCCATATCTTTGATGGTTAGGTGATCCTACAGTAGATAAGAGGGATCGTGTTAGTCACGAACTCTTTCAAGAGTCGAACAACTGGAAACAATACAACATTACCCCTCACTGGTTTGTAGATGATTGAATAGACTTGAAGTATGAGAAGGACACGAAACCCTACATCTTTTATTTTGTTAGGTCAATTATTCTTCTGTTTTTGCAATTGCAGGCAAAAGCTTTTTATTAGTTTCTACACATGGCAACCGATTGCCATTTTTGAGGATTGAACCTCAGACACCTCTGGATCATTTCATTATGTCATACCACTAAGCCGCGATACTGGTAGTGTACATGGAGCACTTATTTTTCCATTTAACCGAATTGGCTCCCGAACGACACGTCCTTTCACACCAAGTTGGGTGAATTCAATATGAGTCACTTGATTTGCCTAGATTAACCATTAAGTTTGGTTATGGAATCTCAATGCTTCTTGTCAATAAGGGGAATATGTCAAAAGTGAATTTATGGAGGGTGAGTATTGAAAACGATACCAAATTATCCTTCCCTAGAGTTTGTATTTGATAACTCCTAGGGATATTCGAATGTTGATGACAATTTTTTTTGTCTTGACACAGTTCAACGTCTCTTTTAATTGGCCCTCCTCATTTGTGGCCGGGTGTGCACGATTGATGGTTGTTGACTCATCTTCAACGCCTTCCTTATGTGGAGTTTTTCTTCTGTTTTTGATCATATGAACATTTAGCAGTATTGGGCAAAGTCATGTACCTTAAGCTTCCATGGAGTTTGAGATGGACAATCAAAATCTCTAGTTTTCTAATGGCAATCTGATGTGAAATCGTTGCAGAAAGATTATTCTACGAAGGCCCGGATGGTGCAAATTGCGAATCTCGACCTCCAATCGAATCTGTGATTGGCAATCTCGGTATGAATGTGATCTGTTGACGAATGCTTGTCAACCAACCAACGTTATAGATGCCACGAGCAAAATAATTTGCTATCTTGCTCGATAAGTCGAATCGACCGTCACAAGAGAATCTTGATAAGGTCAAGTCCTCAAAAGAATAGTAAAAAAGAACCTCTCAATTCTTTTCCTCAAAAATAAAATATATGTCTTCCAAAGAAATTCAGTCAGTCCTTAATATAGGCCTTCTAGTTTCCACACAAACCCTAAAACCAGCCCTAGAAATCTAATACGTCATATTCTAGAATATATCTAAATAAGAAGATAATTTTTTTTAACCCTAAAACCAGCCATAGAAATCTAATACGTCATATTCTTGAATATATATAAATAAGAAGATAATATTTTTGACTTGGTCAAATATTTGATGACGAGATAATTAAATTGCGTCAAGATTTCCAAGATTCTTCAAGATTCGATCCATGGTCATCTCCACGCCAAAGATTATGCCAAGATTTCCAAGATTCTTTAAAATTTGATCCAAAGTCATCTCCACACCAAAGATTACAAACCATGACGCCAACAACTTGCCTAAATTGCTTGGCCCGCGCTCGAGTAATCGAATCAGTAGGAATAGACAATGGGTCCCTAGCACCTCCTCCTCGATATGGCTCGATGTCCACATCATTCCCTCCCCCATGCAAAGGATTTGCCCTCAAATCATCACTGGCATCGAAAGGAGTCAATTCAGAAACATTAAATGTAGCACTAACATCATACTCACTTGGAAGATCAAGCTTGTAGGCGTTATCGTTAACTCTTTCTAACAACATGAATGGTCCATCCCCTTGCGGTAATAACTTAGAATGTCGTTGCTCTGGAAATCACTCTTTGTGCATATGAACCCAAATCCAATTGCTGGGTTCAAACACCGCTTCCTTGCACCCTTTGCTGGCTTGCCTTGCATATTGCTCAGTCTTGCGCTCAATATTTGCGTGCGTCTTCTCAAGCAATGCCTTGACAAATTCATCTTTCTTTGCTCCATCTAAATCCACATGCTCATTAACAGGTAAAGGTGTTAAATATAACGGAGTTAACAGATTAAAATCATTGACAACCTCAAATGGTGTAAATTTAGTAGCAGAATGCATGCTCCTATTATATGCAAACTCAACATGTGGCAGATAATCTTCCCAAGATTTTACGTTCTTTTTAATAATAGCATGCATCAATACCCCCAAAGTTCTATTAACTACATCGGTTTGACCATCAGTTTGTGGATGACAAGTAGTAGATTATAATAGCTGCGTTCCAAGTTTTTTCCATAATGTTTTCCAAAAGTAGCTAAGAAATTTAGAATCTCGATTTGAAACAATCGACTTAGGCATGCCATGCAAACGTACAACTTCCCTAAAGAACAAATCAGCAACATGAGATGCATCATCAGTTTTATGACAAGGAATAAAATGAGCCATCTTTGAAAACCGATCAACAACCACATAAATAAAATCTCTACCATACTTAGACCTAGGCAATCCTAACACAAAATCCATAGAAATATCAGTCCAAGGATGCGTTGGAATAGGTAATGGCATATGCAAGCCATGCGGTTTAGCTGTAGACTTAGATTGCTTACAAGCAATGCATCTCTCACAGACACGTGTGACATCTCTCTTCATATGTGACCAATAAAAATGTTCATGCAACACTTCATAAGTCTTATTAATGCCAAAATGCCCCATTAAACCACCACTATGTGCTTCTCACAACAACAATTCACGCAAAGAACACTTAGGCAAACATAGTTTGTTTTCACGGAAAAGATAACCCTTACACCTATAGAATTTATCAAATGTAGCATGTTCACATGCTTCAAACACTTTCCCAAAGTCATCATCATCAGTATATAAGCCCTTGATATGCTCAAAACCTAGACACTTTGCTTCTAAAGTAGTTAGAATTGCGTACCATCGAGAAAGTGCATCAGCTACCACATTCTCCTTACCTTTTTTGTACTTGACCACATATGGAAAAGTCTCGATGAACTCCATCCATTTGGCATGTCTTTTATTCAACTTTTGCTGCCCTTTCAAGTACTTCAAGGTCTCGTGATTGGTGTGGATCACAAACTCCTTCGGCCATAGATAATGTTGCCAAGTCTCCAAAGCTCACACCAAAGCATACATCTCCTTATCGTAGGTAGGATAATTCAATGTTGCTCCATTCAATTTCTCACTTAAATAAGCTATGGGACGCCCTCCTTGCATTAACACGGCTCCAATTCCTGTACCAGAAGCATTGCACTCTATCTCAAAAGTAGCACTGAAATTCGGCAAAGATAACAAAGGAGCATTAGTCAACTTATCTTTTAGCAAATTAAATACTTTCTCTTGATCTTCTCTCCACGCGAAACCCATGTGCTTTTTGATAACCTCGGTCAAAGGTGCAGCAATGGTGTTGAAATTTCTCACAAATCCTTGATAAAAACTCGCTAATCCATGAAAGCTACGCACCTCTCCTATGGTTTTAGGCGTTGGCCATTCACGGATTGCTTTGACTTTTTCTTCATCAACCTGTATGCCATCAACATTAACAACAAATCCTAGAAATACTAATTCGTTAGTAACAAAAGAGCACTTCTTTAGATTAACGTATAATTGCTCGGCCTTTAAAACCTGCAAGACAGCTCGCACATGCTCAATATGGTCATCAGAACTTTGGCTATATATCAAGATGTCATCAAAATAGACAACCACAAATCAACCAATAAAAGCACGCAAAACATGATTCATAAATTGCATAAATGTACTCGGTGCATTAGTTAATCCAAATGGCATGACTAAACACTCATACAATTCATATTTGGTCTTAAATGATGTTTTCCATTCATCACATTCTTTCATCCTAATTTGATGATAGCCACTTTTCAAATCAATCTTAGTGAAAATGTAAGAACCATGTAACTCATCCAACATGTCATCTAACCTAGGAATAGGATGTTGATACTTTACCGTAATGTTATTAAT
This sequence comes from Eucalyptus victrix, assembly GCA_016097545.1. Lineage (NCBI taxonomy): Eukaryota > Viridiplantae > Streptophyta > Magnoliopsida > Myrtales > Myrtaceae > Eucalyptus > Eucalyptus victrix. The sequence goes on along the minus strand of CM027839.1, from coordinate 24,743,311 downwards.
TGCTCAACAATTGACACACATTCGCCAAGTTCCATCATTCTTTGGCACCAACAAAACAGGGACAGTGCACGGGCTAAGACTCTCTCTCAAAGCCCTCTCTCACATACCCTCGCTCCAATAGTTTGCAACTCGTTGCTGAAGTTCCTTTGTCTCCTCGGGATTGCTTTGATATGCGAGTTGGTTAGGTAATGGCACACCAGGAATCAAGTCGATTAGATGTTCAATGCCTCGAATTGGTGGTATCCCTCCAAGAAGTTCATTAGGAAAGACATCTTCAAATTCCTGCAATAAAGACACAATAGGACTAGGCAAACTTAGGTCAAGATTCTTAGTAGAAAACAAAACCTCCTTGTACAAAAGTACAAGCATTGGTCGGTCTAGGACTAAAGCTCTCCTCACTTCACTCAATTTTGCATAAAATTTATTTTTCCTCTCTTCTTTTCCCTTGGTTTTTACCACAATACTCCTCTCGGCCTCTCCTTTTCCTTGCGTCTCAGACACACCACGCAAGCCCTCGGATTTCTCACATTTTCTCTCTCTCTTGGCTTCTTGTTGTAACTTTAACTGATCTTGATACACCTCACTAGGTGTCATTGGTACCAAGGTGTAAGTCTTTTGATTCATAATCAATGAATAACGATTAGTATACCCATCATGATGTACCTTTCAATCATATTGCCATGGTCTTCCAAGTAAGATATGACTTGCTTGCATAGGTATAACATCACACTCTACCTTGTCCTTGTATTTCCCTATCTCAAATGTAATTCGAACTTGCTTCGAAACTTTCACCTCACCACTATCATTTAACCATTGAAGTCTATAAGGCCTAGGGTGTTTTGTCATTTTCAAACCCAACTTATCCACCATAGTGCAACTTGCCACATTCACACAACTACTTCCATCAATTATCATACTACACATCTTACCATTCACCACACATCTTGTATGAAACAAGTTATCTCTTTGTTGGTAATGCTCTTCCTCCTTTATTTGCACAGTCAAAGAATGCCTAATCACCAATAAGTTTCCTCTTATAGCCACTTCTCCATCACTACAATCCTCCAATGGTGGCATCTCATCATCCTCTTCTTCCCTTTCACTTTCGGACTCAATAACATCATGTCCAGTCATGATCATCACCCTCCTATTAGGGCATTGATTTGCCATATGACCCATACCCAAACACTTAAAACATTTAATCTCATGTGTTCTAGTGTTAGGGTTTTCGGTTTTACCTGAAGCTGAATTCGTTCCAACTTTACCGTCCCTCTTCTTCTCCTTTGAGGTTTTGGTTTTAATGTTGTTTCCTCTCCAATTTGGCTTCTTATCTCTCTTCCAATTGGATCTCCAATTCTGATTTGAACCTCCTCCACTCTTGTGATTTCGGTCCAACTTCAATTGCCACTCAACTTTGATGGCTTTGTCCACCAATTCCTCCAATTCAATATAGTGTTGCAGCTCCACCATCCTTGCTATGTCTCGGCTCAAACCACTCAAAAATCTTGACATTGTGGCCTCACGATCCTCCACCACATTGGCACGGATCAGGGCAATCTCCATCTCCTTGTGATACTCTTTCACACTCTTATTGCCTTGTGTGAGATTTTGTAACTTTTGAAACAAATCTCGATGGTAATGACTTTGTACAAAATGCCTCCTCATCACCGCCTTGATCTCATCCCACATTTCTATCGGTCTTTCACCATTGCGCCTCCTACTAGTCATAAGTTGATCCCACCAAATTATAGCATAATTAGTAAATTCAACAGTTGCAATTTTTACCTTTTCGAGCTTAGAGTATTGTTGGCAATCAAATATCATCTCCATGCGTTTCTCCCACTCTAGATACGCATCGGGATCATTCTTCCCTTGGAAAGAAGGGATCTTTATCTTGATATTGCCAAGTTCATTATCTTCTCGGGGTCTAAACCCTCGGGTTCCATTCCACCTTCCAAATCGAGCATCTCAATCACCCTCCATGCCAGCCTCATCATCATCATAATGCCATTACCTTCTAGGTCTTGTTCTAGAGGCGTCTTGCTGATGTTGCAGCCTTCCTCGAGGTAGCTTTTGGTCACCATCAACCCTCACGCCATTCCCCATCATTCGGCCACTAAGCTCCTTCACTACAACCCTCAATTGCTGGATGCTTTCCACGAGCGCTTCTTCCCTTCGTATGGAGCCAACCTCCCTTTGATTCACGCTTTCTTTCCGCGACATATTTTAGACCTATAAGTAAACGTTAGTCACAAAAATCCTCACCAATCGCTTCCTCATGCGTTTCTCTTAGGGTGTTTGTCACTCCCCTCGTGTTTGACTCAAGTCTAGGCTTTTTCCACCCTAAATTAAGCTTACACACTCTTGCCTTTTCCCTCTCGTATTCTATTTTCACAAGCTTTTTATTGGACTCAAAACCCATCTCTCAACCCCCTCACAAAAATCAATCAAACTAATCAAACAAGATTAGATTACTATTGATTTTGTTTAAGCAATTAACAATTTCAAACCAACAAGTATAGCTTTCGAAATTCCAATTGAAATGCAAATCACTACTAATTTTGTTTCATCAGTCCACTAACAAACGAGTCACATTCTTGATTTTTTTTTTGTTTGGCTATTTTTTTCTGCCGAATATGTTTTTTTTTCTCTTGCACACTTTTTTTTTGTGTGCGTTTTCTTTCTCTTCTTTTTTTTTTTATGAACTTTTTTTCTTTTTTTCGACGAACTCAGATACAATTTAAGATTCTAGAAAAATAATTAAAACTAACGAAAAAAACGACTTCATATGGAAGCACAAAAGCAATCGGATCCCTAAATTGGCTAGAACCGAAACCCTAGCTCAATAAATCTCAAATTGCTGAATATAAATAGAAAACTAAAGATAAATAGACCTTGTAGAAGCAAGCTCGATACCAAATGATGTGAAATCATTGCGGAAAGATCGTTCTATGAAGGCCCGGATGGTGCGAATTGCGAACCTCGACCTCCAATCGAGCCTGTGATTGGCAATCTTGGTATGAACGTGACCTGTTAATGAACACTTGTCAACCAACCAACGTTATAGACGCCACGAGTGAAAGAATTCGCTATCTCGCTTAATAAGTCAAATCAACCGCCACAAGAGAATCTTGATAAATTAAAGTCCTCAAAAGAACAGTAGAAGAGAACCTCTCAATTCTTTTCCTCAAAAATAAAATATATGTCTTCCAAAGAAAGTCGGCCAGTCCTTAATATAGGCCTTCTAGTTTCCAAACAAAAACCCTAAAACCAGCTCTAGAAATCTAATACATCATATTCTAGAATATATCTAAATAAGAAGATAATTTTTTTAACCTTAAAAGTAACCATAGAAATCTAATACGTCATATTCTAGAATATATTTAAATAAGAAGATAATTTTTCTGACTTGGTCAAATATCGATGACCGATAATCAAATTGCACCAAGATTTCCATGATTCTTCAAGATTTGATCCAAGGTCATCTCCATGCTAAAGATTACGCTAAGATTTCCAAGATTCTTCAAGATTTGATCCAAGGTCATCTCCATGCCAAAGATCACGAACCATGATGCCAACAGCTTGCCTAAATTGCTTGGTCCGCGCTCGAGTAATCGAACCAGTAGGAATAAACAATGGGTCCCTAGCACCTCCTCCTCGATATGGCTCGATGTCCACATCACAATCATTTCTTGGGATAATATGCGTCTGGAACAAGAAGTGAGGTTTCCCAGTTCTAAAGTCATTATCTGAGATAGGGGGCTAGAGATCACCTTAACTGTTTGGATTTTCTCCTTGTTGACAATATCTAATTCAAAGGAAGAGAAGAAATTCCTTCCTTGTGCTTTTTGGCTTGTCAAAGTTGGAAATCCTATTAATGAAACTGCAGCATATAGTTGCTCGGGCATGTTGTGCGAAGAAGATATTGCTCAGACTTGAGATAGAGTTTGACAAGAGTGAGGTGGGGTGCATAGAGCTCCTAGGGACGGCTCGCAAACTGGGAAGGCAGAGAGTAGCATGGAGGAGGTTACCCTGCCTTATGGTACGCATGCTTTGAGTTCAACCGTATGCCTGTGCCTATTACATCCTATCTTTCGCTTCCTATAAAATAGAAAAAGAGATGACGTCATAATTATGTTCAGGGAATAAGAGTTACCCTTTTTGAAACGGGATGATTCTTTTTGTTTGCCCCTGCTTTGTTGAAAAAGTGTTTTCAAATTTGGTGAGTTCACATGATGTGCCAGCTTCAAATGCCCCCTGTCATGCTAAGTTAAAAGGGGATAATATTTTGAGACACGAAGTGAGTAGGTTAGAAAAATAAACAGGATTAAATTTAACATCTTATTTTGACAAAAGCTTTTGGTAATGAAATATTTTTTGTTTTCAAAAGTATGTATTTTGGGGAGGGGGAAGCATGAGGAAGCCCAGCCCTCAAGTATTCTCCTTGGATGATATTTTCTTTTCATGGTTGGATAGCATCACCGGGCTGGTTTGGAATATTGACTTATGCTCTCAAAATGAAATATTAAAATTGTACATTAGATTGCTTTGGAATGGAAAATGTGACAAGTAACACACTAGACAAGATAAAAAAAAAAATGAGATTATGAAAATAACCAAAACCCACGAAAACTCTTATGAAAAGGAGCACTTTGATAGTGTTGGTCCTGAAATCAAGCACCATTGAGTTCTTCGCCTCTAGTAGACTCGAGGTATTCGCATGAGAGGATCACTTCATTGAAGTTATGGAAGTGTAATCCATGCAACCAATAGCGATGCTTGCAAGGTAAAGCTTCTGTGAATAACTTCATAATTTCTTCTTCGGTCAGTTGAGGGTAGGTTTGTATCATAAAAGCCTCCCACCTTTCTGCATATACTTGAAAATCCTCCATTGGGTTTCTTCTTAAGCGAATGAAGCTCTTGCAAGGCAGATAAATTCCAATCTAGCTTTGGTACTGATGCAGGAATGCGAAAAATAGCTCATTCCAATCCCTCATGAGGTGGATATTTGCCATGACGAACCATTGTAATGTAGGCCTTGTGAGACTTTCTTGGAAGGCCTAAGTTATAAATGGTGTCAGGTTGCAGTGCCGACTCATTTCAGTGTGAAAATATTGCAGGTGGGTCATGGGAAAAGTTGTGCCATTATACTTACTGAGATTAGGTACACTCATTTCTTTGGGGGTCATAATCCTATGAAGGCAAGATAGACCCACCGAGTCTTGGTTAGGCAACTGGTTTTCCCATTAAATATTCATTGTGGTAATGAATTCCACTGCTTCAGGAAAGCTGGACTTTATCGAGATCATCTCATTGCTTTCTTTCGGGTAGAAATCTCCAACTAAGGATGAGGCGTTTACGTCATCCTCATGGTCGGGTGACAAATTTAGCAACTTATTGGGAGACAAGTCATGATGGACGAATGTCCCTCTCCTAACAGGCTTTGGATCTTGTATGTGGGTGGGAGGTAGTCATTCAATGAATGGCTGATTTCATCTGTATAATATCGGTAACCTTCAGGATTGTACCCTAGGAGATGCTTAAAGTCTTGGTGTGGTGACTCATTGCTTGTTAGGTTTTGCCTACATTCAGTGGCAGGTGTTGACTTGAATTGCTTAAGCTTTCTTTTCTTAACTCTTGGTCCGGACCTTTTAAGTAAAGCCCTTCGTTTCCCCAGCTGTACTTTGTCAAGGGGACTAGGAGATGGTGGAGCTTCACTTCCTAGGTTGATAGGGGTTGGCATTTTTTGGACCTTAGCTCTTGTGGTAAGCCTGAGAAACTATCCTGCCATGCTTCCGTTCTGAGTAATGTTGACTTCGTTTGCAGGCTCCTTGCCTTTCCTAGTGGGAAGCTTCTCAGTAGTAGGATATTGCTCAGTCATCCATTTATCATGCAAGGCAACATTGACATTCTCTTATGTGGGCTGCAGGTCAAACTAGGCGATCGAGCTCCTCCCAACACGGCATGTGTTCTTAAAGACATATTGCCCCTCGCCTCTATGATCATTGGCTCTTCATATTGCGCGACTATCGGCTCTTCGTAGGGTGAGGCGATGTTAGTGTTGATGTTAATATTATATTCTTGGCGGAAAACATCAGTTAGTTCCTCCTAGGTCTTAAGGAGACTAATCCTCCTTATGATGTACCATCGCAAGGCGAGGCCAGCCAGGTTTGGTCGGAATGATTGAATCATCCTTTGGACTAGGTAGGCCTGTAAGTAGGCCTCTAGGCGAGAGGTATTGGCATACCCTCTTGCATTCAAGCACTTTAAGCTCCTCAGGGATCTTAACGCTGGCATAACTAGATAGGTCAATGGAATCTTGCCCCTGCAACTAGCTTAGCTTCTTCATGATCTTTACAAACTATCTATCCTATTGGTTATCCTTTGGCAAATTTGTAGGAGTCATGAGTGTGTTTAAAGTAGTTATGGAGTTGGACTTGACTTGAGTGGACTCCATTTGCCTCGAGAGTTGTTGAATGACAATGGACATTTGTCCTATTCTATCTTCAATGTTAAAGAGGCTATTTTGTACATCATTTTGATCGGGCCCTATTGCTTGAGGCCATTCGCAGGCGATTGGTGGTTGGCGATTCATAGTTACCCGGTTCGCAAAAAACAACGAATGATCATAAGAGTAAATAAAGATTGACCTATGGCAATGGTTCAACTGTTTTTTTTTATTTATCAAAAGAGGATTTCACAGACAACAGACTTCTGACATCTAGGTATTAACACAGAAGTCCCTAAACAATGGGACAAAACAAAATTTTTACAATATTAACACTAGGGGGCTCATGACTACTACTTTATATGCGACGGGGAGTCTTGTTCTTGTGAAGATGTTTGCTTCCTTGGACTGGCTCTAAGACGTGTACCTAGCTTATTCCCAAATCCTTTTGCATTCGCTCTACTTGCTTGTGTTGATTGATCTCGCTGGTTGGGTGAGGGACCAATGGCCTCAATCTTGTCGTGATGCGATGGTTGTGAATGTAGGACTGAGAGGCGTGATGGGCCCTTTCTCGTCCCTCAAGCCCTTCAGGTACCATGATCCTTTTGTGATGGCACTTGCTCCATGCTTTCTCAATAATGGCAATCTCGAATGCCTTGTCATGGCTTTGATGGGTGAAAAGGGGTGGAGGGATCTTCATCTTGAAAGGTGGTGGGATCTCCTGTAGGGTTTCGTATTGTCGTGCCACCTTGTATGGGTAATAGGGAGTGGTGCCGGTGAGGCTGAGCAATCGGATTGGATTACAACATTTGTAGGCAAAGCGGGTTCTCTTTTCATGGAACCAATCAGCACACCACAGGAATGCCTTAGGAGCGAGGTCCCTTAGGAAATTTATCCAATTAAAACAGCTTTCGTTGGGAATGTGTGACATTTCAAAATTTGGCCCCGTTTTGAGAATATGAAATGGTTGTCTTGTCGATGAGTTTATGGTTAATTTACTTCGAATTGATCACTCACGAGTTAACTAATTTATTAGGTGAGATTGTTAAGAGATATAAACACAACAGACTAGAGAATTCGATCAGCAATCGACCACTCGACCATAATGATTGGCAAGGGTCAATACGACATTGTTATAAATCGATTAGCAAATGGATATAAGTTAATTCGATGGAAGTACGTAGTCAAATTGCGGGTGATTTTGCACGATTGCAATATTCACATCGAACGACAATAAACCGATTTTCTATCGATATTATATTTAGAATATATAATTGAATCCTCGCGATTATGTGACAACCGAGGGTCGTCTACGATTTGGAGATATACAAATGTGGATCGAAAATTATCGACCATGGGTCAAACGCGCTAAAACCCCTAAAAGCTATCCAATAGATTAAGTCATACTAAAGTCACGTTCGGTCGATTTTAATCATGAAATTTAATTCAATTTTGGGAATCGAACGTTCGAGCATGTCACGATTTATTTATTGGACGTTGTCTCATCTTTTAGTGAATTTTCGACGAGTCCAAAATTTTGCGGAAAAATGATTTTCGGACAAAAAGAAAAATAAAAGGGAATTCGGATGGGATGACAAATTAGGATTTTTCTACCCTAAAAAGAGTTTAATTGTGGGAAATTAGAGGAAAAATGGTGATTGGGTGACCAAGGATGAGGCATGAAGACTTTGTGGCAAGAGTGATGATGAATTAGGATATTTTCCAAGGTTTTTGATTGGTTCGCCTATCCTTTTCTTTCTCTCTCTCTCTCTCTCTCTCTCTCTCCCTCATGCACGTTCAGCCTTCCCCCCCTTCTGCCATTTCCTTCTTTCTCCTCACGTCCACTTCTTCTCTCCATTTCATTTCCCTCTTCCCCATTCCCTTTTCCTTCTCTGCCACCAGCGTCCATCTCCACCGCCACTTCACTCCAACACTTCCCCCACATCACCACTCCACCGTCCACTACCCCTCACGCCAACATCTCCTTTACCACACACCCAGCACCACCGAAACACCATCATCGGCCCAGCTGTTCTGCCAACACCACAGTCGCCTCACCGCTCGTCTAGCATCCAACAGCCCTGCCATCGATGTCCAGTAACCATAGCCCACCACACCACCACCAGCTCACCCCCACGACCACCAGCTTCACCCGTCTCCTCTATGTCTAGCCGAGCTGCCATTCACCCAAGCCGAGCTCCCCTTTTGGTCAAGAGCTAGGAAGGATTGTCACCATCGCCATTAAACTCCATTCAAGCCGTGGTTGTTTCGTGTTTTCGTCGCCGTCGAATCACCGTCACCGTGAGCTTGCCATTGAAAACCGTGAGTTAACTCCCTAATCGTTGATTTGGCCGTTAATTACGCTTAGGGGTGATCAGATTAGAACTAATAATGTTTAGTGTTAATTAAGCTTGGTTTAGTTTAAGTTAGATTAAGCATGGTTTAGTTTCATTTTAATTGTGATTAGTTTAAGTAACTATGATTAGGTTAATTAATCATGGTTAGGTTAATTAATTTGGTTTAGTTTAATTAATCATAATTTACTTTTGACACCTAATTTTGGCAACCCTATGGAAATAAAATAAAAAATTGCATTAGACCAAATAAAAGGAAAAACAAGGGAAAATCAATCTGCTTGATCAGGAATGGAAGTTGGAAATTTTGAAAAATATTTAAATCTTAGTAAATGTGGAAGCAATTCCCGATCAAGGATCAAGAGCTAGGAAATCAGGTGAATACATAGCAAGAATTTTGATAAAAGGGAAGGAATCGAAGCATTTGAGGAAAAATTGAGCTAATTGCAAAATCACGCTTAGAGGTGCATTCCACGAACTAAGGTAATAGAGAGCTCGAAAATTGCCATGGAAAGTGGCCGTTTGGAACCAGTATAAAAAGGGTTGACTCGCACGGAGAAAATAGGGGAAGGAATTTGAAAAAAAAAGGGACTGGTGGAGAATTCCAAAAAAAAAAAAAACATGAGAGATAGAGTGAAAAAAAAAAAGAGAAAAAAAATCCCTCTCTCTCATTCAAAGGACGAAGAAGCCAAGATTTCTTTTCTGACAATTTGTAGAAGAAAAAGAGGAGAAGTCAGCAAGAAGGAAAAAGTCCATAGCAAAGTACAAAGAGAGAGAGAGAGAGAGAGAGAGAGAGAGAGAGAGAGAGAGAGAGTGGACGTGAGAGGTTCTTTTCTTTAAATAAAAAAAAAAAGAAAAGAAGGGAGGCCTTCTTCTTTTGCAAACTGACGGTCGACATCCACACCCCTGTAGATTGTGCCTTCGCAGCCGTGAGCATCGCCATGCCCAGCGTCTAGCAATCGTGCCTTAGACCACTTACAGCTCGCCTCTGCCTCCCTTACACATGTAGTGCTTGACGACCCCTCTACCTTTGCTGCTGCCTTCGCATGTGCGCTCAACACCAGCAGCCCGCGTCACTGACGCCCTGACGCCACCGTCTTTGCTCCGCCTGTGACTTGCAGCAGCTGAACCCCACCTGTTGTCCTCTTTCTGGTGGGCTCTACTTGTGTTCTGCCGATGCGCTCTTTGCCCAAGTGCCACTTGTAGCCTCACTGCTGCCACCAGTAGCACTGTTGCCACCCGCCAACATCCGCCAGCAGCTAGCACCGCCTCGTCCGTTGCCGACGCCTACAACAGCTCACCACTCCGCCAGCAGCCTGCACCCTTGAGCCTCTAATTGCCACTTTGCTGCTATTGTACCACCACCACCAGCAACTCCGCAATCGCGAACACCAGCAGCACCTTTGCCCGCGACTTGCTCGCCCATTGTTGTTATTGGTCCGCCCACTAGTCGCCGTGCCTCTTACTACCTAACGGCCACGCCACTGTCCACAACACCGGTGCAAATCATCATTCTCAAATCCCGCGCACCGGTCCCTTTTTGTTTTTGTTTTTTTTTTTTTTAAAGAAGAAGTCAAGGTAGTCTATTTTTAGTTTTTTTTCAAGTTTCATTGTTATTTAAATTGGAACATTGGATGTCGATGTTCATTCTATGAATATTTTAGGCATTTTATGTAGGGTTTTGCCCAAAATTACTATAATTACTAATTTGATCCGTGAGACGTCGGATCAATTTTTTAATTATATTGATCTTTTGGGGATTTTGATAGTATTTTAATTTATTAAATCATTATAATTATTAATTTGATCAGTAAGACTTGAATCAAACTTTTAATTATTTTGAACTTTCTTATATGTTGTGATATTTAGGTTTAAAATAATTGTTTATTTAATCCATGAGAAACCGGATTAATTTTTCGATTATTTTAATCCTTTATTTGATGAATATCTTGAGTGGTTTAGATATAACATTTATCTGATAATTTCTTATCTCAGAAAATACTAAAAAATATCAAATCTTGCATTGGAATTTGTTGGTTTTGTAAACTAGGATTGCATTTTTAGATTGCACATTTAGGTAATTTTTGGAATAGATTAGGATTAGATCTAAATAATTTTTTTAATAGATAGGGTCTTAGATAATGTCTGAACATTTTAATAACCTCATTTAAAAAAAAAATTCTAAGGTAGGATAGGGTTTATGTCAAATTAATCCCTAAAGCATATTAGAAAATTATTCTTTCTAGACAATTTACTTAGGTTTTTTTATTACGAATTTTAATAAAAAAATACAAAAATATTAGGTGCACGTCAAATAGTTTGCATGTTAGGTTCATTTAATTAAAAATGGATTGTTAGTAAAATTAGGTAATGTAGTTTGAGTGCATGTTTTATGGTAAAGTTCTAATTTCAAGATAAAAGAAAACCCCAAAAAAAAATTGCTTGCTTTGTGTGTTTAATTATTTTGATGCAATTTATTTGATTCCTTGAGTGTTTAATAATGATTGAGCACCCGTGTGATCACCCTATTGCATGATAGTAACTTAGGTTAAAATTAATACAAACTGCTTGCAAAGACATTTTTGAAAATAAAAAGAAATGTTACCAAAAATGCATTAGAGAAGTCTAGTGTAACCAAGTCCACATATCCAAAGTCTCTGGTTCATACGAGTAAAATAATTCTCGCATTATTTTACTTAGGTGTCTAATTGACCTACCGTAAACTGATTCGTGGCCACAGCTAGATAAAATGCATTGCTAAAAACTTGAACCTAAGTCGCGAATTGGTATGGGCTTGGGAGAGCTCGAGCTAAGTCTAGGCTTAGCAGTCCATTGGTCGAACTGTTAGGTGGTCTAACCCATTTCAGCGAGGTCACGATAGCTTGGCAACTTTGCTAGGGATTTATGTTAAAACTCTTAGTGGACTTAGGCTAATTTTTCTTTTTCTTTTAAAAATGTTTTTGTTTGGCAGCGAGGATATCGGGTACATCCTTAATATCAAGTGTTAAATGTTCTTACAGATGGAAGGTATAAAGGGGAGTAGTCTTTGCTAATCCTTGTCTTGTAGGGAGATGTTAGGATTAATGATTTATTTTTCCTGATTAGAAGTGTTGTTTGCATTTAAACTGTTGTGCATATTTGATTGCTTCTAGCACTACACTATTGCACACATAACCTATTGCCGGACCTGGGTTGCGATAGGATTTTTAGGATGATGTTAAGAAGGACACTTTCTCGAAAGCGAGACTGTTATGTAGATGTTGACATTCTTTTCCCCGAAAGTTCTTCATGTTGTCGACTATGTTTGTCCATATCCGCAAGACTGTGTGATTATAGGGCATCCCATTCAATTGAGCTAGAGTTAAGAGGACCTGACACATTGAACGCGAGACTACAGCTGTCAGATCATCCTTTTAGCTCCACTTAGTTAAGCCGTCTAGGTAGAAATCGAGTCTCACTTTTCATGTGTGTGTTTATGTGGTTGTCATCCATTCTCAGTAAAAGTAAGTTGTCTGAACTCTCACTTTGCAATTTACATACTTCTTTGCAATTTTGTTGGTCCATCACAAAAAGTTTTGTGTCAGTCTCGTTTTATATGCAATAGGGAAAACCGTCGTACAATTCATTTCCACTCTTGAGGTTTTGGATGCTGCCATATGATCTTGGAAGAAGGGGTCAAGGCATTCAAAACCCCATTGAAGCCCCTCAGAGGTCTCATTCTGCTGGATTAGGACACCACGGAAGAGGTGGAGAAAATTCTGGAGAACAAAGACAAGAAAGACAGAACTTGCCACCTAAGCAAGGGCGAGGAAGGCAATACTTGTTACCTCCTAACATTCATGAAATGTTTCCTAGCCCTCCTAGAATGATGCAGGATGGAGTAGAAGTGATGGACAGTTAAGCAGCAAATTCAACTATTATGTGAAGTATTCGGCTCCTCCTAGCTTTTACATTGACCCTCAGGATATTGTCCCAGATGGATGGGGTGGCATGGATCATCCGACACCTCTAAAGACAGAGAACCCTGATGCTGCACTGAAAGGAATCACCAACCTATTCGATGACCTCCTCATAGGTGCCATTGACGAAGGACCTCCAGAAGAAATGGGCCATAGCCCATGAGAATAACTCATTTATTGCTTTCGCACATTCCCCTGCGTGGGAATTTTTATTGCTTTCTAGGAAATGTTTTCAATTTCTTCCTTTCCGCTTTCAGGGATTGAGCATTGCATTTTCCATTTAATATATGTAATTCGATTGATGAATTTTCATAAAATTACAAAATTTATTTTGAAGGCATGATGAGGCACACCAAACCAACCCGGTGATGATATCCAATCGATAAAAGAAAAGAAAAATCTAAGGAGAATTCTGAGGCCTGGGCTTCATCATGCTTCCTCATGTCAAAATATTTCAAAAAAGGTTTTTGTTTGCAAAAGAATTGAAAAAACAAAAAAAAAGCAAACAAAAAAGAAAAAAGAAAATGTAGTTTACCCTATTTGTCTTTTTGATTCATCTACTTCCTGTTTCAGATATGGTCTTATGCCATGCAAGGACATGGGAATGGTCTAATCTAATGCAACATGTGCTGATAATGATGATCCCAAAAACTTGATCGAAGATTCCATTGAGGTACAGTGTAGCTGGGAACAACATGAAAAAGTCAAGACTTTTACATCCGAACAAATTGTCACTATTAATTTAAGTGACACAGGAGAGGCAAAGGAAGTGAAAATTAGGGCAATTCTCACCAAAGATGAGGCCAAGCGCCTAATCCAATTACTAAAAGAAGATCAAGATGTCTTTGCATGGGCCTACGCTGACCTACTTTGTTTAGACCCATCAATCGTGGTGCATTGCTTGCCTACTAACCCGAACATGCCACCTAAGAAGCAGAGGTTGTGAAAAACTAAACACAAGCTCTCTAAGAAGATAAAGGAGGAAATAATGAAGCTTTTGAAGGTGGGATTCATTGAAGTCTCATAATACCCACAATGGGTTGCTAACATTGTACTAGTAATGAAGAAAGACGGTCGAGTCTGGGTTTGTGTTGATTATCGGGATTTGAACAAGCCTAGCCTGAAGGATGATTTCCTGTTACCACATATAGATGTTCTTGTGGATAGTACTGTTGGATTTGAACTATTCTCATTTATGTTTGGCTTTTCCGGGTACAATTAGATAAGGATGAAGGAGGAAGACAAGGAGAAAACTGCATTTATCACTCCGTGGGGAACTTTTCATTATAAGGTCATGCCCTTCGGACTCAAGAATGCAGGGGAGACTTACTATCAAGCCATGGTAGCACTATTCCATGATATGATGCATCAGGAGATCAAGGGCTACATTGATGATATGACTGCGAAGACTCAGCCTGGAAGAAGCCACGTCAAAACTCTAAAAAAGTTGTTTGATTGACTCCGTGAATTCAAGCTTCATCTAAATCCCATTAAATGCGTGTTTGGAGCAATATTCGGTAAATTACTCAGATTCATTATGAGTAGTAAAGGGATTGAGATCGACCTATCTAAAGCTAAAGCCATTTGTGAGTTGCAACCTCCATCAATGGTGAAGGAAATCTGGAGCCTTTTGGGGAGATTGAATTACATAGCTCGATTCATTTCTCAACTTTCCGAAATTGCCAAGCCATTCTTCAAGCTCTTGAAGAAGATTGCACGAGTCATTGAGTGTCAAGAAGCGTTCAACAAGTTGAAGCAGTACTTGATGAATCCAGTAGTGCTTCTCCCACAATCGCCGGGGCATCCTTTGATTCTCGACCTCACCATTCATAGTGAATCATTGGGTGCAATGTTGGCTTTGGAAAGCCCTGCTGATAAAAAAGAACGAGCCATTTATTACTTGAGCAAAAAGTTCACTGTATCAGAATTGAAATATTCTGATGCTAAAAAGACTTGTGTTGCATTAGTGTGGGTATTGCATAGATTGCAACCGTACACACTACATTATTAGACGTTTCTCGTGATTGAGAATAATCTTATCAAGTACTTGCTTGATTGGCCAGCTTTGGTGGGTATGTTGGCTAAGTGGCAAATTTTAATCTCAAAATTTGATATGCAATTCATGCCACAAAAGTCAATTAAAGGTCGAGTGATCGCTGATATATTGGCTGAGATGCCAGGAGTCTAAAATAGTGATGATAATTTCCTAGATGACCGTGTCTTGCATGTAAGTGAAGATTCATGGACAATGTTCTCTGATGGAGCCGTAAACCTATCTAGTTTTGGTATTGGGGTAGTTATGATATCCCTAGACAGACAACACCACTCGGTAGCTACAAATTTGATATTCCCATGCACTAACAATGTGGCCGAGTATGAAGCTTGCATCCTCGAGCTTCAGGCTGCAATCGAGATGGGTGTGGCTAAGTTAAAAGTGTTCGGAGATTCCGCACTAATCATACTACAGACCGTAGGTGAATGGAAGACTAAGGATGCCAAGTTGCTCCCATACCACGAGTATTTAGATGATCTGGTAAAAGAGTTTGAGGAAATTTTGTTTGAATACTTGCGAAGGTCTCATAATTAATTTGCGGATGCACTCATGACTTTGTCATCTATGTTGCAAGTCACTGACGGGTTAGAAATCGAGCCTCTGAAAGTAGAGGTTTTGCTGAAGCCGACCTATTGCATGATTGTGACTGAAGAACTTGATGGAAAACCATAGTATTACGATATCATGAATTACATTCAAAAACAGGAATTTCCTAAGGGAAGCACTCCAGCTGATAGGAAATATATCACGAGGATGGCCGCAAAATTCTTCGTCAGTGGTGAGAATTTATACAAGAGATCTTATGATTCTGTTTTATTGCGGTGTGTAGATGCAACCGAAGCTACTCAAATTGTGCAAGAAGTGCATGAAGGAGTGTGTGGCCCTAATATGAATGGGCACATGTTAGCTAAGAAGATCATGAGATTAGGCTACTACTGGCTCACATTAGAAAGCGACTGTATCCAACATGTTCGAAGTTGTCATCTTTGCCAAATTCATGGAAATAAGATAAATGTTCCTCCAATTAAGCTGCACCAGTTTTCTGGGCCATGGCCCATTTCAATGTGGGGCATTGATGTGATTGGCCCAATAAATTCTAAGGCTTCAAATGGGCATCGTTTCATTTAGGTGACAATAGACTACTTCTCCAAATGGATTGAAGCTACATCCTTTGCAAATGTCACCACTTGCAATGTTGTGTAGTTCATCAGACGTGACATTTGATCGCTATGGTCTCCCGGAAGCAATCATCACTAATAACAGGACAAATTTGAATAACAGACTTATTGATGAGTTGTTCAGTGAATTCAAGATCAAGCATCTAAATTCGTCCCCTTACCACCCTCAAATGAACGGGGCTATTGAAGCAGCCAATAAGAACATTAAGAAGATCTTGGCTAAGACAACCGAGAATTATCGAGATTGGCATGACAGGTTACCCTTCGCGTTAATGGCGTACCAGACATCGATTCGCACTTCTATTGGGGTAACCTATTTTACCCTAGTATGCAGCATGGAGGCAGTTCTACCCATGGAAATGGAAATTCCTTCCCTGAGGGTTTTATCCCAAGCGAAGTTGTCTGAGGTAGAATGGTCGTAACAAAGATTTGAACAGTTGAACTTGATTGACGAGAAAAGACTGAAGGCTCTTTGTCATGGCGAAACTTATCAACAAAGAATGGCCAACTCCTTCAACCGAAAGCTACAACCAAGACATTTTGAGGTAAATGATATAGTCTTAAGGAAGTTGTTGTCAATTTTTTCAGATCTTGGGGGCAAGTTTGCTCCAAATTACAATGGCCCATATGTAGTGAAGAAGGTACTTCCTGGAGGTATCTTGATCGTGAGTTTTCCAATCCTGTTAACTCTATGCTGTCAAGAAATATTACCCATGATAGAATTTGCTGTGTCATGTTTTGAATTGCAAACATTTCCACGATGAATAAATTGCCTGAATGAGTTGCAAATTGAATTGTTCAAATTTGCTGCAAATCTTGCGTGGCCATGGTTTCCTTGATGAATTGTGTGAGGTAAATTGAATGTGTTAAATGAGATATTTTGAGATGATGAAAGGCAAGCCTTATTTCATACATTGTTTCATACACTAATCCCTAATAGTTGTGTGGAAAAATTTCATGCCCACAAGGAAAATGGTTATCTCACAAAGGGTACGTCAATCGAAACACTATAGGTATACCCATTGTTTAGCCCTTTAAGCCCACGCACGTGGAGAGTTTTTTTAAATTATCCCTGTCAAGGATTGTCCCATATTGGGACAAATTTGAAATGAATGGTAGGAATCTTCTTGTTCACACTTGCATCAATCTTCAAGTATTGCTTTTACAGTGCAACTTATGCGGGTAATTTAAGCATTTTAGGATGATGAAGAGTAGTTCTTTCTTTATCCTACACACTTTTGTCCATTGCATAGCCCATTTAAGCCTACAAATTAAATTCATATTAAACCTAGTTTGTGATTATCCCTTACACTAGGGCAAGACGAAAGACAATCATTCAATTGGCATAGGTTACAATGTTGAAAGAAGATGAAGACTTTGTGAGTCCAAAGAAATCGAAATAAGTGGCATGAAAAAGCATTGTGTCTGGTAAAAGCAAAGCCAATGCCCAAAAAGAGAAATCAAACATTGATTGTAGTAAGTCGTGTCCCCAGCAAGGCGGTGCTTAAAGAACTCAAATGCTAAGATGTTACAATCAATGGAGTGAAGAAGAAGATTGGTGGGAATGTCAAGATAATCACCAACTCTAACCCTCCTAAACACTTTTTGAGCCTAACGATTCTTTCGTTTCACAACTCGTGAATCTAGCCTATGTTACGTCCCTTGTGACATCCCAAATTTTCAACCTTATTTTCTACTGAATAAATCGAGTTTTTTATTGATGCGTCTATAGGGCTGTTCTTAGAGTTGATCACTCTCGAGATAACTAGACTATCCAGGGAAGTCATTAAGGAATTTTAAGGCAATAGACTTGAGAATTCGACCAGGAATCGACTGACCATGCTCATCTTCAGAGGCCATTTTGACACAGTAGAAAATCGATTTGAAATCAAAGATAGGTCTATTCGACTGAAATGTGTGGCCGATCGTGGGTGACTCCACTAAATTGGAAAATTTTCATCGACCGGTACTAATATGATTTTACTGTCGTTTTGGTACCCTATGTCCATAATTGAATTCTCGATATTTTCACGATAATCGAGAGTCGCTGAAGAATCGAGTGGGTTCATTGTGGCTCGAAGAAAATTGATCACGGGTCATTTGCACTAAAAATCTCTAAAAACTACCCGGTAGTCTAGGTCATGCTAAAAATGCGTCAAATGAAAATTAACTGCCAATTCAAGTCCAATTTCACAAATTGAAAGTTCTTTCATGTCACAATCTATTTTAGGAACGTCAAATCATCCTCCAAATAATTTTTAGAGATTCCAAGGTTTTTACGGAAATTTGATTCGGAGGTTGCGGGAAATTAGTGGAAATTCGTACGAGCCAAATTAAAGGAAATTTAGACCTCCAAGCTGAGCCTTTGGGTGTCAGGGACTTGCAGAAATGGTATTGCCTTTTTCTTCTACATCATTGGACATCAAATTTGGGAAATTTGATAAAGAAATTGAAGCCTAAGATGTATGAAATTCGGAGCTTGATGGGGGGTGCACTTTTGGGCATCAAAATTGATTAATTGTGGGATTAAAATGTTGAGAAAATATTATGAGACCAAGTAGATAGGCTTAAGGACTTTTGAGGCCAAAATCATGATGAGTGTGAGATATTCATTTGGACATTTTGGGCTTCCTCTCCCGCAAGCTTTCGTCGCACGTCTTGACCGCCACCCCTCGCTTCACGCGTTGCCATGTTCGATTCTCCCTCTCCTTTGCTTCTGTTCTTTTCATTTTTTTCATCCGTCGAAGCCCCCTCAACCGAATCTCTCTCTCTCTCTGCTTATGGGTTGTTCTCTTTCATCTTTCTTTCATTTGCCGAAATTCCTTCTGCCATCTCCACTAAATCTTGTCTTCTTTGGTCAATATTCATCTCACCGAAGCTTCATTTGTTGACCGCCCTTGCTTGTTTTCTTTTAATTGAAACCAACGTTGCCTCGTCTCTTCATCTCCACGAAGACAACCCTAGCTTCTGACAAACCCACCGGGAAGCAAGCCTACCGAATCAGCTTGCTTTCATTTCCTTTGTAGACTTCGCTTTTGTTGACTGAAGAAGCCCGAGAATTCCACCAAGCTGCCACTCGTCCAGCAGCTTCGTTCGTGTTTCGCCAGCAGCTCCTTGCTGCTTCCTTGTTCGGTCAACTTCAAAAACCCACAAAACCACCAATCAAAGTAGCTCTCCACGGTTCTTTGTCGCCAGCTGCCATGTTGAAGCCCATCTCCCCTGGCGAAGCATTTCTCCGCGTATCTTCACGGCTCAGTCCATAAGTCCAGCGTCAATTCCCTTGTTCGTGGCCCAGCTAGCAAGAAGCCAGCCCACTTGCTTCTCTTGTTCAACCCATGAAAGTCTACAGCAATTTGGCCCAAGCGAACTTCAGCCCGCAAGTTAGCCGCATCAGCCAAGGCTAGTGTTCTTTGCAGCAGCCCATCTTCACTTGTCAGTAGCCCAAGAAAAACTCCAGCAGCCCACTTTGCAAGTCTAGTTAAGGTTTGTTTCAGCCCATCAGATTTCGGCCCAATCTAGCGAAGCCCAACAAGATCAAAAGCCCGCAATTTTGAGGCCCAAGCCCGCGAAATGAGCCTGCTCGGGCCCGGTCCGGGTGTTCATCAACGTCGCCGAAAATTTAGATTTCAGCCATCGTTGCAACGCCATCGCGCTGTTGTCTCCATGACCCAGTCTGTGCTTTTAACCAAGTGAGTTTTACTCACTAATACTTTCTTAGTTTGCTAATTATGCTTAAGGGGTGATTAGATTCAATTAAGTGCAATTAGGTGGCTAGATTATATTAGAATAATTAAATTAGAGATATATCTATGCATGTTAGGCAAATGGTTAGTGTACTTAGCAAGTAGACAAGTCTTATTATTTATTGAACGAGTCTCGGTAATTTTCCGGGCTAGTATCGGCTTCTAATCAGGCATTTCGGGCATAAATTGTATTTATCGTATTTATTTATTAATTTTCGAAATGAATTTAATTATTTATTTATTTTTCGAAAATTAAGCAATAATAGTAGACGATTGGAATTTTATGCTGATTGTTGTGGTGCAGTTCGTTTATTGAATTGAGCTTTATTTTATGCTGAAATGAATTAATATATGATTATTTTCCTAAATTTATTAAATTGAATAATTAATTGGAAAATAACCAAGTGTCGGTTTGACACCAAAAATATTTTGGTGGAGTATTAGTAAGAGTGGGATGTTCAAAAATTGAAAGTATGATATTTTGGCTAAGGCCAACCGTGTCCCCACACACGGCTATTTTATCTAGAATGATAAAAGATGGAATTGATTGAATGATCATGATGGTATACTATATCATCCTATCGGCTTTGGTATGTCAGCTTAGCAAGAGTAGTATACCGGTCTACTATATCAGCTTGCAGGTAGAACTTGCTGAGACGTTTCAATGGTTATTGTATAACCATTTCATGCCTGTAGATGAGCCTGAGGAGGAGGATCCAGGAGAGGACGATGAGCTAGAAAAAGACGAAGAGCTTGAAGGAAACAAGCTTACTGAAGAAGACTCTGAAGAGGATTAGGATGATGATCCCGAGTACGATCCGGATGAGGACAAAGATCCCATCATGTTTTGTCAGACCTTGTCTGTATGTGAATAGATGTTAGATCAGACTTATGTATATAGTATTGTAGAATACTATGAAGTGTTTGTATAAAAGTGTGGTTGTGAATTTTCAGTATGAAAAATATGGCCCTGTTTTTTCTATCCCATTGTTTTATTATCTGGGGATTTATAATTTCTTCCGCATGTGCTTTTTTAAAATAAAAGGGTTGGCAATACTTAGTCCTGGGATATCACATTTAAAATCGACCAAGGTAAGGGGTGTGCGTGTGCCTGAGGATCGGCGCGTGACATCCCTTACAATGTCTCTTCTGATTAGGGCAGTTGAATGAATGTAGGAGTTCATATGTTTATAAGCGTCGCTCGAAGAAGTGCGAGCAAGACAATTTCTATCTTATTTCGCAGTTTTCTTGACTTGTAAAATCGAAGATGATTGCGGAATATCATTCTTTCAATAGCCTTGACTAAAAGAGTCCATTTTGTTAATCCGTTGACAAAGCCCACATTACCACCCCCATAATAAACCTCTCAGATCGGTAAGGTCGTACTACTGGCGAGAATACTCGAACCCTTGCTTGGCATGACGATAGTGAGGTAGGGTGATTCTTATAAGCCTGCATTAGGATTGTCTTGGTTACGACTCTCCACATGGAATTCTAGCAATAATATAAATGAGTGATGAATGCATCTACATGTTATTATTGACTATGTTTGATGGGCTAGGTTCTCATGAAAGTCAAGTAGCAATTTGCCCTGGAGCATTGGGATTTCTCCAAACTGTTTGGCAACCCAATCAATCAAGCCTTCAAGTAGGGTACCCTGGGTAAGTATCAAATCTTTCAAAGCACTTGTGGTAAAACTCAAGTAACTCGTCCTCTAATTTAGACTTAAATGCTTAAAGAAAAATTTGAGCATCTCCTCCAATCTTTGGAAATTTAGAGTTTATGAATCTCACCAAAATCTTTCAATCCGTTGTTGACATCTCGGTTTGGATCTGGATGTTTTAATTCTTTTTGGTGAACATCTCATTCTGGATATGATTATTTTTCGATCTTTCTCATTATACTTTAGTCTAGATCTAGGTATTTCGAGTTCCAAAATCTCGACATCTCAGTCTGGTTCTCGGATGTCTTAAGTCTTTTCATTGAACATCTTATTCTAGGTATTTCGAGTTCCAAAATCTTGATATCTCAGTTTGGATTCGAGTGTCTTAATTCTTTTTGTTGAACATCTCATTCTGAATATGAATGTTTTCGATCTTTCTCGTTATACCTTAGTCTGAATCTAGGTATTTTGAGTTGCAAAATCTTGACATTTCCGTCTGGATCTGAATGTCCTAAATCTTTTTGATCTTTTTCGTCCTACCTTAGTTTGAATCTTGGTATTAAGATAAACATTAGACTCTTCAAGGAACCTGAATGAAGACCGGGTACTTGTGGAGTAAATGAAGATTTATCATGTATCTCAAGATACTCTACCACACTAATTAGTAAGTAACTACAGTACGTTCTCTCCTTTTGCATCATATTTTGCATTTCAAAATAGGATTCATTTTCCAAAAAAAAAAAAATGAAGTCATTTAGTGCATGTGCATGATCAAAATTTAGGTCTCAACTTGTCCTTAAAAGTAACCTCTATGAGCTCACCTTCAAAAAGAGGCAGCTGTTTACGCCTAATTTTGGCGACCCTAAGGAAATAAAATAAAAAATTGCACCAGAGCAAATAAAAGGAAAAACAAGGGAAAATCAATCTGATTGATCATGAATGGAAGTTGGAAATTCTGAAAAATATTCAAATCTTAGTAAAGGTGGAAGCAATTCCTGATCAAGGATCAAGAGTTAGGAAATCGGGTGAATACATAGCAAGAATTTTGATAAAATGGAAGGAATTGAAGCATTTGAGGAAAAATCGAGCTAATTGCAAAATCATGCTCCGATGTGTAGTCCCCAAACTAAGGCAATAGAGAATGGAAGTTCAAAAATTGCCATGGAAAGCGGCCATTTGGAACCACTATAAAAAGGGTTGACTCACAAGGAGAAAAGTGGGGAAGGAACTCGAAAAAAAAAGGACTGGTGGAGAATTAAAAAAAACCGTGAGAGATAGAGTGAAAAAAAAAGAAAAGAGAAAAAAAATCCCTCTCTCTCGTTCAAAGGATGAAGAAACCAAGATTTCTTTTCTGACAATTTGCAGAAGAAAAAGAGGAGAAGTCGGCAAGAAGGAAAAAGTCCATAGCAAAGTACAGAGAGAGAGAGAGAGAGAGAGAGAGAGAGAGAGAGAGAGAGAGAGAGAGAGAGGTTCTTTTCTTCTTTTTTTTTAAAAAAAAAATAGAGGGGAAGTCTTATTCTTCAGCAAACCAATGCTTGATGTCCACACCCTTGCAGATCGCGCCTCCGCATTTGTGAGCATCACCGCGCTCGGCGTTCAATGACTGCATCTCAGACCGCATGCAGCTTGCCACCGCCTCGCCTCCACCTGCAGCGCTTGATGACCCCTCTGCCTTTGCTGTTGCCTCTGCCTACACGCCCGACGCCAGCAGCCCGCATCACTGACTCCCCAATGCCACTGTCTCTACTTCGCCTGTGACTTGGAACAGCTAAGCCCCACCTGCCATCCTTTTTCCGGTGCGCTCCGCTTGTCGTTCTGCCGACGTGCCCTCTGCCCAAGCATCGCTCGTCGCCTCTCTACAACCACTAGTAGTACCGTCACTACTCGTCAACATTTGCTAGCAGCCATCAATGCCTCCTCCGCCACCGAGGCATACAGCACTCGCCACTACACCAACAGCCTGCACCCCTGAGCCTTTAATTACCGTGTTACTGCTGTCGTACCACCACAAGTAGCACCTTCGCAATTATAAACACAAGGAGCACCTCTGCCCACAACCTGCTTCCCTGTCGTTGCTGTTGGTCCACCCACCAACCGATGTCCCTCCCGTTGCCCAACACCAGTTCCACCGTCCCTAATGCCGACGCAAATCGTCGGTCGCAAATCTCGCGTGTCACACCCCGATCCTTGAACGCGTGCCCATTCCTCACCTGGTCAATTAATAGCGACGTCTCAAGACGCATTGCCGACCCATTCATTTTAATACGCATGCGGAAGCATATATTAAATCCCCAAAAGATAAAACAATGGGATAGAAAAGTAGTGTCATATTTTTCACAACTGAAAGCCACAACCAAACTTTTATACACATCCAACCACATAGTATATCTTACAATACTATTAATAGAAGCCTGATCTATCACACATTAGTCCACAACTTAAGGTTTGCAAAAAAGGATGGGGTCTCAATCTTCCTCTGGGTCATATTTTGGATCCTCCTCTAGATCATCATCTTCTTCATCTTCCTCTTCTTCTTTAGGGTCTTCAAGCTCACCCTCGGGCTCATCTGCTGACTCATCCTTAAGTTCTTCCACCACGGGCTCATCCTCTTGCCACTCCTCCTGTTCTACGACTCCCCTTCTTCTTGACTTCAATTTGTGTCATTGATTGAGTACACGGGAGTACGAGCATCGTCCTCTTCCTTAGGGTCCTTTGCATCCACTATTGACCCATCCTTATGATTTGCTGTACCCTCTCCAAATGCCTCTTCATCACATACTGACGTACGTCACCTTTCGGGATAAGACATTCTCTCCGCCCATCGAAGTATTCACGATACCATGATCGATACTTGTGGGGCCTTAGGGCATCTACACCCACATCAACCTAGACGGTCAATTTAACCAAAACGTACTCTAGTCCTTTCGGGTGAGGGGGTATATGGAAGTGATACTCTATCTCTGAGAACTCCTCGGGGATACCAAAGTGCATAGGTGCTGCCATCTAGGGGTTTGAAATGGTTATATAATAACCAGTTAGACAACGTCTCAACGAGTTCTACCCCTTAAGACTCGAGTAGGAAAGCAATACACTATGGGCTGCCTATGCACACACGGGTCAAAGGTCTTACCTTGGCCTTAGATTCCACCTACATATTAGCACAGTTCAAATAGGTACCTAATCAATTTATCACGAATCGATATCTCGATCAATCGATCTGGTCGATTACATGTCAACATGACCATCCCTTGGTCATTTCCATCCATACTATACAATTTTCCATATAGTATATCTATCTCTGATTGGAAACCGATTTTTAATTGTACCGTAATGACCTCTAAAGATGGACACGATCGAGTAGCCGATTTCTAGTCTAATTCTCGAGAATGATCAATTTTGAGAACAGCCCTACAGGCGTGTCAATGAAATGGCCAATTTATTTAGTAGATAATAGGACTAAAAATTCGGAATGTCACAACTCTTCCCCTCTTATAAAAATTTCTTCCTCGAAATTTAAACATTTACAAAACTTAGGCAAAAAGATGGGTTATAATTGTCTCATCGACTCTTCAGTCTCCCATGTTGTTCCTTTAGTACCGTGGTGTTGCCAGACCACTTTGACCAACAGAATGATCTTTGAACGTAGTACTTGCTCTTTACGGTCCATAATCTGAACCAGGCTTTCAACATATGACACACGGTCATCAACGTCCAATTCTTCAAAATTGAGCATGTGGGTCGGGTCAGGCTCGTACTTCCTTAACATCGACACATGAAAGATGTCGTGCACTTGCATCAATCTTAGCGGCATTGCAAGAAGATACGCTAAGGTCCCGATTCTCTCAAGAATCTCAAACGGACCTATGTACCTTGAACTCAGTTTGCCATTCCTTCCAAAGTGTGAAGTTCCTCTCAATGATGACACCTTTAGAAAAACGTGATCACCAATTTGGAATTCTAAAAGCCTTCGAAGCTTATCTGCGTAACTTTTCTGTCTACTCTGGGAGGTCTTTAATTTGCCTCTGATTAATGCCACAGCATCCACTAACTGCTGGACCAACTCTGGGCTTGTTATCTTCTCTTCCCTAACTTCATCCCAACATACTAGTGTTTTGTACACTCTGCCATACAACACGTCAAATGGAGCCATCTGGATGCTCTGTTGATAACTATTGTTGTAGGCAAATTTCACCAAGTGAAGCTGATCTTTTCAACTTCCTTTGAAGTCTAGTACACAAGCTCTCAGCATGTCCTCGAGG
Organism: Eucalyptus victrix; assembly: GCA_016097545.1. Taxonomy (NCBI): domain Eukaryota; kingdom Viridiplantae; phylum Streptophyta; class Magnoliopsida; order Myrtales; family Myrtaceae; genus Eucalyptus; species Eucalyptus victrix. The sequence continues at coordinate 24,717,654 of CM027839.1, read as the reverse complement.
GTCTAAATCATCCTCTTAGACTGGCCATCCGTCTGAGGATGATATGTTGTATTGTACTGAAGCTTTGTACCTAGAGCATTTTGCACGCTCTTCCAAAAAATGGCTATAAATCTTGGGTCTCGATCTCAGGTTATTGTAACTAGCACTCCATGCATTCATACTACCTGACGCACGTATAGGTCAGCATGTCTGTCCAAACTAAGATCCTTTCAAATTGCAATGAAGTGAGCCGACTTTGTTACCTGTCGACCACCACCCAAATTGAATCATTTCCTTTTTGACTCCTTGGTAGTCCAATCACGAAGTCCTTCGTGATGCGCTCCCATTTCCATTTCGGGATTGTGAGAGGTTGTAGAAGTCCTCCCAGCTTGCAATGTTGCGCTTTTACTTACTGACATGTCAAACACTTGGCAACATGTTTGGCGATGTTTGCCTTCATACCTGACCACCAATAGTGTTGATGCAGATTTTAATACACTTTGGTACTTCTAGGATTTATGCTGTAACTGTTACAATGGGCTTCTGACAAGATATCTTCTTTATGCTCCACATCGTCAGGTACAACCAAACGTCCTCAAAACCATAATGTTCCATCATCAGAAATCTGAAAGTCATCCTTTCTTTTCTTAATGTCCTCTTGAAGAATTTTCTGTACATCTGGATCTGTCGGTTGGAGTAATTTGATTCCGACCTGAACATCCGGTTGAATTCTAAGGGTGGCCATAAGACTTGAAAGGTGGCCTACCTCAAATTTGAATACCGAATCTCGAGCCCTCTTTATTAAGTTCCACTCTTTAATCAGTATATGTGCAACCGACGACTTTCGACTCAATGCATTGACGACCTTATTCGCCTTTCCAAGGTGATATAGAACATCACAGTTGTAGTCTTTCAGCAATTCCATCCATCGGTGCTATCTCATGTTCAACTCCTTATGAGAGAACATATATTTGAGGCTCTAATGGTTCGTGAAGATGTGGAATTTTTCCCCACACAGATAATGTCTTCAAATCTTCAAGGCAAAAATACTTGCCGCGAGTTCTAAGTCATGCGTTGGTTAGTTTTGTTCATGGGTCCTCAACTGACGTGAGGTGTATGCAGCAACTCTACCATGTTGCATCAACACGTAACCCAACCCACTAAAAGACACATCACTATAGATCTTGAATCCTTCGGGGCTAGATGGAATCATCAGCACAGGTGTGGTAGTTAGTTTTTCCTTCAGCTCTTGAAAACTACGCTCACACTTATTTGTCCATACGAATTTCTCGTCCTTCTTCAGGAGTTTTGCCAGAGGCAAAGCTAATGATGAAAACCCTTATACAAATCGTCTATAATACCTTGCCAAACCTAGAAAAATTCTGATCTATGTCACTGTAGTCGGTCTTGGCTAATTGATCACAGCTTCTAACTTGCTTGGGTCCATGGAGATCACATGTCCTAAGAAAGCAACACGAGTTAACCAAAACTTGGCGTACAACTAATGGACTCTCAGATTTTGTAACACCAATCTCAGGTGATTCTCGTGCTCTTTGTCACTCCTCGAGTATACTAGAATATCATTTATGAACACGATCACAAACCAATCTAAGTATTATCACAAACCAATCTAAGTATTCCTTGAATACTCTGTTCATCAAATCCATGAAAGTGGCTAGAGCATTCGTCAACCCGAATGACATCACTGTGAACTCATAGTGACCATACCAAGTACGAAATGCAGAATTGGGAATGTCCTCCTTCCTAATTCTTAGCTGATGATATCTCGTCCTTAAGTCAATCTTCGAGAATATAGATGCTCCTTGCAATTGATCGAACAGGTCATTGATCCTTGGGAGTGGATACTTATTCTTGATTGTTACCTGATTGAGTTGTTGATAATCGATGCACAGGCACAATGAACCATTTTTCTTCTTTACAAACAAAACTGGTGCTCCCCAAGGTGATGCACTATGAGGAATAAATCATTTATCCAATAATTCATGCATCTGCACCTTCAGTTCCTTCAAATCAGATAACACCATCCTATAAGGAGCCTTAAAGATTGGCTCTGTCCCAGGTGCTAACTTAATTACGAACTCAATTTCTCTTTCTGGTGGTAATCCTGGCAATTACTTTGGAAAGACATCTGGAAATTCTTGCACGACCGAAATGTCTTCCCTTTTCAGTTCCTCAACTGTCGTATCCACGACAGTTACCCGGTACCCTTGGCAACCCCCATCTAACAGACGAGTTACCTCTACTGACGAGATCAAGACAATCATGGGTCCTCCTCAATTCCCTACAAACTCGAAGCTTTCACCCTCTATCGGGTTAAACTAAATCGCTTTCTTGATAACAGTCCATTTTAGCTCTTTGCTTGGTGAGCCAGTCCATGCCAATTATTAAATCAAAATCATACATGGCTAGGACTAATAAATCTTTTTTCTCTGCTCGCTCACCAATCACTAACTTGCACCTCAAACAACTCAAAGCAACAATGACTTTATCTTTCAAGGGTGCGGATATACATATTGCCGACTCCAACAACATAGGACTGACTCCTATCAACTTAACATATTGCTTGGCAATGAAAGAGTGGGTTGCTCCGGGATCAAATAAAGCATAAGCGGAATGGTCATTTAGCGAAACCATACCTGTGACACCATCAGGCGCAGCTTCTGCCTGACCCTACGTGATAGCATAAATCATGCCCTGAACTAGAGGTCTCAATTGTCCTCCTTGTGGCATGTTCGGTGGGGCATACCCTCTTATCTGTCCCATCTATAGTGGTGGCGGTAGTTGCGGTTGTCCTCTTTGCTTCTGAGGATAATTTCTGGCTATGTGGCCTTGTTGGCCACATTCAAAACATGCACCTAATCTAAATGGGCACAATGTTGATCTATGACTTCTCCCATAGAAGCGATATGCTTCACCCCTATTGGGCTCAGACTTACTAAATCTACCCTTCTTGCTGGGCGGGCCTTGGAATCTATTTCCCATCATAGGTCTCTTTCCTTGGTGGATACTGTCCCTATGGGAGCTAAACCTTGATCCAGATGAGGCAGCTTGCTCATTCAATCCTCGCTCTATCATCTGAGCTCGACGATAAACCTCTTGATAAGTTGTCAAGTTCAATGGTTGTAGAGGCTGTTTGAACTCAGAATGAAGACCATTTCTGAATCTTCGAGCCTTCTCTTCTGGGTCCTCGACTAACTTGGGAGCATACTGTGAAACCTCCGTGAATATGACCCCGTATAGGTCAACCGACATCGTTCCTTGACAAAGCTGTTGGAACTCCTCCATCTTTTGTTCTTAGCCCATACCCGGAAAATATTGATCGTTGAAAGCCCTTAGAAAGATATCCCACATCAGGATCATTCCTTTAGGGAAGATCTTGTGCAGGTGGTGCCGCTCCACTTGTGCTAGCCTGAGCTGGCGCTCGGCCATAACTTCTTTGGGTACTGACCCTGGTCAACGCTCTACCTCGAGTCACGGCCCTACTGGCTCTCTTAGTAGGAGTTCTTGGCTCCTAATCGACCATAGTGTAGCTTTAATCTACTAACACCTACTTCTAATTCAACACCGAATTAGAAACTGAGCGATCTAAACAACAAGCAATTCTAGAACTCAGCTATCACAAACATGCACCAAGCATGAATTTTAAAGGCCTTTCCTATTACTATCCCATAGGTTATCGCACCTTATCACTCCAATGCATAACGACCATGCTCTGATACCACTAAAATGGGTTGTCACGCCTCGATCCTCGAACGCGTGCCCATCCCTCACTTGGTCGATTAATAGTGACGTCCCAGGACGCATCGCCGACCCATTCATTTTAATACGCATGCAGAAGCATATAATAAATTCTCAAAAGATAAGACAATAGGATGGAAAAGTAGGGTCATATTTTTCACAACTGAAAACCACAACCAAACTTTTATACACAGCGAACCACATAGTATATCTTACAATACTATTAACAGAAGCCCGAACTATCACACATCAATCCAGAACTTAAGGTTTGCAAAATAGGATGGGGTCTCAATCCTCATTCGGGTCATATTTTGGATGCCCCTCTGATCATCTTCTTCTTCTTCTTCCTCTTCTTCTTCAAGGTCTTCAAGCTCCTCGTCAGGCTCACCCTCGGGCTCATCCTCCTACCACTCCTCCTGCTCTACCATCTCCCCTTCTTCTTCACTCCAATTTGCGTCATCGACTAAGTACACGGGAGTACGAGCATCGTCCTCTTCCTTAGGGTCATTTGCATCCACTATCGAACCATCCTTATGCTCTGTTGTACCCTCTTCAAATGCCTCTTCCAACACATACTAAGGTACGTCACCTTCCGGGATAGGACATTCTCTCCGCCCATCGAAGTATTCATGATACCATGATCAATACTCGTGGGGCCTCAAGGTGTCTACACCCACGTCAACCTAGATTGTCGACTTAACCAAATCATACTCTAGTCCTTCCGGGTGAGGGTGTATATGGAAGTGGTACTCTATCTTTAAGATCTCCTCGGGGATACCAAAGGGAATAAGAGGATGAGGAGGTGGAGGTACTGCCATCTAGGGGCCTTAAATGGTTATATAATAACCAATGAGACAACATCTCAGCGAGTTCTATCCCTTAAGACTCAATTAAGAAACCAATACACTATGGGCTACCTCTGCACACACGGGTCAAAGGTCTTACCTTGGCCTCAGATTCCACTGCATATTAGCATAGTTTAAATAGGCACCCAATGAATTTATAATGGATCAATACCTCGATCAATCGACCTAGTCGATTACATATCAACATGACCATCCCTCAGTTATTTCCATCCATACTATTCCATTTTCCATATAATATATTTAGTCACCGAGCCACGTGCATTTTCTAAGGCGACTTATTCGCCAAGGTGATGTACTTAATCACCGAGCCACGTGCATTCTCTAAGGTAACATATTTGCCAATGCAACATACTAAACACTGACCCCCGTGCATTCTCTAAGGTGACTTATTCACCAAGGTGACGTACTGATCACCAAGCCACGTGCATTCTCTAAGGTGACTTATTCACCAAGGTGACGTACTGACCGCCGAGCCACGTGTCTTTTCCAGGTGATGTATATAATCAACGATTCACATGCATTCTCTAAGGCATCCTATACACCAAGGCGACCTATTTGGTCACCGAGCCACGTCATACAACATTCTTTCTCACTTTTATCATACCCAATAAAATATCGTGCGTGGGCAAACGGTCATCCTTAGCCAAAATATGATAATTTCCTTTCTATAAATCTCACCATTTTCTGTGGTTCACCAAAACATTTTTGGCACTGTTAACCGATGCCCGGTTATTTTTCAGTTGATATCTCAAAATTATTTAATTTAGGAACAAATCCTAAATTTACAAATAATTCATTTCAGCTCAAAATAAAGCTCAATTAAATAAATAATTTGCACCATGATAATCAGCATAAAATTCCGGTCATCGACCATCCCGGTCTAATTTTTGGAAATTAATTAATTTTGAAAATTAATTAAATAAATACTAAAAATCCAAGTTAGGTCTGTAATGCCTAATTGGAAGCCAAGACGGACCCGGAAAAAATGTTGAGACTCGTTTAATAAATAATATGACTTGTCTACTTGCTAATTACACTAGCAATTCTCCTAACATGCATATATAAATCCCTAATTTAACTATCATAATCTAAGCTACCCACCTAATTGCACTTAATTAAATATAATCAACTTCTAAGCATCATTAGTTTACTCATTAAGGCTTAGTGAGTAAAACTCACTCGTCTAACAGTCCGTTCGAATCGAAACGTCGGGGATGTCGTGGGGGACGTTTTTCTCCAAAGTGGGCCTAAGATTTGGGGCCCGGAAGCACCTCAAATTGAAATTGGAAGTGACTGTGAAACCCACAAAAAATCTTGCTGATCTTGGCTGGAAATGGCTGCAAAACAGAAGCACACAACCATGGCTAGGGCGGCAAGGCTCAGGGGAAGTAATAGGGATGATCTTAGGTTCAAACCAACGGCTTGGGAGGCTTCCTTAGCCACTTGCAACATTGAACATAGTCTGGAATGGCTAGACAGAGGGCTGGACAACCACAGCTGGGTGGATAGGGGCAGACGGCACACAGGTGACGCATGGCTGCAAGCTCGAACACGGGGAGGGTGACTGGCGGTGGTGGCTGCATGTGACGGTAGTCCAGGCGGTCCGTCAACTTGCTGTTGGTCTTCCTTGGCTGTTGGTCAAAAATAGAGAGGGGAGAGGAGGGTTTAGCCGGTGGATAAGAGAGAGAGAGGGAGAAGATAGAGATGAGGGAGAGATGGAGGGTCCCATTGGCCTTATTTTCCACACCTTTGTCCCCTCATTTTCTTGTCCATGAAGCCAGCATCCATTGGCTGTAATTGAGCCACACATGCACTCCATACTACCCTTGGAATGGTGCATTTGGCTAGGGGGAAGGGGGAGCTACGAATTTGGCACCAATTGGCTACAATTGGATACTTGGTCTACTTCTATTCCACCTCAATTGGCCCCCATAAATTCAATTAGTACCTCAATGCCTCAATTGACATTTTTCCTCACCCAAGAATCTATTTTGCATCTCAAAGTCGTAACCAAAAATAATCCTCAGCCTTGTTTGAACAAAAACGGTCGTAAACGGACTCTTTCCCAAAAAGTCTCGATTTGCAGAAAAATCTTCTGAGACCGAGTCGACACTCCTATAATTTATTGTGACATGACAGGAATTTCAATTTCTGAAATCGGACTCGAATTCGTTGTTAATTTCCACTTTGTGTGTTTTTAGCGTGACCTAGGCCACCATGTAACTTTCATAAATTTTTAAGTGCAAATGACCCATGGTCGATTTTCTTCGAGTTACAATGAACCTAATTGACACATCGGCGACTCTCGGTTGTCATGAAATTCTCAAGGATTCAAATACGGACACAGAATACCAAAACATTAAGAAAGTCAATCTAGTGCCGGTTGACGAGAATTTTCCAATTTAGTGGTGTCACCCATGATTAGCCACACATCTTAGTTGAGCCAGTTTATCTCTGATTTCAAATCGATTTTTAACTATGCCGTAATGACCTCTAAAGATGAACACGGTCGACTAGCCGATTTCTAGTCAAATTCTTAAGTCTTTTCTCTTAAAATTTCATAATGAATTCTCCGGATAGCCTAGTTATCTCGAGAATAATCAGTTCTGAGAATAGCCCTACTGGGCGCGTCCATGAAATACCTCCGATTTATTCAAGTAGAAAAAAAGACTGAAAATGGGATGTCACATAGGGTGCTTTGGTCCCCCTTTTTTTTCTAAAAAAAAAAAGGAAGAAGTCAAGGTAGTCTTTTTTTAGCTTTTTTTTTCAAGTTTAGCTATTATTTAAATTGGAACATTGGATGTCGATGTTCATTCTATGAATATTTTAGGCATTATCTGTAGGGTTTTAGCCAAAATTACTATAATTAATAATTTAATCCTTGAGACGTCGGATCCTTTTTTTTTAATTATATTGATTTTTTGGGCATTTTGATAGTATTTTAACTTATTAAATCATTATAATTGTTAATTTGATCCTTAAGACTTCAAATCAAACTTTTAATTATTTTGAACTTTCTTATATGTTGTAATGTTTAGGGTTAAAATAATCGTTAATTTAATCTGTGAGAAACCGGTTTATTTTTGTGTTTATTTTAATCCTTTATTTGATGAATATCTTGAGTGGTTTAGATATAACATTTATCCAGTAATTCTTATCTCGAAAAATACTAAAAAAAAATCAAATCTTGCATCGCAATATGCTGGTTTTGTAAACTAGGATTGCATTTTTAGATTGCACGTTTAGATAATTTTTGGAATAGATTAGGATTAGATCTTAATAATTTTTTTTATAGATGGGGTCTTAGATAATGTCTGCACATTTTAAAAACCTCATTTAAAAAAGAAAATTCTAAGGTAGGATAGGGTTTAAGTCAAATGAACCCCTTAAGCATATTAGAAAATTATTCTTTCTAGACAATTTAATTAGATTTTTTGTATTATGAATTTTAATAAAAAATTAAAAAAATGTTAGGTGCATGTCAAATAGTTTGCATGTTAGGTTCATTTAATTAAAAATTGCTTGTTAGTAAAATTAGGCCATGTAGTTTGAGCGCATGTTTTATGGTAAAATTCTAATTTCAAGATAAAGAAAATCCAAAAAAAAAAAAATTGCTTGCTTTGTGTGTTTAATTATTTCGAAGCAATTTATTTGATTCGTTGAGTGTTCAATAATGGCTGAGCACCCATGTGATCACCTTATTGCATGATAGTAATTTAGGTTAAAATTAATCCAAATTGCTTGCAAAGACATTTTTGAAAATAAAAAGAAATGGTACCGAAAGGGCATTAGAGAAGTCTAGTGTAACCAAGTCCCCTTATCCAAAGTCTCCTGTTCGTAGGAGTAAAATAATTCTCGCATTATTTTACTTAAGTATCTAATCGACCTACCATAAACTGATTAGTTGTGACTCCTAGATAAAATTCATTTGCATGCTAAAAACTTGAACCTAAGTCGCGAATTGGTATGGGCTTGGGAGAGCCCGAGCTAAGTCTAGGCTTAGCAATCCATTAGCTGAACCCTTAGGTGGTCCAATCCACTTTGGGGAGGTTGCGACATTTACTTAATTTAATCATTATTTATCTAATTAATTGCAAGTAGGGTAATTGGTGATGGATTAATCGTTTCGTAGAATTTTACGATCGTTTCCTCAGATGAAATTATGCGTGATTTTGAGCATTTGCATGTGTGATATTCTAACATTGATTGCTTGATGGTAGGTCTGATTTTTATTGCAAAAGATGGCTTTGTAGATTATTAAATGGAAAATAACGAGGTGTCGGGTTTGGACACCAAAACTTATTTGCTCAATAAAGCAATGAGGTTTTAAATTAGATGTATGCAAAGTTTGACGGATTAATTTCAAGTACACAATCCTATACAAATTTCTTTCCAAAAGTTTTAAAGGAAAAAAAAAAGGGTTAACCAAGTTTATTTTCAAAAGGGGTGGTTGGGCAAGAAAATGGAAAACAAATGAGGTGTCAGGTTTGGACACCAAATTTTATGTGCTCAATAAAACAATGAGGTTTTAAAGTAGAAGTGTGCAAAGTTTGACAGGTTGATTTTGAATACGTGACCCTGAACGAATTTCTTTCTGAAAGTTTTAAAGAAAAAAAGATAGTGACAAGTTGTTATTTGAAAAGGGATTTTGGTGTTCTTGGCTAAATAATGGTAATAAAATCTAGATTGGTTGATGATGTGCTTGAGTGATCACGTAATTGAACCCGTCACCCAATGGGAGTTTGGGCAGGGGTCCAGAAGCCGAGTGGCGGTTGAGGCTGGACTAATGCTCCTTATTGGAATACTATCTTGAGGCATATGCATACGCAGGATGATGCCGCACCCGATGGGGCGAGATGATGCCCGATTATGCTGGAAGACCACCGACTCTTGTGTTGGCTGTGGCCCGAGGGGTCGTAATAATTGGAACACATGTGTCGACAATGCGCGTGAAATTATTTAAGCACATTATACTATTATTGTTGTACGAAACGTGCTAATGTGCAAGGATGTGTCGAGGTGAGGTGAGTTTATGATTGGCGCGTGCTTAGGCCGCCTTCGAGCCAAATTCACGTCTTAATCGAGGTTTAGGCTGTTGACTCACTAAGATTTGTCTCACCTCGTCATGGTTAAACATTTTCAAGTCCGAAGAATGGAGGTTTGCCCCGTGCATTTTGGGGTCCCATGGGATATAGAGGTAGAGACTACTATATATCTTATCCTTGGGACCAACCATTGTCGTGAGTTGGCAGTGACGATGGTTGGGGTGGATGAGGGTTGCGTGAATATGGTGCCTGACTACTTTAAGGCATGGTTTATTAAGGAGAGGGTCCACTTCAGGGTTTTGATGAATTGCTCGTCAGAAATAAGGATGGCAAGAAGGTCAGCCCATGGATATCGACATCCCTGATGGTGTCGTGGTGAATCCAAATCCCGAGTCGGAGGGGTCCGGGGTGTAGGTCACCTAAGAGTTCCTTTATGAGGTAGACTTGTATATATTGGACTCCTCGAGTTAACCTGTTGGTATATAAATCGTAGTTTGTGAAAAAGTGTTGTGGTGCTTTTACTATCCCTATTGACTGAGGGTTTATTTAATTTGCTTCCGCATGCGTTTGATCGGAAGATAAAAAGAGTGGGTTAGCGACACGTCTTGGGACGTCACATTTTTAATCGACCACGGAGGGATGTTCGTGTACTTGGGGTTCGGGGCGCGACAGAATGTATGGTCCTAGAACCACAAATTTTTGTAATGGATTTTTGAAATTATTTGTTTTAGATGATTGCATGAGGCATTGAAATTCGCTCAGGTGAGAGAAGAACCAGGCTCTCAAAATTTCCTAGGAAGCCTGCATGATTTTTTCCGTGTTTTCTTTGAAACGATTAGGGGATAAGAATGTTTCGGCTAAAATCATGTTGATATAATTTTGCCCCCTTGAGATCTGATCAATTACCCATTCCATTGAGAGACTCATGATGTCACTTTGATGGGGGAAAATGATGAATCCAAAAAAGGTTAGGAGGAAAATCTCACTTTTTTTAGTCATGGGTTGATTTTCAAAATGAGCAGCCAAAAAAGGTAGTGGGCAGGTATTATGGTTGGTTTCGAGAATTTGCCTCATAAGATGGATTTCAGTTCTTAAAAGTCACACTAACCCATGCAGCGGGTTAATGCTTGTTGGTGGCCTAAAAAGCTTATTCTCGAGAGGCATTCCAGTGATGATGTTGTATTCTTCCAAAGTTGGGGTTAGCTCAAGCCCACCAAACATAAAAGTGGATGTCCTCGGGCACCAGAAATGTGCTATTGCCTGTGGGATTTCAAGATGAATAGGGATTTAGAACAACAATAGGAGATGACCGACTTTGGCTTTTATGCGCTCTTGGGCAAATTAGTCCACTTGACCTCACCAGCTGAAGAGCTCTGCTTTGGGGGCAAGAATAAACTGGATATCATCTCCTCCCATCGCATATAAACTTGGATTTGAAATACCTACCTAAATTGCCATGGGCCAATAAAAAAAAAAGGTCTGAGTAAAAAAGTAAAGAAATAACTTTGCTTTTAAAGAAAATGGCAAGTACAGATACATGTGCATGATACGTGTGGCTCGATGTTTAGCTAAGAATGTTTTGAGAAATTAAGAGGGTGTTTGCCCATTGCAGTCTCGCATTGGCATTATACCCTTTTAAACTCGGTTCTATTTAAAGAAATTCGGGAAAAATAAAGGCAACCTCTATATCACAGTCTTGCGTTCAAGGCCGTATCTTTTTTAACACTATTATAAATATCCAATGCCGGGTTGTATGTGCCACGTGCAGTGCTAAAACATTAAAATATACATAGCAGTTTATAATCACAAAACATTTTATTTTAACAAAATTAAAACTAATTTCTAAGCTACTAACCCGCATGAAAAAAAAAACAAGTTAGTAAAGCATTTAAATAAGATAAAAAAGGCTTAAGTTCTCAAAAAAAGTCCCCATGGAGTTGCCAAGCTGTCGTGACCGTTTCTTTCTTTGGCGCCCTTGATTAAGGATGCCTGCGAAGGCTAATGGTTCGGCTAGGTCTATTAGGCTTAGCCTAGGCTCTCCCAAGCCCACAATTTACAACTTAATGGTTTGATATTTTAACCTATAAGTTAATTTTAAAAATGAGTTACCACTAATCAATTTAGGGTAGGTCGATTAGAGACCCAAGCGAAATATTGGAAGGAATATTTGCTCCTGCGCAACCAAAGAAACTAGGTCGAAGACTTGATTACACTAGTTAATCACTAATTCCCCTTTGGTACCTAATCTTATTAAAACCCTAAGGCTTTTTGGATTTTTAAGGGATTTTCCATGTATTTGTGGAGGAAAAACATTTTTTGGTCTTTTTCTTTTTTTTTTAACATAAAAAGGCATTTTTTTTGGATTTGTTGATCTTTTTCTAAAAATATTAATCACTTTTGGTTTTTTTTTTCTGATTTTTTAGGCTTTTTTTTTTGGACTTTTTGGGACAGCATGGGATATTTTCGATTTTTTAATTTTTTTTTAAAATAAATTATTTTTAAAGTTTTAATTTTTGATTAGAATATTATTTACTTATTTTATTTTATCATAATATATAAAAAATGACCCGGTCGGATCCTCGGGTTAGGATCGGCCGAATCGTTGGCGATTAGCTCGACTAGGCCCGAAGCGCGAGCTCGGCCTAGATCCCTTTTTCTCCTTTTCTTTTGATCATCTAAGCCCACAAAGCGACACAGTCCCATATATGCACAAAATCAATCCACATACGATTGGGCCTAGTGGACCCGAATGGGAGAAACCCTACCCGATAAGGGGCTTTTGCCTGACCCGGCTCCCGACCGCAAACCTATTCGCCCCCTTTCATCACGCTTCTGCAGCGTCCGATAGAGACGGCGGCGACGAATAACGATGGCTGATTTGGGGCTTGGTCTTAATGGTAGGGACGTTGGTGTTGGAACGGTGGCGGTGTGGGAGCAATGGCAGCCCAGCACAGCAGGGGTCGTGGCTGGTCGTTGGGGACGACGTTGCGGAGCTGAGCAGTGACGGCATGGGGAGCAGTGGCAACCTAGCATGGCAGGCGACGGTGAAGCAGCAATGGATGGCATCAAGGGACAGCGGCGCGAGGCTTGGCGAGATTAATGAGGCGAGGATTCAAACAAGTGTCTTTAGTGGCTGAGGCACGGCGACGTCGAGGAGTGGAGCCACGTTACAAGGGAATGCTAGCGTCCACTACTGGTGTCGGATTGACGTGCTCAGACCAGCAGGAGTTGCAACGAATCGACGGGGCTACGATTGGTAGTGCTGTGGTAGAGATAGGCGGCAAGGGTTAGCTCAGGGACAACGTCGGTCAGTAGCGATGTGGTAGAGGTCTATCAGAGGTGCGAATTTTTCTACATTTCGCCCAGATCTTGCCCTATTTTTACAGATCCGACCCCTCAGCACCCAGATCTAACCCCCCCTTTTTTTGGACGACCTTAGATCTCCGGCTTCTCGCCCTAGGGCCTCCTCTGAAGTCTCTCGGGGGAGGATCTCAAAGCTTGCTACCGGTGATCCCACTCGACTTATCGTTTGGCTTTCCCTCGATGCCTTATTTATAGGCGAGGGGAAAGCTGGTCGACGGAGGTTCAGCCGCTGGTCCTTCGCACATTGAGCGGCAGCCACCAGCCGAACCAGCATCCCACCCATCGAGGTGGCTCTAGTTAGGCTGCCTTGCATTGAAGACTCATCTCCTCCTTCATTTCGGCGTCTAGTGTGTCCGGCCTTCAACATATGCTACATATCTAAATGGGGAAGAAGACGAAGGGAGGAAGAAGACAAGCAGGAAAAGGGGCCGGGTTAGAGGGGAAGGGCCAAGCTAGGCCCTAGGGGCCTGCATGAGGGTTAACAAAAAGGAGAAGGGGCTAGGCTTAAAGGCCTAGCCCCCTTCGGTTGCTGCTTCTTTTTGCTTTTATTTTTTAGGTGATTATTATTATTAAATTATCTAAAAAAAGGCGAAAAAAGAAAAAAATAGAGATAAATGGATGTGAAAAGAAATTAAGGCCTAATTAAAAGGACCTAGCAAAGATTTAGGTGTCAACAACTCTTAGGACAAAATTGGGTCCTCGTGCTCTTAAGAGCGTCTTTATTTAACATCCTACTCTTCGAAAGAGATATATGGTTCTTGATCCATCTACTGGAAGATTCTTCATTAGCATATCAACAAAACAATCCTTCTACATCTCATCGTCCTTTTTTAAGCGAAGATGATCCGCTATAGGAACTAGTGATTATGCTTCCGCAAGTGATGCCTATGGCATCTTCTGATAATAATGTAAGACTTGCATTAGATATGGATAATGAAGCACCTGGTCATCTATTGCCAGCACTATCTGAGAGACATGGAATTTTGGGATCACCTATTTCAGTAGGTAGTCCTTCTACCAGCTCACATAATGATGTTCCATCTATACTAGTTAATCCTCAGCATTTAGGACACACAACCCAACTACCGATGTGGACAACAGATTTTATTTATTCCTCCTTGGACAAAACTGGTACATTATATCCTATCTCTTCTTATTTAGTTTTACTCATCTCTCATTCAAACATAGGTACTGTATTAGTAGAATTTCTGAGCAATAGGAACCCTCATCTTATGATGAGGATGTTGAGGATCCTTGCTGGCAACAAGCAATGAAAGATGAATTAGGAGCTCTGATAGAAAATAAAACTCGGGATATTGTTCGGTTACATCCCCATCAAAAACCCATAGGATGCAAATGGGTGTACAAAATCAAATGCAAATGGGTCAATTGAACCTTATAAAGCTAGGTTAGTCGCATAGGGATTCGCACAAAGGGAAGGATTTGACTATACAAAAACTCTCTCTCGTTGCAAAAGAAGTCTTAGTGTAGTCTTATCTTTTCGTTGTATCTATCCGTGATTGACCCCTTCATCAAATGAATGCTCATAATATTTTCTTCATGGCGATCTTGAAGAAGAAATTTAAATGGATCTTCCATTGGGATTTCGTAGACAAAGGGAGGATAGCATATGTTGTCTTCATAAATCCCTGTATGGACTCAAATAGGCTTTTCATTAATGGTATGCAAAGCTTTAGTAATCCTAGCACAAATATGTCTTATTCACATGGAGACAAGTTAAATCGTCATTCTACTAGCTTATATATGTTGACAATATACTCATTATGGGAAACAATGCATCCGTCATTGAGAATTTTAAGAAATATTTGCATTCTATATTTCATATTAAAGATTTAGGATTTCCCAAATGCTTCCTTGGGATAGAAATTGCATGGTCAAATAAGGGCATCTATCTTAGCTAATGCAAATTTGTCTTTGAAATTATATCAGAAACAAAATTGTTGGAATCTAAACCAGCTATTATTCCAATCGAATAGAATATCAAGTTGACAATAGCTAAATATGACAAAAAATTGTCGGCCATGAACATGGATCCTTTGCTTAAAGATCCTCTGCTATGCGGTACAAATTCTCAGGCAATTTATGCACACCCCAAAACACTCGCATGAATGCAGCATTGAAGGTTATAAAATACTTGAAGGTCTTGGATTAGGAATATTGCTATCTCGGGACAACAATATGGAGATGACAACATACTGTGACACGGATTATGCTACTTGCCCCATGAGTAGAAGATTTGTTACGAGTTTTTGTATAAAATTAGGAGATTCTTTACTTTCTTGGAAAACTGATTGGATTGTATAGGAGTGGCTATGAGCTGGCCGGCCTTTGGCTGCTATTGTGACTGTCTTCGAAGGCTGTGAGTCCTTTTGTTTTGAAGCGTTTGGTGAGTAAAAATTGCTGCAATTGTTAGACGATGGATGGTGGTGTCAAACCTAGGTCCGACGGTGGTGGCTAGCCGAGTGGAGTTCGAGCCCTTGATTGGGGTTGGTCGAGGTAATGCCGGTGTAGGCATGAGCTTTTGTTAAGACAAGTGGTGTTAGTTGTCTCGGTCGGCTTTTTTGAACCACGAGGAGTAGCAGCATGAGTCGGTTTGGAATTAGCTCATCCAAGTCGAGCGTGAGGGCTAGCTAAGTTTTGAGGGTTTGGTCCTTGGGCTAGAGTCAAACCAAAATAATGGGCTAGCTTTGATTAGCTTAATCTGTGTGTTGGGCTTTGTTTTTGTTTCTCTTTTTTTTTTTTTTTTTGAGGATGCGGCTAGACCGAGCCCATTCGTTGAGCCTGGTCCAGCTAAGGACCGGGCGGTGGGCCCGGGTTAGATGCGTAGATCTAAATTGTGTCTATTTATATTATAATAATATTATTTTAATATGAAAAATGTATTTTAAAAAATAATTTTTTTTTAAATTCAGAAATTAGGAAAAAGCTAGAAGAAATAGCTTTTCGGTAGTCTTCAAAGAAAAATGCATGAAAAATCCTTTAAAAAAATCAAATCTCAAGGTTTAAATAAGATTGGGTCTTGAAAGCACAATAACCGATTAATTAGTGTAATCAAGTCCTGAATCTTAATTTCTCTCGTTGTGCGAAGTAAAATATATCTCCCAATATTTTACTTAGGTTTCTAATTAATCCACCACAAATCAATTAGTGGCAACTCCTAAATGAAAATGACTTGTAGATTAAAAATGGGATCATAAGTCATGAATTGGTGGGCTTGGGAGAGCCCGTATGAAGCCTAGACTTAGTGCTTACCATTAACCTCTGTGCTCGGGAGGGTTTGAAGAGCTCACAAAGCCAGTTCTCACTAAAACCTTATTATCTTCCTCTTTTGAAAAAAACCATATTCATGAAATATGTATGATTTCATAGATTACTGTCACAACCTAAAATTTGATGGTAAGACTTAGAGGTAGGTCTTTCACTCATATGTGGAGATTGGAGTGTCAAAAACACCTCTCACCACTATCCATTATTTAAGTCATTAATTCTATTTGTCATAAGGGAATTAGCATAGCAATCCACCATCATGACCCTCTATTAACATTTTAGTTTGAATAAAACCTAGATTTGAAAGATCTTAAAAAGAATTGAAGAGTAGAAACCTCACTTGAAGCTTGGAGTTGATCAGTACTTCCAGCATAAGAGAAACATGGAAACCATATAAGAGCGCTTACAATTAAACTGGGGATTGGAAGTGATGTTAATTTAATATTCACTTAGCAAAGTGTTGATATATCCCAAAGAAAGAAATGCCATGATATGTAGGAAGGAAGTCGACAGAAGACGACTTACCTAATTCTGATGCATAGTCAACAATTTACCCGACAACGAACGTTGAATTGTCGATGAATCACGAACAAAAATACTTCACGTTTGTCTGAATGTAGTCACGAGGAAAACATCCGATTTTCACAACGTAAATGTCAATTGTTCTTGTAAAGGAGAAATGGTACGCCTTTTTTTTTTCTTTTGATGGAAATGGGACAAGAAAAGGAGAGGAATTTCTAAGTGTACGTTCTGTCAATCTTGCCAACAGTTATCTTCAAAATACTTTTATACAACTCCCTCATACCCTTTCAAATGGTGTCTTTTCATTTTAGCATATTAAAACGAAATGGTGCGTTCTTAGCACACCCCATCATGGACGTACTAATTAAGTACAACTTCTCCCACTTGGACATGATAGGCTTGATAGCACTTTATTAGAATATAAGGCATTCAATATTCATCATCTTTACAAAACAATTTATACTAGCAAGTAAACCGTGCGACCAATGAGTACACTTGCGCTTAGGAGCTCAAATTATGCACCTGTTAGGGATGACATAATGGCTACAACCTTAAAAAGAAATAAACAATTTATGTCTCAGACATATTTTGTTACATCAATCCAAGTATACCTATCCCTTAAAGGCTATACTTGACTATTCTTAAAAAAAAAAACCACGTATTTACAATTATATTTGCAACCACATATGGTGATATAATTGGTCGACTAATAAATACGTTTGATAGATGTAAAACAACAATAATCTTCCTTCGCACTCATGTCTCTCTCTATTTTAAAACAACTACTTTCCTAGACACGTTCCATAAAGCCATATCTATTCATGATCGCCGGTAACATGCTAAAGTAACAACATTGATATTTCACTTTGAGAACATAGTTAGAAATAACATAGGGCACAAAATGAGGTAAATTATAAATTACCTCAACGGCTCACACGGTGAGTAAATAGGGCTAATCACTCATCTTCCCTTGTCGGTTGTACAATACACATGTAGTATGAATTATATGCTATAGTGGATTTCTCTTTCCAAAAGAGCTTATATCATTTATTAAATATATCCACTATACGAATCTTAGCCTCACGCGGTTCTCACGTACTCATGTTTAGCTTGATAACTCTATTAGCTTGCTTTCTATAGCACCCAATTAAGTACTCGCATCCGGCATCTTTCATGCATACATGATTGTGGGACTATCATGTTCGGTCTTATTATGAACAAATCACAAACCTCATCTTGACTCCAATCAATGCAACATATTATTTTATGTACTAAACTAGCTTTTCAGCATTCATTTGTATATAACGTCTCATCTTAACGTGCTAACTATAGCACTTGAGGTGATTGCTCGTGTGAGTGAGCCAATCATTGCTTGCGGACATACTTTTCAATAATATATGTGTGTATGCGACAGTCTTATAATGGATTTATATTTATTAATAAAACATCAAGTCACTAATATACAAACAAGTACAATACATATGTTCACATATACATAAACCAATGATCCTCTACAATAACACATCACGTTCTACACAATCCTAGTGACATCCTGTGGGTCAAGAATATGTCTCTAGGAACAGCTTTCATAAATGGATCATCAACCATTCTATTGGTTGAAATGTATTGTAGGATCACTTCTTTCTGCACTGTTATATCCCTTCTGAAGTTGTTCTTTATGTCAATGTGCTTCGTCATTCCATGATACTTGGGATCCTTCACATAGGCAATGGCTGCTTGACTATCGCAATAAACTATCACTGGTCTTGGAACCTCAGTGACAGTGGCTAAATTTTCCAAGAAATATTTTAGCCATACTGCTTCTTACACTGTGGCAGAATACATCAAACTTCTGACAGCACTAGCGTAAGGAACAATTTCCATTAATTTATTTTCTTCTAGAGTCTTATGACACATCTCAATACTTAGGCCTTCACCTTGCATGTCAAGGCTATCAATGGGATTACAGTGCCGCATATTGAAACGTTCATGAATCTTCATTATATAAGACTCTTGTGACATCCCAAATTTCTGATTCTGTTTTCAATTAAATAAGTCGGGCTTTTTATGGACACGCTTGTAGTTCTATTCTTCGAGCTGATCACTCATGAGATAACTAATGTATCAAGTGAGGCCGTGAAGGAATCTAAACGTAATAGACTTGAGAATTCGACCAGGAATCGACTATTCAACCGTGCTAATTTGTAAGGATCATCACGGCAATGTCAGAATCGATCAGAGATTAGAGATAGGTCGATTCGACTAAGATATGTGATTAGAGTGTGGGTGATTCCACCTGATTTCAATATTCTCGTCGATCGGCACCGGACCAAATTTTCTATTGTTTTCGGCACCCTATCCTCGTATTTTAAACTTCAAGATTTTCATGACAACTGAGAGTCACCAATGAGTCGAAGGTGTACATTGTGGATTGAAAATAATCGACCACGGGTCAATTGCACTAAAAATTCCTATAAACTACTTGTTAGGCTAGGATGCGCTTAAATCGCGCTAGATTTAAATTAATTGCGAATTTAAACCCGATTTTAGAAATTGAAAATTCTGTCATGTCACAATTCATTTTAGGAACGTCGACTCATCCTCAGAATATTTTTCTGCAAATTGAGATTTTTGGCGGAAAAGCAAAGTAAAGCCGTTTTTTGATCGGGAAAGTCAGAGGACCGTTTTTTATCGTATCTTTGGCCCTCAAGTTGGATCAATTGATGGGAAAGATCATGAGATGGACGAGGACACCTTGGCTGATTTGTTTGGACTTCAATTGGATTGATTTAAAGTGGAATTGATTGGGATTGAAGGCCAATTGTACAAAATTCGTATGCCATGGGGGGAGGAACATTTTGGACCATTTAACAAGCTTCTTGAGGAAGCCAAGGAGTGGAAAATGGCTGAGGGCGAGGGCTATAACTGGTGGGGCATGTGTGAGGAGAATTGGACAAGTGTTGAGGCTTGAAGGCCACCTTCGGGTCCCCTTGCTTCAGCAGCTTCTTCTCCCTCATCCAGCCCACCTTTCTCAATTGTTGTGCTTGTTGGAGAGCTTAAGAAACTAGAGGAAAGCTAGTAGTAGCTAGCCGAAGCTCCTTGCCGCCCGTCGAGAGCCGCTGAACACCGTCTGACCGCCTGCCGAGCCAGCAAACCGCGATCGCTCGCCGTCTAGTAACATGCTTGTTTGCGCGTCACTACCACTTACACTCGCCACCCACGCCCTGCTCGCCTTCTACTGGAACTGTCCTAATCGCCATAAGCCACCATCGACCTCCTCAACCATCCGTCCAAGCCGCCTAGTCTCGCCGTGCCCGTTTCCAACAATTAGTCCCCTTCGGTTCCAGCTTGTTCGGCCAAGAACAGAAGCTGAAGCTAGCAAGGGCTTTCGGTCTTCGAGGCCCATTTTAGGTGTCTTCCCGGCTTGGTTGGTGTCACCGCTTCGAGGTTTATCGCTCACCTTGGTGTTGCCATTGCCATGGACTCACCGGAACGCTAAACCAATGAGTTTACTCACTAAACTCTGCTTAGGGAGTTAATGATGCTTAAGGGGTATTTAGATTAGATTAGTTAAATGTGGAATAGATTAAGAAATTTGATTAGTTTAGTCGGTGGATTAATTAGCCTAATTAGGAGGTAAGATTAATGTAATCTTAATTAGGAATTTATTAATTATTTGCATTTTTAAATTATTGAGTAATTATTTAATTAATTATTTAATTATTTTTTATTTAAATATTTAATTATAATATTTTCGAAATTTATTTAATTATTGAATAATTCCAAAAAATTTGTTGGGAAGGCGGTCATCGATTTTTGTGCTAATTGCAATGGTGTGTTTAGATTATGCAATTGAATGCTATATTATGCAATTTGAGTGAAAATGGTGATTTTGGATAATTATTCCAAAATTGTGAAATGTTGATATTTTATTTATAAATCTCGGGTGTCGATTTTAGGCATCGCAATAATCAGCTTTGGTGAGCTATAATATACATATATCAGCTTTGGTGACCAATATTAATGAATCTTGGCTTGGGTGAGCGATAATCGAATTGAGTCGATTGAATGGATTGATGGTTTGGTTGTATCAATTGATTGATTGAGATTTGAATTTTACTACTTTGCAGGAAGGAACCGAGGCAAGGTAAGTCTTCTGACTTATGTGATTAGGCCTTTAGGCATATTTCCTACCTAGTCGAAGTTTAGGGGGTGAACTTGCTGAAACATTATTTCACACCGTCATGGGCTTAACATTTTCAGGTCCTTAGATGGCAGATCCTCCAAAGCGTTTTGGTAGGCCGATGAAGGTCATTAAGCGGGTTTATAACTACGCCGATCTTGGAAGTCATTGGGTCAATGAACTTGTGGTGACCACCATCTTGGTCAAAGAGAACCTACCTTATAAGGTCCCTCATCGATACGAAGCGTGGTTTTGCTACAAACCCAATGGATTCCCAGTGGGTCCCCTTAAGTGTTTTGAGATCCCCACTGGGATAATAGATGCCACTCTAGGGGAGAGTGCGGTTGATCCTCCAAATGGTTTGGTGGGGAACCCGACACCCTCGGTGCTTGTGGAAACTAAAGAATTGGCGAATGAATCCGATTAGCTGGTCATAGGATAGCTATGTTTTGAGGACTGATCTTTTATAGATCTTTTGTTGATAGACTAGTACTATGAATAAACTAGTCTGTTGTGTATAAAGGTGTGTGGTTTTGTTTTGAAAGTGTGGTCCTGCTTTTCTATCCCAATTGAGTTTTGTCTAAGGATTATTTATTCGCTTCCACATGTGGAATAAAATAAATGGGTAAGTGACTCATCCTAGGAAGTCGCAAATTTTATTGACCACAGAGGGATATGCGTGTGCTCGAGGTTCAGGGTGCGGCATCTCCGTTCAAGTGGTATTAGAGCAGGTTTGTGAATGGAGTGATAAGGTGCGATGGTCTATGGGATAGTTAGTAGGATGGCTTTTATTTCATGTTGGTGCATGTGATTGATAGTTGTTTGGTAAATTTTATTGGTGTAGATCACTCAAATTCTAATATGGTATTGGAATTGGAAAATAGGTATTTCTAAAGATCCTATAGATGAGTGATCAGGAGTGCAGGACTCCTAGAAAGAGGACCATTGGTCCAGTGACTCGGGGTAGGATGCCAACAAGGGTCAGTACCTGAGGTGGACGTGATAGAGCGTAGATTGAAGCCATTGCTAGTGGAGTAGCACTGTCTCCTGTTGGTGCTAGGGAAGCAGCCCCTAGTGATCCCAAAATCAAAGGTATCATGTAGGCGCTTAAAGCTATGGGAGCACTGATTGGGCAACAGGCTTAGAATCAAAGTGGAGTCGCTGCAGCCGCTGCTATTGTTGCCGCTGCTGCTGCTGCTGAGGTCGCACCCACTGCCGCACCTGCCGATGTTCCAGTTGAGAATGTGGTGTTACCGAGAGAGAGACCAATTCATAACCTCGTTGAGCAATTCTTGAAGTTGAACCCGCCAAGGTTCAATGGTGCAGGAGATTTTGAAGCTACGTTGCTCTGGATCCAACATCTGGAGAAAGCCTTTGAACTTTTGATGTGCAATGAAGGTGAAAAGGTTGTCCTAGTAGTATACCAGCTATAGGGTAACGCAAATACGTGGTGGAGGGCCACTAGAGGCATGGTTTTCCTTGAAGGTGTGGTTCCGATATGGAACGCCTTTCTTAGAGCCTTCAATGACAAGTACTACTCTGGTAGCACTCAAGAACGGAAGATGGAGGAATTCCGGTGCCTCCGTCAAAGGATGATGATCGTGGACGAATATGAGGCTAGGTTTGTTGAGCTGTCTCAGTATGCACCAAGACTGGTGGAAGATCCAGAAGATAAAGCTCGGAGGTTCAGGAATGGCCTCCAACTAGAGTTGAGGAGTCCACTGGTCCCATTTGACCTGAAAGATTATAACGAGGTTTATGGTCAAGCCTAGCTGATAGAGAGAGACCTGAGTGAATAAATTGCTGCGTTCGGTTTAAGGTTTAGCTCAAATCGAGATGGAATTCGGTTCGGGAAGAAGCCCATGACTGGAGGAAGGTATCATGTCCCGCTCAATAGGAAGGGTGGAATTGGAAAGTTAGCACCGAGTCAGAATGGCATGTGTCACTTCTGTGGAAGGTGACATAGTTCAGCCCCATGCCATCATAGGATGGGTGTGTGTTTCTAGTGTGGCCAACAAGGTCACCTAGCCAAAGATTGTCCTAGAATGCCAAAGGGACAACAGCAGTTACCGCTGCTGCTATCGTTTGGTCAGAATAAGGGGTTTGTGCCATAGATTGCGCCACAAGGTGGACTGAACAGACCTCCAACTTAGGGAAGGATGTATGCTATCATGAGAGGACAGGCTAAGGATGCACCTAATGTAGTCACAGGTACGGTTTTGTTGAACGACCATGCTGCATATGTTTCATTTGACCTTAGCACCACTCATTCCTTTATAACTAAGCAATTTGTTAAGCTGAAAGGATTGAGTCCTGAGTTGTTGGAGTTAGTGGTTAGCATATCTACACCGTTAAAGGATAAGGTGTTAGCTGCATTGGGTTGTTTTGGTTGCAAGTTGGTGATTAGTGAAAGAGAGGGGAAGATAGATTTGATAGTCCTAGCAATGTATGATTTCAATGTGATAATTGGCATAGACTGGCTCACCAAGCAATGAGCTAAGATGGACTGTTATCGTAAAGCGATTCAGTTTAACCCATTACAGGGTAAGAGTTTCGAGTTTACTAGAAGTTGAGGAGGACCCTCGATTTCCTTGATCTCGTCGCATGAGGCAACCTAAAGAATTGCCAAGTTTGCTTCAAAGCTAAAGATTGAAGACATCTCGTCAAGGTTCCTTAGCGGCTGTCATGGATACAATAGTTAAGGAGCTAAAGATTGAAGACATCTCAGTGGTACAGGAATTTCCAGACGTGTTTCCTAAAGAATTGCCAAGTTTGCAGCTAGAGAGAAAGATAGAGTTTGCGATCGAGTTAGCACCCGGGATAGAGTCAATCTCTAAGACTCCTTATCAGATGGCATTATCTGAGTTGAAGGAACTGAAGATGTAGATGCGAGAATTGTTGGATAAGGGATTCATACGTCCCAGTGCATCACCTTGGGGAGCACCAGTTCTGTTTGTGAATAAGAAAGATGGTTCATTGCCCCTATGTATCAACTATTATCAACTCAATCATGCGACAATCTGTAACACCCCGAACCATTCGCAGGTCGTTAACAGTGCCGATGATTCATCTTTTAACATCTCTATCTATTGGCTAAATAAAGCCTTGCCAGATTACAAGCATTTTTTTTTTAAAGCGGTCCCATGCGCAACTCATAGCGGAAGCAAAATTTACATCGTCATCTATCTCCCTTCTAACACATGATACAAATACACACCAGCTAAACACCACGATTTTATAAACAGTGTTGACGCTTTGCTTACATACATACATATAGTGAGATGGGGTTTTTTCCTCGGGTCGGTACAAAAGAAACAGAAAAGGGTAAGGATTCTGCCATGTCCTTCCTAAAATCTCAAAAAGGAACTCCGACCTCTAACATCATATGAGCACAAAAACCCTCCCATCACGAGCGTCAACTATCTATACCAAAAAGCGGTCTAGCTCCTACTCCTCGCGTGCGATCTCACACCCATCCCGGTGCATCAGGTGGTGGCGGCGGCAGCATCCCTCGCATAGCACCATCTCGACGGATGTGAACAGAAATGAACTCTTGTATGACAGGGCCCCCAGCCAGGCCGATATCATACATAACTAAGCATCGCACTCGGATGAACGTCAAACCGGGCACAGAGGGACAATCTAACTCCGTACACTCCACCTCAACATCAGACGGTAGACCGTAAAATACCCCACGCGAAACAGCAGGTAGCGGCATAGTGCTAATCTGAAATGTTATCCCCAAAAGGGGTGAGTACAACCACTCAGCAGATAGGGAAATCCAATAACAACTCAGTGCACCATGCATACCATCATACAATTCAGGCATCACTTACCTTTTTGATGACAAGCATATTCATGCATCATCATAGCATACATATCATCATTAACCATGCATCACCATGCATATCACATCATATCATCATTAGCCATGCATCACCATGCATATCACATCATCATTAACCATGCATCACCATGCATATCACATCATATCATCATTGGCCATGCATCACCATGCATATCACATCATCATTAACCATGCATCACCATGCATATCACATCATATCATCATTGGCCATGCATCACCATGCATATCACATCATCATTAACCATGCGTCACCATGCATATCACATCATATCATCATTGGCCATGCATCACCATGCATATCACATCATCATTAACCATGCATCACCATGCATATCACATCATATCATCATTGGCCATGCATCACCATGCATATCACATCATCTCATCATTGGCCATTTTTATTTATCAATTGATCCCCACATTATCTTTTCTCAAATCATCACCATCCCTTCGGGCAGAAACCTCCGACAGGGTATCATTATCAATCCTTGGGCGAAACCTCCGACAGGATTCCATGATCAATTTGATCATCACTCTTCGGGCGAAACCTCCGACGGGGTTCCAGCATTCCAGCCATCTCATGGCCACCGGGCTTCCGGCCCCCACATTCCGGGCATCTCGCACCTCAACTAGCATCACGAGGAACCTCCTTCGGGCGAAACCTCCGACAGGACTTCCGGTCTTTACCCTTCTAAGCGGGGATCTCGCACCCTAATCCGGCATCGCGAGTCACTTCCGGGCATGTATCCGAGATACAACCGGACTTCCGGCCCCCCACATTCCGGGCATCCTGAAACTCCCAGGGAATCTCTGGAATTACGCCACTAGGCCACCAGACAACATCCTCCACCACAACCTCATTCTCATCCACATTTTCCACTTTTTATCATCCTTTTTATCTTGTTATTTCATGGCATATGATTTACATACATGCATCACAACTCATGATCATTCACACATCAATGCCATATAACAATACATCATAATTCATGATCATACATGCATCAATGTCATATAGCAATGCATCATAATTCATGATCATTCATACATCGATCTTGCCGTATAACAATACTTCATAATTCATGATCATACATACATCAGTGCCATATAACAATACATCATAATTAATCATTTCACATGCATCAATGTCATATAGCAATGCATCATAATTCATGATCATTCATACATCAGTGCCATATAACAATACTTCATAATTCATGATCATACATACATCAGTGCCATATAACAATACATCATAATTAATGATTTCACATGCATCAATGTCATATAGCAATGCGTCATAGTTCAATAGGACTCATGGCCAATAAAATAATCCCCTTTTTTATTTTATTATTATTATATTATTATATTATTCTATTATTATATTATTTATTTTCAGAAATAAATATTATATTTAGTATTTATGATTTTCCAAAAATCATAATCTTCAATCAATCCTTAAACAAACAATTAGAATCAGATTTCACATAAAATCCATGGCTAATTCGCATTTTACATAATTTCCCAAATTTCCACAAAATACACACAATATTCGGATCACGGCCAGATTGCACAGTTTTCGAATTAATTCAATTAAAATACTCATATGACCTCCGAAAATTCCCAAATTTTACAGGATGATAGCCAACACATTTTCGTGCATTTTTCATGAAGAACTCTTAGCCAAATTCTTTATAGATTAATTTATATAACTCCACGAAGCTTCTGGAACCTCCACCGTTTCGTCCAGAACGTACATCACCGAAAAACTTAGGTTTGACCCATCAAATCTCTTTAGTTTCTTCTGAAATTCGAGTATGTTATACATAAATATGTCCTTTAAAATTTTCATGAAGGGATCTAGGTAAAATACCCAGATTTTGGACACCATTTTAACCCATGAAGTCTCGGGTGTCTCGGTTCACTCCAACAGAACCATCCATCTCAAAGATCTAGCCGATTCACCAATTTATACTTGTTATTTTTGCCTCATTTTCGAGTATGTTGTAGCTTAGGGTGTTTCCTACAACTTTCAAGAAGACAACAAGGTGAGATCTCCAGCAGAAATCAACATGCAACCAAGAAATCAACAAAAGGTCAGTAGGAAATTCGCAGATCTGAGGTCACCGTATAACAAAGCTTTTGACCCCACATATCACCATCGTTTTCCATGAAATTCGAGTATGTCATACCTCAAGATATTAGCTTCAACTTTCATGAAGACACCGAAGCCAAAATCACACTCCAAATACACATGCAAGCCCGAATAAGAAACTGTCTACCACAAACCGAACGGAAACAGCCACATAACATGAACACATGCAACCCTTACTTCGGTATTTCGCCCAAATCACCCCTCAAACCGAACATGCAACCATCAAACAACGTGCAAGAGAAGTAAAGGAACCCCCACTTGCCTCCAAGATGAACACACAGCAACACACGGCGGCGTAGGACGGTCGGACGGCGGGCGAACGGCGAAACACGGCGGCGGAAACTCTCGGCTCCACCTCCTCCCTCTCGATCTCTCCTCCGCTCAAGCTCTCTCTCGCACACTCTCTCGGCCAAAATGAAGAAAACGGCCACTCTCTCTCTTCCCTCTCTCTTTTTATATCCCCTCAATTGCAATGATTAGTCCACCACACCTATGGCCAATACATGCTCTTCCTTTGGCCACTTGTAATTTCAATTTTTGAAATTCAACTTGGGCTTGGGCTTGGGCTTAGGCCCAACCGGCCACTCCCCCTTGGGCTGGTCGACAGCCACCTATTGGGCCCAATGGGCCGACTAGCTTGGCCCACCAAGCTCTAGGCTAATGGGTCCAAGGCCCATTTCGAAAATAACCTACTCTTGAGGATCAACGACTTGTTTGATCAGTTGCAAAGAGCGTCGTTATTTTCCAAGATCGACTTGAGAACAGGGTATCATCAATTGAGAATAAAAAAGGAGGACATACAAAAGTTAGGGTTTCGTACTCGATGCGACCATTATGAGTTCATTATAATGTCGTTTGGTTTGATGAACGCTATAGCTGCTTTTATGGATCTGATGAACCGAGTGTTCAAAGAATATCTGGATCAGTTTGTGATCGTGTTCATCGACAACATCCTAGTGTACTCGAGAAGTCCAAAGGAACATGAAAGACAGTTAAGGATACTGCTACAGACTCTGAGGAATCATGAGTTGTATGCAAAGTTTAGTAAGTGCGAGTTTTGGTTAACTCGTATGGCGTTCCTAAGTCATATGATTTCAGGCGAAGGAATCTTTCCGTGGACCCGTCTAAGATCGAAGCAATTATCAACTGGCCAAGATCGACGACAGTGATAGAAATCAAAAGTTTCTTGGGTTTAGAAGGATTTTCAGCATTAGCGTCACCTTTGACTCGATTATTGAAGAAGGAAGAGAAATTTGTGTGGACAAACAAGTGCGTGTGTGGTTTCCATGAGTTTAAGTAGAAGTTGACTACTACACCTGTGCTAACCATTCCATCTGGTCCTAGAGGATACGAGATCTATAGTGATGTGTCGTTTAGAGGACTGGGTTGCATGTTGATGCAACATGGTAGGATTGTTGCATACATGTCCCGTCAGTTGAGATCTCATGAACTGAATTACTCGACGCATGACTTAGAACTCACGGCAATAATTTTCACTCTGAAGATTTGGAGACATTATTTGTGTGGAAAAAGATTCCAGATCTTCAGTGACCATCTAAGTTTTAAGTATCTATTCTTTCAGAAGGAGTTTAATATGAGACAGCATCGCTGGATGGAACTCTTGAAGGACTATGATTGTGGTATTCTATATCACCTTGGAAAGACGAACAGGTTGCTAATGCACTAAGTCGGAAATCTTTAAGGGCACAGATGGTGCTTAAAGAGTGGACTTTACTTGAGAAAGTTAGATATTCGGTTTTCAAATTTGAGGTAGGCCACCTTTCGAATCTTATGGCCATTCTCAGAATTGAGCCGGAAGTACAAATCATAATCAAGACGCTTCGGTGGACATACCCAAAAATTCAAAAGATTCTGCAAGAGAATATCGAGAAGAAAAATGCTGACTTTCAGGTTTCTGAGGAAGGAACACTAAGGTTCCGAGGACAACTGTGTGTACTTGACGATGCAGAGCTTAAAGAAAAGATCTTGTCAGAAGCCCATTGTAATAGTTACAGCATTCATTCTGGCAATAAAGATGTATCTGAATCTGCGTCAATACTATTTGTGGTCCGGTGCGAAGGCGGACATCATCAAGCATGTCGCTAAGTATTTGACGTGTCAACAAGTGAAGGCATAACATTGCAAGCCGGGAGGACTTCTGCAACATCTCAAGCTCTCTGAGTGGAAATGGGAGCACATCACAATGGACTTTATGAAAGGTTTATCAAGGAGTCAAAGGGGTAATGATTCCATTTGGGTAGTAGTCGACAGATTAACGAAGTCAGCACAGTTCATTGCAGTACGAAAGGACCTTGATTTGGATAGGCACGCGGAGTTGTACATGCTTCAGATAGTTTGTTTGCATGGAGTGCCGGTGATCATTACTTCAGACCGAGACCCGAGGTTCACGGCTACCTTTCGAAAAAGCTTGGAGAGTGCTTTGGGAACAAAAATACAGTACAATATGGCCTATCATCCTCAGACGGATGGCCAGTCTGAGAGGATGATTTAAACCTTTGAAGACATGCTGCAAGCTTGTGTGTTGGATTTCAAGGGAAACTGGGAGAAACAACTTCATCTCGTTGAGTTCGCCTATAACAACAGCTACCAGTAGAGCATTCAGATGGCTCCTTTCGAAGCGTTGTATGGCAGAGCGTGCAGAGCGCTAGTGTGTTGGGATGAGGTTGGAGAACGAAAGATCATACGCCTAGAGTTAGTCCAGCAGTCAATGGATGTAGTTGCCATCATTAGAGAGAAGTTAAAGATCGCTCAGAGCCGCTAGAAAAGCTACGTAGACAAGCGTCGAAGGCCGTTGGAGTTCCAAGTTGGTGATCACATTTTTCTGAAGGTGTCACCAATGAGGGGTATTTCGCGCTTTGGTAAGAAGGGAAAGTTAAGTTTGAGGTACGTAGGTCCATTTAAGATTCTAGAAAGAATCGGGATCCTAGTGTATCGTATTGCATTACCGCCTAGGTTGGTGTAAGTGCATGACGTCTTTCACGTGTCGATGTTGAGGAAGTATGAGCTTGACCCAGCCCAAGTGCTTAATTTTGAGGAACTGGATGTGGACGACAGAGTGTTGTATGTAGAAAGCCCAGTTTAGATTAAGGATTGCAAGGAGCAAGTTCTACGCACCAAGACCATCCTGTTGGTCAAAGTGGTCTAGCAACACCATGGCACTGAAGGAGCAACCTGGGAAAGTGAAGAGTTGATGAGATGACTGTACCCCACCTTTTTGTTTAAAGATTGTAATGGTATAAATTACGAGGACGAAATCTTTAAAAGAGGGGAAGAGTCTCGTGACATCCCAAATTTCTAATTATGTTTTCAATTAAATAAGTCGGGCTTTTCATCGACGCGCCTATAGTTCTATTTTTCAAGCTGATTACTCATGAGATAACTAGTCTATCAAGTGGAGCCGTGAAGGAATATAAACGCAATAGACTTGAGAATTCGACTAGGAATCGACTACTCGACCGTGCTAGTCTACAAAGATCATTACGGCACCATCATAATCAATCAGAGATCAGAGATAGGTCAATTCGACTAAGATATGTGATTACAGTGTGGGTGATTTCACCTAATTTCAATATTCTCGTTGATCGGCACTAGACCGATTTTTCTGTCGTTTTGGGTACCTTGTATCCGTATTTGAGATCTTTAGATTTTCACAATAATCGAGAGTTGTCAATGAGTTGAAGATGTACATTGTGGATCGAAAACAATCGACCATGGGTCAATTACATTGAAAATTCCTAAAAGCTATGCGGTAGGTTAGGACACGCTCAAATCATGCCAAATTGAAATTAGTCGTGAATTTAAACTCGATTTCAAAAATCGAAAGTTTTGTCATCTAACAATTCATTTTAGGAACGTCAACTCATCCTGAAAAGATTTTTCTGCATACTGAGATTTTTGGCGGAAAGCCAAGTAAGGCCGTTTTTTATCGGGAAAGTTAGAGGACCGTTTTTTAGTGCATCTTTGGTAGTCAAGTTGGATCAATTGACGGGGAAAGATCATGAGATGGATGAGGACACCTTGGCTGATTTTTTTGGACTTCAATTGGATTGATCTAAAGAGGAATTGATTGGGATTGAAGGCCAATTGTACAAAATTCGTATGCCATGGGGGGAGGAACATTTTGGACCATTTGGCAAACTTCTTGAGGAAACCAAGGAGTGGAAAATGAATGAGGGTGAGGGCCATGGCTTGTGGGAGCATGTGTGAGGAGAATTGGACAAGTGTTGAGGCTTGAAGGCCACCTTAGGGTCCCCTTGCTTCAATAACTCCTTCTCCCTCATCAAGCCCACCTTTTTCCATTGTTGTGCTTGTTGGAGAGCTTGAGAAACCAAAGGAAAGCCAGTAGTAGCCAGCTGAAGCTCCCTGCTACCCGTTAAGAGCCATTGCCACCCGTCCGACTACTCGTCGAGCTAGCGAACCGTGACAGCTCGCCACCCGCGCCATGCTCGCCATTTGCCGGAGCTATCCCAACCGCCGTGAGCCACCGTTGACCTCCTCAGCCACTCGTCCAAATTGCCTAGCCTCACCGTGCCCGTTTCCTACCTTTAGTCCCCTTCGATTCTAGCTTGTTCGGCCAAGAATAGAAGCTAAAGCCAGCAAGGGTTTTCGATCTTCGAGGCTCATTTTAGGTGTCTTCCCGACCTTGGTTGGTGTCGCCGCTTTGAGGTTTATCGCCCGCCTTGGAGTTGCCATAGCCGTGGACTCACCGGAATGCTAAACCGATGAGTTTACTTATTAAACTTTGCTTAGGGAGTTAATGACGTTTAAGGGGTGATGGAAGCCAAGGGTAGGCTTTCTCAAACGGTAGGATCAGGAGAGTGACTCACACATGGGAAAACAGGACGAACAGAAATTTCAACACTACTCAAGCTCAAGAGAATAGTCGTATCTTTATCGATACATATCGAATCGACCTGATTCCAAAGCCAAATGAACAAAGACTTCTGGATCTACAATTTTTATGTTTTAGGTTTTCTGAAATGAGCATTGTAGGATGACAGAAATTGGTTTGGAAATAATGAACAGAATAGGAAAAGATAGAAACTTTGTTGGTTGCTCTTCTAGGCCTCCAAGGAAGTTGAAAGGACACCGATTCTTCTAGATCGATGACTGCAACTCTTCAAGGATGCAGGTTTTGAAAAGCTCCGACTCTTCAAGGACAGAGTAAAAACTCTTCTAGGTTTTCAAGGATATGAACTCTACAAGGTTCACGATACTTGCTTCAAAGCAAAGTTTTTCATTTATCAAAAGTCATACGTCTTCTACAAGGAATTGGATGGCTTATATCGTCAAAGAAATAAAGATAGAGCATAGAAACTTGAAAGCATTAAAGAGCTTAGGAACTAGAAACTAGTAAAAGCATAATGTCTTCATGGCTCGCAAGGTGCCTTCTTTCAAACTTCTGGGATGGACTCAAGATATCGATACGGCTTCTCGGTTTCGTCAAGCTTGAATGCGAGCCAATCTTCTTGGTCGAGAGAGGTTGTCTTCAATGCAGGCTGCATCAAGGGGTGTTTAGATTAGGTTAAGCATGTCTAGGTGGGTAGATTAGATTAGTTAAATGTTGATTAGATTAATTTTTTTATTAGTTTAGTAGGTGGATTAATTAGCCCAATTACGAGGTTAGATTAGTGTAATCTTAATTAGGAATTTATTAATTATTTGCATTTATTTAATTATTGAGTAATTAATTAATTAATTAATTATTTATTTGTTATTTAATTATTTAATTATAAAATTTTCGGAATTTATTTAATTATTAAATAATTACGGAAATTTTGTTGGGATGGTCCGTCGTTAGATTTTTGTGCTGATTGCAATGGTGTGATTAGATTTTGCAATTGAATGCTATATTATGCAATTTGAGTGAAAATGGTGATTTTGGATAATTATTCCAAAATTGTGAAATGTTGATATTTTATTTATAAATCCTAGGTGTCGACTTTTGGCACCACGGGTGATTTTAAGGACGAGATCGAATCGTGGGATTTTAAGGGAATGAATATCAATTTCTCTAGTTCAAAAATGAATCAATAGCTTAGGTGAGCATAAAAGAGCTTTGGTGAGTAATAATCAGCTTTGGTGAGCAATAATCAACTTTGGTGAGCTAGAATATACATATATCAGCTTTGGTGAGGAATATTTATCAATCTCAACTTGGATGAGTAGTAATCGAATTGAGTTGATTGAATGGATTGATGGTTTGGTTGTATTGATCAATTAGATCGATTGATTGAATGAGATTTGAATTGTATTGACTTACAGGAAGGAACAGAGGTAAGGTAAGTCTTTTGACATGTTTGGTTAGGCCTCTAGGCCTATTTCCTCTCTAGTCGGAGTTTAAGGGATGAACTTGCTGAGACATTGTCTCACCCCGTCATGGGCTCAACATTTTCAAGTCCTTAGATGGTAGATCCTCCGAAGCGTTTTGGTAGACCAATGAGGGTCACTGAGTGGGTTTATAACTATGCCGATCCCGGAAGTCACTAGGTCAATGAACTTGTGGTGACCACCGTCTGGGTTGAAGAGAACCTACCTTATAGGGTCTCTCATCGATTCAAAGTGTGGTTTCACTATGGACCCAATGGATTCCTCATAGATCCCCTCAAGTGTTTTGAAATCCCTGCTGGGATAATAGATGCCACTCAAGGGGAGAGTGCAGTTGATCCTCCAGATGGTTTTGTGGAGGACCCGACGCCCCTGGTGCTTATGGAGACTGAAGAATTGGCGAATGAATCCGACTAGCTATTAGGACAGCTTTGTTTTGAGGATCGATCTTTTATAGATCTTTTGTTGATAGACTAATACTATAAATAAACTAGTATGTTGTGTATAAATGTGTGTGGTTTGGTTTTGAAAGTGTGGTCCTGCTTTTCTATCCTAACTAAGTGTTGTCTGAGGATTATTTATTCACTTCCACATGTGCAATAAAATGAATGGGTCGGCAACTCATCCTAGGAAGTCGCAAGTTTTATCAATCATAGAGGGATGTGCGCGTGCTCGAGGTTCGGGGGGTGACAACTCTTGTGATAAAGTAAGGAGTTTGCATAATCGATCCCTTTTGATATTAACTCCTAATATATAAGCATCTTCTCCCATGTGCTTCATTTCAAAATTGGAGGACAACTATTCTTTTATAGTGATAATCAAAACCTTGTCATTTCTAACCAATAAAATATCGTCCATATAAAATGATAAAATCACAAATTTATCTTTGAACTGCTTGACATATACACAGTGATCTTCTTTGATCATCGTGAAACCAAAGTTGTTATGGCTCAATGAAAACGAAGATACCACTGTCTGGATGATTGCTTAAGGCTCTGAAACTTTATGCTCTTAATGTTTGAGGTGATGAAGCTTACAAACTTTATGCTCTTGATCTTTAACTCTGAAACTTATTGGCTACTTCATATATATTTCCTCATCTAGTTCTCCATTGAGAAATGCTGTCTTTACATCTATTTGATGTAATTGAAGGTCCAAATATGCAACGATGGCTAGGATAAGGCATATTGAGGCAAACTTTACAACTGGTGAAAAGGTTTCCTCTTGTAATTCAAGGTCCAAATATTGATAGTTTATACCATCTTGTTGAGTATAACCTTTCGTCACAAGACGAACCTTATACTTTTCAATAGATCAATCCACCCTTCGTTTATTTTTGAAAACCCATTTGTTTCTAATAGCCTTGAGATTAGATGGTAGATCTGTTGGAGAAAACTCCTTTAATGTTTTGAAATTGACAAAAATTATCCAAAGTCTATTTTGAAGATTTCCAAACTTCTGTGTCAAAATTTGTTAGACTACCAAACTTTGTGTTAAAGTCTGTTTTACATTAGAAGTCTGCCCATTCTAATGAATTCTAGACTGGACACAAGTGATGAATGAAGACGGAATCAGATTCAAGATTATCTTCATTTCTTCAAAGCTTCGGTTTTTATTAGATATATATGGCTTTCTGGTTAGGAATAAAACCTACGAGATTGGTTATTTTTATTGGAATCAACTTAGATACATTAAATCTTTTTGTAAGGTAAGTAAATTTGGAAAGAATCTACTTATGGAAATCAAGATCTTAATTGTATGAACAAATAGGATTGATAGGCTTTCATCACCATCTTCAAACTGCTTGAGATCTCCTTGATTGATTCCGTCCAATGGATTGATTGGAAGAATTCTTTTGGAAAGTACCAACGGTCGAGAAGGCATGAAGAAGTATTTAAGGAGACATCTCCAGTCATGCAATAAAGTGCATGAAAGAAGAATTTTAAAGTCTGAAGCTTCCCATTTTCTTGTTATTCCATATACCGTGCTCAAAATTGTACTCAAAAGAGAGAGAGACTTATAGTGTGACTTTGTGAGAGAATAGAGACTCTTCATTGTGAAGTCAAGATCACAAGATTGTAAAATTTCTTTAGATTCATAGTGAAATCCAGCCATAAGGCTGTTAGCGTGGGAGAATGGATGTAGGCTAGATTTAAGCCGAACTACTATAAATTATGTGTTCTTATTATCTTCCCCGAGCTCCTTTACTTTGTTTGTAGTTCCATTTAATTGTCAAGGTCTAAACTCGTTCAAAGTCTATTGTTCTTTAGACTCAGTTTCAAAAGCAAATTTTCAATTACTTTTCGTGAAAATTTTTCTTCTCACCTATTCACCCCCTTTAGGTGTTCATACTAGAACTTTCAATTGGTATCAGAGTTTGTGTGCTTAATTATTGAAGTGTTTTACTTCTAAGCTAAAGATTTTCTATGGCTAGTATTTTGGCTCTAAGACTGGTTGAAGGTCAGAGCAACACCAGACCTCCTCATTTTGATGGAAAGGAGTACAATGCGTGGAAGAACAAGATGAAGGCATTTCTCAGATTAAGAGATCCCTTGGAGTGGGATGTTGTCGAAAAAGAGATCAATCCCAAAGCAACATCAACCTCAAACAGAGGGAAAGAAGTTGTTGATGCTGACGAAACAATACAAGCTGAAATTACCAAGAGACAAGCTATTGATGCTAAAGCTATCTACTCTTTCTACTGTGCCTTATCTCTCACTAAATATAACCGAATTTCTTCTTGTGGAATAGCAAAAGAAGTTTAGGACAGATTACATATTACCTACGAAGGGACTAACCATGTGAAGGAGACCAAAATAAACATTCTGCTTGGATAGTATGAAGCTTTCAGAATGAAGCCTGGAGAATCTATTACTGATATGTTAAGTCGCTTTTCAGAGATTGTGAATAGCCTAGCTTATCAAGGTCAACCAATTTTTGAACCAATGAAAGTCAACAAACTACTGCGTAGGCTTTCAAAGGACTAAAATCATGTGAAGACATCAATCAGAGAGACTCAAAGGATTATGCCTTTATCAGTAGATGAATTAATAAGCACACTTCAGTCATACAAAGTGGAGCAGATCAATGATGAGGAAGATTCTAAATGTAAGAAAACAATTGCTTTAAAGTCTAAAATTGATTCTGATGATGATATGGACGATGAGGAGCTAGCACTTATGGTCAAGAAATTCAGAAAGTTGAATAGAAAGGGAAGAAGATTCAATTGGAAGAAATAGAGCACGCGGAATTTCCAAAAGAAACCAACAAAAGACAATGAAACTAGCAAGGATGTTATATGCTTTGAATGCAAGAAAAATAGGCATATCAGACCTAACCGCCTTTTGTTGAAGAAGAACGGAAAAACTGAGAAGTTCATAAAAGCACTCAAAGAAGAAACTTGGAGTGACATAAAGTGTGAGGAAAGCGAAGAAGAATATGCCAACATATGTCTGATGGCTCATTTCGAATTAGACTCAAAATCAGAAACAAACTCTGATTCAGACTTTGATAAAGAAATTAAGGTCACTATTAAAAGAAAAATCAAATGGTATTTGGATAGTAACTGTTTGAGGCATATGACAAGAGACTCAAGTTACTTCATAAAGCTTGTTAAACTAAATAGAGGAAAAGTGTCTTTTAGAGGAAATAGCAAAGGAAAAATTGTAGGATGTAGAACTGTGAAGATATGAAGCCAGACTTTCAATAATAATTCATTGGTGAAAGGTTTGAACTACAATTCCTTGAGTATAAGTCAACTTTGTGACACTAGTTTCATAATAAACTTCCAAGAAGGCATTTGTTTCAGAACGAGTCAAGACTTCTCCCAATCTTTTACTAGTCGAAAGCATGGCAACATAGACCTTCTGGATGTAAACCCATAAAGGTATCAGTGCCTTATTTCTATTCAAGATGAAGCAAGTTTGTGGCATCGGAAGCTTGATCATGTTAATATGAAGCAGATTGCCAAGATTTATTCTAAGAAGCTTGTTTGAGGCCTTCTTAATCTGAGTAACCAGAGGAATGAATTACACACTCCCTGTGTCTTG
Organism: Eucalyptus victrix; assembly: GCA_016097545.1. NCBI lineage: Eukaryota > Viridiplantae > Streptophyta > Magnoliopsida > Myrtales > Myrtaceae > Eucalyptus > Eucalyptus victrix. Next base: position 24,680,229 of record CM027839.1, on the reverse strand, counting down.
GGAAAACAAGCACTTTCAAGATCAACCAAGTCCTAGACGTGATTCGCTCTCATTGACTCCATTTTATTTTCCCAAGCCTTTCTCCATTCTTCCTTATTAGATGACGAAAGAGCTTTTTGAGCAGTCTTAGGCTCGGCATCATCAATCTGAGCAATCATAAATGCTTCCCCTTCAATCTCAAAATGATGACAATGAATACTTTTATGATTACTTTTACAAAACTGAATTTCTCTTGAATTCAGTTCGTTAGGCGATCCAACACTCCTACTAGGTTTTATATATTGAGGTAAATATTCATTTCTCTCTACAATATTAGTGTGTGTGTGTGTGTTATTAGAATCTTCCATCTCATATAATTGGAAGTTCTTATCAATCTTACCTCTATTAGGAAAATTGTTATTCAAGAACATGACATCTCGTGACTCCATTTCGATCATACTTCCATCGGCTTGTTCACCTATGAACACGTATCCTTTGAAGTGTTCAGAATATCTTATAAAGATACATTTCTTTCCTCTAGGACCTAATTTGCTATATTTATGGGAAGAATCATGAACATAAACTGCATAGCCCCACGAATGTAGATTACTTAAGTCTAGTTTCCTACCAGTCCATAATTTATAAGGGGTGGAAATGATTGATTTTGAGGGCACTCAGTTAAGTACATAGGCAGCAGTCAATAACGCATCTCCCTAATAGGAGATATGTAAATTCGCTTGCGCCATCATAGGCCTAATCATTTCCAATAGGGTTTTATTCATTCTCTCAGCTACCCCATTTTGTTGTGAAGTACCAGGAATAGTCAATTGTTGTACAATTCTCTTTTCATCACAAAGAGCCTTGAATTGCTCCGATAGATACTCATGTTCACGATTGGTTCTCAATGCTTTTATTGTTTTGTTCAACTAATTCTCAACCATCGATATATATCGTCTAAAATAATCTAAGGCTTCTAACTTACGGCAGATCAAAAAGACATAACCGTAATGCGTGAAGTCATCTATGAAAGTGATGAAATTTTGAGGCTCAATGTCTCACCCTCGCATTCAAAGGACCACAAATATCAAAATGTATGAGTTGCAATGGAAATTCGGCTCTAGTCCCTTTACCGAATGGATGTCTAGTAGTTTTTCCTGATAGACAATGTTCACATACGGGTATATTAACATTAGTGAGTGACCCTAAAAGGCATTCGCTAGCTAATCTTTGCATTCTATGTTACCCAATGTGACATAATCTAGCATGCCAAGTGCTTGCATTAATCTCAACATTACTAGAAGATGCAATTAAAGAAAAACAACCATTGACATTAACATTATACTTATCATAGTTAATGTCTAACACCATAAAACCATTCAATACGTGACTTGAATAATAATAAATTGTTCAAAATAAAATGTCAACACAATCACCATGGAAATTCAATACATAACCTAGACTAAGAAGAACAACTACAAAGACTAAGTTTCGTTAAATTTCTGGGGCATAGAGGACATCATATAAGAATAGACTTTGACTATCACGTAAAATTAGAATAGACTTTGACTATCACGTAAAATTAATTTACATGTGCCAATACCCTTCACTTTAATTCTTGAGATATTCCTAACATATATCTATATTGTTCTAGGCTGTATCTGATGATACTCCATAAATGATTCTTTGTCTCTAGCTACGTGGTTTGTTGCTCCTGAGTTTAGAGTCCACATTAGATGAGATTCAGCAAGCAATACAGTGCTAGAAATAGAAGCATTACTTAAAGTAATGGAGTAATAGGGTACCTCTTTCAATTTAGTGCATTCATGAGCAAAGTGACCCATCTTACCATAATTGTAGCACTTCATCTTGACATTGTCCTTCTTTCCATGATGCTTCTTGTGTTGGAAGGTCTTAGCCCTATTAGGTGCATGATCAATCTTCTTCCCTTTGTTGTTGAATTGATGATTCCTTTTACGCTTGAAGCTTGAACCTTTATGCAAACTCAATTCAGCAACATAAGCATTGGTAGAGGATCTCACAACCGCTAAGTGCTTATTTTCTAGTTCCAAATGACATGCTATATCATCAAAACTGACAATATTCTCATTATGCGTCATATTGATCTTCATATGCTCCAAATTATCAGGAATATACCTTATAACAGCCTAAACTTGCTGTTCATTAGTAAAGGAGTGACCGGCCGACTTCAGCTCACGAATCATGTTTGACATCTCCCGAAGATACTGCCTCATGTTACATTTGGGTGTTTTCGGTATGTGTCAAATTTGATGGTGAGTCTTCTCAACTTAGTGGCAGATGTACCCCCAAACTTATCTTTCAAGGTAACCAATATTGCTTGAGCTTTATCATAACTTTCAAACTCACACATGAGATCATCTAGCATACAACTCAGCAATGTGGTGCGAGCAATGCTATTTTTCTTCTTCCAAGCTTGATAAGTTTCTAGATCTGTCTTGCGTTGAGCTGAAATTCCATGCTCAAGTTCATCCATGGTGTGGTTAAGGGTTTCCAAAACCTCTTACTCCTCAAGAATGTACAGAACCTTTCGATACCAAATATCATAATTGTCACCATTCAGCTTCTCACCCTTGTTGAGGTTAGCCACAATGGTCTTGGATGCCAAAGTCATAATTAATTGCTATAACACATTGACATAATAAACGCAGAATCAATAGTAGCACACTTTTTCAGAGTAACACATTATGATATCTGGATTTTGTTGGACTTTAGAAACGTAATGGTTCATCACAAATCAATGGATTTGCTATTGGACTATGTCATTAACACCATTTGCGGATGCCATTTCATCATCATCATCACTGGACCGAGAAGTACGTTTGGTAATGGTGCAATCATCAAATAAATTATAGTCCCATCGAAGATCGTCCCTACGTAACATTTCTAGCGAGATTGAGGTTCATTTCAAACAATGTGTCGACAAGTTACCTATCACACTAACTTTGGCCGTCGCTCCCATTAGACCATCATATTTCTTGATCCTGTATCTGAATACGCCAATGAAGGGACACCCACGAATTGGCCCCTTGAGCTACCTAACCACTCGCTTGCATGAAGACCGAAGCCCCATGCATGCACGCACGTTGCTCCCCCCACACAACGTGCGCTCAGTAGTCAACCCGAGGGAGCGGTTGACTAGAGCATGGCCAGCATCGGCCACGTTACTTCATGGGGGCTATCTCCACCCAAGCTGCCTGAGCCTTCTCTCCATTTGATCGAGAATTGGGTCAACAAAAAGGTGAAAGGTTGACCGGAGAGCCACGTAATCTTCTTCTTGGTGGCCAGTAGAGGAACGAAGGGGAAGACAGTTGCTAGAAGAAAGGCTGTCGAGGACCCATGTAACCGAAGAGAGAGGCCACATTTTCCCCCACCTGTCCCTTGCCCCTTCTGCCACCGGTCTCTTCAATTGTTGACTATGGAAGTCAACATGCAAGCCTTCGAAGAAGAATGGAATAGTAGGTAGAGAGAGAGAGAGAGAGAGAGAGAGAGAGAGAGAGAGAGAGAGAGAGAGGAAGAGAGAAGGAGGGAGAAGTATCTATTGTTCCTCATCGTTGTATCTGCTTCTCGCACGTGCCACAGTGTGGCATCCTAAAATTCATTGCTAACCATTAGGGGTGCTCCAATTAGTGTCTCGTATTGAAATCTATGGACGAGTTTAAATGGATAGATCTTGGAAGAGGATGGCTTATCTCTAGCCATGTGCATCGGGAATTAGAATCCATAGGTTTGTAATTCTAAGTGGTTAGTTATCTAATTTTAGCCTATAGTACTTTAGTTTAATAAGATTTAATTAGCCTTTAAAAAGGAGATTAAAATTGATTTTAATTAGGTTAGGCCTTAGACCCAATGGCTTGAGCTCTTGGTGGGCCAAATGGCCGGCCTAATTGAGGCCCATGAAGTGTGACCGTCGAATAAGGAGGGGAGGAGTGGCAGGCCCACTTCTTCCAAGCCCAATCCAGGCCCAAGCCCATCTTGCATGAGCTTGGCCAACTAGCAAAAAGAGGATTACATGCTTTGGCCATTGAGGGAGGCAAATAATCATTGCCAATGATGGAGTTTTGGGGAAATAAAAGGGGGAGAGAGAGAGAGTGGCTGGTTGAATTCGGCCAAGCCAAAGAGAGAGGGAGGGAGTGCGAGAGAGAGGAACCGAGGAGGAGAAGGAGTCAGCCCGTTGCCGCCCGCATGCCGTCTGTTCGTTGCCGGTGTGCCGTCCATTTGCTGTCATTCGCTTGATCTTAGAGGTAAGTTGGAATCGATTTCCACTCTTGCATGTGTGTCCTGCATGTGTGATTTGTTGTGGTAGATCTCCGATGTTAGGGAACATCTTAAACTATAACATACTAAAATTTGAGACAAAATGGTTGAGATTTAAGGGGCAAAACCCTCTTTCTACGAAGACACTAGATCTGGAACTGCTTTGCTGACCTTTTGGTAGTTTTGCGTGTTGCATGTCGATTTTTACTAAGAATCTCTATTCGATTTCTTCATGAAACTTGTAGAGAACATCCTAAAGTCTAACATACTCAAATTTGAAGTAAAATGAGCAAGTGTAGCCTAGTGAATCGACTTGGTCTTGAAGACGGTAAATCTTGAAACACGGTACTGGACACCCGAGACTTCATGGACCCAAATGGTGACTATGCTTTGGAAATTTCACTTAGATCCCTTTATGAAAGTTGTAGGGGACCTCTTGAAGTAAAACGTATCCAAATCTCAGAGGAAACAAAGAAGAATAAGTGGGTGAAAAATGGATATTTCGGAGATAATACACTGGACGTTTCGGTGCTAGAATCAGAAGCTTCGGATGACTATAGAAAATATACTTTAGTGTCTTAACTATAACCTGGTAAAATTTCATAATTTCGGAGGTCGTTTGGGTATTTTAATCGAATTATTTGAAAAACTGCATATTTTGTTTCTACCCGAAATTGCACGCTGTATTTGTGTGAATTATATATTCCTATGTGAAACTCTATTGGGCATGTGTTTTTCATGAAATTATTATCTTATAGACTTGTCTATCACATGTCTTGATTTCATGATTTTTGGAGAATCATATGCATATTTAATTTAAATATTTTCTAAAATGGCACAAGCTGGAATTTTGTAAACTTCAAAAAGGCATGAAAAATGGATTATTCTAAATTGTATGGACTCCATGAATTGTATTGTTATGAGTGATTGTGTCTTGCTGCATGTATGATGATGATTTGAGATGCATGTATGAATTCAAGGATGAATATGATCTTGATTGCCATCACATCACATGCCATGTTAAAATTGAACTATAATTGAAAATGAGAATTGAGATAAATGAGAAGGCAGTTGGAGGTGTGAGCCGACGATGCCCCGGGAGTGTCGGGATGCCTAGCTAGAAGGGTACGGCCGGTTGCCCAGTGGCCTTGAATGGCCGGATACCGGAGGGTCCTCGGGAGTACCGAGAGGTATCGAGATGCCCGAAGAGTGGGGGAGCCGGAAGCTCGACAGGTATTGTGTCGAGGGATGCCTCGTGATGCTAGTTGGGGTGCGAGATGCTTGGCTAGAAGGGTACGGCCAGTTGCCCGGTGGCTTTAAATGGCTGGATGCCAGAGGGTCCTCATGATGCCAGTTGGGGTACGAGATGCCCGAAGAGTGGGGGAGCCGGATGCCTGATTGTATCTTGGATACATGTGGGATGCAAACATTGGTCCTGGGAAAGAGAAATGTGGCGGTCCAAAATGAAATTGAAATTAAATTATGCATGACGATAAATGCATGACATGATGATCACGTTATATGCATAGATGCATGGCAATGATAATGGTACATGTGATAAGATGATGATGTTACATGCATGGATGCATGGTAATGATTATGGTACATGTGATATGATGATGATGTTACATGCATGGATGCATGGTAATGATGATGGTACATGTAATATGATGATGATGAGTGCATGGATGCATGGTAATGATGATGATACATGTGACATGATGATGGTAAGTGTATCATATGATGGTGATGACTATATGATGATGTATGTACATGAGGTACGATGACCTGTGCATGATACCAAGGTAAGTCGTGCATGGATGCTTTAATGACATGTGATGCTATGATTATGATGATTGTGTGGCATGATGGATTGAGTGGTTTATTGGTCCTTTACCTATTGAGTGGTTATCCTCACTCCTTCGGGGACCAACATTTCAGATTAGTAGGATGCCGCTCCCTGCTGTCACGCGGAGCGTATTTTACGGCATTCCTTCAGATGCAGAGGTTGAGTGTGTGGAGATCGACTGTCCCACCATTCCTGGACTGACATTTATTCAAGTTCTCGCCTTAGTGATGTACGACGTGGGCCTAGCTGAGGGCCTTGTCATTCAGGAGTTCATATCCGTCCATGTTCGTCGAGACGGAGTGATGCATGGGATGTTGCCGCCGCCACCGCCTGATGCACCGAATGGGTGTGAGGGCCCGTGCGTGAGTAGTAGGAGCTGATACTTTTTGAGATGATAGCTGACGCTAGTTGATGGGGCATCTTACACGATAAACGTAGTGGGTCGAGTGTTTCTTTTTGGGTTATGGCCGAGTGTAGCTACATGTCCTAGCCTTTCTTTTGATGTACCGACCCAAGGAAACCCATCTTGGAAAATATGTAAATAAAGTGTCGTGGCTTTATCTTTTCTTATGATGTTGAGTGGTGTACAATTGTATCATGGTTGATGGAGGGAGAGATGGCGATATTATATTTTACTTCCGCTAATGAGTCGCGCTGGGACTGTTTAAAAAAAAAATGTATATGATCTACGACGCTTCTACTAAGAGATGTAACTAGTTTTCCATTAGGTGCCTGTGGCGACCTAAGGTGGTTTGGGGTGCCACGCTTCTACTAAGAGATGTAACTAGTGAGTCTCAGATTATTCCTGAGGCAATGCTTGGAAATTGCAGGAAAATCATGGTGCGAGCTGGAAGTGCTCATCCATCGAGGGCTGAAGCTTCTGCTGCTGGGGCTGAACCCTGAATGGAAGACATCCTACAGGCATTGGCCAATATTGGAAATCTAATGGAAAGGTAGGCATAGTAACAACCTGGAGCAGAATGCCGTACTCAAGGACTGGTGGAATAGTTTTTGAAGCTGAAGCCATCTAAGTTCGGTGGAATGGGAAGTCCTGAGGAGGCGGAACATTGGATTGATGGAATGGAGCAAATTTTCAGGTTGTAAGACTGCACTGCTGCTGAGAAAATAACTTTGGCGGAGTACTAGCTGGAGGGAAATGCAATGTTTTGGTGGAGAGCATTGAGGGACACAATCTTCCCACCAGGTACTAAGGTTAACTGGGAAGAGTTTGTGAGAGCTTTTAATAGAATTTTTTTTTGACTATGCTAAGGATAGGAAAATTACTGAATTTGTTCAATTGGAACAAAAGGAGCTGACGGTAGACCAGTATGAGGCTAGATTTTCTGAACTGTCTAGATATGCTCCTAGGCTAGTTGAGGATCAAGAAGAGAAAGCTAAGAGGTTTCTGAAAGGGTTGAGGACTGATATCAGGAAACAACTAGTGCCTTTGAACATAAGAGATTATAATGAGATCTATGAAAGGGCACAATTGGTGGAGCAGGAGTTGGTAAGGGAACATTCGGAGAATAAGAAACCATTGTCCTTTGGTGATGAGAGACGGGGTAAGAGACCCTATACAGGTCAAGGTCAGACTTGGGAATCTAAGAAGAAGGGCAATTTTGGGAACTTTGGAAGAGGTAGGGGAAGCCGGAATTTGGGAAGGACACCTTATCAGAATGCAGAGTGTCGAATGTGTAGTGGACGACATGGCTTAGGACCTTGCATTAGGCAACCGAAATGTTATAGTTGTGGACAAATAGGCCATATTAAGAGAAATTGCCCTCAGGAAAGATCGCACGCCAGTATGGGCTCGGTGCAGCAGCCACAGCAGGATGCTGTGGGCCAAACTTACCAAGGAATCCCTAGAGGCCACCAGCACAAGGAAGAGTGTATGCGATCACCCAAGAGGAAGCGGAAGCTTCCAAAAATGTTATCTCAGGTACGATCTTTATAAATGATAAAAAGGCATATGCATTGTTTGATACAGGTGCTACGCATTCATTTGTGTCTGAAAGACATAGACAGCTGAGTAAGATAGAAACTATGCGTCTTGAGATGCCTCTTTGTGTTTCTACGCCTCTAAAGGATATGTTATTGTCTACGCTGGTGTGTGAAAATTGTAAGATAACAATGGGGGGGAAAGGATGTGGAAATAGACCTAGTTGTAATGGCCATGTATGATTTTAATGTTATCATAGGAATGGATTGGCTTCGTAAGTATCGGGCCCAGATGGATTGTTATAAGAAAGTAATCCGATTTGCCTTGCCTGATCAGTCTAGTTGTGAATTTCTGGGAGGTCAAACCCACCTACCTGTATCACTTATTTCAACAATAAAAGCCCGTGCGTTACTTGACAAAGGATGTCAAGGGTACCTCGCCATGGTTAGAGACTATACTAAGGAAGAGCCTAAGATTGATGAAATTCGGGTAGTTAACGAATTTCAAGATGTATTCCCTGAAGAATTGCCTGGATTGCCGCCAGAGCGAGAAATTGAGTTTGAAATTGAATTAATGCCTGGAGCAGGACCTATATCAAAAGCCCTATATAGGATGGCCTTAGTCGAATTGAAGGAATTGAAAGTGCAACTACAGGAGTTGTTTGACAAAGGATTCATTAGACCAAGTGCTTCAACTTGGGGTGCACCAGTCTTGTTTGTGAAAAAGAAAGATGGATCGATGCGCTTATGCATTGATTATAGGCAACTGAATCAAGTAACCGTTAAAAATAAATATCCTTTGCCTAGAATTGATGACTTGTTTGACCAATTCCAGCGAAGTTCGGTCTTCTCTAAAATTGACTTAAGGTCGGGATACTATCAACTGAGAATTAAGAAAGAGGACATTCCTAAGACTGCGTTTAGGACTCGTTATGGACACTACGAGTTCCTTGTTATGCCATTTGGATTGACTAACGTGCCGGCCACATTTATGGATCTAATGAATAGGGTATTTAAACCTTATTTAGACCAGTTTGTGTTCGTTTTTATTGATGACATCCTGATTTATTCGAGAGGACCTAAAGAGCATGAGTGACACTTGAGGATAGTTTTGCAAACCCTGTGAGAGCATAAGTTGTATGCTAAATTTAGTAAGTGTGAATTTTGGTTGGACCGGATAATATTTTTAGGGCATGTGGTATCAGGAGAAGGAATTGCAGTAGACCCGGCTAAAGTTGAGATGGTAATAAATTGGCCGAGACCGACGACACCTATTGAAATACAAAGTTTCTTAGGACTGGCTGGTTATTATAGGAGGTTTATTGAAGGATTTTCACAACTGGCCAGTCCTTTAACTAAGTTGACCCGAAAGAATGTAAAGTTTGAATGGAATGGGGAATGTGAAAGGAGTTTCGAGGAGCTTAAAAGGAAATTGACCTCGGCTCCAATCCTGATTATACCGACTGGACCTGATGGTTTTAAAGTGTATAGTGAAGCATCTCATAAAGGACTGGGATGTGTTTTGACGCAGCATGGCAAGGCCGTAGCCTATGCATCTAGACAATTAAAACCCCATGAGCTGAACTACCCAATGCATGATTTAGAGCTAACAGCTATAGTGTTTGCCTTGAAGATATGAAGACACTATTTGTATGGGGAAAAGTTTGAGATTTATACGGACCATAAGAGTTTGAAGTATCTGTTCTCACAAAAGGAGTTGAACATGAGACAAATGAGATGGATGGAGTTGCTAAAGAATTACGATTGTGAGATAAAATACCATCCAGGAAAGGCGAATAAGGTAGTGGATGCTCTTAGTTGTAAGTCGGCTATGGAGATGGCCAGTTTAAGAATGGCGGAATGGTGCTTGTTAAAGTTTGCTATAGACTCAGAATTTAAATTAAAGGTAGATTGTCTTACCGCTATGCTTAGTGCATTAAGGATTGAACTGAAAATTATTCAGAAAGTTAAAATCTTACAAGAGTCTAACCCGAATATTTTGAAAATGAAAGACACTACATCTTTAGGAAAAAGACCAGAATTTCAAGTCTCTGATGATGGAATAGTAAGATGCCAAGGATGACTTTGTATTCCCAACAACGAAGAATTAATGAAGGAAATTCTATCGGAGGCACATAAGAGTAATTATAGTATCCATCCAGGTAGTACAAAGATGTACAGGAATTTACGTCAGCAGTTTTGGTGGAATGGTATGAAGGCAGATACGGCTAAGTACGTTTCTCAATGTTTGACATGCTAGCAAGTAAAAGCGGAACATGGTAAACCTGCAAGACTCTTGAGGCCATTAGACATACCGGAATGGAAATGGGAGCATATAACGATGGACTTCATACAAGGATTACCAAGGACGTCAAGCAGTCATGACTCTATTTGGGTTATAGTGGACTGTTTAACTAAATCGGCTCATTTCCTAGCTGTTCACATGGACTACCCAATGGACAAATATGCAGACATATATGTAAGTCAAGTGGTACGCTTACATTATGTTCCGGTAACTATTACCTCAGATCGGGATTCGAGATTCACTTCGAACTTTTGGCGAAGTCTTCAAATTTCATTAGGAACTAAACTTCAGTTTAGTACTGCTTTTCATCCCCAGATAGATGGAGAAATAGAAAGAGTAATCCAGACATTAGAGGATATGTTGAGAGCTTGTGTAATTGATTTCAAAGGAAATTGGGATGAAAGATTTCATTTGGTGGAGTTTGCCTATAATAATAGTTTCTAGAAAAGTATAGGCATGGCTCCCTATGAGGCATTATATGGAAGGAGATGTAGGACTCCTGTCTGTTGGAATGAAGTAGGTGAAAGGAAATTGACAGGACCTGAACTGGTACAAGTTACCACTGAGGCTATTGAAATTATCATAAAAGGGCTTAAAACAGCTCAAAATAGACAGAAAGACTACGCAGATAAGCATAGGAGACCATGTATTCCTTAAGGTATCTCCAATGAAAGGAATATCTCGATTTGGGATGAAGGGTAAGTTAAGCCCTAGATTAGTCGGACCTTTTGAGATACTTGAAAGGATAGGGGATGTAGCTTATTGTTTAGCGCTGCCTCCTAAGTTGGGAAATTTGCATGATGTGTTTCATGTATCGATGTTGAGGAAGTACCAGCCGGATCTTGGTCACATACTCAATCATGAAGCCATCAAAGTGGATGAGAAAGTAAGGTACATCAAAGAGCCTATGCAAATACTGGATCGAAGGGAACAAGTTCTTAGGACTAAGAAGATCCCATTGGTTAAGGTATTATGGCGACATCATGATATGGAGGAAGCCACATGGGAAAGCGAAGATTAGACGAAGGAAAAGTACCCTTACTTGTTTCAAGAAGGCACGAGCGGTGTCTAATTTCAAGGATGAAATTCTCTAAGGAGGGGAGAATTGTGGCATCCTGAAATTCTTTGCTAACCATTAGGGGTGCTCCAATTAGTGTCTTGTATTGAAATCTATGGCCAAGTTTAAATGGATAGATCTTGGAAGAGGATGGCTTATCTCTGGCCATGTGCATTGGGAATTAGAATCCATAGGTTTGTAGTTCTAAGTGGTTAGTTATTTAATTTTACCCTATAGTACTTTAGTTTAATAAGATTTAATTAGTATTTAAAAAGGAGATTAAAATTGATTTTAATTAGGTTGGGCCTTAGGCCCAATGGCTTGAGCTCTTGGTGGGCCGAATGGCCGGCCCAATTGAGGCCCATGAAGTGTGACCATCGACCAAGAAGAGGGGAGTAGTTGCCGGCCCACTTCTTCCAAGCCCAATCCAAGCCCAAGCCCATCTTGCATGAGCTTGGCCAAGTGGAAAAAAGAGGATTACATGCATTGGCCATTGAGGGAGGCAAATAATCATTGCCAATGATGGAGTTTTGGGGAAATAAAAGGGGGAGAGAGAGAGAGTGGCCGGTTGAATTCGGCCAAGCCAAAGAGAGAGAGGGAGTGTGAGAGAGAGGAACCGAGGAGGAGAAGTAGTCCGCCCGTCGCTGCCCGCACGCCGTCCGTCCATCGCCGGTGTGCCGTCCGTTTGCTGTCATCCGCTTGATCTTAGAGGCAAGTTGGGATCGATTTCCACTTTGGCATGTGTGTCTTGCATGTGTGATTTGTTGGTGGTAGATCTCGGATGTTAGGGTAGGCAAAACTGAAGCTAGAATGTGACTTGTTCTTGAAAATGCTTACTGATTTCGTGTAAACCGCTCGACCCAGAATCTTGTGGAAGCTTGCATGCATGTTTTGAGTTGGATATTGACTTCAATTCCTTCATAAAAGTTGTATCCAACATCTTAAACTATAAGATACTAAAATTTAGGACAAAATGGTTGATATTTAAGGGGAAAAACGCTCTTTCTACGAAGACACTAGATCTGGAACTGCTTTGCTGACCTTTTGGTAGTTTTGTGGGTTGCATGACGATTTTTACTAAGAATATCTCTTCCACTTCTGCATGAAACTTGTATAGAACATCCTAAAGACTAACATACTCAAATTTGAAGTATAATGAGCAAGTGTAGCCTAGTGAATCGACTTACTCTTGAAGACGGTAAATCTGGAAACACGGTACTGGACACCCGAGACTTCATGGACCCAAATGGTGACTATTCTTTGGAAATTTCACTTATATACCTTAATGAAAGTTGTAGGGGACCTCTTGAAGTAAAACATATCCAAATCTCAGAGGAAAGGAAGAAGAATAAGTGGGTGAAAACTCGATATTTCGGAGATAACTACACTGGGAGTTTTTGTGCTAGAATCAGAAGGTTCGGATGACTATAGAAAATTATATAGAACGAACCTGGCCTAGATATCTTCATGAAAAATCTACTCTAGTGTCTTAGCTATAGCCTGGTAAAATTTCATAATTTTCGGAGGTCATTCGGGTATTTTAATCGAATTATTTCAAAAACTGCACATTTTGTTTCTATCCGAAATTGCACGCCGTATTTGTGTGAATTATATCTTCTTGTGTGGAACTCTATTGGGCATGTGTTTTTCATGAAATTATTATCTTATTGACTTGTCTATCACATGTCTTGATTTCATGATTTTTGGAGAATCATATGCATATTTAATTTAAATATTTTCTAAAATGGCACAAGCTGGAATTTTGTAAACTTCAAAAGGCATGAAAAATGGATTATTCTAAATTGTATGGACTCCATGAATTGTATTGTTATGAGTGATTGTGTCTTGCTGCATGTATGATGATGATTTGAGATGCATGTATGAATTCAAGGATGAATATTATCTTGATTGCCATCACATCACATGCCATGTTAAAATTGAACTATAACTGAAAATGAGAATTGAGATAAATGAGAAGGCAGTCGGAGGTGTGAGCCGACAATGCCCCGGGAGTGTCAAGATGCCTGGCTAGAAGGGTACGACTGGTTGCTCGGTGGCCTTGAATGGCCGGATACCGGAGGGTCCTCGGGAGTACCGAGAGGTATCGAGATGCTCGAAAAGTGGGGGGGGCCGGAAGCTCGATAGGAATTGTGCGAAGGGATGCCTCGCGATGCTAGTTGGGGTGCGAGATGCCTAGCTAGAAGGGTAGGACCGGTTGCCTGGTGGCCTTAAATGGCTGGATGCCAAAGGGTCCTCGTGATGCCAGTTGGGGTACGAGATGCTCGGAGAGTGGGGGAGCCGGATGCTTGATTGTATCTTGGATACATGTGGGATGCAAACATTGGTCCCGAGAAAGAGAAATGTGGCGGTCCAAAATGAAATTGAAATTGAATTATGCATGATGATATATGCATGACATGATGATCACATTATATGCATGGATGCATGGCAATGATGATGGTACATGTGATGTGCATGGATGCATGGATGCATGGTAATGATGATCATACATGTGACATGATGATGGTAAGTGTATGATATGATGGTGATGACTATATGATGATGTATGTACATGAGGTACAATGACATGTGCATGATACTAAGGTAAGTTGTGCATGGATGCTTTAATGACATGTGATGCTATGATTGTGATGATTGTGTGGCATGATGCATTGAGTGGTTTATTGGTCATTTACCTGCTAAGTGGTTGTACTCACCCCTTCGAGGACCAACATTTCAGATTAGCAGGATGATGCTCCCTGCTGTCACGTGGGGCGTATTTTACGGCCTTCCTTCAGATGTAGAAGTCGAGTGTGTGGAGATCGACTATCCCACCATTCTTAGACTGACATTTATTCAAGTTCGCGCCTTAGTGATGTACGACGTGGGCCTAGCTGAGGGCCTTGTCATTCAGGAGTTCATATCCGTCCATGTTCGTCGAGACGGAGTGATGCGTGGGATGTTGCCGCCGCCACAGCCTGATGCACTGGGATGGGTGTGAGGGCCCGTGCATGAGAAGGAGGAACTGAAACTTTTTGAGATGATAGCTGACGCTAGTTGATTGGGGATCTTGCACGATAGATGTAGTGGGTCGAGTGTTTCTTTTTAGGTTATGGCCGAGTGTGGCTATATGTCCTAGCCTTTCTTTTGATGTACCAATCCAAGGAAACCCATCTTAGAAAATATGTAAATAAGGTGTTGTGGCTTTATCTTTTCTTATGATGTTTAGTGGTGTGCAGTTGTATCATGGTTGATGGAGGGAGAGATGGCGATATTATATTTTGCTTCCGCTAATGAGTCGCGCTGGGACCGTTTAAAAAAAATGTCTATGATCTACGATGCTTCTACTAAGAGATGTAACTAGTGTTCCATTAGGTGCCTGTGGCGACCTAAGGTGGTTCGGGGTGCCACACACAGCCACCACCGGTTGCGCCTTGCCATCAACAGCTGCACCATACCATTGCGCTAGTCGCGTCTCGCCACGGTTACTGCCATCCAACCACCCTAGTTGCACTTGTGACCTATGAGTTCTTGGATTTGCTCGCTGTCAACGCCAATGGATTTAAGGCAAGTGAAAGTCTACTAGCCTATATAATGTAATGCTATTGTCGCTTGAGGAAGTGTTGTTAGATTAAAAGGATTTGAATTTTGATGTTGGATGGTGACTTCTAGGATGACCAAATCGATTTAGGGTTAGGAAATTGAGAAATCTTCATGAGTATTTCAGTTTTGAACTTCAGTTGTACACTACACTTTGCGTGATGAAACCTTGAGAATTTTGTTCATAAACCGTTTTAGAAATCTCCCGATTTGCATCAAAATTCATATGTACTATTGCACCGTTCCCAAATGTTTTAAGAAATGTGTTGTACTTTCAAATTTCGAAACATTTTATAGAAAGTATTCTAAACCATTGGAGTTGGGAACGAGATTTAGATTTATGGACGTGTCGATTTCAAATGTACTTATAGATGTTAATAAATTGTTTTGTTCCAAGCCAGGAAGGGTAATTACCATTCAAGTTTCTTTATATGGATTCGAAAATGATTGGAGAGCATTTGTGAAACTGGGATTTTTGGGGGAAAAATCCAAGGGATTTTCCATATTTATGATTAAAACACGTTTTGGCATTGGAATGATTTAATTACTACACCATGTTTGATGTGTTATTGCTGCTGTCGAACCCTCGGGACGACGATACCTCGAGAGTCGGGTTGCCTGAAGGATCGTAATGGCGATGCATCTGGATGCTTGGGAATCAGTGAGCCCCAGAGGTTCCCTGGGAGTGTCGGGATGCCTAGGAAGTGTGACATAACACATATCAGATGCCTCTGGGACATCATTGACATGATGAGCCCCGAAGGTTCCTCGTGACGTTAGGTGAGTTACGAGATGCCTGGAGATGTGACATAACATGCTCCAGATGCTCGATGACTGGAATATGTAACTGGAGGCCTTCGTGATGCTGGGTTAGGTGCGATATGCCTGGAGGGACGCAAACACTGGTCCTTCGGAAGATGGTGGTAGTGAATCGAAAATTTGTCGGGTTCTAAAGCTTGACTATTCTGTTGTGTTATGCCATAGCATTGGAAAACTTTAATGCATACTTATTCCTTAAGTTATGTGTTTTGTGTATTTTGCATGAAATCAGATGATGATAGTCTTACATAATATAGTTTAGTAGATCTTTAACTGCTGAATAGCCATACTCACTCCTTGTGGGACTAACATATTTTAGATTGCGAAAGATGCCTCTGCTGCCCACTCCTCCTGGTACATTCTATGGGATCCCTATCGATTTGCAATGGAAGCAATCGAAGCATGAGGATCCTGATATGCTGGGACTGATGTTCGTTTGAGTGAAGGTGATCGTGATGATCGACACCGGTCTTCCCTTAGGTCCTATGCATCAGGAGTATGTCATCTTGTATATCCGCAAGAATGGACGTACTCTGGGGCCGCTGCCACTGCTATTAGAGGACGACGATGGGGGATCAAGTGGTGTGGAGTGTGACATCCCAAACTTCTGATTCTGTTTTCAATTAAATAAGTCAGGCTTTTCATTGGCATGCCTAAAGTTCAATTCTCTGGGCTGATCACTCACGATATAACAAGTCTATCAGGTAACGCAATTAAGGAATCTAATCGCAATAGACTTGAGAATTCGATCAAGAATCGGTTGTTTGACTATGCTAATCTACAAGGATCATTACGACACTGTTAGAATCGATCAGAGATGAAAGATAGGTTGATTTGATTAAGATATGTGATTAGTGTGCGGGTGATTCCACCTAATTGCAAAAATTATCATCAATCGGCACTAGACCTATTTCTCTATTGTTTTGCGCACTCTGTGTCCGTATTTGAGATCTCGAGATTTTCACAACAATCGAGAGTCACCAATGAGTCGAAGATGTACATTTTGATTCAGAAATAATCGATTACAAATCAATTGACGGGGAAAAGTCATGAAGTCATGAGATGGATGAGGACACCATGGTGGATTTATTTGGGCTTTAATTGGATTGGTTTGAGTGAGAATTGAATGGATTTGAAGAGGAAATGTCAAAATTCATAGCCCCCCTTGGTTCTTAACCTTTGGACCTCTTAGCAAGCTTATTGGGGAAGCTTGGTAGTTGCAAAGGGTAGAGGATGAGGGCCATGGGTGGTGGGGGCAAGCCAAGGGAGAGATGGGCAAGTGTTGGGCCCTTAGAAGCCACCAAGGGGACCCCTCTCTTCAGCCACTTCTTCTTCTTCCTCTTTCCCCCACCTTTCTCCATTGCTGTTGTCCATTTTGAGCTTCAAAGAGCAAGAGGAAACCGAGCCAGCAGCCCCGCCACCGTCGCACGCCCGCAGAGCCACCTCTGGACCTTTGTCTCCATTTGTTTTCTCTTCTGCCTGTTTCTGCTCCAGCTGACCTTTCACCAAAAACTCAAGTTAAAAGTTGTCTTCCCAAGTGAATCGACTCTCGTGCCACACACCACGGTGGCCAAGACATCCAATCCGTACGAACGGTGGTCGCCACTTGCCGAACAAAGCCACCAACCGTCCCGTCTGCCAGTGACAAGCCACCGATCCCCGAACCACTTGGAGTCTGCCTGGAGTGAACTATTTCATGTTTTCTTCGTTTTTCCTCCCATCCCGACCCTTCCTCCACCCATTCCAACCACCAACAAGTCCCCCTTGACCCTCGGCTGACATTGGTTGTAGACCACCCACTCGTCATAGCTCCGATCATCCCTTTCTTGCCATTGTAGCCACTGGTTTCTTTTCTTAGTGCAGCCAAGATCAGAAGCAAAAACCAGCAAATCATGAGATCTTCGTGGCCCATTTTCGAGCCCTTCCCAGCCTCGCTTGGTGTCGTTACTAGGAGGATTGCCGGCCACCTCCGCGTCGCTATCGCCATGGACTCACCGGAATGCTAAATCGGTGAGTTTACTCATTAATCTCCGCTTAGGGAGTTAATGATGCTTAAGGGGAGTTTAGATTGGGCTAAGAAAGCTTAGGTGGTTAGATTAGATTAGCTAAATGTTGATTAGATTAAGAAATTTGATTAGTTTAGTAGGTGGATTAATTAGCCTAATTAGGTGGTTAGATTAATGTAATCTTAATTACGAATTTATTAATTATTTGGATTTATTTAATTACTGAGTAATTAATTAATTAATTATCGAGTGATTAATTAATTAATTATTTATTTATTTATTTATTTTCGGAATTTATTTAAATATTAAATAATTATGGAAATTTTGTTAGGATGGTTGGTCGTTAGAATTTCGTGTTGATTGCAATGGTGTGTTTAGTTTATGCAATTGAATGGTTAATTGTGCAAATTGAGTGATGTTTGTGAAATATAGGTATTTTAAGCAAAAAATACTAGATGTTGAGTTTTGACCCGATAGTGGTTTTAAATACTATAGCAGATTATGTGAGCATCATTGTCGGCTTGTGAGAACATTATATGTCAGCTTTTGAGAGCAATGATCTAAGTCAGCTTGTGTGAGCATTAATAGAAATTAGCTTGTGAGTGCAATGATCATTATCAGCTTGTGTGAGCATTAATTTGTCAGCTTCTGAGAGCATTAAGGTTTATCAGCTTGTGTGAGCATGGATGTTTATCAGCTTGTGTGAGCCGCAATTGATTTGGTTGCATCGATCGATTGGATCAATTGATTGATTAAAATCTAAATTGTACTGACCTGCAAGAAAGAATTGAGGCGAGGTGAGTCTTCTGACTTGTGTGGCTAGGCCTCTAGGCATATTTCCTTCTTAGTCGGAGTTTAGGGGGTGAACTTGCTGAGACATTGTCTCACCCCGTCGTGGGCTAAATTTTCAGGTCCTTAGATGGCGATCGTGGAGGACCCAAAGCCCCGGAGCCTGGGGAGGTGGAGACTGAAGGATCAGTGGATGTGTCCGACTAGTTAGTCCTAGGACAGTCCCCCTTTTTGTTGAGCCGGTCTTTTTGTAGACAGCCCAGTGTTGGATATATAAACCTATGTGTTTATAAAAGGCTTGTTGTGGTTGTGATTTGTTGCCTACTTTTCTATCCAAAGCTTTTGTTGTCGGGGGTATTTGTTCACTTTCGCATGCGTATTAATATGAATGGGTCGGCAACATGTCCTAGGATGTCGCATATTTATCGACCACCGAGGGATGGGCACACACTCGAGGTTTGGGGCGTGACATCCCCGTTTAAGTGGTATCGTAGCGAGTCTGTGAATGGAATGATAAGGTCCGGTGGTTTATGGGATAGTTAGCAGGAAAGACCTTCGATTATATTGGTGCATGTCAATGTTAGTTGTTTGGTAAATTGTTTGGTTCTGTAGATCACTCAAATTCTAATGTGGTATTGGAATTGGAAATTAGGTATCTAGAAAGATCTCGTCGATGAGTGATCAGGAGTAGAGGACTCCTAGGAAGAGGACCATCGGTCAAGTGACTCGGGGTAGGATGTCAACACGAGTCGGTACCCAAGGTGGTTGAGGTAGAGCATAGGCTGAGGTCATTGCAAGTGGAGTAGCACCACCTCCTGCTGGTGCTGGGGTAGTAGCCCCTAGTGATCCCATAATCAAAGGGATCATGTAGGCACTTGAGGCCATGAGAGATGTGATAGGGCAGCAAGCCCAGAATCAAGCTGCTATTGTTGCAACCATTGCTATTGCTGCTCTTGCCGCCTCCACCGAGGCCGCACCCGTTGCCGAGGCCGCACCTACTGTCGCACCTGCCGAAGTTCCAGCTAAAAATGTGGTGGTACCAAGAGAGAGACTGATTCACAAGCTCGTGGAGCAATTCTTGAAGCTAAACCCGCCGAGGTTCAATGGTGCAGGAGATCTTGAAGCCGCGTCGCTTTAGCTCCAAGATTTGGAGAAAACTTTTCAGCTTTTGATGTGCATTGAAGGAGAAAAGGTTGTCTTGGTAGTAGACTAGCTGTAGGGTAACGCTAATACTTGATGGAAAGCCACCAGAGGCACAGTCTTCTCAGAAGGCGTAGTCCCAGTGTGGAATGCCTTTCTCAGAGCCTTCAATGAAAAGTACTATTCTAGTATCGCCCAAGAGTGGAAGATGGAGGAATTCCAGCGCCTCCATCAAGGAACGATGACAGTGGTCGAATATGAGGCTAGGTTTGCTAAGCTGTCTTAGTATGCGCCAAGACTGGTAGAGGATCCTAAAGACAAAGCCTAAAGATTCAGGAACGACCTCCACCAAAGCTGAGGAGTCCACTAGTGCCATTTGACCTAAAGAATTACAATGAGGTTTATGGTCGGGCCTAGTTGATAGAGAGGGACCTAAGTGGATAGACTGTTGTGTCTCGTTCAAGGTTCAGTTCAAATTGAGATGAAATCCAGTTCGAGAAGAAGCCCATGGCCGAAGGAATGTATCATGTTTTGCCTAATAGGAAGGGTGGAATTGGAAAGTCAATGCCAAGTCAGAATGGCATATGTCGCTTTTGTGGAAGGCGACATGGTTCAGCCCCGTGCCCTTTTAGGACGGGTGCTTGCTTCAAGTGTGGCCAACAAGGTCACCTGACCAGATATTGTTCCAAAAGGCCAAGAGACAATAGCAGTTACCGCCACTGCCATCATTGGGTCAAAATAGGGGGTTTGCACCACTGTTCGCGCCACAAGGTGGACTGAATAGACCTCTAGCTTAGGGAAGGATGTATGCCATCATGAGAGGACAGGCTAAAGATGCACCTAATGTGATCATAGGTACCGTTGTGCTGAACGACCATGCTGTATATGCTTTGTTTGACCCTGGCGCCACTCACTCCTTTATAATTGAGCAATTTGTTAAGTTGATAAGATTGAGTCCTGAGTTGTTGGAGTCAGTGGTTAGCACCATTGAAAGATAAGGTGTTAGTTGCATTGGGTTGTTCTGGTTGCAAGTTAATGATTGGTGAGCGAGAGGGGAAGATAGATTTGATAGTCCTAGCCATGTATGATTTCGATGTGATAATTGGCGTGGACTAGCTTACAAAGCAACAAGCTAAGTTGGACTGCTATCGTAAATCGATTCAGTTTAACCCATTAGGGGGTGAAAGTTTCGAGTTTACAGGGAGTTGAGGAGGACTTTCAATTTCCCTGATCTCGTCGCTTGAAGCAACCTATTTGTTAGATACGGGTTGTCAAGGTTACCTAGTGACTGTTGTGGATACAACAGTTGAGGAGTTGAAGATTAAAGATATTTTAGTGGTACAAGAATTTCCAGATGTGTTTCATAAAGAATTGCCAGGTCTGCCGCCAGAGAGAAAGATCGAGTTCATGAATGAGTTTGCACCTAGGACAGAGCTAATCTCTAAGGCTCCTTACCAGATGGCCATATCTGAGTTGAAAGAACTTAAGGTGCAGATGCAGGAACTGTTGGACAAGGGATTTATATGCCCTAGTGCATCACCTTAGGGAGCACCAGTTTTGTTCGTGCAAAAGAAGGAAGGTTCGTTGCGTTTGTGCATCGACTATCGTCAACTTAATTAGGTGATGATCAATAACAAGTATCCACTCGCGAGGATCGACAACTTGTTTGATTAGTTGCAACAAGCATCGATAGTTTCCAAGATCGACTTGAGGACAGGGTATCATCAGTTGAGGATAAAAAAAGAAGACATACCGAAGTCAGCGTTTCGTACTCGATATGGCCATTATGAGTTCACTGTAATGTCGTTTGGTTTGACGAATGCTCCAGCTGCTTTTATGGACCTAATGAACAGAGTGTTTAAAGAGTACTTGGATCAGTTTGTGATCGTGTTCATCGACGATATCCTGGTTTACTAGAAGTCCAGAGGAACATGAAAGACAGTTGAGGATAGTGCTACAGACTCTAAGGAATCATGAGCTGTATGTGAAGTTCAATAAGTGCGAGTTTTGACTGACTCATGTGGTGTTCCTAAGTCACATAATTTCAGGCGAAGGAATCTCCGTGGACCCATCCAAGATTGAAGCAGTGATCAACTGGCTAAGACCAACTATAGTGACAGAGATCAAAAGTTTCTTGGGTTTGGCAGATTATTACAAAAGGTTTGTGGAAGGGTTTCCAGCATTAGTGTCGCCTTTGACTCGACTACTAAAGAAGGAAGAGAAGTTCGTGTGGACAGACAAGTGGAAGTGTAGTTTCCAAGAGCTTAAGTAGAGGCTGACTACCGCACCTGTGCTGACCATACCATCTGGTCCTGGAGGATATGAGATCTATAGTGATGCGTTGTTTAGAGGATTGGATTACGTGCTGATGCAACATGATAGGGTTGTTGCATACGCGTCCCGTCAACTGAGACCTCATGAGCTGAAATACCTAATGCATGACTTAGATCTTGTAGCAATTATTTTCGCTTTGAAGATTTGAAGACATTATTTGTGTGGAGAAATATTCCAGATCTTCACTGACCATCAAAATCTCAAGTACCTATTCTCTCGAAAGAATTGAATATGAGACAGCGTCGCTGGATGGAACTCCTAGAGGACTATGACTGTGATATCTTCTATCACCCTGGAAAGACAAACAAGGTCGCAAATGCGTTGAGTTGGAAATCTTCAATGGCATAGATGGTGCTCAAAGAGTGGGCTTTACTTGAGAAATTTCGAGATTCGGGTTTCAAATTTGAGGTAGGTCACCTTTCAAATCTTATTGCTACCCTCACAATTGAGTTGGAAGTGCAAATAAGAATCAAGATGCTTCAGTGGATAGACCCAAAAAATTAGAAGATTCTGCAAGAGAATACCGAGAAGAAGAATGATGACTTTCAGGTTTCTGAGAACGGAACACTGAGGTTTTGAGGACGATTATGTGTACCTGACAATGTAGCGCTTAAGGAAGAGATTTTGTCAGAAGCTCATCGTAGCAATTACAGCATTCATCTTGGCGGTACGAAGATGTATCAAAATTTGTGTCAACACTATTAGTGGTCTGGTATGAAGGCAAACATCGCCAAGCATGTCGCCAAGTGTTTGATATGTCAGTAAGTAAAGGCACAGCACTATAAGCCGGGAGGATTTCTACAACCTCTCGAGATTCTCAAATGGAAGTGGGAGCATATCACAATGGATTTTGTGACAAGCCTACCAAGGAGTCAGAGAGGTAATGATTCTATTTGGGTAGTGGTCAACAAACTGACGAAGTCAGCACCCTTCATCGCAGTATGAAAGGACCTTGATTTAGATAGGCACGCAGAGTTGTACGTGCATCAGATAATTCATCTATATGGGGTGCCAGTGACGATTACTTTAGACAGAGACTCGAGGTTCATTGCTATTTTTTGGAAAAGCTTTCAAAGTGCTTTAGGAACGAAGCTGTAGTATAGTACGGCCTATCATCGTCAGACGGATGGCTAGTCTGAGAGGAAAATTCAAACCCTCGAAGACATGCTGCGAGCTTACATGTTTGATTTCAAGGGAAGCTGGGAGAAACAGCTTCACCTTGTCGAGTTTGCCTACAACAACAGCTATTGGCAAAGCATTCGGATGGCTCCTTTTGAAACGTTGTATGACAGAGCACACAAAATGCTAGTATGTTGGGATGAGGTCGAAGAACGAAAGATCATAGGCCTAAAGTTAGTCCAGCAGCTAGTGAATGCAGTTGTTGTCATTAGAGACAGATTGAAGACCGCTCAAAGCCGCTAGAAAAGCTATGCAGACAAGTGTCAAAGGCCGTTGGAGTTCCAAGTTGGTGATCACGTCTTTCTCAAGGTGTCACCAATGAGGGGTACTTCGCGCTTTGGCAAGAAGGGAAAGTTGAGTCTGAGGTATGTAGGTCCCTTTAAGATTTTAGAAAGAATCGGGATTCTAGTGTATCGTCTTGCATTATTGCCTAGGCTAGCACAAGTGCATGACATCTTTCACGTGTCGATGTTGAGGAAGTATGAGGCTGACCTGACCCACGTGCTTAATTTTGAGGGATTGGATGTGGACGACAGAGTGTCGTATGTTGAGAGCCCGCTTCAGATTGTGGATCGCAAGGAACAGGTTCTACGCACCAAGACCATTCCGTTGGTCAAAGTGGTCCAGCAACACCACGTCACTGAAGGAACAACCTGGGAAAGTGAAGAGTCAATGAGATGACTGTTTCCCAACCTTTGTGTGTAAAGATTGTAATGGTTTAAATTTCAAAAACGAAATTTTTATAAGATGGGATGAGTTGTGACATCTCAAATTTTTTATTCTGTTTTCAATTAAATAAGTCAGGCTTTTCATAGACACGCTTATAGTTCAATTCTCCGAGTTGATCACTCACCAGATAACTAGTTTATCAGGTGAAGCCATTAAGGAATCTAAATGCAATAGACTTGAAAATTTGACTAGGAATCGGCTGTTCGACCGTGCTAATCTGCAAGGATCATTACGACACCGTCAAAATTGATTAGAGATCAGAGATAGGTCGATTTGATTGAGATATGTACTTAGTGTGTGGGTGATTTCACCTGATTATAAAAATTCTTGTCGATCAGTATTAAACCAATTTCTCGATAGTTTTTGGCACCCTATGTCGATATTTGAGACCTCGAGATCTTCATGACAATTAGGAATCGCCAATTTGAGACCTCGAGATCTTCATGACAATTAGGAATCGCCAATGAGTCGAAGATATACATTGTGGCTCATAAATAATCGACTACGGGTTAATGGAATTAAAAATTCAGAAATTAACTGTGAATTTATACCTGATTTCAGAAATTGAAAGTTCTATCATGTTCATTTTAGGAATGTTGACTCATCCTGAGAAGATTTTTCTACAAACCGAGATTTTTGGCGAAAAATCAAAGTTAGGCCGTTTTTGATCGGGAAAGTCAGAGGACCATTTTTGATCGCTTTGTTGGTCATCAAGTTGGATCAATTGACAGGGTAAATTCATGAGATGGGCGAGAAAACCTTGGTGGATTTATATGGGCTTCGATTAGATTGGTTTAAGTGAGAATTGAATGGATTTAAAGAGGAAATGTCCAAAATTCCTAACCCCCCTTGGTGCTCAACCTTTGGACCTCTTGGCAAGCTTGTTGGGGAAGCTTGGTGGCTGCAAAGGGCAAAGGATGAGGGCCATGGGTGGTGGGGGCTAGCAAAGGGAGAGATGGGCAAGTGTTGAGCCCCTAGAAGCCACCAAGGGGACCCCCCTCTTCAACCACTTCTTCTTCTTCCTCTTTTCCCACATTTTTCCATTGTTTTTGTCCATCTTGAGCTTCAAAGAACTAGAGGAAATCGAGCCAGCAGCCCCTCCATCGTCGCATGCCCGCAGAGCCACCGCGGGACCTTTTTCCCCCTCTATTTTCTCTTCTGCCTGTTTCTGCTCTAGCTAACCTTTCAGCAAAAACTCGAGTTTAAAGTTGCCTTCCTGAGCGAATTGACTCTCGTGCCACCCACCACCATGACCACGACATCCAGTCCATACGGAGGGTGGTCGCCGCTCGCCGAACAGAGTCGCCGACCATCCCGTCCGCCGACAACAAGCCACCTATCACCGGATCGCCTAGAGTCTACCTGGAGTGAACTATTTCATGTTTTCTTCATATTTCCTCCCATTCCGACCCTTCCTCCACCCATTCCAACCATCAATAAGTCCCTCTTGACCCTTGGGTGCCGCCGGTTGCCGACCACCTGCTCGTTGGAGCTCCGATCATCCCTTTCTTGCCATTGCGGCCATTGGCTTCATTTCTCAGTTTAGCCAAGATCAGAAGCAGAAACCAGTAAGCCGTGAGATCTTCATGGCCCCGTTTGAAGCCCTTGCCTACCTCGCTTGGGGTCGCTAGTAGGAGGATTGTTAGCTGCCTCCGCGTCTTCGTCGCTATAGACTCACCGGAAGGCTAAATGGGTTAGTTTACACACTAATCTCCTCTTAGGGAGTTAATGATTCTTAAGGGGTGTTTAGATTAAACTAAGCAAGCTTAGGTGGTTAGATTAGATTAGCTAAATATTGATTAGATTAAGAAATTTGATTAGTTTAGTAGGTGGATTAATTAGCCTAATTAGGTGGTTAGATTAGTGTAATCTTAATTTGAAATTTATTAATTATTTGCATTTATTTAATTATTGACTAATTATTTAATTATTTAATTATTAATTATTAATTATTTATTTAATTAGTTAATTATTTAATTATTTAATTTTGAAATTTATTTAAATATTAAATAATCCCGAAAATTTTGCCAGGATAGCTAGTTTTCATGCTGATTGCAATGGTGTGTTTAGTTTACACAATTGAATGGTTAATTGTTCAAATTGAGTGATGTTTGCAAAATATAGGTATTTTAAGCGTAAAATATCAGGTGTTGAGTTTTGACCCCGATAGTGATTTTAAATACCATAGCAGCTTGTGTGAGCATCATTGTCAGCTTGTGAGAATAATGATCTAAGTTAGCTTGTGTGAGCATTAATAGAAATTAGCTTGTGAGAGCAATGATCATTTCTAACTTGTGTGAGCATTAATCTGTCAACTTATGAGAGCATTAAGGTTTATCAGCTTGTGTAAGCATGGACGTTTATCAGCTTGTGAGAGCCGCAATTGATTTGTTTCATCGATCGATTGGATCGATCGATTGATTAAAATCTAAATTGTACTGACCTGCAAGAAGGAATTGAGGCGAGGTAAGTCTTCTGACTTGTGTGATTAGGCCTCTTGACATATTTCCTTCCTAGTCGAAGTTTAGGGGGTGAACTTGCTAAGACATTATCTCATCTCGTCATGGGCTAAATTTTCAGGTCCTTAGATGGTAGTCGTGGAGGACTCGAAGCTCTAAAGCTTGGAAAGGTGGAGACTAAAGGATCGGTGGACGTGTCCGACTAGTTAGTCCTCGGACAGTCCCCCTTTTTGTTGAGTCGGTCTTTTTGTAGACAGCCCGGTGTTGTATATATAAACCTATGTGTTTATAAAAAGGCTTGTTGTGGTTGTAATTTGTTGTCTGCTTTTCTATCCCAAGCTTCTGTTGTCAGGGGTATTTGTTCGCTTCCGCATGCGTATTAAAATGAATGGGCCGGCGATGCGTCTTAAGACGTCACATATTTATCGACCATCGGAGGATGGGTACGTGTTCAAGGTTTGGGGCGTGACATGAAGTGACTGAGGATGGTGATAACGACAGGGAAAATTTTTGGACACCAGCACTGAATGATGGACTTTATGTAAATAGCTGTGGGAGATGTTAGTTTACTTTTGAAATATAGCTGGGTATAAGAAACTGTGGCTTTTGATGTACCAACAAACTATGTCCATCCAGTACGTGTGTAAATAAAAAGTGCCCGGTTAACATCTATATGTGTATTTAGTGTGCATCATTTGTATGTGTAGGAAAGGGAGTTGTTGGATACACTTCTACCATATACATTGCACAGGGACCAATGAAGTATGTGATAAAATCCCCACATGGATTCCCTATAATCCAACGAGCCAAAAAAATGAGGATATCCAGGACAAGGAAGTGAGTTGGTGACCTTAACAGATTGGGGGCCGTCAGGGGGTGCCACACACATATTTCATTTGCAGCAAAAATAAACTAAATTAATGATAATTCAACAAAAGACACAGAAACAAAAGTTTACTATGTTCCCAATAAGCTCCTATGTATGACTTTTTTATTATCATTAATTAGTTTAATTTGCACAAATTTTAAGTTTTAGGTGAGAACTCCTTCGAATTCTACCAACCTACGAACTCCCACTTGAAAAAAAATAATATAATGACCTCATGTAATTTCTACAATTTTTCCATTAACATAAAAGCATAGCATGATGTGAACCAATGTACAAAAAAAAAAAAAAAACAATCATGCTGCAACTACAATCAAAACTACAATTCAACGTGTAATGGAAAAATAAGGATTTCCTACCATTGTTCGAATTTTCTTGAAATTAGAAAATTGCAAGTATATTAAACTATATATATGTTATCATCGAACTAAGCTCTACACAGTACATATGATCTCATTTTCGTATAGGCTGGCTACTATATTTCCTAAAACATAAGAAAATACAAGTTAAAAATGAATAAACTATGCATTTATATCCTAAAAATCTGCATACTTAGGGTTCTGTACACAATTTTATACATTTTTAAAACTCAAATATAGAAAATAATTATACCACAGTGTAAAGCACATTCATATAAACCAAACGTTGCCGACCATGCTCCAATCCGAGCTCCCATGCGCCCACATGTACTGCTTGAGTGTGCAGCGCATGCGGTGCCTAAGTGTGCGGCGCATGTGGTGTCACGCCCTGATCCTTGAACACATGCTCATCTCTCATCTGGTTGATTAATAGCGACGTCTCAGGATGCATCGAGTGCGCACATTCATATGTATCCGCGTGCGTGTGATTCATATGAATGTGCGCACGTGGATGCATCGCGTGCGCATATGAAATGTGGTGTCACTCCCTAATCCTTGAACCCTTTCATTTCATATGCGCACATGGAAGCATAAAATAAATCCCGACAATAAAATATTGAGATACAAAAGTAGGGCTATATTTTTCAAAGTTTAAACCAACACACTTATATACATATATAACAACTTAGTCACATATATACATATACAAGCCATACAAAAAGGTCAATTTCTACTCAAACAGGTTTAATAGCAAAAGTCATCGGACAGGAGTCGAGTCTCAATCCTCATCAGGATCCTATTCTGGATCATCCTCGGGGTTCTCCTCTAAGTATTCCTCGTCAAGTTTTGCCATCTAGGGACTTGAAATGGTTATATAATAACAAGTGAGACAACGTCTCAGTGAGTTCTACCCCCTAAGACTCTATTAGGAAACCAATACACCTTAGGTTACCTAAGCACAATACGAGTCAGGAGACTTACCTTGGCCTTAGTTCCCTCCTGCAAGTCAATATATATATCAAATATACACGATTACGTCACAGCACATCACTCAATCAGATCGAATCATCAATCAATCAACTTAGTTGATCACATGTCATCCAGACCACTTATTGGTCGGCCCCTTCGATACTATCTATAAGTTTGATCAACATCCAAGACTACTCACCCTAGGTGATACATAGATAGTATATTATCCTATCTCCAGACGACATATAGAGTCATCGAGCTATCAAATCATACGTCCTGTCTCAAGATGACAAAGAGAGTCATTGAGCCGGTATATCAATATCATACTATACTATCTCAAGATGACCTATAGAATTATTGAGCTAATATATCATATCGTATTGTCTCAAGATAATCTGTAGAGTCACCGAGCCGGTAGATCATACTGTCTTGTCTCAAAATGACATATAGAGTCACTGAGCTGGTATACACACAATTTATCCTACCATACTGTCTCAAGATGATTTGTAGAGTTATCGAGCCGGTATACCATACCAAACTATCTTAAGATTATCTGTAGAGTTATCAAGCCGGTATACATATGATTCCAAGCAAACAATCAAATTACTATTTTTATCATTTTTGAAAAAATATCATGTGTGAGTACACGGTCGGCCATAGCCAAAACACAAGGTTTTCATTTATAAATCTCCCACTATTTTTAGCGGTTCCAAAATAGATTTTTGGTGCTATAGACCAGCACCAGGTAATTTTCCAATTCATTACCCAAATTTTATTAATTTAGAAATAATATCTTTTAATCATGATTAATTTCATTCAACACAAATCAATGCTCAAATAAATAAATGGACTGCACCACAATAATTAGCATAAAATTCCGGTCATCGACCATCCCGGTTGAATTTCTAGAAAATAAATAAATAATTAATTAATTTCGAAAATTAATAATTAAATAGCCAAAAATCCATCTTAGACCCGTAATGCCTAATTGCAAGCCGAGACGAGCCTGGAAAATTACTAAGACTCGTTCAATAATTAATAAAGCATATCTACTTGCTAACTACGCTAACCGATTGCCTAATATGCATCAACAAAGCAATAATTTAATTATTCTAATCTAAACTAACCACCTAATTGCACTTAATTAACATTAATCAACCCATAAGCATCATTAGTCTACTAAGTAAGGCTTAGTGAGTAAAACTCACTTGTGCAAAGTGGAGACTGGAACATTGTGATGATGACGCGATGGCGGCCGAACTTGGGCTCGCGATGACACCTACGGGCTTGGACTAGGCCTTAAACTTGGCCTAACAAATCTCAGCGCAATCTGAAATTTGTTTTTGCGTTGGACTAGGCTTGGGTTTGCTTCGCGAGCCTCAAATGGTGTGGGCTTGGGATTTGCTGAATTGAGCTCACCGAAGTTGGGTTCACGACTAGGCTTGCAGCTGAAGGTTGGGCCACTGAACTGGGCTGAGAGGCCTTAAAATCTGCGGCCAACGCTGGGCTGGTCTTCGGCCCCAAATGGTTAGGCTGCTCAGTGGACTTGTGGCTCGAATGATGCTGCTACTTTCGCTAGTGGGATGCTGCGGACGAAGGAGGAAATTGTGTGGGTGTGCAGCAAGTTAACGAAGCTGGTGTCTAGTGGAGATTTGGTGGAAATGGATTAACGGCCTTCTGCTGGTTTTGACCGAAGAAGTGGAAGACCTGCAAGCGTGGGCTGCTGGGAGGAGAAGACGTGGATGAAGAGGCAGCTTCTTCGATTCGTTGGTGATGGACGCAGGAGGAGGAGGTACCGTTTGCTGGCTCGACTGCCAACTGGTAGCGAAGTGGAGCTGCTCGGTCAACCAGGGGCTTCGGTAGTTCGTGTTGTTGACCGAAGGAGTGCAGGCTGTGGACATGTGGCAACTTCTTCAGTGGGGCTTCGTTTGCTGAAGACTGACCGAAGGAGCTGGGCTTGGACACGTGGAGAAGCACGAACTGGCAGTGGGGATTTGGTAGTGGTGTGGGCGGTCCTAGCGTGCGTCTAATGTAGCTTCTTCTACTAGTCCTCAGCTAGTCAAGAATGGAGAGGGCAGAGGAGGGCTTGGATGGCCAAGAGAAAGAGAGAGAGATGGAGAGGATAGAGATGAAGGGAATGGAGGGCCCCCTTGGCCTTAGTTTCCACAAAATTGTCCCCCAAATGCTTGCTCTCCAAGCCAAAATCCATGGCTGTCATTGAGCCACACCAACACTCCTCACAACTCTTGGAATGGTGCATTTTGGCTAGACTAAGGGGGAGTTACGAAATGGAGGGCTTTTTGTTTCAATTGCACTCTTAATTCACTTTAATTCAACCTCAATTGGCCCTCATAAATTCCATTGACCTATCATTGATCCTCTTGGCATTTTTCCTCACCTTTGGATCCACCTTACTTCCCAATTTTGCCATCACAAACCATCTTCAGCATTTTTTGAATAAAAACGATCTTGCGACGACTTTTTCCCAAAAAGTCACAGTCGTCAAAAAAATTTTCTAAGACTGAGTCGACATTCCTAGAATTTATTGTGACATGACAGAATCTTCAATTTCTAAAATCAGACTTGAATTGGCGGTTAATTTCTATTCGACGCATTTTTAACGTGACCTAGGCCACCCAGTAGTTTTCAAAAAATTTTAGTGCAAATGACCCATGGTCGATTTTCTTCAACCCACAATGAACCCACTCGACACAATGGCGACTCTCGGTTGTCGTGAAAATCTCGAGGATTCAAATACGAACACAGAATACCAAAACGATAAGAAAATCAATCTAGTGTTGGCAATCTAGTGTCGGCCGACAAGAATTTCCAATTTAGTGGCGTCACCCACGATTAGCCACACATCTCTGTCGAATCGATCTATTTTTGATTTCAAATCGATTTTTAACTGTGCCGTAATGACCTCTAAAGATTAACACGGTCGAGAAGCTGATTCAGGGTCGAATTCTCCAGTCAATTGTATTAAATTTCCCTAATGGATTCCTTAGATGGTCTACTTACCTCGAGAGTGATTAGCTCTGAGAACAGCCTTATAGGTGCGTCGATGAGATGTCCGATTTATTCAATAGAAAACAAGACAAAAAATCTGGGATGTCACGTGTGGCGCACACGCCAGCGATCCTCAAAAGATCCTAATCGGTTGCACTAGTCAGACCGGTTTGACCACCGGACAAGTTGATCGGTCAATGGTTAGGTCGGGTTAGGTCGTTGACCGGCGACAGGCCGGCCATTTTTCGCCAGTGGTGACGTCATCGATGACGTCATCCAGCGGTTGCTGACCATTGAATGACGTCACTACACATCGATTCGCCAACGCGCATGTGACGTTCACGCGCTAAGCGTGCCGCCAACGCATAGCAACTTCTGGCCGCGCATGTGGGTACATCCAGCGTCTTCCAGTGACACTCGACCCACCATTGGACTGGTCTCGGTGAGTTCTTTTAGCCTATATATTTGAAAATTTATTTTGGCCAAAAAAATATTCTGAAAAAGGGCCAAACCCATATGAGTGTACGCAACCCCAAACCCATTCTTCGCTTCAGTTCATTTTCGACGATTTAGATCGCAATTCCAAACAATAAACATCCAAATAGTGTAAATTTCATTCTCTTGATTTCGATATCAAATGGCAAACAAGAAAATTCGATGAAAAGTAAGGCATAAATCACAACCTGACTCTAATACCAATGTAGAAAGGAAGTTGATGGAAGATAACTTACCTGTTTTCAATGCACAGTCAGCAATTTACCCAGGAACAAACGTTGAATTGTGGATGACACAAACAAAAGTACTTCACGTTGGTCTGAATGTAGTTACGAGGAAAACATCAGATTTTCACAGTGTAAATACCAATTGTTTTTGTAAAGGAGAAATGTAATGCCTTCTTTTTCTTTTGATGGAAAAGGGACAAGAAAAGGAGAGGAATTTATGAGCGTACGTTCTGCCAACCGTACCAACGGTTATATTCAGAAGACTTTTATACAACTCCCTCATACCCTTTCAAAGGGTGTCTTTCTATCGTAGCAGATTAAGACGAAATGATGTGTTCTCATCGCACCCTATCAAGGACGTACTAATTAAGTACAACATTCCAACAAAACATCTCGACAGATCTATTTTAAGGAGCTTCAAGAAGAAAAACTAGATAAAATTATATTAATATTCATAGACAAACAAATCTTTCCTTACATGTGAAAAGAACACCTTGTTATTCATATTGGACCTTGAGTCGTTGGATACAGTGCATTTTACAGTTCACGTGTCAAATAAATCTGCCTAAAAATAAGGCGACATAAGCCAAATCATTCATTCATCGAGTTAATTGAAATAAAAAAATACGTACGAATGCCTGCAGAAGGCACATCATGAATCCATGCACATGGCACCAAAAAAATCCATAAAATACCAGGCTAGATGAAAATTGATAGGGATGAACATGATTCCGGGATGGAAATAGGAACCGGAGAGTTGATCCAGTTCTCGGTTCCAATGTCCTCCAGTTTGGTGCTTGGTTCCATTTTTTTAGAAATCGCCGATTGTCGATGTGACATCTTGGAAATTTAGTATCTAATTTCAATTGGATAAGTCCGGCCTTTCATCGACGCGAGTATAGTGTTTTTCTCTGAGATGATCACTCACGAGATAACTAAGCTATCGGGTAAAGCCGTTAAGGGATTTTAATGCAATAGGCTTGAGAATTCAACCAGGAATTGACTGCTTGACCGTGCTGGTCTGTAAGGATCATTACGGCACTGCTGAAATCGATCAAAGACCGGAGATAGGTCTATTTGATTGAGAAATGTGATCAAAATGTGGGTGATTCCACCTAATTTCAAAATTCTCGTCAATTGGCACTAAACCGATTTTTCTATCGTTTTGGTACCTGGTGCCCATATTTGAAACCTTTAGATTTTCACGACAACCGAGAGTTGCCAATGAGTCGAAGATGTACATTGTGACTCGAGATAAATCGATCATGAGTCAGTTACACAAAAAAAAATCCTAAAAGCTACCTGATTGGTTAGGTCACGTTAAAATCGCATCGGTTTGAAATTAATCGCGAATTTAAACCCGATTTCAGAAATTGAAAGTTCTGTCATGTTACGATCTATTTTTGGAACGTCGAGTCATCCTCCGAAGAAATTTAAGAGATTCTGATATTTTTACGGAAAATCATTTCGGACGTCGCAGAAAATAGTGGAAATTCGGTTTAGCTCATTTAAAGGGAATTTTGACTTCTAAGTCGAGCTACTGGGTGATGGGAATTTGTGGAAATGTGTGGGATTTTTCTTCGACGAAATTTGACCTTGAATTAAGGAAATTAGAGAATAAATTGAAGCTTAAATTGTGAAATTCGTATGCTCATAGGAGGGCTGGAATTTTAGCTTCAATTTGGTTTAATGGTGAGATATTATGCTTGAAAATGATGGGGGAAGACATAGAGGATGAGATTGAGGATTGGTGGGACCAAGTATTCAATGTAATGGCTAAGTCTTGTTGATTATTATTTTCCCTCCTCTTAGTTGGCTTCTCCCTCACGCACGGCCCCTCCCCTCCACGTTTCTCTCTCTCTCTCTCTGTTGAAGCCACGCACGAAAGGCCCCCCCCAGCCGATGCCCCCCTGCCAGTTGGTCTCCTTTTGCTTTCCTCTTTGATTTTTTATTTCACCCTTATCTCTTCCCTTTTTCACTTGCTTCGCACGCCAGGGCAGCTAAACCCTATTCCCTCATGTCTTCTGCTTTCTTTAATTTTCTTGGACGGAAGCAAACCCACAGAAGCTGCCCCACGATTCCTCTTCTCCTCTGCCATGGCCGCACTCACGCATGCCCTCATCCCCACCGAAGCCACCACTTGTCTACAACTCGGTCTTCCCCGAGTCAAACCAGTGGGATCTCCAGCGAAGCCTCCCTCAATTTCCTCGCATCTCTCTCTGCCGAATTGCTGCCCCACGTTCCTCCATCGAAGACCCAACCGAAATCCCTCCACCGCTTCCCCTCTACGAGCGAATTCTCTATGCCAACATCAACTTGCGGACCTCCTGTTTTGTTGACCGAGGATTCCCACGCAGCTGCCACGTCCGTCTCCCCTGTTCGCTGCTCCATCTGCACCGTTCGGCCCAAGCCCAGTCCACGTCTCCTCCAGCTGCCACGAAGCCAAGCCCTGCAGAGTTTCAACCGAAGAAGCCCTCACGCCATGGACTTCAGCAGATCGAAGACCCCACCGAAGCATCACCGATCCACGCGTCTTCATCCATCTTCGTTGCTGCTTCGGTTTGCAGCAGTTCAGCCCACGCAATTTTTTGGGCCCAACTTTGGCCGAAGAGTTCAAGGCTTTTCAAGCCCACGCTGCAGCCCATCTTACCGCAAGCTTTAGCCCAGCAATTGAAGCCCATTTTCAGTTTTGGTCAGTCCAGTCTTGAAGCCCAAGCCCGCGAAGCAAGCCTAGCCCAACTCAATAGCAAATCTCAATTTGGGTTGAGATTTGTTGGGCCGAGTTTAGGCTTGGTCCAAGCCCGTTGGTGTCGTCATGAGCCCAATTTTGGCCGCCGTTGCACCGTCGTCACGGTGATCCGGTCTTCGCATTTAACAAGTGAGCTTTGCTTACTAATCCCTTATTAGTCGGTTAATGATGCTTAGGGGTTGATTAGATTTAATTAAGTGCAATTAGGTGGATATATTATATTAGAACAATTAAATTAAGGATTTACCTATGCTTGTTAGGTAAATGGTTAATGTAGTTAGCAAATAGACATGCTCTATTATTTATTGAACGAGTCTTGGTAATTTTCCGGACTTGTATCGGCTTCCAATTAGGCATTACGGGCCTAAATTTGATTTATTGTTATTTAATAATTAATTTTTGAAATTAATTATTTATTTGTTTATTTTCCGGAAATTAGAGTGGGATGGCCGACGACTGGAATTTTACGCTGATTATCATGATGTAGTATGTTTAATTTATTGACGATTTTATGATTATTTCCGAAATTAATTAATATTGAATAATTAATTGGAAAATAATCGGGCGTCGGTTGATAGCGCCAAAAATGTTTTGGTGGACTACATATAAGGGTGAAATTTTTGGAAAGGAAATTATAGTATTTTTGGCTAAGGCCGACTGTGTGCTCACACAAGTGTACTTTTATCGGATATGATAAAAAAGACAAATTGATTGCACGATATGAATGTTATACAATACTGGCTTGGTGACTTTATAGGTCATTTTGTAGAATTGACGGTATGCAATACTAGCTTGGTGACCCTATAGGTCATTTTGTAGAATGGATGGTATGCAATATCGGATCAGTGACTTTATATGTCATTTTGAAGAAAGGAAGATATTTATATAATACCGGTTTAGTGACTTTACATGTCATTTTGAAGAATGGACGGTAGACAATGAGATAGCTAGTATAAGCACCTAGAGGGGGGGTGAATAGGTGTAAAATAATTTCTCGTGATAAGCGAGCAATACGAAATAGACAATAGAAAGGAAGTTCGCCTTTTGTTGAGAAAAAGAAATTATGATCAAAGTAAAGGGGAGTAAGTAAGGAGGAGAAAATTAACACAGAGATTATAATGGTTTGGCTTATTCCAAGCCTACATCCACTCTTCCGCACTGACAACCCACTGAGTGGATTTCACTATAAACAAAAGAGTTGTTACAGCAAAATTTTCCCTTGATTCCATAGTGTAGATACTCTACCACACTTCTTCAAGATTTCTCAAAGATATAGACTCTCTTTTGCGTACAAGATTTTGCTCAACAAATGAATTGACTAAGAACAAAGAGCTTTAGATTTTGGAATTCTTCTATCGTGCACACACTTAAAACAACTAGAACGTCTTCCTTTTATATTTCTTTATGCCATCATACCCGTTAGCACTTACCAAAGGAATTCCTCCAATATACCCATTGGATGAAATCAATTGGGAAGATCATTGAGCTATTAAAGGAATATGTCCATATCCCATCAATCCTGCTCGCCCATACAATCAGGATCTCGGTTTCTATAAGTAGAATCTTCCAAGTATACTTCGCCAATCAATGGATCCACAATCACTAAATCAATCTTGATTTGAATAATGGATTCTGGCATGCTATATCCAGCCAAGAGATCTTCTTCATTCGATAAAATCAAATCCTTAACGAAACATCTAGTTCTGGATAAGTCTTCTTCGATGGACTAAAGACTGTCAATGAGGATAGACTTTGAATCTTGAGTCTAGCAGTCTAGAGGTCTTCAGATTTTGATGAAAGAGTCTATAAGTTTTCAGACTAGACTGATGGAAACGTTTTATCAGCTTCAAAATATTCCAGGAAGATTTCTCCAACAATCTCCCCATTTTTTATGGTGACAAAACTTTTCCTTCAGATTTGGATAACTTTGATCTGCAAAACTTTACTCAAGCAAATATAGATATCTCATAAAGATAAATAACTTAATGATAACACTAGAATCTGCAACCACAGAAAATAGGTTAGTCTTGCATATGAGTAAAGCCATTCATAAGATATCAATAGTATTTAATATAAACAGTCGAATCCAAATCCCAAATTCAGTCCACAGCCAACCACAAAAATCAAGTCAAACATCAAAATAAACCAAAAGTTTAAAAAGTTTAAGGTTCAAAGTTTCAAATCACATCTAAAAAAGGTTTAGATGGGAAGAGAATGGAATCAAGAATGCTTAGGACACGAACAAGCTGGAAATCTCCCATTGACTGGACAATGCCTTCCAGCTTTTTCAAGTCCTCCTTTAGTTGCGCCACATCTTCATCCTTAGCATTTGCTTGAATCTGAAGAGAAATGGCTTGGATCTAATCATTCAAAGAAGCTGAAGAAGCTTGACTTGCAGTCTGCAAATTTTGAACTTCGCATCCCATAGCATATATCTGACCCCACATTTCTAAGAGAACATCAAGAATTCTGTAAGAATCTACTGAATTATCAGTCCGCGTACTGACTTCTACACGATCGGATGGAGTAAAGGCAGATGATGGTAAATCAACATAGTTACACAGATTGGCTGATGAAACATCATGTCCCTCCTCAAGAAATTGAGAGGCATAGATGTCCTCTAGATCTGCTGGAGAGCGGCTGACTCCTTCACTAGTGGCAGGATATGAAGACATTCCTCTTTTCTCACAATCTCCCCCTGTTTCTATGCCTTCAGGTGGAGAAGAGTGTTCCTCATGCTCTCATTCCTCTTGATCTTCTCTTTCCTCTTCTTCTTCTTCAATTCTTTTCCTCCATCTATTTCTTCTTCTCTCTCCTTTGTTCCTTTCTTTACTTCTAAATCTTTTCTTCCAAATCTTTGTTGAGTCTTGTCGTTTTGTTAATTCTAGAACAGAACGACTTAGGTTTTTCAATGCCATTGCAAAAATGGTGATGTCTTCCTCATCTTCTTCATCCTCCATAATGAGAGCTCTTCTTTTCTTGGATGAAGTGACCATGGGCTCCTTCCCTTTTCTCTTTGCAGCTAAAGAGATTTGATGAGTATTGATAGGGGTTTTCTCCTTGAATTTCTCCAAAGCTTTGTTGAGTTCCTTCAGACGCATTTTGGAAACCATTTTCAGTCCCACCACCATTTGATCGCATGATCGAACACAGAGAATTCGGGAAGTTGAATATTCAAATATCTGAATATCTTTGTCATAAGAGATGGATAAGGAAGTTGACATTTGTCCTTCACCACTACTCTATACATGTGGAACATAATAGAGTGTGGAAGAGAACTTTTCCCAGCATTGATGGCATACATTAGCTTTGCCTTTGAGTTTGAAACATCGGTCTTTGAAGTAGATTTTGGTCTAAGGCAATTAATCACAATCTTGTAAAGCAGAATGTTGAACACACTCATCCTCGAGTAGGAAGCCTTTACCTCTGTCCTTTTATCCTTAACAAGTTCCAATGTAGCACGAGCAATGGAGACATTGATAGGTTGATATCTCTCTCTCTCAACCCCAATGACATCAGCCAACATATCTACAACTACCACATAGTCCTGATCTCGGACACTAAAAGAGAATCTATTCGCATCCAAGAAACTGAGATTCGAATAGAAATATGCAATGAGTTCAGCATAGGTTTCTGTAGAGTCAGAACAGAACTGTTCAAGTTGAAGAAGACTAAATTTTTCCCTCAAATTAACATTCACAGCGTCAAGGAAATCAAAATCCACACTTCTAGGGTTTATCACTTCACGCTTCAACAACTTAGAGTATAGATGTTTGTGCTCCTCCAATCTAAACAAGTTTGTTCTTTTGCTCCTAATTTTTGCTGCAACACCCATTCTCGATTGAGACTGACTGTACAACTTGTCATCATCATTCACATCTGGCTAATTTAGTCCTCCAACACGTGGATCGATTGGAATATTTGCCATTGCCTCTTCTGCCAACCCAGCAAGGGCAATTCCCAACCTTTCCATTGTGCGTAAAAAGAAGGTTTCATTTTTGTACCCTTTGTCTTTCAGAAATTCATCAATGTGGTTCAAAGGAGTTCCACCCCTTTTCAAAGTACGATAAAGCTTGTAGATAAAAGAGGGCTTAGAAGATCTTACGGGTTCTGCATCTTCGATTATTTCTTCCTCTTCTCGACAAGCAACATCTTGTGGTCTAGATGGAGTAGATGAACGCTACTGAGAATGTTGTGGGCTCTGTTGTTGACTAGGAAACTCTTCTTCCTCGGTGAGATCAAAGTGCGTAGGCCCTTCACGCATTTGCTGTAGTCCCCTGTTTGCGATCCTCGAAGATTTCCTTTGAGGAGACATCTTTCACAATCTTTGAAAGATTCCAAACTTGACTTTCTCAAGAAAGATGACAACTTTTCGAAGATTAAACAAGAGAAGAAGACAAAAATGGAAGATCGGT
Organism: Eucalyptus victrix; assembly: GCA_016097545.1. Classification (NCBI taxonomy): domain Eukaryota; kingdom Viridiplantae; phylum Streptophyta; class Magnoliopsida; order Myrtales; family Myrtaceae; genus Eucalyptus; species Eucalyptus victrix. The sequence goes on along the minus strand of CM027839.1, from coordinate 24,640,644 downwards.
GCTCTCTTAGGGTTTTTGAGAGTAAACCGAAGAAGAACCAACAGTATATAAGACAGTCGAAGAGAGGCATACGGAACGTCATAAAAAAAAAAGATGCTTTTTCAAAAATAATTACCTTTTAAAAAAAAAAAATTAGATAATTGTCATTTCAAAAAATAACTCATTTTTTGAAAAAGAAAGATTGCAATAATCACGTTAATTAAAGATAGCAATAATCAAATCACGGTTGATGATCGTACCTTTTCGAGATGAGATTCGAGAGATAATAAAGTAAAATAACTTACAAAAAAAAAAAACTTGATCGTTTGAGTCTAGGTATCTTTAGACTTTAAGTCCCGAGTCTGAATTTCCTCAGACTTTAAGATTTTGAGTCTGGAACAAATAGCTTCAAATTGATTTTTCTTCAAAGGTTTTGTAAAAATGTCTGCTAGTTGGTTCTTTGAGTCAACAAACTGAATCGAAACTTATCTATTTTGAACATGATCTCTAATGAAGTGATATCGAATCTCTATATGCTTTGCTCTTAAGTGAAGAATTGGATTTTTAGTGAGATTGATTGCGCTAGTGTTGTCACACTTGATTTCTGTGCATGAATCTTCAATTCCAAAGTCTCTTAGTTGTTATTTTATCCGAATTTGTGAACAACAACTCCCAAGAGCTACATATTTTGCTTCTGCTGTAGAGAGAGCTACTGTACTTTGTTTCCTTGAAAACCAAGATATTGTCCTGCTTTCAAGTAGTTGACAGGTACCCGAGGTGCTCTTTCTATCAACTCTGCATCCGGCTAGGTTTGCGTCTGAGTATCAAAGAAGAGTAAAGTCTTCCTTTTTAGAATACCAAAGACCAAAGTTTGAAGTTGATGCAATATATTTGATAATACGCTTTGCAGCATTTAAATGAGATTCTTTAGGGTTTGCTTGAAATTTGGCACAAATGTAAACACTAAACAAAATGTCAAGTCTAGAAGCAGTAAGATAAAGAATTGAACTAATGATACTCCTGTATAACTTCTGATCAACTTTCTTTCCTCCTTCATCTTTGTCTATTTTCAAGGAACTTGACATTGGTATATTAGCCTTTTTGCAATTTTCCAGTCCAAACATTTTGACAATATCATTAGCATATTTTTCTTGATGAATAAAAGTTTCTTCCTTCAGTTGTTTCACTTGAAGCCCAAGAAAGAAAGTTAACTCACCCATCATGCTCATTTCAAATTAATCCTGCATAGACTTAGAGAATTTCTTGCGCAGACTTTCATTAGGGGATCCAAAAATAATATCATCAACATATATTTGAACAAGCATAAAACTTTTGCTTTCTCTTTTGATAAACAAAGTAGTGTCTACTTTACCTTTGACAAACCCATTTTGAATTAAAAACTTACTCAACCTGTCGTACCAAGCCCGAGGTGCTTGCTTTAGACCATATAAAGCCTTTTTGAGTTTGAATACAGAGTCTGGTTTCATTGGGTCTTCAAAACCGGGTGGTTGTTCCACATAGACTTTCTCTTGGATAAATTCATTCAGGAAAGCACTTTTGACGTCCATTTGGAATAACCTGAAATTCTTATGACAAGCAAAAACAAGTAATAATCTTATTGCTTCTAACCTCGCTACTGGTGCGTAAATCTCATCATAGTCTATCTCTTCTTCTTGTGTATATCCCTTAGCCACGAGTCTTGCTTTGTTTCTTACGACCTTTCATTTCTCGTTCATCTTGTTCTTGAAAACCAATTTAGTTCCAATAATAGATTTACCTTTTGGTTTAGGAGTTAATTCATACATCATTAATACTGAATTGCCTAAGTTATTCTTGCATAACTTCAATCCAGCTTTCATCAGATAAAGTTTCTTCTATGCTTTTGGGTTCTATTTCAGAAATAAGAGCCACAGCACTAGACTCTTCGTGCCTTTTGGATTTTATGCGAATTCCTTCATTAATGTCGCAAATAATAAGATCTTTGAGATGACTGGACTTATGCTTCCAGTTGCTGGTTGATTTGTCAAGTTAATGATCACTTCCTTCATTTGAATCTTCAACAATCATTTGTTGCTGGTCTTTCAAAGCCTGAGCTGCTTCCTGAGATTTAGACTTTGTAGAGTCTGGAGCAGGTTTAGATTCTTCAAGATGAGTCTGAATAGATTTATTTTGCATAGAATCTTGGAATCTGACATTCATTGATTCCTCCACAGATTGAGTCTTCTTATTGTAGACTCTATATGATTTGCTTGTGGTTGAATATCCAAGAAAGATGCCTTCGTCCGATTTTTCTTCAAACTTGCCAACTCGATCATTTGCATTTTTCAATATAAAGCATTTACATCCAAACACATGAAAATATGAAACAATAGGCTTATTTTCTTTGAACAACTCATAGGGGTTTTTTTCTAGAATAGGCCTTAGAAAAACTCTATTAATAATATAACATGCTGTAGAAACTGTTTCAGTCCAAAAACGTGAAGAGATGTTACTTTCAATTAAAAGAGTTCTAGCCATTTCTTGAAGCGACCTATTCTTTCTTTCCATAACTCCGTTTTGCTCTAGAGTATATGGAGAGGAGAACAAATGCTAAAAACCAGATTCATCACAAAATTTTGTAAAATCTTGATTTTCAAATTCACCTCCATGGTCTGTTCTTATACTTGAAATAACATACCCTTTTTCATTTTGGACATTTTTAACAAACTTTTCAAAAGTAAGAAAATGTTTCAAACTTACTTGCCAGGAAATATACCCAAGTAAATCGTGAGTAGTCATCCACAATTACTATGCAATATTTTTTACCTCAAATGCTTTGAGTTCTGGTTTAAAGAGATCCATATGCAGGAGCTGTAGTACATGATTAGTGGAAACTTGATTTATTAGTTTAAAGGAATTTCTTACCTGTTTTCCCAATATGCATGGTGTACATAGATTAGACTTTTGGTATGACAAATTGGGTAAACCTCGAACAAGCTTCTTTGCTGAAATTTTGGCTATTTGCTTCATATTAATGTGCCCAAGTTTTCTGTGCCATAAGTTCGCTTCGTCTTGAATTGAGATTAGACATTGCGATTCATTTGGTTTCATATCCAAGAGGTAGATATTTCCATGTCTTCGACCCATGAATGACTGAGTAGAGTCTTTACTGGTTCCTGAACATATTCCCTCTTAAAAGTTGATTTTGAAATTGGTATTGCACAGCTGACTGATACTAAGCAAATTTTAGTTGAGTCCTTCCACTAAGGAAACATTACTGATTGTGAGGTTCCAATCTTTACAGTTCCGAATCCCACAATTCTTCCTTTGCTATTTCCTCCAAATGAGACTTTTTCACCATTTACTTGTATGAGTTTTATAAAGCAACTTGAATCTCCTGTCATATGTCTTGAGCATCCATTATCCAGATACCATTTAACCTTTCTCTTGATAGTGACCTCGATTTCATTGTCTGAATCTAAGTCTGTCTTGGAGTTTGAATATGAATCTGATTGTGCCATGAGACAAATGTTGGCATAATCATCATCACTTTCTTCACATTATGTATCATTCCAAGTTTCTGCTTTAAGAGCCTTTCGATACTTTTAGCTTTTCCTTTCTTCTTCCTTAGAAGAGGACAGTTGTGTTTGATGTGTCCATTTTTCTTACATTCGAAGCAGACTACATCTTTATTAGATTCATCATCCTCAATAGACCGACTATGTTGCTTTTGAAAACTCTTTTTCTTTGAATTGAATCTTCTTTCTTTTTTGTTCAGCTTTCTGAATCTTCTTATCATGAGAGCAAGCTCTTCGTCATCCATATCGTCTTCAGAATCTGTGACATCAGAATCATAATTAGATTTTAATGCAATGGATTTCTTACCTTTAGGATCTCCATCTTCATTGATTCGCTCAACTTCATAAGACTAAGAGTCCCAACCAATTCATCAACTGAAAGTGGACATAATTCTTTGTGTCTCCCTTATTGAGGTCTTTATGTGATTCCAATCCTTGGAGAGTCCACACAGTAGTTTGTTTACTTTCATGGGATCAGAAATTGGTTGATCTTGATTTTCAAGACCATTCACGATTTCTGTAAAACGACCAAACATGTTAGTAATAGATTCTCCTGATTTCATTTTGAAGGCTTCGTATTGAACGAGGAGAATATTGATTCTGGTTTCTTTCACTCGATCGGTTCCTTCATAGGTGACATGTAATCTATCCCAAACTTCTTTCACTATAACTGTGGCACCCCTCGACGGCCCCCGATCCGTTAGGGTCGCCACAGTTCGGTTACCTTTCACTTTCCCTATTAACATGTCATTCTGATACAATTTCAATTGTAGCGGGTCCATACAACCATGGGGGTTTACACATTTTTTTTATAGGTCCCCTACGTAATTCATATATGGAAGCACATCCAACAAACTCCCTTCCCTATATTCAGAAAACGATGCACACCTACTAAACATCTTATATAAGTTAAAGCCGAACACATTTATTTACATAAAGTAGATGGACATGTTTAGTCGGTACATCGAAATGCCAATGCTTCTATACTCGGCTATACTTCAAAAGATGACTGACATCTTCTCTAAGAGTCGAATACTTAAAGTCCATCGATCAGTGTCGGCGTTCAAAAGTTTCTCCCTTTGCTATTCTCCTCCTCGCAATTATATCCAACCACTCAATCCATCTACTAGTAGCAGTGGCAGCAGAGGCATCTTATCTAGTCTGAAATGTTGGTCCTTGAAGGGGTGAGTACAACCACTTAGTAGGTAAATGACCAATAAACCACTCAATACATCATGCCACGCAATCATCACAATCATAGCATCACATGTCACACAAGCATCCATGCACAACTTACCTTGGCATCATGCACATGTCATCATACCTCATGTACATACATTATCATATAGACATCACCATCATATCATACACTTACCATCATCATGTCACATATGGCATCATCTTTACCATGCATCCATGCATATAACATCATTATCATATCACATGTACCATCATCTTGTCATGCATCCATGCTTATAACATCATCATCATATCACATGTACCATCATCATTGCCATGCATCCATGCATATAACATCATCATCATGTCATGCATATATCATCATGCATAATTCAATTTCAATTTCATTTTAGACTGCCGCATTTCTCTTTCTCGGGACTAATGTTTGCATCCCACATGTATCCAAGATACAATCAGACCATCCGGCTCACCCACTCTCCGAGCATCTCGTACCCCAACTGGCATCACGAGGACCTTCCGGCATTTAGCCATTGAAGGCCACCGGGCAACCGGCCGTACCCTCCTAGCCAAGCATCTTGCACCCAAACTGGCATCGCGAGGTATCCCTCGGCACAATACTTGCCGAGCTTCCGGCTCCCCCACCCTCCGGGCATCTCGACACCTCTCGGTACTCCCGAGGCGCTCCGGTATCCGGCCATTCATGACCACCGGGCAATCGGCCGTACCCTTCTAGCTAGGCATCCCGACACTCTCGAGGCATCGTCGGCTCACACCTCCGACGGCCTTCTCATTTATCTCAATTCTCATCTTCAATTATAGTTCAATTTTAACATGGCATGTGATGTGATGGCAATTGAAATCATATTCATCATTGAATTCATACATGCATCTCAAATCATCATCATACATGCAGCAAGACACAATCACTTATAACAATAAAATTCACGGAGTCCATGCAATATAAAATGGTCTATATTTCATGCCTCTTCGAAGTTTACAAAATTCCAGCATGTACCATTTTTAGAAAATATTTAAATATCCATATGCTTCTCAAAAATCATGAAATCAAGGCATGTGATAGACAAGACAATAAGATAATAATTTCATGAAAAATACATGCCTAATAGAGTTCCACACAAAAGATATGATTTACACCAATACAGCATGCAATTTTGGATAGAAACAGAATGTGCAGTTTTCGAAATAATTCTATTAAAATATGTGAACGACCTCCGAAAATTATGAAATTTACCAAGTTATAGTTAAGACAAAAAAGTAGATTTTTTATGAATACTTCTAAGCCAAATTCGTTCTAGATAATTTTCTATAGTCATCCGAAGCTTCTAGTTCTAGCACCGAAACGTCCAGTGTATGTATCTCCAAAATATCAAGTTTTCACCCACTTATTCTTCTTCGTTTCCTCTGAAATTTGGATACGTTTTAACTCAGAAGGTGCCCTACAACTTTCATTAAGGGATCTAAGTCAAATTTCCAAAGAATAGTCACCATATGGGTCCATGAAGTCTTAGGTGTCCTGTACCGCCTCTCCAGATTTACCGTCTTCAAATGTAAGTCATTTCACTAGGCTACAATTGCTCATTGTACTTCAAATTTTGAGTATGTTAGTATTTAGGATGTTCTCTACAAGTTTCGTGAAGTAGTTGAAGAAAGTCGACATCCAACCTACAAAACTACCAAAAGGTCAGCAAAGCAGTTCCAGATCTAGTGTCTTCATAGGATGAGGGTTTGACCCCTTAAATCTCCACCGTTTTCTCCCAAATTTTATTATGTTGTATTTTAAGATGTTGTCTACAACTTTCATGAAGGAATCAAAGTCAAAATACAACTCAAAAAATGCATGAAAGCCTTCACAAAATTATGGGTCAGGCGGTATTCATGAAATCAGCAAGCATATTCAAGAACAAGTCACATTCTAGCTTCGGTTTTGCCTACCCTAACATCCGAGATCTACCACCAACAAATCACACATGCAAGATACACATGCAAGAGTGGAAATCGATCCCAACTTGCCTCTAAGATCAAGCAGATGACGGCGCACGGATGGCACACCGGCGAAGGATGAACGGACGGCGACGGCTCCTTCTCCTCCTCTCTCGACTTCCCCTTCACTCTCAGCTCCTCACTCTCTCGCAACTCTCTCTCTCTCTCTCTCTCTCTCTCACCCTCTCAAAACCAGCCACTCTCTCTCTCTCCCTCTTTTTGGTTGTACACATGTATGCATGCATTCTTATTTTGCATGAGGGACGCTTGTCCCTAAGGAGGAGACAAGTGTCTCCCTTGCCGAAGACACTTGGAGGCCATGCGGCTCCTCCTCCATGCATCGACATGGGCCGGGCTTATGGCCCACTTTAGGCCCATTCACTTGGGCCTAAAGTCCAAACTTAAATGGCCCAAGTTTATTTTTAATAATACATCTTAATCCTCATTTAAATAAATACCTAATTGCATAAAAAAATGACCAAAAGACTTTGTGACATTAATCCATCAAATCTATAAAGTGCATAGTCAAGAACAAAGTCTTCTTTATCAAATTGTCCTATGTCCAATTTAAATAGCCCATAGAAAAATATCAATAATAAGCCCATAATTCCTACACCACTTTAGGGCATTTGATTTTGATTTTTATTTATAGGAATCAATTAACATTCTCATAGTCAATTAACATTTTCATAAAGGGTTCGGTCCAAGAGATAAAATATCGTGGCCAATGATGTAATTGTCCCTATGGCCATTCAAAGACAACTGTCGTTTCCCTCAAAACCAATATTTCAGGTTGGAATTCCCGGATGTCACAATTCTCCCCTCCTTAGAGAATTTCGTCCTCAAAATTAGACATTGCCTTTGTCTCCTTAAACAAGTGAGGGTACATTTCCCTCATCTCATTTTTACTCTCCCATGTGGCTTCCTCCACCTCATGATATCGCCATAATATCTTAACCAATGGAATTCTCTTGGTCCTGAGAATTTGTTCCTTTCAATCCAGTATTTGCACAGGCTCCTCAATGTACCTCACTTTTTCATCCACTTTGATGGCTTCATGATCGAGTATACGACTAGGGTCGGACTAATACTTCCTCTAAAGTTAAGGATGCAAGCTCTTAACATATCTTAATTTATCTCAACACCATAAACAGTTTTAAAACAACAACTACATCTGAAATTTCTTTTGAACACTTGAAAATCTTCCTTCATGAAATCAAACAATACAAACTGAGATTTTCAAAAGCATATCAATACTACAATAGCATGCTTTGAAATCATATGCCATTTCCATGTCAAAACGTTTTCAAATCACCAATGTGGAAAATCCTTTGAGTTTTTGAAAATTCCACTTTATGATGTAAAATAGGGATTTCAAAAACACAACAATATAATAGTAATAGTCTTTGAAAATAGGTAAATCTCATATCGTTGAAACCAATTCACAAAATCAAAGCATGATACCAAATCCAAAAATCCATGTTCACGTTTAAATTTCAAATGTTTTTCGAAATCCACATGTAAAGCCTCGAGTCGCACTTGCATCACGGCACTGAGAATAAAATACTTTATCAAAACTATTAATAATTTGAAATTGGCACATTGGCAAATCCAAATCTCAATCCCAACTCCGATGGGTTGGAATGTTTTCTATAAAAAGTAGTCTTTGAAATAGAAAACATTTCTTGAAACATTTGGGCATGGTGTCACGGTACTCATAAATTTTGATGAAATTCAAGAGATTTTCTAAGACAGTTCACAATCAAAATCTATTTTTCGATTGAAGTTCAAAACTTGGAATGTATAGGTGATAATTTCCTCCAAAAACCATAAGCATTTCTTGAAGTATTGAAAATCATAGTTCAGTGAGTCGATAATATTGGTCCCATCGTAAAGATTTTTGAAAATAAAAACTTTGAAATACCAAAATCCTAAGCCTTTCTTGAAATACTGAAATCAACGCATCGGCGAGTCATCAAACTCGGTCCCGACCTTAAGATTTTTAAAGTAGTTTGCATGTAAAATCTTAGAGCTTTGAAAACATCCAAACTCAAGTATTTCCAATCTAACTGCACTACATCAGACAACAACGACAACGCATTATATAGGTTGGTAGACTTTCACTTGCTGGCATGTTAAACACTAGGAAACGTGTTTAGCTACATTCGCCTTCATGCCATTCCACCCAAAACTGTTGGCGTAATTTCTATACATCTTTGTACTACCCGGATGAATACCATAATTACACCTATGTGCTTCCGACAGGATTTCCCTTGTTTACTTCTTCATTGTCGGGATCATAGAGTCGTCCATGATATCTTTCTACTCCATCTTCAGAGACTTGGAACTTTGGTCTTTTACCTAAAGACATAGCATTTTGTATCTTCACAATTTCTTAATCAGATTCTTGTAAAATCTTAACTTTTTGAATATTTTCGGGTTCAATCATTAATGCAGTAAGCATACCATTGAGGTGGTCTACTGCCAACTTAAAGTCTGAATTTGCTATTGATTTTAATAGATTTCACTATGTTATCCTTAGATTAGCCATGTTCGTAGCTGACTTTCGAATTAGGGCATCTGCCACCTTATTCACCTTTCCTGAGGGGTACCGTAACAGTCAAAATCTTTTAATAATTCCATCCACCTCCTCTGTCTCAGATTCGATTCCTTTTGTGAAAACATCTATTTCAAGCTCTATCCTAAGTGCAACTATCAATGAGATTCAAATTTAAAGAATTCCACCTTCTCGACTCAATCGAACACACCATTTAGCCGAATTATTCCTATGCCTTTGTCACCACCAATTCAAGCCTAGAACCATCAAAATCGACACCATTAACAACTCATCTGGTTCAGTCCAACAAAGACATTCACTACGCTTTCACTGCAACATAGATTCAAGCCTAAAATATAATACCATTCATTCGGTTCAAATATCGATAGTCCACTAAGACTTATTCAATTCAAAGATCGACAATCCACCAAAATAAGATTTGTCACAACCCGATCCTCGGGCACGCACACATCCTTCTCTCTTGGTCGATTTTATAATGCGATATCCCAGGACAATGTATCGCCGACCCTTTCATTTATTAAGCACATGCGGAAGCAGTTAAAATCCCCAGACAATAAAACAATGGGATAGAAAAGCAAGGCCATATTTTTCATATTGAAATTTATAACCAAACTTTTGTACATGACATCAACTAGAGAACTTCATAACCATTCACATCAATTGGGGTTCACAAAAGAAGATGAAATCCCAATCCCTTCAAGTCATACTCAAAATCTCTCTCGGTATTATCTTCTTCTTCCAAAAGTCCTTCTACTTAAGTTTCACCTCCGAGTTCTCCTTCTCAGACTCCTCCTCATCAGCTCCTCATCGAGTCCTGAAATGTTTTTCCCCAAACTGGGATGAAACTATGTCTCAGCAAGTTCTACCCCACTAAGCCCAATTAGTAAACTATTATACTAAAGGCTGCCTAAACACGCATAGGTCAGAAGACGTACCTTCCTGCAAGTCAGTACAATTCATAATAGACACCTAAGCAATCATATCACTGATCGAAGCATCGATCAAATCGACTTAGTCGATTTCACATTTCAGCAAGACCACTCAAGGTCATTCCCATTCAATCAATCAATTCACAACATCATATCAAAACAATAATCAATCGATCTAGTCGATTACATGTCATTCGGACCACCTCTCGGTCACATCAACACCATAGTTTAAAATATCCATTCGGGTACTCAGTCACAGAGCCGGATGAATGCTCTCGGGCGTCTTTTTTGCCAAGGTGACGTACCAATTACCGATCACGAAAATCTCCAGCAGTACACTTAGTCACAGAGCCTCATTAATGCTCCCGGGCGTCGTTTTCGCCAAGGTGACATAAGTAACAGATGGTCTACGTGCGTTCTTTAAGGCGCCATTTTCGCACAGTGATATTCCCCATCACCGAACCACGCCCGTCATAGGTCACAAATCATTGACAGTCTACGTGCGTTCTTTAAGGTGCCGTTTTTGCACAGTGCTTTCCCTAATCACCGAACCACGCCTGTCATAAGTCATAGACAGTCTACGTGCGTTCTTTAAGGCGCCGTTTTCGCCTTGATGATGTACTTTATCACCGAACCACGCATCTCATACTTCGTACTTGATCAGTCTCAGCTAGTAGAATTCTCAGTTAGTTCTCATCACTCTCTCCACTTACAGCTCAACAAGGCATTACAATTGCTAACTAGCCATACACGGCCATCTACCAATCAATAATTCAATTTCACTCAATTTCAATCAATTTAGGGTAAATCCCTAAAATATCACAATTTATTTAATTTCATACAACATAGAGCTCAAATAAATAAACGGACTGCGCCACGACAATCAGCACGAGATTTCAGTCGTCGGCCATCAAAATCTTAATTTCGGAAAAATAAATAAATAATTAATTAATTTCGAAAATTAATTATTAAATATTAAAAATTCCGTTTAGCTCAAAATAAGGTCCAATTAAATAAACGGACTTCACCACAGTCATCAGCATAATTTTCCGGTCACGGGCCATCCCAGTTGAATTTTCAAGAAATAATTAATTAATTATTAATTTCGAAAATTAAATAATTAATATTAAAAATTCGATTTAGCTCAAAATAAAGCCCGATTAAATAAACAGACTTCACCACAGTCATCAGCATAATTTTCCGGTCACGGGCCATCTCCCTTGAATTTTCGGAAAATAAATAATTATTTAATTTAATTCCGAAAATTAATATTTAAATGCCCAAAAATCTCACTTAGGCCCGAATCGCCAAATTGAAGCCCGATTAGGGGTCCGAAAATTCCCAAGATGCCTTCAATAAATAGTAGACCACGTCTACTTGCTAATTGCGCAATCAATTTATTTAAATCACATCACAATTGACTAATAATTGCTAATTAATTCTAATCTAACAACCTAAACATAATTAATTAAAACTAAACCAACCTTAAAGCATAATTAGTCAACTAATCCAGGATTAGTGAGATTACTCACCAAATCGCGCGCAAATCGGATCAATCCGACGGCGGCGACGCGAGGAACGATCGTTCCCGAAGTGACTCGTGGATCCGGGGTCGGGAAACGGCCCAAAACGAGCCCATTTCGTGGGTTGCTGGTTTGCTGCGAAACAGAGGAAAACAGGGATGGTTAGGGGCAGAGAAGGGTTCGGGGGAGCGGGCGGAACTCCGGGGAGGCCGAACGGCGGCTCCGGCGGCCTGCTCAGCCGCTCACGGTGGCTAAACAGAGGCCGAACGGGAGCTGGGTCGCACGGCAGGGACGGCAAGCGCAGGAGGCGCACGGGCGGCGAACGGCGGATGTGCGGCGTGCGCGGGCGTGCGGTGCGACGGCGGGACAGGCGGCGACGGTGGCTGGCTTCTGCTTTCGATCTCCTGCAACTTCTGGTTTGGTTTGCACAGAGAAGAACGAAGAAGAAGAAGAAAAAGAAGAAGGTAACGTGAGGGAGGAGGCAAGAAGAGAGAGAAGAGATAAGGGAGAGAGTTTGGCCGGTCAAAAAAATAAAATAAAATAAAATAAAGCAAAGTGGAAGACAGCAAGAGGCGGTCGGTTGGGGGAGTCGCACGAGTGGAAGGGAAGGAGAGAGAAGAGGGAGAAAAGAAAGAGAGAAAAGGGGGAGAGAGAAAAAAGAAAAAGAATAATAATATTCTAAATTTTCTTTTTCTCTTTCCATTTCCCTTTCTAATGCCTTCCGGTCTTCGATTTTTCCTCCGATAATCTCTTTCTTGAAATTTCGGACTCGTCAATAAATTGACGAGCGATGAGACAGGATTCTAATTATCCAGTCAAATTGAAACCCGAAAATCTGGATGTCACAAGATTTGTTTAGTTTCCATCAAGTATATCTCATATCTCATCCTAAAGAATCATCACATAGACTAATCATTCATCAAATCCACAATATGAACTTTCACCATTTCACCTTGGAAAGACTATAACCATAATTGATCATATCCACTAATTACATCAACCCTTTTCAAACTAAGATTATCACCTAAAATTAAAAGTTGACCACCATCGATTAAACCTATTATATCGACATATAAACAACAAATAATTTCATGTCTCATATGACCACTCAAACTCATGACTTCCAAGATCAATCTATACATACTAAATGCCTCCATGTAATGCATCAAGACTTCTAATGAGATCCTCTAGTAGGAAGTCACTACTTAGCTCAAATGATCATAACTTAATCCTCAAATTCATAACTCACTCTCCATAATTCACTTCTTAAGCCTTGTTTGCAGCACTACACTTAGATGCTGTGCATGATCTTCGGGTCCTTTAGAACATATCAGGATATCATCAAATGAAGACAATCACAATTGATCCAAATAAGGCTTAAATATCCTATTCATTAAATCCATGAATGCAGCTAAGGCACTCGTCAATCCAAATAGCATAACCAGGAACTCATAATGTCCATAGCGAGTCCTAAATGCAATCTTAGGGATATCTTCTTTCTTAATTCTTAGCTGATAGTATCCCAACCTTAAGTCAATCTTAGAGAAGACCGAACTTCCTTGAAGTTGGTCAAATAGGTCATCAATTCTAGGAAATGAGTACTTACTCTTAACAATTACATGATTCAATTGCCTATTATCAATGTACAAACGCGTCGACATGTCTTTCTCTTTCACAAACAAGAGTTCTACAAGCTTAACCATTCTTCCGCTGTGCCACTCTGATAAAATTATCTTAGAAACACTACCTTCCCAGTTCAGTTCATAGTTTGGTTCATTCCTGTCCCCTTTTTGCCATTCTAGAAGCTTGCTAGGAGCCGCTCCTTGTTCAGGTCCTCTGACCTCCGCGTCGACTCCTCACCCTCATCAAACCGGGATGTTACAGGTGTGACGCCCCGAACCCTTTGCAGGTCTTCACCAGCGCCAATGTTACTCCTTATTACCTTTCTCCTTAGAAGATGCGTCAAAATTCATAGACACATTTTGTTTTTAAACAAAACAGTCCCAGCGCGACTCATTAGCAGAAGCAATTTAAAACATCACCATCTCTCCCCTTACCAACCATGATACAAATACACACCACTAAACATCAGGATTTTATAAACAAGCGACGACACTTTATTTACATATTCTTTCAGGATGGGACTTCTTTTCGGGTCGATACATAACAAGGAAAAGCTTGGACTCTGCCATGTCCAACCTAAAACCTCAAAAAGATCCTCGACCCTCCACATCACATACGTACAACCTCCCATCATATGTGTCGGCTAACTAACTCCCAAAAAGGATCCAGCTCCTACTCGTTGCGCACGGTCTCATACCCAACCCGGTGCATCAGACGGTGGCGGTGGCAACATCCCTCGCATCGTTCCATCCCGAGGAACATGTACAGATATAAACTCCTGAATGATAGGGCCCCCAGCTAGGCCCACGTCGTACATCACTAGACAGCGTACTCGAATAAAAGTCAGTCCGGGAATAGAGAGACAGTCTATCTCAGTACATTCGACCTCTACATCGGACGGTATTCCGTAAAACGTACCCCGCATAACGGTAGCAAGCGGCATACTGCTAATCTGAAATGTTATCCCAAAAAGGGGTGAGTACAACCACTCAGCAGATAAGGATATCCAATAACAACTCAATGCATCAGGAAAATCATACATGCATTGCAGGCGTTACTTACCTTGAAGCCATGCGCATACTATCATGCATCATCATATCAATTTATAACACACACATGTGTATCATCATCGTATCATACATGTCATCATTATCATGACATCATTTCAATACACATGTCATCATCATCATGGCATTATTTCATCACACATGTCATCATCATCATGACATCATCACATTACACATGTCATATCATATATCATCATCATTATCATCACCATGCATATCATCATGCATATCATATCATCATCATCATGCATATCGTCATCATCATCATCTTGCATATCATCATGCATATCATATCATGGGTGATCATCGTTTTTTCACATCACATATCATTATCATCATCATGCATATCATCATGCATATCATATCATGGGTGATCATCATTATTTCACATCACATATCATCATTATCATCACGCATATCATCATGCATATCATATCATGGTTTAATTTCCACTTTTTGCTTTCAATTGATCACCACATCACCCGTTTCTCAAATCATCAATTTCATCATCCCCTCGGGCAAAGACCTCCGAGGCTCCCCGGCATTCAGCCTCCCAGGCCACAGAGCATCCGGCACCCTACATTCCGGGCATCTCGCATCTCAACTGGGATCGTGAGGCATTCCCTTCGGGCAAAAACCTCCGACAGGGCTTCCGGCATTTACACTCCCTGGCCGGGCATCCCGCACCCCAATACTGGCATCGCGAGGCATTTCCCTTCTGGCAAAGACCTCCGACAGGGCTTCCGCACCCCCACGTTCCGGGCATCCTGAATCTCCCACGGAATTTCGGCAATGCATCTCTATACATTATTGCCATCATCCTCCACCACAACCATTTCCTCATTTCCCATTACCCATATTTTCTATTATTTTGATCTCAATTTAACAGGGCATATGGCGTGACATCAATCAAGTCATACTTGACATAACATTCACACGTGCATCACAATTCAATGTCATACATACACCAATATCTCATCATATGTGCGACAATGTATAATTATTTATTAATAAATTCGATGGAATTTATGGCCAATAAAATATTCCATTTTATTTTTTTATTATTTATATTATAATTTTATATTTAATAAATAAATATTAAATTCAATATCTATAAATTCCCAAAATTATAAAAATTCAAGCAATCATTAAACAAACCAATAGGATGACAATTTCATGCAAAATTCAGGGCCAAATTGAATTTCACACAATTTCACAATTTCCACAAAACAGCACATAATATTCGGATAAAACCAGAATACACAGTTTCCAAAGAAACTCAATTAAAATATCCATACGGTCTCCAAAAATTACGAAATTTTACGGAGTTATAGCCAAGACATTTTCGTACAACTCGCATGAAGAACTCCAAGCCAAATTCTTTTTAGATTATTTTATACAACCTCACGAAACTTCTGGATCCGTTACCGCATCGTCCAGTGTACACATCTCCGAAATATTAAGATTTCACCCACCTATTCTCTTTCGTTTTCTCTGAAATTTGGATATGTTATGTGTCAAGATGTCCTTTACAAGTTTCATGAAGAGATCCAAGTCAAATAACCAGATTATGGTCCTCATTTTAGTCCTTTAATTCTCGGGTGTCTCGGAATACATCACCAGAATCATCATCTTCAAGATCTAGTCGATTTACTAGGCTTTACTTGTTCATTTGACTTCAAATTTGAGTATGTTGTATTTTAAGATATCTCCCACAACTTTCATGAAGAAATCGAGGTGAGATTCTCAAGAAAAACCAACATGCAACCATGAATACAGCAAAAGGTCAGCAAAGACTCTCCAAATCTGAGGTCTCCGTATGATGAGACTTTAACCCCTCAAATATCCATCATTTTCACGAAATTTTAGTATGTTGTAGTACAAGATGTTAGCTACAACTCTCATGAAGACATCGAAGCCAAACGCAGAATCCAAACACACATGCAT
Source organism: Eucalyptus victrix (assembly GCA_016097545.1). Lineage (NCBI taxonomy): Eukaryota > Viridiplantae > Streptophyta > Magnoliopsida > Myrtales > Myrtaceae > Eucalyptus > Eucalyptus victrix. The sequence goes on along the minus strand of CM027839.1, from coordinate 24,624,240 downwards.
GCTCAAACAAGTTACTGACTTACAGAATCCGAGCAAGAACAGTCACACCCTTCACACACAACTCATCCATGCTTTGGTTTTTCTCATCAAACACCCAAAAGCTCAACATGAAAAAGACATACAAGCATGCAAGAGAAGCTAGAGGACTCCCACTTGCCTCTAGACCGGTCGGTCGATGGCGTAGGGCGGCGAACACGGCGGCACACGGCGGACGGATGGCGGTTCCCTCCTCTTTTCTCTCTCAGCCGCTCCTCCCTCTCGCACGATCTCTCTCTCTCTCGCACAACTCTCTCTCTCTCTCTCTCTCTCCTTGGGTGAGCAAATGGCCGGCCACCCTTCTCTCTCTTCCCTTCTTATACCCCTAAACTCTCATGATTAGTAATGATTGCTTTGCCTTAACCATGGCCAATGCATGGCCTTCTTTGTGCCACTTGTTACAACACTTTCATGCATCATGGGCCTTGGAGTTGGGCCATCCGGCCACTCTTTTTGGGCCTCTATTGGGCTGGTGAGAGCCCCCTTTAGTGGGCCTAATTGGGCCGAATAACTTGGCCCATTAAGCTTAGGCCAATGGGCCTAAGGCCCATTCCTAAAATTAACCCTTTTTCCTCTTTTTTTTTTTTTTTGAATTTCTTCTATAAATATTTTTCAACTTCAATTTTCATCTTGGCCAAAGTCTTGGGGCATCTTGTTTATTGAAATTTAATTTATAAAGTACATGGCCAAGCATAAATTATTGATCTATCGAATTTAAATTCTCACAATCATATGCACAAACCATCTAATTAAAAGACTAATGGCTAAAGCATAAGCCATGGAAATTTTTATTACCTAATTAAAGACTTTAACACACCTTATAACTTGGCTCTGAATTTTGGGATGCCACAATTCTCCCCTCCTTAGAGAATTTCGTCCTCGAAATTCAAACACCACTCGCGCCTTCTTGAAACAAATAAGGGTACTTTCCCTTCATTTGATCCTCACTTTCCCGTATGGCTCCCTCCATATCATGATGTCGCCATAATACCTTAACCAATGGGATCTTCTTGGTCCTAAGAATTTGCTCCTTTTGGTCCAATATCTACACAGGCTCTTCAATGTACCTAACTTTCTCATCCACTTTGATGGCTTCATGATCGAGTATGTGACCAGGATCCGGCTGGTACTTCCTCAACATCGATACATGAAATACATCGTGCAGATTTCCTAACTTAGGAGGTAATGCTAAACGATAAGCTACATCACCTATCCTCTCGAGTACTTCGAAAGGTCCAACAAATCTAGGGCTTAACTTAGCCTTCATCCCAAATTGAGATATTCCTTTCATTAGAGATACCTTAAGGAATACATGGTCTCCTACACTAAATTCCAAAGGTCTTCTACGTCTATCTGCGTAGCATTTCTGTCTACTCTGAGCTGCTCTAAGTCTTTCTCTGATAATATCAACAGTGTTAGTGGTAACTTGTACTAGTTCAGGTCCTGTCAGCTTCCTTTCACCTACTTCACTCCAACAGACAGGAGTCCTACATCTCCTTCCATATAATGTTTCAAAGGAGCCATGCCTATACTTTTCTGAAAGCTATTGTTATAGGCAAACTCTACCAAATGCAATTTTTCATCCCAATTTCCTTTGAAATCAATTACGCAAGCCTTAACATATCTTCCAATATCTGGATTACTCTTTCCGATTGACCATCTGTCTGAGGATGAAAAGCAGTACTAAATTGAAGCTTAGTCCCTAATGCAATTTGAAGACTTCTCCAAAAATTTGAAGTAAACCTCGAATCTCGATCTGAAGTAATGGTTACTGAAACACCATGTAAGCGTACCACTTGACTTACATACATGTCCGCATACTTATCCATTGGGTAGTCCATGCAAATCACTAAGAAATGTACCGATTTAGTCAAACGATCCACTATAACCCAAATTGAATCATGACTCCTTGATGTCCTTGGCAATCCTTGCACAAAGTCCATCGTTATATGTTCCCATTTCCATTCGGGAATATCTAATGGTCTCAAGAGTCCTGTAGGTTTATGATGTTCCGCTTTTACTTGCTGGCACGTCAAACATTGAGAAACGTGCTTAGCCGTATCTGCCTTCATACCGTTCCACCAAAATTGCTGACGCAAATTCCTGTACATCTTTGTACTACCTGGGTGGATACTATAATTACTCTTATGTGCCTCCGACAGAATTTCCTTCCTTAATTCCTCATTGTCGGGAACACAAAGTCGTCCTTGACATCTTACTATTCCATCATCAAAGATTTGAAATTCCGATATTTTCCCTAAAGATACAGCATTTTTCACTTTCAAAATCTCTGGGTCAAACTCTTGCAAGATCTTAATTTTCTGGATAATTTCAGGCTCAATCCTTAATGCACTAAGCATACCAGTAAGACAATCCATTTCCAATTTAAATTCTGAATTTGCTACAGATTCTAACAGTTCCCATTCTGCCATCCTTAAACTAGCTATGGAAATGGCCGACTTACGACTAAGAGCATCTGCTACTCTATTTGCTTTCCCTGGATGATATTTTATCTCACAATCATAATCCTTTAATAACTCCATCCACCTCCTTTGTCTCATGTTCAACTCCTTTTGTGAGAACAGATACTTCAAACTCTTATGATCCGTGTAAATCTCAAACTTTTCCCCATACAAATAGTGTCTCCATATCTTTAAGGCAAACACTATAGCTGCTAGTTCTAGATCATGCGTCGGGTAATTCAGCTCCTGGGGTTTCAATTGTCTGGATGCATAGGCTACAACCTTGCCATGCTGCATCAACACACATCCTAGTCCTTTGTGAGATGCATCACTATACACCGTAAAACCATCAGGTCCAGTAGGTATAGTCAGAATTAGAGCCGAAGTCAATTTCCTTTTGAGCTCCTGAAAACTCCTTTCACATTCTCCATTCCACTCAAATTTTACATTCTTTCAAGTCAATTTAGTTAAAAGTCCTGCAAGTCGTGAAAATCCTTCAATGAGCCTTCTATAATAACCAGCCAGTCCTAAGAAACTTCGTATTTCAGTGGGTGTCGTTGGTCTCGGCCAATTTACTACCATTTCAACTTTTGCCGAGTCTACTGCAATTCCTTTTCCTAACACCACATGTCCTAAAAATATTATCCGGTCCAACCAGAATTCACACTTACTAAACTTAGCCTACAACTTATGCTCTCTCAGGGTCTGCAAAACTATCCTCAAATGTTGCTCATGCTCTTTAGGCCCTTTTGAATATACCAGAATATCATCAATAAAAACAATCACAAACTGGTCTAAATAAGGCTGAAATATTCTATTCATCAAATCCATAAATGCAGCCGGCGCGTTAGTCAATCCAAATGGCATAACAAGGAACTCGTAGTGTCCATAACGAGTCCTGAACGCAATCTTAGGAATGTCCTCCTTCTTAATTCTTAACTGATGGTATCCCGACCTCAAGTCAATCTTAGAGAAGACCGAACTTCCCTGGAGTTGGTCAAATAAATCATCAATTCTAGGCAAAGGATACTTATTCTTAATGGTCACTTGATTCAACTACCTATAGTCAATACACAAACACATCGATCCATCTTTCTTTTTCACAAACAAGACCGGTGCACCCTAAGGTGAAGCACTTGGTCTAATGAATCCTTTGTCAAGCAATTCTTGCAGTTGCACTTTCAACTCCTTCAATTCAACTAAGGCCATCCTATACGGGGCTTTTGATATTGGTCCCGTTCCAGGCATTAATTCAATTTCAAATTCAATCTCTCGCTCTGGCGGCAATCCAGGCAATTCCTCAGGAAATACATCTTGAAATTCGTTAACTACACAAACTTCCTCAAGTTTAGGCTCCTTCCCGGCATAATCTCTAATTATGGCTAGGTACCCTTGACATCCTTTGTCAAGTAACTTACATGCTTCTACCGCCGAAATAAGTGCTACAGGGGTCTGACCTCCTAAAAATTCACAACTAGACTAATCAGGTAAAACAAATTGAACCACTCTTCTATAACAATCCATTCTAGCCCGATACTTACGAAGCCAGTCCATTCTTATAATAATGTCAAAATCATACATAGCCATTACACCCAGATCTATTTCCATATCCTTTCCTCCCATTGATATCTTACAATTTCCACACACCAGCGTAGACAATACCATATCATTTAAAGGCGTGGAAACACAAAGAGGCGTCTCAAGAGGCATAACTTCTATCTTATTCAAACATCTATATCTTTCAGACACAAACAAATACGTTGCACCCGTACCAAACAATGCATATGCCTTTTCACCATTAATAAGAATCGTACCTGAGATAACATTTTTGGAAGCTTTCGCTTCCTCCTGGGTGATCGCATACATCCTTCCTTGTGCAGGTGATCTCTGAGGATTTCCTTGTGGGTTTGACCTAACAGAACTCTGATATCCCTGTCGCACCGAGCCAACACTCACTTGCGACCTCTCTTGTGGGCAACTTCTCCTAAGATGACCCATTTGTCCACAACCAAAACATTTCAATTGACCAGCACAAGGTCCTGAGCCATGTCTCCCATTACACTTTTGACAAACACCAGGCTGATAGGATGCTTTCCCTATATTCGGACCACTCCTTGCCCCTCCAAAATTCTCAAAATTACTCTTCTTCTTCACATTTTAGGTCTGACCTTGACTAGAATAAGGTCTCTTCCCCTTTCTCACATCATTAAAATTCAACGGTTTCTTAAACTCCAACCGTTCCCTTAATAGCTCCTGCTCCACTAACTGCGCCCTTTCATAAATCTCATCATAATCCCTTATGTTCAAAGGCACCAGTTGCTTTCTAATGTCAGTCCTCAGCCCTTTCAAGAATCTCTTAGCCTTCTCTTCCTGATCCTCAATCAATCTAGGAGCATATCTAGATAATTCAAAAAATCTAGCCTCATACTGATCTACTGTCAACCCTTTTTGTTCTAGCTGAACAAATTCAATAATCTTCCTATCCTTAGCACAATCAAAAAAATGCTTCCTATTGAAAGCTCTAACAAACTCCTCCCAGTTAACATCAGTACCTGGTGGAAAGATTATGTCCTTCGAAGCTCTCCACCAAAACTTCGCATTTCTCTCCAATTGGTACTATGCTAAAACTATTTTCTCAGCATCAGTGCAGTCCAACAGCCGGAAAATTCATTCCATTCCATCAATCCATTGCTCCGCCTCCTCAGGACTTCCCATTCCATTAAACTCAAGTGGCTTCAGCTTTAAAAACTGCTCCACCAGTCCTTGAGTACGGCGTTTTGCTCCAGGATGTTGCTGCGCCTGCCTTTCCATCAGATTTCCAATATTGGCTAATGCTTGCAGGATGTCTTCCATTCGGGGTTTAGCCCTTGTAGCAGAGGCTTCAGCCCTCGATGGATGAGGACTTCCAGCTCGCACCATGACTTTCCAGCAATTTCTAAGCATTGCCTCAGGAATAATCTGAGACTCACTACCTCCACTCAAAGCAATTACTATCACTACATAAGTAACATATACATGTTACTGGTACCTAAAAACAACTCAAAATAAACTACTAGGGATCTACGAGTGAATACTCATCACCTGTTATTTAATTATTTCGTTTTAGATCCTATGGTGTGCATTGTCATCATGTTCCTCAATTTCCAAATGAGGCTCCTTATCACTCCACCTATAACCATTCGCTCTGATACCAAAAAGAGACCGGCTGTGACACCCCGAACCCTTCGCAGGTCGTCACCAGCGCCAATGTTACTCCTTATTACCTTTCTCCTTAGAAGATGCGTCAAAATTCATAGACACATTTCTTTTTTAAAACAAAACGGTCCCAGCGCGACTCATTAGCGGAAGCAATATAAAACATCACCATCTCTCCCCTTACCAACCATGATACAAATACACACCACTAAACATCAGGATTTTATAAACAAGCGACAACACTTTATTTACATATTCTTTCAGGATGGGACTTCTTTTCGGGTCGATACATAATAAGGAAAAGCTAGGACTCTGCCATGTCCAGCCTAAAACCTCAAAAAGATCCTCGACCCTCCACATCACATGCGTACGACCTCCCATCATATGTGTCGGCTAACTAACTCCCAAAAAGGATCCAGCTCCTACTCGTTGCGCACGGTCTCATACCCAACTTGGTGCATCAGGCGGTGGCGGTGGCAACATCCCTCGCATCGCTCCATCCCGACGAACATGTACGGGGGATGATAGGGCCCCCAGCCAGGCCCACGTCGTACATCACTAGACAGCGTACTCGAATAAAAGTCAGTCCGGCAACAGAGGGACAGTCTATCTCAGCACACTCGACCTCTACATCGGACGGTATCCCGTAAAATGTACCCCACGTGATGGCAGGAAGCGGCATACTGCTAATCTGAAATGTTATCCCCAAAAGGGGTGAGTACAACCATCATCATCATCATGACATCATCACATTACACATGTCATATCATATATCATCATCATTATGATCACCATGCATATCATCATGCATATCATATCATCATCATCATGCATATTATCATGCATATCATATCATGATCATCATGCATATCATCATGCATATCGTCGTCGTCATCATCTTGCATATCATCATGCATATCATATCATGGGTGATCATCGTTATTTCACATCATATATCATTTTCATCATCATGCATATCATATCATGGTTTAATTTCCACTTTTTGCTTTTAATTGATCACCACATCACCCATTTCTCAAATCATCAATTTCATCATCCCCTCGGGCAAAGACCTCCGAGGCTCCCCGGCATTCAGCCTCCCAGGCCACCGGACATCCGGCCCCCCACATTCCGGGCATCTCGCATCTCAACTAGCATCACGAAGGAATTCCCTTCGGGTGGAAACCTCCAACAGGGCTTCCAGCATTTACACTCCCTGGCCGGGCATCCCGCACCCCAATCCTGGCATCGCGAGGCATTTCCCTTCGGGCAAAGACCTCCGATAGGGCTTCCGGCACCCCCACGGTCCGGGCATCTTGAATCTCCAAGGGAATTCTAGCAATGCATCTCTATACATTCCAGCCATCATCCTCCACCACAACCATTTCCTCATTTCCCATTATCCACATTTACCATTATTTTGATCTCAATTTAACATTGCATATGGCGTGACATCAATCAAGTCATACTTGGCATAGCATTTACACGTGCATCACAATTCAATGTCATACATACACCAATATCTCATCATACGTGCGACAATGTATAATTATTTATTAATAAATTTGATGGAATTTATGGCCAATAAAATATTCCATTTTATTTTTTTATTATTTATATTATAATTTTATATTTAATAAGTAAATATTAAATTCAATATCTATAAATTCCCAAAATTATAAAAATTCAAGCAATCATTAAACAAACCAATAGGATGACAATTTCATGCAAAATTCATGGCCAAATTGAATTTCACACAATTTCACAATTTCCACAAACAGGCACATAATATTCGGATAAAACCAGAATACACAGTTTCCGAAGAAACTCACTTAAAATATCCATACGGTCTCCAAAAATTACGAAATTTTACGGAGTTATAGCCAGGACATTTTTGTACAACTAGCATTAAGAACTCCAAGCCAAATTCTTTTTAGATTATTTTATACAACCTCACAAAGCTTCTGGATCTGTTACCGCGTCGTCCAGTGTATACATCTCCGAAATATTAAGATTTCACCCACCTATTCTCTTTCGTTTTCTCTGAAATTTGGATATGTTATGTGTCAAGATGTCCTTTACAAGTTTCATGAAGAGATCCAAGTCAAATAACCAGATTATAGTCCTCATTTTAGTCCATTAAGTCTCGGGTGTCTCGGAATACATCACCAGAATCATCATCTTCAAGATCTAGTCGATTTACTAGGATTTACTTGTTCATTTGACTTCAAATTTGAGTATGTTGTAGTTTAAGATATCTCCTACAACTTTCATGAAGAAATTGAGGTGAGATTCTCAAGAAAAACCAACATGCAACCATGAATCCAGCAAAAGGTCAGTAAAGACTCTCCAGATCTGAGGTCTCCGTAAGATGAGACTTTAACCCCTCAAATCTCCATCATTTTCACGAAATTTTAGTATGTTGTAGTACAAGATGTTAGCTACAACTCTCATGAAGACATCGAAGCCAAAATCGGACTCCAAACATACATGCAAGCTCAAACAAGTTACTGACTCACACAATCCGAGCAAGAACAGTCACACCCTTCACACACAACTCATCCATGCTTCGGTTTTTCTCATCAAACACCCAAAAGCTCAACATGAAAACGACATACAAGCATGCAAGAGAAGCTAGAGGACTCCCACTTGCCTCTAGACCGGTCGGTCGATGGCATAGGGCGGCGAACACGGCGGCACACGGCGGACGGACGGTGGTTCCCTCCTCCTTTCTCTCTCGGCCGCTCCTCCCTCTCACACGATGTCTCTCTCTTGCACAACTCTCTCTCTCTCTCTCTCTCTCTCTCTCTCTCTCTCTCTCCTTGGGCGAGCAAATGGCCGGCCACCCTTTTCTCTCTTCCCTTCTTATACCCCTAAACTCTCATGATTAGTAATGATTGCTTTGCCTTAACCATGGCCAATGCATGGCCTTCTTTGTGCCACTTGTGACAACTCATGCATCATTGGCCTTGGAGTTGGGCCATCCGGCCACTTTTTTTGGGCCTCTATTGGGCTGGCGAGAGCCCCCTTTAGTGGGCCTAATTGGGCCGACTAACTTGGCCCATTAAGCTTAGGCCAATGGGCCTAAGGCCCATTCCTAAAATTAACCCTTTTTCCTCTTTTTTTTTTTTTTGAATTTCTTCTATAAATATTTTTCAACTTCAATTTTCATCTTGGCCAAAGTCTTGGGGCATCTTGTTTATTGAAATTTAATTTATAAAGTACATGGCCAAGCATAAATTATTGATCTATCGAATTTAAATTCTCACAATCATATGCACAAACCATCTAATTAAAAGACTAATGGCTAAAGCATAAGCCATGGAAATTTTTATTACCTAATTAAAGACTTTACTACATCTTATGACTTGGCTCTGAATTTTGGGATGCCACAACAGGTACACCAGCGTTCGCCTGGTTTGAACCCAAACTACACATCTACTGAAGGGTCTCGTTTCAATAGGGATTAACTTATAGAGTTATTATCCGTTTTGGCCTATCCCATACTAAGCCTCATGGTTTCATCCTTGGCGCATGGGCAAGCACTATCTTAGGTAGCTCTTCATTTGAATAGAGTCTCTTACCTTATTGCACATCACTCAATGTCACTTGTCTCCTTGATTCCATTCATTCTATTAACATTTCTTACTCTCCAAGCTGGGCCCTTTCATAAATTTCACTATAATCCCTCACGTTCAGGAGCACTAGTTATCTCATACTATCTGTCCTCAGGCCCTTAAGGAATCTCTTAACCTTTTCCTCCTAATCTTCTATCAATCTAGAGGCATACATAGACCGCTCAGAAAGTTTCGCTTCCAGAACAATTTGCGACTCGGTGTCACTAATTAGCTAAGATCATCACCCGTTGTTTAAAGTTAGTCAACTACTCTTGGTTAGTACCCTGTGGTGTGCATCATTCTATCCTCATTTACATTTGAGTCTCCTTATCACTCAAAATAGACCATAGCTCTGATACCAAAACAGGGATGTGGCACCCCTTGATGGCCCCCGATCCGTTAGGGTCGCCACAGTTCGCTTACCTTTCACTTTCCCTATTAACATGTCACTCTGATACCATTTCAATTGCAACGGGTCCATACAAACATGGGGGTTTACACATTTTTTTTTATAGGTCCCTTGCGCAATTCATATACGGAAGCACATCCAACAAACTCCCTTCCCAATATTCAGAAAAACGATGCACACCTACTAAACATCTTATATAAGTTAAAGCTGAACACGTTTATTTACATAAAGCAGATAGACATCTTTAGTCAGTACATCGAAATGCCAATGTTTCTATACTCGGCTATACTTCAAAAGATGACCGACATCTTCTCCAAGAGTCGAATACTTAAAGTTCATCGATCAGTGTCGGCGTCCAAAAGTTCCTCCCTTTGCTATCCTCCTCCTCGCAATCATATCCAACCACTCAATCCGTCTACTAGTAGCAGTGGCAGCAGAGGCATCTTATCTAGTTTGAAATGTTGGTCCCCGAAGGGCTGAGTACAACCACTCAGTAGGTAAATGACCAATAAACCACTCAATACATCATGCCACGCAATCATCACAATCATAGCATCACATGTCACTCAAGCATCCATGCACAACTTACCTTGGCATCATGCACATGTCATCATATATCATGTACATACATCATCATATAGACATCACCATCATATCATACACTTACCATCATCATGTCACATATGTTATCATCTTTACCATGCATCCATGCATATAACATCATCATCATATCACATGTACCATCATCATGTCATGCATCCATGCTTATAACATCATCATCATATCACATGTACCATCATCATTGCCATGCATCCATGCATATAATATCATCATCATGTCATGCATATATCATCATGCATAATTCAATTTCAATTTCATTTTGCACCGCCACATTTCTCTTTATCGGGACCAATGTTTGCATCCCACATGTATCCAAGATACAATCAGACCATCTGGCTCCCCCACTCTCCAGGCATCTCGTACCCCAACTAGCATCACGAGGACCCTCCGGCATTCAGCCATTCAAGGCCACCGGGCAACTGGTCGTACCCTTCTAGCCAGGCATCTCGCACCCAAACTGGCATTGCGAGGTATCCCTCGGTACAATACCTTCCGAGCTTCCGACTCCCCCACCCTTCAGGCATCTCGACACCTCTCAGTACTCCCGAGGCCCTCCGGTATCCAACCATTCATGACCACCGAGCAACTGGCCGTACCCTTTTGGCTAGGCATCCCGACACTCCCGAGGCATCGTTGGCTCACACCTCCGACGGCCTTCTCATTTAACTCAATTCTCATATTCAATTATAGTTCAATTTTAACATGGCATGTGATGTGATGGCAACCGAGATCATATTCATCATTGAATTCATACATGTATCTCAAATCATTATCATACATGCAGCAAGACACAATCACTTATAACAATAAAATTCACAAAGTCCATGCAATATAAAATGGTCCATATTTCATGCCTCTTCGAAGTTTACAAAATTCCAGCATGTACCAATTTTTAGAAAATATTTAAATTAAATATCCATATGCTTCTCAAAAATCATAAAATCAAGGCATGTGATAGACAAGACAATAAGATAATAATTTCATGAAAAATACATGCCCAATAGAGTTCCACACAAAAGATATGATTTACACCAATACAGCATGCAATTTCGGATAGAAACAGAATGTGCAGTTTTCAAAATAATTCGATTAAAATATGTGAACGACCTCCAAAAATTATGAAATTTTACCAGGTTATAGCTAAGACACAAAAGTATATTTTTCATGAAGACTTCTAGGCCAGATTCGTTCTAGATAATTTTCTATAGTCATCCAAATCTTCTGGTTCTAGCACCGAAACGTCCAGTGTATGTATCTCCGAAATATCGAGTTTTCACCCACTTATTCTTCTTCTTTTCCTCTGAAATTTGGATAAGTTTTACATCAAGAGGTACCCTACAACTTTCACTAAGGGATCTAAGTCAAATTTTCAAATAATAGTCACCATATGGGTCCATGAATTCTCGGGTGTCCTGTACCGCCTCTCCAGATTTACCGTCTTCAAATGTAAGTCGTTTCACTAGGCTACAATTGCTCATTGTACTTCAAATTTTGAGTATGTTAGTATTTTGGATGTTCTCTACAATTTTCATGAAGAAGTTGAAGAGAGATTCTTAGTAAAAATCGACATCCAACCCACAAAACTACCAAAAGGTCAGCAAAGCAGTTCCAGATCTAGTGTCTTCGTAGGATGAGGGTTTGAACCCTTAAATCTCCGCCGTTTTGTTCCAACTTTTAGTATGTTCTAGTTTAAGATGTTTGCTACAACTTTCATGAAGGAATCAAAGTCAAAATCCAACTCGAAACATGCATGCAAGCCTTCACAAGATTCTGGGTCAGGCGGTATTCACGAAATCAGCAAGCATATTCAAGAACAAGTCACATTCTAGCTTCGATTTTGCCTGCCCTAACATCCGAGATCTACCACCAACAAATCACACATGCAAGACACACATGCAAGAGTGGAAATCGATCCCAACTTGCCTCTAAGATCAAGCGGACGTCGGCACAAGGATGGCACACTGGCGATGGATGAACGAATGGCGACGGCTCCTTCTTCTCCTCTCTCTGCTTCCTCTTCACTCTCGGCTCCTCACTCTCTCGCAACTCTCTCTCTCTCTCACACTCTCAAAACCAGCCACTCCCTCTCTCTCTCTCTCTTTTTGGTTGTATATATATATGCATGCATTCTTATTTTGCATGAGGGACAATTGTCCCCAAGGAGGAGACAAGTGTCTCCCTTGCCGAAGACACTTGGAGGCCATGCAGTTCCTCCTCCATGCATCGACATGGGCCTGGTTTATGTCCCACTTTAGGCGCATCTCACTTGGGCCTAAAGTCTAAACTTAAATGGCCCAAGTTTATTTTTAATAATACATCTTAATCCTCATTTAAATAAATACCTAATTTCATAATAAAATGATCAAAAGACTTTGTGACATTAATCCATCAAATGGATAAAGTGCATAGTCAAGAACAAAGTCTTCTTTATCAAGTTATCTTATGTCCAATTTAAATAGCCCATAGAAAAATATCAATAATAAGCCCATAATTCCTACACCACTTTAGGGCATTTGATTTTGATTTTTATTTATAGGAATCAATTAACATTCTCATAGTCAATTAACATTTTCATAAGGGGTTCGGTCCAAAAGATAAAATATCGTGGCCGATGATGTAATTGTCCCTATGGCCATTCAAAGACAAATATCGTTTCCCTCAAAACCAATATTTCGGGTTGAAATTCCCGGATGCCACAGTAACACAAGAAGATATTCTATTATATTCAGTAGGTGACAAAACACAATATAAAGAAAAAATTGCTTTTGCATCAAGAGCTTGTCTCTTTGTTATCTCCTCTTGAGTCATTTCACTAGACTCAACAGCTTCTTTTCCTCTCTCTGAGACATGTGCAGCTTTAGGAATGATTCCTTTGTCTACAATGTCCCATTCCAGAGGATCCTTTGATCTTAGGAACGCCTTCATCTTGTTTTTCCATATGTTGTATTCCTTTCCATCAAAGTAAGCGATCTGGTTTTTCAGTGCCCTTCTACCAGCCCTAGAGCCAACATACTAGCTATGGATCTTTAATTCTGAAGAAAAATACTTCAAAATAAGTGAGTACACAGGCTCTGATACCAATTGAGATGGCTAGTATAAGCACCTAGAGAGGGGGTGAATAGGTGTAAAATAATTTATCGTGATAAGCGAGCAATACGAAGTAGACAATAGAAAGGAAGTTTGCCTTTTGTTGACAAAAACAAATTATGATCAAAGTAAAGGGCAGTAAGGAGGAGAAAATGAACACAGAGATTATAGTGATTTGGCTTATTCCAAGCCTACGTCCACTCTTCCGCACTGACAGCCCACTGGCTGGATTTCACTATGAACAAAAGAGTTGTTACAGCAAAGCTCTCCCTTGATTCCACAGTGTAGATACTCTACCACACTTCCTCAAGGTTTCTCAAAGATATAGACTCTCTTTTGCATACAAGATTTCGCTCAACAAATGAATTGACTAAGAACAAAAAGCTTTAGACTTTGGAATTCTTCTATCACGCACACTCAAAACAACTAGAATGTCTTCCTTATATATTCCTTTATGCCATCATACCTGTTGCCACTTACCAAAGGAATTCCTCCAATCTACCCGTTGGACGGAATCAATTAGGAAGATCATTCGAGCTATTAAAGGAACATGTCGATAACCCATCAATCCTACTCGCTCATACAATTAGGTTCTCGGTTTCCATAAGTAGAATCTTCCAAGTATACTTCGCCAATCAACGGATCCACAATCGCTAAATCAATCTTGATTTGAATAATGGATTCCAGCATGCTATATCCAACCAAGAGATCTTCTCCAGTCGATAAAATCAAATCCTTAACGAAACATCCAGTTCTGGATAAATCTTTTTTGACGGACTAATGACTGTCAATGAGGATAGACTTTGAATATTGAGTCTAGCAGTCTGGAGGTCTTCAGACTTTGATGAAAGAGTCTATAAGTCTTCAGATTAGACTGATGGAAACGTTTTGTCAGTTTCAAAATACTCTAGGAAGATTTCTCAAACAGACAATGTTGGCTCGGTGATCGTATGGGTCATTTTGTAGAATGGACGACATGCCATAACGGCTCGGTGACTCAACATGTCAATATGTAGAATGGACGTTATGATGAATGTACTTGGTGACATGGTATATCATTTAAGAGAATGAATTTTATAATACTGGCTTGATAACCAAATAGGTTATTTTAAAGAATGGACAATATTGATTAAAATGACCAAGAATGATCCGTTTGACATGTAAATCGACTACGTCAATTGACTGATGTTTTGATCAATAGCGATGGCTAGGTGCTTGTTTGAACTATACTGATTTGCAAGTGGAATTTGAGGCCAAGGTAAGTCCTCTTCCCTGTGTGTGCTTAGGCAGTCTATAAGATATTGTCTTCCTAATCGGGTCTTAAGGGATAAAACTTGCTAAGACGTTATCTCAATGGTTATTGTATAATCATTTTAAGGTCTTTAGATGACGTTGATGGAGAACTGGGAGCTCCGGAGTTTGGAAAGGTGGAGAGGCCAGAATCGGCGAACGAGTCTGACTAGTAGGTCATAGGACAGTTCTTTTTTGGAATAAGCTGGCCTTTTCGTAAATAGTCTGGTCTTGTAAATAAACCTGGTTATTTATAAAAGGTTTATTTTGGTTAAAAAATCGACCCTACTCTTTTATCCCATTGAATTGTTATCTGGGGATTATCTATCTGCTTCTTTATGCGTATTAAAATGAATGGATCGGCGATACGTCCTGGGACGTTGCAATTTAATCGACCAAGGAGGGATGAGTACATGCTCGGAGGATCGGGGCGTGATGGTCGGTTCTTGGGGGAACTGAATTGAGAGAACCGAGAAATTATCTAACTTTAATATTCGGATTTGAGATTTTTACATGATTTCAGCTTCTTCGCAATAGAAGTTCTAAATAAAAAATCAAGAACAAAGCTAACCACCAAATTAAAATATCAAGGACAAAGACGCTTTCAATTCAATATTCATGAAAGCAATGTCGAAAATGAACTGCTGCTGTACACATGGGATTCGCACGTATCGGGATTCGGGATGTACCAAAGGAGCGATCGGTGTTGCCACTAAGACTTACTCCAGTGTGTAGGAAAAGTGGGGACCATCAGTCAAAACGGGTCTCCGGGAGGACCTCGTGACCGCTTTCAATGCCACTGCTGATATTAAATGCCTGGGAATGGCTAGTGTGGCCGCAGGACAACACCATGTGAAGCTTACTGGCATCAAGTCCAAGTCGCACCATGCTCTCTCTGAGCTCTTGTGATCCTTAGCTTTTTAATGTTACGTGTGTTATTTTATTACTTATTTTATTTTATGTGTTATTTTTCATATATTGTTATTATTCACAATTAGGAAATTTTCATTTTTATTATTGTGTTCACTAAAAATGAAACAAAAAAAAAAAAAAAAAGAAGAAGAGAACTCATTAGACTTTGGAATTTGTGATAGACCACCCCATTACAAGTTCCAAAGTATGCATGATAGGTTCTCACGTTCCAAAAAAAAAAAAAAAAAAACCCCTGTGATAGGCAACCCTATCATAGATTTCAAAATAAATATGGTAGATTCCGAATTCCAAAAAATAAGAAAGCTGTTATGATAGGTAAGTTTTAGGTCCTTGATAGAACCCGTTAGGTACCTGAAACCGCTCATTCTTAAAAGTTGGAACATATTTCTCTCTCTGCACTGCATGTATAACCATCAAAGATGTGGTCTCAACTCTCAAATACGTACGTGGGTGTTCTCTAAAATTGTTTAAGACAATAAAAGTGTTCCCTGCCCCAGTAGTTTTCTAGAAAGGGAAACTGATCCTCTCACCCGAAGATAAGATCAGTTACTGCTAGCAAGGAGCTAATTTGAAACGGGATAGTTTCCAGTTTTCCATGTGATTAAAATATATGTCCCTTGACCCTATGGGCTATTACTCTTTTTAAATTAATTTTGTGGGGGTCAAATTTGGTAAATGAAAGTGAGACCAAAACACAAATTTGCTGCTTAAATAATAGTAGACTTTATGCACGCTCGTGCTCAATTATCATCACAATTATTTTCTAATCGAGCTTTGTAACAACATAAGTTTTATTTGTAATGCAACAAATCTAATCATCTATTTAATTCTACTTTTCAAAAAACAAAGAAAAAAACGGTGATAGGACATGGAGATGGTGGGAGAAGTTAATGAACGTAGTTTTACGTAGCCGTTGAAAGTGTGGGGTGAGCTGCTGCCACAGAAACAGGCATTGAAGGCATTCCAGTACGTCGCTGGAAGTAGGAAATGCGACGCCAAATGCTAATGTGGCGGTCCCCAAAATGACAACGGAGAAGCTGTCGAGGATGCTCAATGATGACAAATTCCACGACGCTTTTGGAAATGACGCTAATTGATGACTTTAAGGATATTTCTTTGAGGCGTGAAAGTGGCACTAAAGATGTATTCTGAGGCGTTAGTGGAAAGCCTTTATAACCTGTTTAATGACAGTTTTCAAGTGTCACAGAGGATTTGTCCAGAGAGATCTTTAGCGACACTTTGCAAGTGCCACTGATTTTGGGATATTTCAACAAATCCACAACTAATGAGCTTGCGCTTGATGTGGCTGTTCCTTGGTTCTTTAACAATGATTAACCGTAAAGGAACAAGGAAGAAGATGAATAATAACCACAAAAGAAAAAAGGATAGCAAAGGAAAAAAAAAGAGAGAAAAATGTAAATATTTTAGGATCTTTAAAAGAGAGGAGGAGAGAATCAGCAAAGACTACATCTTTACTCAATTGGCTTGACTTTACAAGTTATTAGAGGAAGGTATTTATACTGGAACAATATGCATATGAAAGGAAATCAAGTGTCTTAGAGAGTCGAGAAATAATAAATAATACATATAATATCTAATAATATCTCTAATGATATTCTCTAATAAGGAGATCTTTAATCTCCATAAAAGTACTCATCATTCCCCTCAAGCTGGAGCATCCAGCTTGCATATGATTAGTGCAACTTTCTTTGAAAGTTTGTGATCAAGACTCGTGTAAGCTGGACCTCACATTAAAGAAACCGGATTTGACCAATGCTAAAGCAACACATACTTAGAAAGTTAACATATCTTTCTCATACAACCTTGATAGAATTGTGTGGAAACCTTACTTGAATTGCGGCAATCTAAACCTTATATTCTCACAATGCTCATCTTTGGCTACTTGATGAAGTGTGCTCGACTCTGGCACTCACAACTACTTGAATACTTGATGACATCACCTTACGGCGCTCATCTTTGGCTGCCCAATGAAGGTGTGCTTAACTCCGGTGCTCCGAGCTACCTAGATATTTGATGGCAACTTCGATTGTCGATGTTGCTTGCAATTAGATGAGAGTACCACGAAAAATAACGTCCATGGTAGCATTGTTGAGTGTCGACAAAATTGGGAAGTTATTGAAGATGAGACAACTAAAAACAACATAAATGATGAAAAAGCCAAGGTTTGATTTATTTCCTTCTCTCTTGGTGGCTTTGATACAATGTAAATGTTCTAGGATCTTCAAGAGAGAGGGATAGAGAATCAGTAAAGACTACATTTTTACTCAATTGGCTTGACTTTACAAGTTATTAGATGATGGTATATATACTTGAACAATATGCCTAGGAAAGGAAATTAACTATCTTATAGAATCATGAAATATTAAATAATATATCTAATATCTTATAATATCTCTAATCATATTCTATAGTAAGGAGATCTCTAATGTACTTCATAAAAAAGGCATACAATTTAGAAAATTAAGCAAAACAATATTGTTTCGGTTTAGTTTGCCCACATTAGATCGCCGGCTGTGCCATGTATGACTGAACCACCATGTTATCGATTTTAGGCGATGATAGGCCAAAGGAACTACATTAAAATTTTGTGCAAATGTTCAGAATTACACTAAAGCAATTGAAATGTTTACGACTATATTGGAATCCGTACAATAAGTTTATAATTGAAATAGCAATTTTCCCCTTGTAAAGTGAGTTATGCTTAAGACTTCACAAATTCTTCATGGTCAAACTTACTTAGCTTAGATGATCATGCATCTTTTCTCATAATTAATCTTGTAGTTTAAAGAGCTGCTACGAATTCATGTAATTTGCTAAATATTCTCCAGTGGTTATGATATCTCCTTTTACATTCATTAAAATTCCTATATCTTGGAAATTATAAGGGTTGCATATTATGCCTTTCTCTAACTCAATTATTTAACGTATAACAATACCGCTTCATTGATTTACACGCATTCAAATTTCAAAATCATCTTACGTGTGAGCACATCTACATATTGGAAGGTTAGAGATTGTTTTGTCGTTATAAGAAAGGGAGGGATTGTTGAGAAAATTCTCTGTTATGTTTGAAGATGACAAAATAACTAAAAGTTACTAATACATGTATTTGAATGTGCGAAACGGCTTTTGTATACATAAGTCATATGCAAACAGCATCAACAACAGGACATCTAAAGCATATAAAGTCTTTGGCTCTGTAAAAGGAGAAGAAGTTATTGGACAAAAATGTGTCTAAGTCTAGAAGGACTTTTGTAGAAGGAAAACAAGCTATAGAATGAGGATTCCTAAAGATTTGGATGGACCAATAAAACGCAAATAATTATGGACCATGAGGATGTTAATTAGCCTAGAAGAACCTGCTTGTAGAAGCTGAATAGACCATACAATTGTGAAAAGTCTGAAAGGACCGTCTTGCGGAAGCAACACATGCTACAAATGAATTAGTGATAGAGAAAATTCCTTACTGTTTTGAAGCTGACAAAACCTTTCCAAAAAGTCTCGTCTGAAGGGTTGCAGACTCAAGTGTTATTGTTTGAAGATCTCAAGACTCTTCTGTCAAAGTTTGAAGACCATTAGACTTTAAGCTCAAAGTTTGACCTCATTGACAGATTCCAAACCGACGAGAGGAGACTTATCCGGATGCGAGTTTATCTTCAAGGATTCGGTCCATGGAAGATCTTATGGCTGGAGATAGCACCTTGTGTTATTTTATTCTTATGGAAATCAATTCGGATAATTAGATCTTTGAAAGGCGAAGTATACTTGGAAAGTTCTACTTGTGGAAACCAAGATCTTGGTTGTATGGGCGAGTATAATTGGTAGGCTATCATCACATTTCTTAAATGAGTCAAGATCTCCTTGATTGATTCTGTCCAATGGGTATATTGGAGGAACTCCTTTGGAAAGTGCCAACTCCTTTGGAAAGTGCCAACGATTATGGAGGTATGGAGGAGTATATAAGGAAGACTCTCAAGTTGTTCGAGTGTGTGCGTGAAAGAAAAATTCCAAAGTCTGAAGCTCTTAGTTCTTTATTATTTCAATTGTTAAGCTTATCTTGTACTCAAAAGAGAGAACAAACATTTGTGAGACTTTGAAAGAGTGTAGTAGAGTTTCTACACTGTGAAGTCGAAGATGTGTGGCATCCCAAAATTCATGACGACCTCCAGTTACATTAAAGTCTATGAATAGGTGATGGAAGTACCATCAAGTTATTTTATAGCCATTTAATCCATAATTTGTAATAAGATTTATGGCCAAGCTTTTAATGGATAATTATGTGATAGGAAAGAAAATTCTATCATTGGCCATGTGTATTATAAATTGGAATTTATGAATTTGTGACTACAAACTTTATGGCCTTATTATTTTTGCAAGTTAGGTATTTATTTAAGTGGAAAATGTTAATGGATGATCAAGGTTGGTGCTATAGGACAATTTGATAAAGAAGACTTTGTTCTTGACTATGCACCTTATAGATTTGATTTTATGGGTTAATGTCACAAAGTCTTTTGGCCATTTTATCATGCAATTAGGTATTTATTTAAATGAGGATTAAAATGTATTATTAAAAAAAATAAACTTGGGCCATTTAAGTTTGGACTTTAGGCCCAAGTGAGATGGGCCTAAAGTGGGCCATACGCCTAGCCCATGTTGGCGCATGGAGGGGAGGAGTGAGGAGCCGAATGGCCTCCAAGTGTCTTCAACAAAGGAGACACTTGTCTCCTCCTTGGGGACAAGTGTCCCTCATGCAAAAATAAGAATGCATGCATATATATATACAACCAAAAAGAGAGAGAGGGAGAGAGAGGAGGTTGCGAGAGAGAGGGAGTGGCGAGAGAGAAGGGGAAGCTGAGAGAAGGAGCTGTCCGCCCATCACCACCCGTTTGCTGCCCGTGTGCCGTCGTTCTCTTGATCTTAGAGGCAAGTTGGGATCGGTTTCCACTCTTGCATGTGTGTCTTGCATGTGTGATTTGTTGGTGGTAAATTTCGGATGTTAGGGTAGGCAAAACCGAAGCTAGAATGTGACTTGTTCTTGAATATGCTTGCTGATTTCGTGAATACCGCATGACCCAGAATCTTGTGAAGGCTTGTATGCATGTTTCGAGTTGGATTTGGACTGTGATTCCTTCATGAAAGTTGTAGACAACATCTTAAAATACAACATAGTAACATTTGGGACAAAATGGTTGATATTTAAGGGGTCAAACGCTCTTCCTACGAAGACACTAGATCTGGAACTGTTTTGCTGACCTTTTGGTAGTTTTGTGGGTTGCATGTCGGTTTTTACCAAGTATCTCTCTTCAACTTCTTCATGAAACTTGTAGAGAACATCCTAAAGACTAACATACTCAAATTTAAAGTAAAATGGGCAAGTGTAGCCTAGTTAATCGACTTACTCTTGAAGACGGTAAATCTGGAAACACGGTACTGGACACCCGAGATTTTATGGACTTATATGGTGACTATTGTTTGGAATTTTGGCTTAGATCCCTAAATGAAAGTTGTAGGGGACCTCTTGAAGTAAAACATATCCAAATTTCAGGGGAAACGGAGAAGAATAAGTGGGCAAAAACTCGATATTTCGGAGATAACTACACTGGCCGTCTCGGTGCTAGAATAAGAAGCTTCGGATGACTATAGAAAATTATCTGGAACGAATCTGGCCTAGATGTCTTCATGAAAAATCTACTTTAGTGTCTTAGCTATAACCGGGTTAAATTTCATAATTTTCAAAGGTTGTTCGGGTATTTTAATCGAATTATGTCAAAAATTGCACATTCTGTTTCTATCCGAAATTGCATGCTGTATTTGTGTGAATTATATATCCTTGTGTGGAACTCTATTGGGCATGTTTTTTCATGAAATTATTATCTTATTGACTTGTCTATCACATGTCTTGATTTCATGATTTTTGAGAATCATATGGGTATTTAATTTAAATATTTTCTAAAATGGTACAAGCTGGAATTTGGTAAATCTCAAAAAGGTCGTGATGTATGGATTATCCTATGTTGCATGGACCCCATGGATTGTGTTATTATAAGTGATTGTATCTTGCTGCATGTATGTTGATGATTGGAAATGCATATATGAACCAAATGATAAAAATGATCTTGTTTGCCATCACATTATATGCCATGTTGAAATTGAGCCATGAATGTGAATATAAATTATGATGATGATGATACCGTCGGAGGTGTGAGCCGACGATGCCTCGAGAGTCAGGATGCCCAGAGGTTCGAATGAGTCGATGCTATTTGGATGCTCAAAGGTTCCTTGTGATGCCAGTTGGGATACAAGATGCCCAGAATGTGAGGGTGCCGGATGCCCGGAGGTTCCTCGCAATGCCAGGATTGGGCACGAGTGATGAATGTGGGATGCAAACATTGGTCCCGAGAAAGAGAAATGTGGTGGTCTAAAATGAAATTGAAATTGAATTATGCATGATGATATATGCATGACATGATGATGGTAGATGTGATATGATGATGATGTTACATGCATGGATGCATGGATGCATGGCAATGATGATGGTACATGTGATATGATGATGATGTTACATGCATGGATGCATGGTAATGATGATGGTACATGTGATATGATGATATGATGATGATGTTACATGCATGGATGCATGGTAATAATGATAGTATATGTGATATGATGATATGATGATGATGATGTTACATGCATGAATGCATGGTAATGATGATGGTACATGTGATATGGTGATATGATGATGATGTTATACGCATGGATGCATGGTAAGGATGATGCCATATGTGACATGATGATGGTAAGTGTATAATATGATAGTGATGTCTATATGATGATGATGGTACATGAGGTATGATGACATGTGCATGATGCCATGGTAGTTGTGCATGGATGCTTGTATGACATGCGATGCTATGATTGTGATGATTGCATGGCATGATGTATTGAATGGTTTATTGGTCCTTTACTTACTGAGTGGCTGTATTCACCCCTTTTGGGGAATAACATTTCAAACTAGATAAGATACCTCTACTGCCACTGCTACTAGTAGATGAATCAAGTGGCTGGATATGATTGCAAGGAGGAGGATAGCAAAGGGAGGAACTCTTGGACGCCGACACTGATCGATAGACTTTAAGTATTCAACTGTTGGAGAAGATGTCGGTCATCTTTTAAAGTATAGCCGAGTATAGAAACATTGACATCTTGATGTGCAGACTAAAGATGTCCATCTGCTTTATGTAAATAAACGTGTTCGGCTTTAACTTATATAAGATGTTTAGTAGGTATGCATCGTTTTCTGAATATAGGGAAGGGAGTTTGCTGAATGTGCTTTCGTATATGAATTGCACAAGGGACCTATAAAAAAAAAAAGAAAGTGTAAACCCCCTATGTTGTATGGACCCGCTGCAATTGAAATGGTATCAGAGCGACATGTTAATAGGGAAAGTGAAAGGTAAGCGAACTGTGGCGACCCTAACGGATCGGGGGCCGTCGAGGGGTGCCACAAGATGTGAGATTGTAAAAATTCTTTTGATTCATAGTGAAATCCAGCCAGTGGGCTGTCAGTGCGGGAGAGTGGACGTAGGCTTGATCTAAGCTAAACCACTATAAACCTTGTGTTTCTATTCTATTGCCTTGAATTCCTTACTTTAATTTGTAGCTTTATATAACTGCTTGTAGTCGTTTACATCCTCAGTCTATTATCTTCTAAAGACTTAGATGTTTATCAATTTGAATTGGACTCAAATTGATGTTTCACAGCTGTCTTCAAGTGTTAAAATCAGCTAAAAGTAACCTAGAGTAAATCCAATATGCTTTTGTTGTTTTTATGAAAACACAGAGGATAGACTACAGAAGCAATGTGTTAAATGGCCTCCAAATCTCTGCAGAAAGGTGCTTGAGCTTATAGAAGCAACTGCTGAAACTTCAAATAGAAGCAACACTATGTACAAGTTAAAACATCTCAAGGATTCCATAATGGATTCCAATCCCAATGAGGCTATTAGAGTTGAGAGAGTGGAGTAGGCCAAATAGAAGGTCGTATCACCATGGATATGAATTGCACCTCTTTTGTCTCTTAAACTCTTTCAAAATTTGTTCTATAGAATGTTGTGTTTTTGCATAAGTGTTTACATTTCAATAGTAGCTTCTACATACTTTATCATCATGTCTTACACGAAAAAGTTTTCCTAGGAAAATCAATTAACCCCTCTTGGTTGTTGTGCCTAGTCCATTTCAAGTTCAGCGTGCATGTAAAGTGCAAAAAACTTTGATTATCTCTCTACACTGGCATCCGATCAACTCTATGTTGCATAAGCGCCAACCAAACAGAAGAAGACAACAGTGTCGACAATGATACAAAACTAGTCCATTTCAAGTTCAACGTGCATCTAATATGCAATAAACTTTGATTGTCTTTCTACACTAGTATCTGATCAACTACTCTTTGTTGAATAAGCACCAACCGAAAAGAAGAAGACAACAGTGTCGACAGTGGTACAAACCTTGGGCATAAAGGAGGAAGAGAACATTTTCTGAAAACCGTGGTTTCAATGAAGCCCCCGGAACAATGTTGTGTAAGGCAAGGGCTCCGATGATTTTTCGCAAGCAAAGGACCCGACGGCCAAAGACAGGGTGTGAACAAGGAAAAAATGATCCAGTGTGTTTTTTGGTTGGGGGGGATTCGTCTTCCTCGAACAACTTGAATTGAAAATCGAGAGAAAGACATCCTTGAGAGCCGAGAGTGGTGTGAGTTGTTTCTATATTTTTTTTTCCTTGCCTTAATTTATTTATTTTCCTATCCTCTATCTGGTTTAGTGAGACAATAATAAAATACCACCAATGAAGTAGAAAATTGCCACAAAATAACAAAATGCCACCGATTTATTGGATATTGCTGCTAATAATTTTTAACAATGACATAAAAAAGATCATCAAAATAAACGATGCTGATAATGCTTTCTATGAGGGCGCTTTAAAATGTCACTAAATGCATCTTACTGTTGCAATTTCATAAATGCTAATGTAGTGTAAAAAATGACCAATTTTGTTGCAATGAGTTGGTCCGGGAGAAAGTTCTCTTTGATAGGGAGGCTTTACTTCGTTGCCGTTTACCGTGTGAGTAGGAGAAATTTTATTATTAACAAAAACATAACCGATATTCAAATGACATGAAACTCACTTTTGACTTAAGATACATTTGGAACTTCTTTATACATGGCAGCCACTATATTTGGTTTAGAAAAGTATTTTCCAACATATTGTTAAATCCAATGAATAAATTACACTGCCACTGATAACTTCCCCTTTTCTTTTTCATTGGAAAAGTAGGCAGGAAGTTATTAGTAACTGTTAATCTATTGCTTGAAGCTTGAGGCTTGCCAAAGGTAGACAAGACCTCGACCTCGACTTTGATTGGTGACCAGTCGAAGAAGGAGGAAAAGAAAAAGAAAAAAAAAGGAAAATGTATTTGGTGAAAGAAAGTGCTGGTTGTTTCCTCTTTATGAAAAGCAGAAAATATTGTCTCTATTTTTGAAGTTATTTTTTCTATTAACAGAAAAATGTTCTTCTTGATTGGTTTATATTTTGTGAACCAAATTCCGGAAAATCTAAACAATGTTTTTGTAAAAATTATTTTTCGTAAAACAAACATAGCTTAAAATGGATTGGCTTAATCCTTCGACTGTCTATGTAGTAGGTGCGCAAGGCCCGTTGTACAGGCCAATAGGGAAGATCTTGGGTAATTAATCCTAGGAATCTTTTACCCGACTCCTTGGCCAAGATTCTTGCGCTCTTCCCATAAAATATTCCTGATATTCTTATTTCTCAAGTTGGCGGACTGCTGCTTTTGAACATGAAAATTGAAACCCATATATAGCATTCATTAATTTGCGGGTTTTTCTTTTCTTTTCTTTTTCGATCGCGAGGAGGCATAACTGGGGGCGAACAGCAAAAGACCATTGCCAGTTCGACTTCGCATTAATGCGCGGTAGTTCGGGGGAAGCGCGTACGAGGTTTGCATTACTTATTGTCATTTTCTATCGCCTACCTCAATGAAATCTCGCTATGCAAATAAAAGCTATTGACGGTACAGATAACATTATATAGGATTCGCGATAAAATAAAACAAGCCTAAAAACAAATTCTCATAAAAGCAGCAAAGAAGATTTTTCTTTATAAACAAAAAGGCCGGGAGGGACATTCGGAGCGTTACTGTTTCAGTCATAACTATTTAGTTTGTACAAGCTGGTTGACTATAGGGCTTGCCAAAAGTCAAGAATCATTTTTACATGAGATAACAAATACACATGGCATAAGCTGACAAGAGGTTTGTTCAGAACAAGCGTCGAACTTGTGACCTTTTTACCATCATAATTGAGGGAAAAGTACCAAAAAATTTTAAACTTATTCAATTGATACCAATTTAATCATAAACCTTTCGATTAGACCAATTTAATCTATCTAACCAATTTTTAGATCGGCGCTGACGTGGATGTCAGCCATCCGGTGAACGTTGACGTAGCAATTTTTGTATAATTTTTTTCGACTTTTATTAATTTTTCTTTTTCTCTTTCTTTTTGTTCTACTTCCTCTTTGGATCCCCGCAGTGGCCAGTCAAGCTCCGGTGAGTCTTGCCAACCACTGGGCGATGGTCGTGAAGCCTTTGCCGACATAGGCCTTGCCCAAATCTGGGCAAGGGCTAGGGGCCGCAAATGAGGCAGCTTAGCTCAAATCTGTGTGAAGCTAGCCTAGCCCATGACTAGCGAGGCTGTGGCAGCCTTGCCGGTCACAAGCGAAGGTAGGGCGAGGCTGCTTTCACCCTTGGCAAGGTGAGGGCGAGAGTGAGGCTAGGTGAGGGATGCAACTCTTGCTAATGGCCAAAGAGGGCTTCACAGCCCTCGCTTGGCCACTGTGAGGATCTCGAGGAGGAAGAAGAGGGAAAAGGAAAAGGAAAAAGAAAAATTAATAAAAAAATCAAAAAATAAAAATCATTTAAAAATTATCACATCGGCGTTGGCCGGATGGCCGGTGTCTACATCAGCGTTGACTAGCCAAAATTAGTTAGATGAATTGAATTAATACCAATGTAAAAATGTTAAGTACTTCTCCCCCATAATTGAGCATATGACAAAACCAATATGTAATACACAAAGCAATAAATAATGAGGAAACATCTTCATATGAGGTAGCAAATGCACAAGGCACGAGCTGACCAAAGGTTCATTCTCAACATGCCTCAAACTTGTGACGTCTTGGAAGACCGTGTGCCCTGTTTACCATCATAATTGAACATATGACAAAAGCAATATATAGTACACAAATTTGTAAATTAATTAGGATAATATTAACGGGAGAGATTTGTTTATGGAATTATGGAGTCAATACTAAGGAAACATGTAGCAATGCCAACTCTATCTCCAGGGTCACGGGCGATAGTGGTTATTTTTGCGACGTTCCAGGCTCTTGCCGTCCTAATTCTTTTTTTCTTGTTATTAAGCACATGTAGAAATGTGAACAAACAAACTTCCCAGACAAATAACAACTAGAAGACCGGGACATACATTATACACAAGACACTATTTCTTGGCCAATATGAATCCTTCAAAATGAAGCCTGGAGAGTCTATTGGAGATATGTTCAGCCAATTTATGGAAATTATAAATGGTGGCATATCAAGGTTAACCAGTTTCTACTCCAATGAAGGTCAGCAAGCTTCTATGAGGACTTTCAAAGGACTAGAACCGTGTGAAGACATCAATTCAGGAGACACAAATGCTAATAAGTACTCTTTAATCGTATGAAGTGAAACATATCAATGATGAAGAAGATCCAAAAGTTAATTGCAGTTAAGTCTAATGCTGATTCTGATGATACAGACATAGACGATGACATGGACGATGAGGAGCTGGCTCTTACGATAAAGAAATCCAGAAAACTAAATAGAAAATGTAGAATGTTGAACTGGAAAAAGCAAAGCAAGCAAAATTCCTAGAAAAGATCGATGGAAGATGTTGAAACAAGCAAGGATGTGATATGCTTTGAGTGTAAGAAGAAGGGACACATCAAGCCTAAC
Source organism: Eucalyptus victrix (assembly GCA_016097545.1). Classification (NCBI taxonomy): domain Eukaryota; kingdom Viridiplantae; phylum Streptophyta; class Magnoliopsida; order Myrtales; family Myrtaceae; genus Eucalyptus; species Eucalyptus victrix. Next base: position 24,596,493 of record CM027839.1, on the reverse strand, counting down.
TGTCCCTTGCTGAAAAAGAAGAAAGGAAAGTATGAAAAATACAAGAAAAATCTTAAAGAAAAAACCTGGAGCGACAAAGAATGTGAGGAAAGTGAAGAGAAGTTTACAAATATCTGTCTAATGGCTCACTCGGAATCAGACTTAGAATCAGAGTTAGACTTTAAAACAGACTCAGAATCTAACATGGAAATCAATGTAAGTCATTCAGAAATTCCTATTAAAGTTTCTAAGTATATAGATGAAATTTGCTTAAACCTCAAATCCTCTCTTAAAAGGATTTATGAACTAAAGAAGGATAATTCAAAGCTTAGGCAATAGGATAATTCTTGGAGAAAAAAGTTTGAGAGTCTAAAAAATGATTTTGATGATTTGAAAGATAATGCTGATTCTCTTTAAAAGAAAATGAATATTTGAAAAAGGAGATTTTAGTTATTTCTACAAAGTTCTCCAAGGGATCAAAAACTTTAGAGAAAACCCTTTTAGCTCAAATATGCTATTATAACAAATCTAGTTTAGGTATGAGTATAGAAAATACTCTTTCGATCGATTTTCTTAAAGTTAAGGAGAGACTTAGACAAAGACCTCCAAAATCTTCTTGGAAATATCATTTTCAAAAAGTTTTTGTAAAAATTGTTGGCTAGAGTGTTCTTAAATGTTCTAAGTGTAAAAGCTTAGAAAATTTTGAGAATGAATGTCCTAAAGTTTGGAGACCTATTAAGAATGATTGGGCAAAGGTTGTCTTTAAAACTAACTCGTTGGGACCCAAGAAAATTTGGATACCAAAGAAAATTTGAGATTTCTTTTCGATTGCAGGCTATAGCTAAAAGGAAAAGTAAATGGTACTTGGACAATGGCTGTTCAAGACATATGACTAGAGATTCAAGTATTTTCGTAAAACTAGAAAAAAAAAAGGAGGAAATTTATTCATTTGGTGGGAACAATAAAGGGAAAATTATTGGACATGGAACAGTGAGGATTGGAAGTTTAATCATCAACAATGTTTCACTAGTAAAAAGTTTGAATTACAATCTTCTAAGCATAAGTCAGCTGTGGGATACAGGATTCAGAATTAATTTCCAAGAAGATGTCTGTTCTAGAGTTAGTCGAGAATTCTCTCAATCTTTCACTGGGCGAAGACATGGTAATACTTATCTTTTGGACATAAGTCCAAAGAGGTCTCAATGTCTTATTTCAATTCAAGATGAAACATATCTCTGGCATCGCAAGCTTGGACATGTGAGTATGAAACAGATTGCTAAACTTTCGTCAAAAAAAGCTGATTCAAGATCTTCCTAGAAGTCTAAGTTTTGTACTCCATATATCCTAGGAAAATAGGTCAAAAACTCAATTAAATCTATAAATTAAGTTTCCACTAATCATATCTTACAGCTTCTCCACATGGATCTTTTTGGACCAACTAGAACACAGAATATTGGCGGTAAGAAATACTACTTGATAGTTACAGATGATTATTCAAGGTTCACTTGGATTTTCTTCTTGGCAAATAATATCAAAACCTTTTCATATTTTTCAAAGTTTGTTAAGAAAGTTTAGAACAATAAATGTTATGCCATTTCAAGCATAAGGACTGATCATGAGGGAGAATTTGAAAATCAAGACTTGGCAAATTTATATGACGAGAATGGTCTTCAACGTGTTTTCTCCTCTTTATACACTCTAGAACAAAATGGAGTTGTAGAAAAGGAAAAATAGGTTGCTATAGGAGATGGCCAATAAGGCTCATCCTAGAGAAGATTCCCTATGAAGTGTGTAAAGTAAAGAAGCCAAATATCTCTTATTTTCAAGTGTTTAGTTGCAAGTGCTTCATTTTGAAGAATGGAAATGATCGGCTTGAAAAATTTGAAGAAAGATCGGATGAAGGAATACTTCTTGACTACTCTATTTCAAGCAAAGCTTACAGGGTTTTCAATAAGAATAAACAAATTATCAAAGAATCTATGAATGTCAGATTTCAGGAAAGTATTTAGAACCAACAAGATTAGACTCAACTTGAAAAGTCTGAACTAGTTCTAGATTTAATAAAGTTTGATTCCCCCAAGGAACCTTAGTCTTCTGGCGATCAAAGTCAAGCAGAACAAAAGTTAGAAGAATCAAAGAAAACTGACGATCAGCAAATCCTTGTAGGAAGTGACAGACTTAACAGTAATTGGAAGTACAAATTAAGCCATCCTAAAGAACTCATCATTGGCAATATAGAGGAAGGAATCCGTACTAGATCCAAACCAAAATGAGACTCAAGTGCATTAGCACTTATTTTTTAAATAGAACCAAAAGGAGTAGAATAAGCTTTATTTGATGAAAGATGGATAGAAGTAATGCAAGAACTCAGACAATTCAGTATTAATGATGTCTGGGAGCTAGCTCCAAAACTAGAAGGAAAATTTGCGATTGGAACAAAGTGGGTATTTAGAAACAAGATGGATGAAAATGGTAAAGTAACTAGGAACAAAGTAAGGCTTGTTGCAAAAGGTTATACGCAAGAGGAAGGAATAGATTATGAAGAGACATATGCACATGTAGCCAGGTTAGAAGCCATTAGACTATTGCTTGCATATGCATATTTTCATAATTTCAAGTTATTCCAAATGTATGTCAAGAGTGCCTTCCTAAATGAATTCATACAAGAAAAAGTCTATGTGCAACAACTACCAGGATTTAAAGATCCTAGAAAACCAGACTTTGTCTATAGATTGAATAAGTCGTTGCATGGTCTAAAATAGGTACCTTGAGCTTTGTATGAGAGACTGAGTAAGTTTTTGGTAAGCAATGGTTCAAGAAAGGAATAGTTGATAAAACCCTATTTATAAAAAAAGGGAAGAAAAAGACTTTTTACTTGTTCAAATATATGTAGATGATATAATCTTTGAGTCTTCTAACAAAAGTCTGTGCAAAAAATTCTCAAAGTCTATGCGGGAAGAGTTTGAAATGAGATGATGGGTAAGTTAACATTCTTTCTAGATCTGCAAGTCAGGACAATTAAAAATGGAACTTTCATTTATTAAGAGAAATATACCAAAGATGTGATTAAGAAGTTTGAGATGGAAAACTACAAGAAGACCGAGACTCCTATGTTAAGTTCTTCCAAACTTGACAAGGATGAAGATGGAAAGAAAGTTGACTAAAAGATTTATAGAAGCATGATTGGTTCTTTTCTCTATCTCACTACCTCTCGACTTGATTCAGGGTGTGCATGTATCATCCTCAATTCCGATCCCATAAGGATCGGCCATAATGTCCTAAAAGGATTGATCATGGGCCGTTGGCCATGGATCGATTGGTTCGATCAGCAAGAAATCACGTATTGGTCATGACTGACCAACTAACTGACCGACCAACCGGTCACGAATTGGTTGAGGTGTTAGCTGTGAATTTCTACCAACCATACCGGTGGAATCAGATCACTAGCTCATAAGATGACTTTTTGATCACGAGAATTGTTCATGGGATGATTTTGGATCGGTGGATGGTCACGAGTCAATCCAACTAGTCGCAATCTTTGGTCAAGGGTGATTCCGCCCGGTTATGCATCGATATATGGACAATCCGAATTGACCAAATGCAATTTCCTTCCAACCAAAAATGCATCATTCCCTATTTAATTCTTAGTGATCGGAACAAATCTTGAATTGATGATGTTCGATAATGGATTGGTAATGCATCGACCATGAACCCTACCGATGGATCGAGTGTCAATCAAAATGAGCCCAGATATAGACCCAGCTATTTTGTCACTTATTCTAAGGTCCATAGGTGCCTTCTCTTTGTGCTAGGCCATGGGTAGCCTTAGAATAGGTCTCGAACCAAATAAAGGACAATCGACCCTATTGGTTGACCGATCATCCAAATGAACGGTTTGGGCGAATATGGGACCTAAGGGTCGAACCTTGAGTGTAAGTGATTCGATTTTTCGAGGTGTACCTAATGATCCCTTCTCTGGCCCCAGAATGAACTAGAATGATAGAATTCTCTAGACCGCCTTCTTGATGAAGAAAAGGACAAAATTGAAGAAAATTCTAGAACTCCCTCATTTAATGAGAAGGATGACTCACCACTTTGGATAGACATTTCTAGATTTGGTAATGATTACCAAAGATTCACCTTAGGAATTAAGTTAGGGACTCTTGGACAAATGGACCAATCAAGAGAAGACATATATGAGATTCTAGAACGCCTCATTCAATGCAAGGATGAGTCATCCCGCCTAAGTGTTCATCCGAACATTTGGTAATGATGGCTTGAGATTTGCCTTGGAGAAGAAGTTGGTGACTCATAGGCTTAGGTGTCCATAAAAGATATGGTCATCATTACCATAAGATTTTACTTAGAAAACAAGTTGGCCAAGTCATTATGGCATTGTATAAATGGTCCAATAGGAATGAAACAAGTAAACCTCCAATCATTACAGTAGGCCATTAGGTGTGCCACCTTTTAAATAGAGTTGACATGTTGCAACTTAGGCTTGCCACCTAAGTATTCTAGTAGGACACTTGGAAACTTAGGATTGGACCGCTTGGCTTAGCAATGATGGCACAAAGGGGCTATAAATAGGAGGAGCCCTTCCTCATTTTCCTCACCTTGTCATCCATTTCCTCCTCCTTCTCCTTTCTCTCGGCCTTGCATCCTCAATCCATCAAGCTATATAAGTTGGTCTTCAAAGTTTGCCAAGGTAAGTAAGATCCCTAAGTCTCCTCTAAGGCAGTAGTCTTCATTGTCGAGTCTAGTTAGGTGCTCACCCGTTGAGCCGTGGATAGAATGTTAGATCTCTTGTATGGTTTACTCATGTTTATCCTTGAGTTTTTTACACTTGGAATGAGGCTGAGGTTCGTTCGGATTGAGTTCATCACAATACAAAGTTGCCCAAGGCATAAAGCCTTGGTGTTGGCATAAATAGGATGCCAAGTCCAGGTCTCACTTGGTGCGGGGATTGACCAACGCCACAAGGTCCTAAATCGACATTGAGGAGTGTCGATCTTATGTCTTGATCGATACAGGGATCACCCAAATCCACGAGGTCTTGGTAAGGCACCAAGCATGTCGATTTCCATAGTTTAAATGGACGTGGGGACTTTGTGCTTGACATTGAATGAAAGCGTGAGCCAAGGGTCATTGTTGATACATGTGTATTTATATTGAGTTGAAGCTAAGGTCCATCAAGCTTAGGATCGTCGTGGAAGCAAGGTGTACCCACTCCTCAAGGTCTTGGATCGGTATTAAGGCGTACCGTTTCCAAGCCTTGTCCGGTGCAGGGATCGGCACTGAGTGATTGATTTAAGTTACGGACCAAAGATCATTCCCAACATGTTTACTAGTGAGGTATAAGAAATTCATGACACGCATGAATGAATGAGCACACTTTCGGGCCATGCATGCATCGACTAAGAGAAAGGATAAGAACCAGCTTGTATGATGCATTTATGCATGCACTTAAAGAGGAAAAAGCACCCGTCGTCACATAATGCTGGTGGCGATGCCCTGTTCATTGAACGGGATGCCCTGGTTGAGTTAGGATGCCTAAGTTGAGCTCGGATGCCTTAGGTAAGCTAGCCCTGGGATGACCTGGTTGAGCTAGGATGCCTGGGTTGAGTCTGGATACCTTGGTGAGCTAGCGTCAGGATGCCTTGGTTGAGCCAGGATGCCTAGCTTGAAGCTAAATGCCTCGGTTGAGCCGGGAGAGCCTAGTTGAGTCAGGATGACAGTAAATGAATTTGCATGAGTGCCAGTATATGCATAAGCATGTTGCGAAGAACACTTGTATTTAATCAAGGAAGCAACAAGTTTTGTATTGATCTGCCATTGACACTGTTTTGCGAGTGATGTACTTGCTAGGCTTTAACGATGATGAGATGTTTTCATAGTAGAGAACTAGGAATTTTACTTACTGAGTTTCCCCAAAACTCATCCCTCATCTCTCACTTTTGTAGGCATGGAAGTCTCTCGTCAATTTTGGGAGCTGTAGTCATGCTAGAGGAGATAGGAAAAACTTGTGTTGTGATGTAAACAAAAAAGAGAGCCATAGACAAAGGGCTTGTAAAAGTACTATTATAATATAAGTCAATGTGTTTAGTATGAAGTATGTTCACGTTTCCGCATGTGCATGATAACAAGGTAGAAAGAATCGGGACGACGATAAACCTGGGATGTCGCAAAAATAACCCTTGCTGCTCGTGACCCTGGAATGGAGTTGGAGTCGTGACAGTGCATGTGTGCTGAATTCCAAGTTGACCCTAAAAGGTCTCATCATAGTGCTATCAAACGTATTATCAAATATATTGTAACTTATTCAAAGTTAGGTCTATGGTATGCAAAAGGAGGAGACTTTACATTACTTGGTTACTCAAATGCTAATCTGGCTGGTTGTAAAATTGATAGGAAAAGTACTTCGAGAACATGCCAACTTTGGGGAGAAATGTTAGTGTCCTAGTTCTCAAAGAAGTAGAACACCATGACACTCTCAACAGCAGAAGCATAATGTGTTGCTCTTAGAAGTTGCTGTTCACAGATTCTTTGGATCATGCAACAACTAAAGGACATTAGAATAGAAGCACCTTGTATTGAAATCAGATGTGACAACATAAGTGCGATTAATCTTTTCAAAAATCCTATTCTTCATTTAAGGGCAGAGCATATTGAAATTCGCCATCACTTCATATGAGACCATAAGCAAAATGGCAAAATCAATATTCAATTCATTGATTCGAAGAATCAAATGGTAGATATCTTTACCAAGCCATTGGAAGAAGACTTATTCGAGTCCATCGTGAAAAGCTAAATATTATTCTTGCATCTGGCTAAAGTTTATGGATGAGTAGATTCATTAGTTCAACTTATGGAAGATACACCCTTTTGAAAGCTTTTCAGACTTAAGTAGTTTTATTTCAAATTTTGGCACGTAAGTTTCTTTCCTTCTTGAACATGTACGATTATTTTCGAATAATTACTTGTCTTTTATATTTTTAGAAATTGTTATATCTCTATTGATTTTTTGTAATTAGTGTTTTCAAAAAATTGTTGGCGTTATGTTTTTAAATTTTTAAAAACGGAAGTTTCTTTATGTGCCGGTTTGGGTGCCTTGCTTCATTTTCTTTAAATAAAATCTTCAACTCTTTTTCCCAATAACCAGACTCTCTTTAAACCCTAATCTTACTCTTAAACCCTCGCTTCTCTTGATCTACTCTCACATTCTCTACAAAATTTCTCAACTAATCACACACGAACATGTCATCAAAGTCCTCCAAGTCTGCTTCAATGTCTTATCAGAGGAAATCCTTTTGTATTGCTAGTCACGGGCCTTGGTTTGTCCCTGACGGTCCGACGCATTTTGATCTCATTGGGGATGATTCGCCTCGAAGCACAACTCGACAATCAGTGGAAGAAGAAGCTACTTAGGAAGCAACTTCTATTTCGGTAAGAAAGCTTGAGATACTTCTAAAGCATTATGAGTTTTTGAAAAAGGGGGGAAGTCCCATGGATTTTATAATCTCTATCTTGAAAGAAAATGGCTACGGAAATGAAACCTTGTTCTTGAAAGCCATGGAAAACTTAGGACTGGTAGAGGTCGGAAGAGCAGAAAAGGAATTTTCAAAGTTTTCTACTGATCCTTGCTTTGGCATAAAGGGTTAGGCTAAGAGCAAAAATGAAGACAATGATGAAAGGGTGTTCAAAAATTTTCAACCAAAAATGGGTGTTACTGCATAAATCATTGGAGAACAAGGGAAGTTATTTCGATTAAAGGACCATAAGAAAGTCTACTCACAAATGCTGAACAAGGGGGACATCAACCCTCATACTGTAGATTTCGATTTCCTGGATTCCATCAAGGTTAATTTGAGAGAAAATTTTTCCAAGTTTCAAATGGAGAGGTTCTGTGTGGAGTCATCTAATGCTTACCCCGAATTGACTGCTTATTTTTATTCCAATTTGTCCATATTGAATCCCACTCATGTTCAATTTACCGTTTGATGTTAATGTTAATCTATTGGTTGGCATTCTGGGGTAGAAAAAGTGGATTCTTGCTCACTAATGTGTCTAACGAGCAGGTCACTAGGTTTCTGATGAAGGACAAAATTCCTAGGGGAAGCATTACTTATTCTAAGATGTCTAGGTCTAATATTTTACTCCACAAGATTGTCATCATCTGTATCAGGCCTAAGGCTACTTCAAAAACTGATGTTTCTAGATTCAAAGCAAAAAAGATTTGGGCCATCTACAATGGTGTTGCTCTCTCATTCCTTCACACAATCCTACTGCATATGTACAAAACTATCATGAAAGGGAAGGGACAACTATCATACACAACATTGGCAACCAAACTCTTCCAACACTTTCAAATTCAACTGCCATCCAAGTTTTACTCCAAAACCATTGTCCCCACGCAAATTGGCCTAAAAAATATCCCAAAAATGAAATTAAATGATCTCTCTGGAGCCTTGAAATGTCTGAAGAAGGAATCTGCTAGCATAGCTAAGCTAGGATCTGCTACTGAGAAGAAGCGCAAAGGGAAAAGTGTTATCTCAAGAACTCCAAAAAGAAACGACCTATTCTTCTTCTCTAAGATGAAGAAGAGGACGATGATGAAGATGAGACCATCTCTACTATTGCCATGCATGATCTTGGAGGTATAGATAATTTTGAGGAAGAAGAAAAGGATGAAAGCGAGAAAGAACCAGAAGAAGAAAGTGATGGTGAGGAAATTGGGGTAAAAGAGAGTGAGGATAATGATGACTCAGATCATGAAGAAGGAGATGCCAATGTGAACACGAAGCTGGAGGACATTAACAAGGAAGAAGAAGACACAAGGGAAATTGATGAACAAGATGTTGGGGAGACAAGAATTGGTAAACAAACCAGTGTTGGATGAGAAGGAGTTCAAGAAGGAGAAGTTATTTCTCAGATTGAAGACAATGGGAGTAGGTGAGAAAACTTTTCTTATCGAACCAACTGCTAGTGATGACATTTGTTGATCTCCTCCAGATGCTGAAAATATTTATGCATCTCATTTCCCTGAAGTCTCACCTGAGGGTCAAGACAGAGAACCTAATGTTCAGGGGGAGCAACAAATTTCACATATTCAAGTCAATGTTCCTTCACCTCTAAATACTCCACTAGTACACTTTGCAGAAGCTAGTACCCAAATTGAACTAGAATCCAACTATCTTTGGATAATAGAGCACCTTTTGGAGATTAAGGCAAAGTAATATGGTATGAAGATTGAAATCCAGAAATTGCATGTTGCACTCGGTCATACCTCAGAGTCTCTCACTTGAAAAGTACAATTTATTGTTGGTAAAGTCTAGACTATGAATCAGTAGGCATTGCGGAATCAAGCAAAAGTTGAGACTGTATTTCATTAATGCCTGACTAAGCTTGAGGAGACTGAGAACACTTTGGAGGAGTTCCAACGTGTTCGTATTCCTAGACAAACCTGATCCTTTTCAAACCAAACTGTTTTTCTTTGTGCTTGGTTGATTTTCTCTTTTTGCTGTTGACAAAAAGAGGGAGAGTTTTTGCATATTAAAGCTTTGACTATGTGTTTGATCTTATCGATGTTTGAGTTTTTCAATACTGGTGTGGTTTATGCAAGCTTTTGATTGGCGTGTTTTGTGGATGCAGACTATGTGTATTTTGTGCAAACTTTATTGTGTTTATTGCTTGTTATCTCTATCAATTATCATGTGCTGCTAAAGTGTTGTTTTGCAAGATAACTTTCATATTATACTTAAATCTGCTTGAAAGTTTTGTCACCAGAAAAAATGGGGTGATTATTAAGAAAACTCTTACTAGGTTTTGAAATTGACAAAACTTTCTTGTTCTTGTTCTTATTCTAAAGAATTGTAGACTTTTGAAGTCATATCGCAGACTCTTGTCCAAGCCTATTCATTCCATAAGTCTTTCCCACTCTTACTTAATCCAAGCTAAGACCAAGTCTAGAAGGAAGGCATAATTGGAGTCGGGATTATTGATCTTATGATGAGAATTCAGTATGAACGTTATAGCGATTTAGCTTTAATATCTGGCTTTCTGGCGAAGGATCTCACTTGCTCTTTATAAATACATTGATGGAATCAATCATGAATTGATGAAATCAATCTTGAAGACAAATTCCTTTTTGAGAAGCAAAATCAACGGATTTTCATCTCAATCTTCGAACGGGCACAAGATTTCCTTAAATGATTCTGTCCAATGGATTGATTGGAAGAAATTCCTTTGGAGAATGTCAACGGCTAGTGAGGCGTAGAGGAGTATTTAAGAAGGTCATTCGGTCCATTTGAGATAGAGCATGAAAATTGAAATTCCAAAATTTGAAGCCTTTCCAACCACTTAATCTTCAACGACAACACTTATAGATTGTATCTTAGAGAGAAAATCACAAGAAGAGTGACTTAGTGAGAGAAAAAGAAATCTTCCACTTAGTGTTGCACTCAAAACATTGTACTTCTTTGTCGACACTTTAGTGAATTCCAGTAAGAAGAATGTCATCGTGGGAGAGTGGACGTAGGCTTGATCTAAGCCGAACCACTATAAATCTCGTGTGCAATTTTCTCTTCCCTTAACTCTTTTCAGCTTTGTTCATTGCAATCTTCTTTTAAACTTCTTGAAATTCTAAATTATCTCTATTTGAGTTTGAATTTTCTTCAGAAGTTTTGGTGACACTTTTAGTCAAAGTCGACTTATTCATAGACTTTGCTTGTAACTTAATATATATTTTGCATTTAATTGTTACTTTTTTTAACACTTGTTCACCTCCTCTAGGTGGTACTACTAGAATTTTCTCATGCTGGGCATCTTGGCTCCATTAGGACATGTGGGCTCAATCAAGGCTTCTTAGGGCTAGCTTTCTGAGGCTTTCAGGCTTAATTTAGGCATCTTGACTTGACGAGGGCATCCCGTTCAGTGAACGAGACATCACCGCCAACGTTATGTGGCGACAAGCATATTTCTCTTTAGGTGATCACACAAGTACATCATTGCTTACACCTAAATTTTGACTAAATACTAAAAATTAATTTGCATAGAAAATTAAGGATCAATTTGACCCTAACAAAAGTATTTTCTGCATCAATTGGGCCCTTTTTTTTTATTTGCATCTATTAAGTTTTATGTCTTGTTTTTTTTCATTTTTTTCGCTTTCTAGGATAATCTATTAAATAAAAAAAAAAAGTAGCCGCAGGGGTTGGGCCTTTGCGCCTAGCTTTCCCTCTTTTTCTTTCTTACTCGCATGGGCCTAAGGCCCACTACCCCTTTTCCCTTGGCCCGGCCCCCTCCTCTTTGTCTTCCTCCTCCTTTGTCTTTGCAACACGTGTAGAGGAGGACGGACACGCGCAATGCTAGAAGGAGGACATGGTGATACACGTGGAGTGGCGCAAATGGAGAGGATGCGCCATCAATGCCGAGCAGACCTCCATGGAAGAGGTGGGAGCTGACACTAGTTCGATCGACGAGGGGAGGTCAGTTGGCACACTAAAGATTGCCAGCTGAGGCCTCTGTCCACCGGCCCCTCTTGCCTATAAATAGGGCTTCGGGGGAATGCTAAAAACTATGAACGAAGAGCGAGATCAAAGGCAACAAGTTTGACGAGTTCCCCTGAGAGACTTCAAGGGAGGCTCGAGAGCAATTAGGCCGAGATATGTGGGAAAGAAAGAGAGAGAGAGCTCGTGGATGGAGGAGGGGTTGAGCAAGCAAGCTAGAGAGAGGAGGAAGGCCAAATCTGAGGTTGGTAGGAGAGAAATCCGAGGGAGATGGAGCAAATCTGAAGGGCAGAGGGCGAGATTTGAGAGAAAGATTTCTCTCTCAGCCAAATTGCAGAAACCCTCGCCCTCACGAGCCCTCCGCCATGTTGCTATTGCCTGACACCGTCTGCTTTAGCGTCGCTTGCAACACGTGGGCTCGACACCACCACTGTTCAGCATCCTAACGCCATCCTTGATGACCAGCTGCAAGCCACGCTATACCAAGCTCACTGGCACGACGGTAGTGGCCCACCTCATCGTCGTGATCTCCCGACACTACGCTATTGATCCCTCAAGCCGTGCTTCCGTCCCCTAACGCCGTCGTCCTTGCCGCTGCTTGCCTCCATCCATGTCGCCCCCAAAACCCTAGCCGCCGCTGTCTCCTATATCTTATTCCTAGCTGGCTAAGCAGCCCGCTGCTTGCTACCGCTGTGCTACATCTCCAGATGTCGTCCCCACCGAGCTACAACCTACTGCCGGAGTTTGTGGCCGGTCGCTAACCTACGGCGTCTCCCCCATCTACTACCGGTGCCGCTCATCGTAGCCGCCCTCCTCGGCGCCATAAAGAAGTAGAGAGGAAGAGAGGCATGAGTTAGGTTAGAGCCGGGTTAGGTCAGAGCTGGGTTGGGTGCGAGTCACAATTGGGTAGGGGTTTGGACGATTCGGGCCGGATATGTTTCAACTAGGTCTAGGCTAGTTTAAAACTTAGGCTAGGCATTTTCTTTGAATTAAAAGTTAGTTCCAAGTTGGGATTGTGCTTTAGGCTCATCCGGGTTAGCCGCTAGGTGACTTGGGTCGGACCCAACCCAAAAATCGCCCAGGTCACTTATAAAATATTATTATAATAAAAATAATTTATTTTTCAAAAATAAAAAATCCAAAAATATTTTACATTTTCCCCAAAATCAGAATAAGTAAAAAAAGATTTATATTTTTAAAATACGATAAAAAAATCCTGAAATAATTTTTATGTTCAAAAAAGTAGAAAAAGACCAAAAATATGTTTTTTTTTCTCCACAAATGCATGGAAAAAGCCTTGGAAATCCAAAAGGCCTTAGGGTTTAAACAAGAGTAGGTATTGAAAGGGTATTAGTAATTAACTAGTGTAATCAAGTCCCCGATCCTAGTTTCTTTGGTTGCGCAGGAGCAAAATATTTCTCCTAATATTTTGCTTGGGTTTCTAATCAACCCACTACAAATTAATTAATGGTGACTCCTATTTAAAATTATATTGCATGTTAAAAACTTGGACCATAAGTCATGAATTGATGGGCATGGGAGAGCCTAGGTTATGCCTAATAGACTTAACGAGCGATTACCCTCCACAGGCGCTCGTGTAATCAGGCGCCGAAAGGGAGGTCGTGACAATCACATAAGCCAGTTTTTTCATCTTTTATCTCAGTTGACACGTTCAAAGGCCCATGGGTGTAGTCACTTAAGAGTATGTGCCATGACCCTTAATATTATACTATATAACATGCTATGCATGATTCTCAATTCCTAACTTAAACTGCACGCCTAAGATGATCATTGTACCTAGCAAGACTTGGAATTGGCACACCTTAATGCCATACCAAAAATTTGTGGGTTTCGGCGATCCTTATACTGAATAAGACTAGGATCTGCCACGTCTCAATGCCGATCCAAGGCCTTGCGGCCTTGGACGATCCTCGTGCCACATAAGACTTAAATTCAGCATATCTCAATATCGATTCCAAGGTCTCATGGACTTGGGCCATCCTGATTCGGCATCGATTCCAAGCCGAATGAATCTTGACCTTATCTCAGGACATGAACGCACACATGTGCAAGCATGAGTAATCCATACAACATACTTCACTTCATACCCATGGCTTGAATGGGTGGGTATCTAACTAAACTCAACGACGTAGCCTCTTGCCTTAGAGGAGATTTAAGAATCTCACTTACCTAGATGAACCTCAAAAGCTTGAGGAATGGTTTGGTGAGGGTGAACGCATGTGAAGACCAAGAGAGAGGGAGAGAGGGGAGGCATGCAAGGCAAGAGCAAGAAGGCTCTGGGGGTGAGAATGAATGTGGGGCTTTCCCTATTTATAGATGCCAACCTCATTAATGGCCCTAACTTGTTCTTTAAGAAAGATCCTATGATCATAATTACCAAATCTCTTCATTGCCACCTAGGGTAATGACTCACACTTTCATTTAATGACTAGCCTCCAAAAAACACGTGCTACTTCTTCTCCAAACTACTCCTAATTGGTCTACTTAAGCATGTGAGTCACTATTTTATCATTACTTGGCTTAACTTGTTCTCCAAGGAAAAATCTTATGGCAATGATGACCAAATCCTCAAATGACCACCTACGCTAGTGATTCATCCCTTCATTTAATGCCCAAGATATAGCCATCAATAGTCTTGGATTTTTGGCAGATGTTTCATGCATTTTCTTGCTTATTATGCCAAGCATTCTCAAATCTTCCATGGGGAGGTTCACTTAAGTCATAAGTCACTAACTTATTCACCAAGGAAAATCTAATAGCATTATTATATAATCTTAAGATCAACACCTAAGATAATGATAATGCTTCTTGCATTTAATGCTTAAATTTGTGTAATCATTAGATTTGGATATTTCTCACATGGCCTATTTCAAAACTTGCTCACCAAGATTAGTTTTTCTAGAATATTCTATTTTGTCCTTTTTCAAGGATCACAACAAACATGGAAATAAAGCCATTGGAAGTGCTAATGGGTTCAAGCGATGGCTATTTATGTTCATCCACGATCGATCATTCCAATCGAATCAAGGTTTTAGGCCGAATCACAATCGAGCAAGGTGAATTTATGATTGAACTCTTCTTGCGTGGCTAAGTTGGTGGCCCATCTCATGGGCTCAGTGGCCGAACCCATGGCTAGAACCTACAGGGCAGACCAGCCCAAAACTAGCCCTAGCCCGGCATAGGGCCGGGCTCTAAGCCTAGCACTTGGTCAAGCTTTTTTGGCTTGGCTCATGGCCTATCGACAAGGTCTAAGACCTAATAGCAGAATCGCCGGGCCAATTAGTGGTTGATCCAAAATCAATCTATGACCTACCACAAGTGGCCCATGGCCAGTTTATGACCGGTCCATGGCCAAACAATATTGGTTTGTGCCCGACTATCGATGGCCATGTGGTTGCGTACAATCAATTGACCCATGACCAACACAAAGTCACACGAGTCGATCCATGATTGCTTGCGGTTGGTACATGACAATGCGAAATCACCCACAACCGGAACATGACCTCGTGGGATTGATCCATGATCATCCATCTATTCGTGGTGGTATGTGATCGTCCTATGACTAACTCTTTTGGTCAAGTGGCCGATCCATGCCGAATAGCTCAGGTCACTTGCGTCGTCAATGGATTGTTTCACTGCTAATTTCTTTATCAATTCAAGGCTGATCCTTCGATCAGGCCATGACTGATCCCTTGGTCACCCTTCCAATTAGGCTGATCGGTCCGTGACCATTTTTTTGAATTGGTACATGGCCAATTCCCATGGTCAGCACATCGATTTTATGGCCGTTTTCCGTGGGTCAAAATTGTGGATATTACAAAACACATATTCTTTACGTATGTTGTATGTACAATTAATTATAGGGTACGTAAAACGGTCATAAAGATTAGAAGATTCTATAATCACGTTTTTTTTTCCCGCCGCTAAAGTGGAGGAGCTATCTATCAATTGCTGGAAAAAAAAAAAAAGGGTGGACTCTGTGGCCCGAAAGTAGGTGAATTGCATACGGCTCATCCGCTAAAGCGGTGAATTGACATGTTTCTCTCTCTGGAATTAACATTTGGCTCTGAATAAAAACCCTAGACGGAGAACATATTCCTCTTACCTTACTCTTCAATTGATTATTATTTTGAATCTTTCAAATAATTGTTCGGTCGGGAGCAGCAAGTTGAAAACCGGGGACAATGAGCTGTACGACGCATTCCACGTGTCCCTTGAACAAAATTGGCGCATATATTACTAAAAATATTAATTTCTATGCGCTTTAAATGACTGTCTCAGCACGTCGTACTGGAGTAGCTCATATATTACCCTATTGATGCCCGTATGCATCATGAAGGCAATACCGAAGACGTTCCATTTTTTCCTCGGTCGCTCATTAGTCCCAAAGTCCTACACAAACACCCACAAAAAGAGAGAACTGGAAAATGCCGGAAGAAATCGCACAAAATCAGCGTCGACTGGAGACAATTAGAGAGGGCATTAGGAATCAAAAAGAAATTATCTCGAAGCACATTAATTGGAGTCTGCAATGCACGAATCTGTGCTTCGTCTTCCAAGGTATGATTTTCTCTTCTATTATATCATCCTCGACAAAGATCAACTGTAAACTGAAATGGGTTCCATTCACCCTCTCTTTACTGGTTTCCATTTTCAACTTCTTCGCGGTATGGGTAAACATCGACGCGTCACTGAAATTCTATGAAGAGTTGACCAAAATGTTGAGGGAACGGGATGACCTGAGGATGGAGCGCCATCACAATTCTCTTGCCGGAGCGCAGCAGCAGCCATATAAGCATGAAATCTTGCGACGCAAAGCCATATCTTATGTGGCACTGCTGCTGCTTTATGTGTTTATGGGTGTAATGTTATGTGGTTGCTTCCAAATTGAGTGTGTCAAGTAAGATCAAGGAGAGTTTACATTATGTAACACTAGATTACATGTCAATATGTGTGGCATGTAGACTAGTCTGTCGATCATGTCGGATCAAGCTACGTAGATGTCGCCCAGTTGATTTTTCAATTGCCAAGTGCTTCTAGCGTGTATTGAATGTATTTTATCTGGACCTTAAACTATGCTTGCATTGTAAAACATGGAAGTTCGCATTGTGTTAAATATGAAATGTCTAGCAATGGAAAAAATTAAAGGATTTTTACTCTCATGTGACGCGACCTGTTCATAGGTGAACCACCAAAGGGAAAGCTAATAGACTTAAGGGTGCATTTGGGAAAGCCTTTCTCAAAGTCCCTTAGGCGTTTAGGCCAAGTACAGCATGTTTGCCAAATTTTTTTTTAACCCCATTTCCCAAATGCAAGCCTTCCAAAGGCTGAAAGCCCTAGGCAGCTTAAGGGGTGCCTTGAGGTTTTGCCTTCTAGGCATGTTGAGCTACTATTCATCTTCTTTCTCTTCAATGAATAGGACCGGCATGGTTGCGAGTGGTCGCCAGCAAAGAGCAAGCAGTTGGGTGACCCTTAGTGAGGGTTGCGTGACTAGATGGTCATTGCCGAGGTCGCTTGACTTCCAACTACCTAGATCTGTGTTGCCGATCGCGCGACCCACCTCTAGCGACCCAAATTTGGACCGTTGCGTGGGGCAACCTTCGGCAACCCAAATCTGGGTGGCAGCAAGGTCGTGTGACCTCCAGTGACCCAACGTAGCCTTGTCAGGTGCGACCTAGACCTGGGTCGCTGGAGGTCGCACGACCTTATAAAGTGTGACCCAGATCTAGGTTGCGTAGAGGTCATGGCTACTTGGTGGCGCCTAACCCCAGTTGGCCCTTGCTGATTGTCTTCGAGGGCCGCTTGAGGTCTTGCAACCTCATATGTTGGCCACTGGCAACAACTTTTGATCACCAGTGGCTACCTGCCCTCATCGGCCAATTTTTTTTTTGACAAGTTTTTTTTCTTTTTTATTCTCAATTATTTTTTGTAAATATAATCTTTTCAAACACTATTTTGTTTAAATGTACTTTGCGATGGACTTTTATATTATAATATGACATACACAATTTGTATTTTGGACAACTTGTTTAACTTAAAGTCCTTTACATTTTCCCAAAAGTTTTCTCCAGAAATATAGACCATCGTAGAATGTTAAACGTAAGCCAAAAGGGTAAATTTGTAACCAAAAGCAATGAAACAAGCTACTTTGCCATCTCCTAGCATTGTCTAAGTACTCTTGCTTTTCGAGAGCTATTTAGAATGTCCGGAGAAGAGTATGGACTATCAAGTGATGCCATTCGATGCAGGGAGAGAGAGAGAGAGAGAGAGAGAGAGAGAGAGAGAGAGAGAGAGAGAGAGAGAGAGAATGATCCTCGATCTGTTAGTGACGCGGTGGAATGGGGTCATGCTTGCATCTTTGCCCACTCAACGACTTGAAAACCAAAAACAGACCATATTAACCGCAATTTTGGAATTTTGATTTAATCAGTTTAACATGTGATTTAGTTTAATTAGGAGCTACCATTAATCTCGTATGGGTTGATTAGAAATCCAAATAAAATGTGAGAGAATACTTCAATCCTTTGAACTAGAGACATCTCCGGTGTGGGAATTTGATTATTCTATATAAATCTAACTACCTTTTGATACCTTTTTTCTTATTTGTAAAATGTTTTGTTGGTAGTCCTGGTTAATTTTAATCCTAAACCTCTAACATATGGTGGATCATCATGTTAAAGCGCAATTAATAATATAACACCAAATAAATCAAAGTAATAAGCAATTTGCTAAAAGTAGTGCAAACCTCTATGTATTAAGCAAATCATAAATTCACTATGATTATACCCCGATATCTGCAAGATGTTAACTAAAAATGGCTTGTATAACCTAAACATGATTTGTAAATGTAATGACAATGATTTTTTTTCTTCTTTTTTATAAAAGATTAAACCATCGGCAATGCATGAGATGTAATTTTCACATAGGTTATGTCTATGTGATCTTAATTTAACTCATGACATGTGACATGAATTTAAACACAATCTATATGCAACCTAATTCTAATGTTGGTCAAAAGAATTGAGAATTAATCTAATATGACATATTTTAAGAAAAAAAGGATTTTCACATATTTTAAGAAAAAACCACTCAAAAACCATTTTAAGCCTTTGTTTATTTCAGATTTTTTTATTATTTTATGTTTAAAATGTATACTTTCGTGTTAAAATAATGATATAATATGATATTATAAAATGAATGGACACCAATCGAGGCCAGCTTGGGCACACGGCCTAAGTTCCAAGCCACTGGGCCCTTAACTGGATTGAGTTAGCCAATGGGCACAGTTTACTTGGCTCAGAGAGGAATTCCAGCCCAACCAAGACAAGGCCAGCCTAACAACTGGCTGAATCGGTTAACCATACCCGACCTGGCTCACAACCCGGAATTGCTTCGTAGACCCGACTCTCCTTACGTCATTGTTCCTCGCATCTTGATGGAAATGGCCGAGATGGGCGGTGCTGCTCGCCTTGGCTGAGCCACACAACCTCTGTCGCCACCTCAGTCGACCTAGGTCGAGGGTCAGATCTCAGCCTGAATGTTGTAGGCATCCTCAGCCAAACACCAACAAGAAAAGGCGGCAATGGTGGCGGCGGCCAACAAGTATAAATGATCGAATGGCCTACGTTCGGGACACCAACCATCTCGTGGAGACTTTGACTCAACAAGAGAATGCCCAGGAGGCTCAATTTCAGCCCGAAACGACAAAACCGAAAGTAGATATTGTTGAGGCATTTCATCGAACAAGTGGAGCGCGTGCTGGCACCAAGGGTTCTTAGTTCAACTAGGACTCAAACCTGCACGAAACCTCCAACCCTTAGCATACGGGAACCACAACGATCAAATGAAGGAGTGAAATGGGCTGGAGCACGCCGAAGCCAGACGACCGTGAGCTTCGAACGTAGTGTACTCAAAATAGAGCAAGGGCATCACCAAGGCTCACCTGTTTGGCTCAAAGGCATCACCATAAGAGGTTGTCAGATAGGTGTGCATGCAACCAAGGCTTTCTTGCTCTCTCTCAGTATCAATCTCTTCGTCGGCCCTCTCTCTCCGATCATATATCTTTCTTCCTTTGGCCTCCCTCTTTTATAGGCTAGACGTCCCGACGCTCGTACGTGGGGGGCACATGGGTTCGTTGTCAGCCAGACATCTGGCCATGGTCCCCATCACGTCGCCCACTCACTCCGGTCACGTCTCTACTCCGCTCTTGTCTTCTCTGCGGCACATTGTCCTTGTTGTGGGTGCTGCAGAGAAGAGAGAAAGGGTTAAGGGTGACGATTGTTCTAAGGTCAACCCTGGACCAACCCTAGACCGGCACAACTCTATTGGTCCTGGTCCAGTTCCTATGGAGATCGGGTCGGTCCTTAGTCTTGGGATTTTTGGACCGGCACTGTGTGGGTTGGTCCTCGGTCCTGGGAGTTTAGGATCAGTACAACTTGGACCAATCCTGATTCTATATATATTATATATCTAATATATTTAAAGAAAAACCTAAAATAAACGGCGTCAACAACATTAAATAGCTCATTAGTGAGGAGTTTAAGTAATTTTACACTATTTTTTAATAACTTAGATCTTTTAATGTTTTTTACGGTGTCAATAGCCATAATTTACAAAGGAGGAAAATGTTTTTGTGAGGAGTGCTTTTGGCGTTCAAAAGAGCATAAATAGCTCTGTTGTGACCTCTCTTTTTTCCGTCCGGGGGAAAAGAAATAAGGTTTAGGGGTATTTGCCTAAAGAGGCAGACTAACGGCTCTAGATTTGGCACAGGCTCTCCCAAGCCCATACCTCGCGTGACACTAGATTTTATATTTTAATTCTTAACAACCTATGTATTTCTAGGAGTTGCCACTAGCCTATTGGGGTCGGCTAGAAACTAATCAAGACACAGGAGTGTGGTCTCGATTCTTATGTAACCAAAGATTTCTAGGAACGGGGACTTGTTTACGCCAATGTTTCTATTAGCATCCTTACGGTATCACTAACTTGGAAGGCTGTTTATCTAAATGGCCACACAATCCTGATTACCAATTATAATTCGTATAAAACCGCTAAGCATCCATGCAAATGTTTTTGTAGGTTTGTTTTCCTTAATGTCTAGATTAATCCGAACATAATTTAGAAGAGAAATTTACACTCAAATTAATGAAAAGAGGTGCGTAAGTAAACGATCAAGAAATTGAAATGACTTAAAAAAGAATGCAGAAAAGGAAAACCCAATATAAGTCGGGCAAATAATACTATATGGCTTTGTTATCACGCTGCGGGACAAGACCCCCATAAGCAAAATGAGAATTTAAATGTGCATGAAATTACTCTAAATGCATGAAACTACTCTAAATAATTTTAATCTACGCAAAATGGATTATTCACAAAAATGATTATAAAATATCAAAATAGCATTAAATTAGAAAAAAAGCCTTATAAAATTATTAAAATTTCATAGATGTCATTTTTGCCTTAATTTGATACCATCTATCACTTTTTTTAAGTTGTTAATTTTTTTATTTTGTTTAATATAATAGTAATTCCCTAAATTGATATATGCTAACATTGAACAACACAGCACATGAATATCACAATAATCGAGCTTAAATAGACCCTTTCAAAATCCAAGATTGGTTTCGACATTTTATTGAGTACTTGGCTTGCAACAAATCACCTAAAAACAGCTTCCTCGAGCCATGTTCGTAGCCTTCAAGCTCGACCCACAAGCAATCTCATGTGGAAGCAAAGTATCAAGGATATACTATTACATGCAAAGAATAGGTTTAGCTAGAAATCACAGGTTTGAACACATAAGAACCAAACTAAAAATGGCCTCCAATATGTGGGTTGGAGCCATTTTGCAAATTTGATTTTGAACCCAAGTCAAACAGACATGTCATGTGCCCAGATTGAAGCCCCAACAACCATCATGTGCAACATCTATATGAAATATTACTCCATCCATATGAAAATAGGTAACATAGACTTTCAAATGCAACAAACATCATAGAGAACAATCAATCGGACACATCAAAATGAACTCTCCAAGAAGCATACATGCATGATCTATGTTAGCCTACCATGTCTCAATGTGGATTGGCTTGGTTTTTGGCTCATGTTATAGATGGTCTCATGGTTCACAAGGAGATTTAAAGACTAAACCGGATTGTCCTATGCATCATTTGTACTCCCATATAATATTCATTAAAGTGACAACGACAAAAAAAAAAATGCATGCAAAGGGGAATAACAAGTCAAGCATGTAGGGGTATTCAAGAGGTTTTTGTTATTGCTGATATAATCAACTAATACTCACAAACTTCTTTGTTACACTAAGAGAGAAGGAATGAAACAGAACATTGAACTTCATTCAGCCTTAATAAAAACTATCAAGTAAAAGCTAAATAAGAATCTCTTTATGCAACTGCACAAAAACGTGTAAAACAGAACTGCACACAAATGTGCAAAACATACTTCTTCCACTTCCTAGAAAATAGCTAACAAACCAACCGCCTAACAAATAAACTTGACTAAGTAATAAAGAAATGACAGAACATCAGCAATAGCACTGAGACACAACTCCAACAAATTCCTCCTTGGATCAGTTGCTACTGCAAACTCCTATTTTCTCTCTTAACAACTCAAATCTTCTAGCAAGAATTGGCTTTGTGAACATGTTTGCAAGCTGATCTTCAGATCTGCAATAGACCAACTTAACTTCACCACTTTGTTGCACTTCACGCATAAAGAAGAATTTGACTTTAAAATGCTTGGTTTTGCCATGGAAAACTAGATTCTGTGATATTGCTAATGGAGCCTGATTGTTCACATTAACTTTAATGCAATCACCAAAATTCAACCACATATCCTTCATTATCTTCTTCAGCCACAAAGCTTGATTTGCAGCTATAGTAGCTGCTATAAACTCAGCCTCTGCAGTGGACTGAGCTATAATCTCCCGCTTTTTGGAACACCATGAGAAACAAGTAGAACCACGAGTGAAGCAGTACCCAAATGTACTTTTCATGTCATCCACTGAGCCAGCCCAATCACTATCAGGAAAGCCCTAGTACTTAAACTTTTGACATTTCCTAAACTTCACACCAAGTAACAATGTTCCTTTGAGGTATCTCAATACCCTTTTTTTGCAGCAACCAATTGTAACTAACTAGGACTACTGATGAACCTGGATAGAACACTTACGGCAAATATAATATCTAGTCTGGTTGCTGTAAGATACATGAGACATCCAATCAAGCTTCTATGCATAGAAGCATCTACTGCATCTATTCTATCATTCTTCTACAGCTTCTCCTTAGCAGCCATAGGAGTGCTTACACGTCTATAATCTTCCATCTGAAACTTCTCCAAAATTTCCTTCATGTATTTTTTCTAGCAAATGAAGAGATCTCATGTGAAGTTTGTTTGACTTCCAGACCTAGGAAATAAGCCATCTTTCCCAAGTCTGACATCTCAAAACCTGCAAACAGACCTTGCTTCACCCTCTCCATCAGTTCTACATCACTCCCTGTCAACAATAAATCATCTACGTAGAGTGACAGAATTACAACGCTGTGATTCACTCTCTTGACATAAAAAGTGAACTCACTCAAGCTTATTACAAAGCCAAAATCCCGCAAATATCTCTATCTTCCCATACCAAGATCTTGGAGCCTATTTCAGTCCATATAGAGCTTTCCTTAATCTGTATACCTTATCTTCTTGCCCTTTGATACCAAGGCCTTCAGGTTGTTCAACAAAATTCTCCTCCTCGAGCTCTCCATTCAGAAATGCAAATTTGACATCTAACTGAAATACAAACCACCCCTTCTCTGCTACAATAGCTAATAGTAGCTTGATTGTATCAAGTCTTGCAACAGGAGCAAATGTTTCAGAATAGTCTACTCCCCATATTTGAGTATAGCCTTTCACAACCAGTCTGGCTTTGTGTTTATTGATAAAACCATAAGGATTAAGTTTTGTTCTGAACACCTATTTAACCCCAATTACATTCTTATCAGATGGTCTATCAACAAGCTCCCATGTGTAGGGGTGAGCGCGATTCCCGAGTAGAACCGAGAACCGGAGAACCGCACCAGAGGGTCCGGTTCGTTTCCCAGTTCTTTAGAGACCGGTTCTAGTTCTCGGTTCCTTTTTTCTAGGAACTAGTTAGGTTTCCAAGAAAACCCTAAATCAATGTTTACCCTCCTCAGTTCACACTTCACGTTTATGGTTCTCCTCCATCCTCTCCCGTTCTCTACCTCTGCCCCATCACTAGACGCCACTTGCCCTCGACACTGTCGCCGGATGTCACTCGCCCTCGACGCTGCCGCTGGACACCATTGACCCTCGACGCCGCTGAACGCCACTCATCCCATTGCTAGACGCTAGTCGGCGTGCACTTGCCTTGCCCTTGCCTCCCTCAACGCTGTCACCTCTTGCTCGCCTCACCGCTCACCGTCGAAGCCATTGCTGGAAACTGCTTGTCCCCCTGGTGGAGGCCGCTCGCTCGCTTAGTCGCCACTTTGCCACTCGCCGCTCGCCTAGTTCAAGGTTCCTGTCAGGTAAGAGGTACCACTTGTTATGTCAACCTAACTATCTTCTCATGATGACTTCTGTTTACTCTGATGGATGTTCTTTTTTCACAAATGCTTCTTTAAGCACTTCCACGAATGCTTCTTTCGGCACTTTGCCTATTGATGTTTCTCTAGGACTTCCTCGCTGTTTTTATTTATGATGTGCCTTTTTTATATTAATGCAAAGTTACCCTCCAAGCTCAACAAGAATACCCGCCTGATATACAATGCAAGGACAAATTTCTTCTTCAAAGCACCATTGTGGCAAAGAACTTCCGGCTGATACTGTGAGGATCAATTCTTTGACAACTAACTTTGGTTATTAACTCTGGAAACTGGATAATGGCATTCTTTCTCTATGTTGACTTGATATTTATGTCATATCCAGTTCAATAAGAGTGGTGGAAGATTAGTAGAGGAATACGGACTCGGAGTTGTCTATATTTTTCCCAGCTCACCTCAAGAAAAGTCCAGAGAGGAAGCCTTTAGGGGCTTGATACAAAGTTCTGATGATGATACGGTGAGCTCATTTTGCTCCTTGTGTGGTTAGATTTCAAAGGTTCTAAAGGTTTAAAAAATTTTGGTCAATTTGCTGATCAAGTCCTGAAAGATTGCTACCTCCAAATAGAGAACAGCCTTGATCTAATGGAACATTGAAGTATGCACTCTCATGGTTAATTTGCATAGACATTTGTCTGAAGTGTAATTAGATGGTGAAATTTGCTCATAGGCATCATTTTGTTTGGGTTTTGGTTACAGTAGGAAAAGGAAGCCTTCATGAGATATCAACAATTTCAGAGAAACTACAAGTTACCGATATTGATTCGGATCAAAAGGATCCTCTATTATGCAGCCTTTATGCCCCAGACATCTACAGCAATCTACGCGTGACAGAGGTTTGTGCATTAAACAGTGTGTGCTATAGATACTCTAATCCCATATCACTTCAAAAATGCTACTCATTTTTTGGTTTAACATGAATCTGTAGAGGGATAAGTTTTAAGAGACTAAAACAGTAGCTGAATAGCAAATTCTCTGCCTACAAAAAGCTTGAACCACAGGACTAATTTTTTATTTGAAAATTAATAGATTAGATGAAAAATGTTTATACAAAATGCTGGCTCCACTTTGGGAGAAAACGCTTCATTTTTGTTTTATGCAACTTCACTATGTTAGAATGCTCGGCTTCACTTGACGCTGCTTGCAGAAACCTCAACTGGTTCTTTTTAAGTTTGAAGTTATGGTTATGCAACATAAATTAGATGAGTAGGTATCACTTTCTTCTCTAACATTGAGAACTACAATGCTAATGCACGCAGTAAAACTTCCCTGTGAAGCTCCGTTGTGAATCACATAATGATGAAGGGAAGGATTCATTCTTCTTGTAGTTTAAGAACCAACCATTGACTTATTCCTCGTATTTTTTTTGTTAGCTTCTCAAGAGACCTTGCCGTAATTTTATGGACATTGTCCAAACAGATATCACTCAGAGAATGAGGGGGATCTTGATTGCCTAGCTTGTGGAGGTCAGCATTGTGCTAATTTGTGTTCTCTGTTTTTCCTTTGCCTGTTTTTTCTGTAAATTTGTTATGCTATAGTCAGCATTCTACTTGCACTGAAAATGAAAGCCAAAAAAAAAAAAAACCTGTTGGAACTTGGAACCAACCTTGAAACCCCAAAAAATGAGGAACCTATACCCGAGAGTAGGTTCTAGGTTCCAGATGGAACCGAACCGAAACCGGGAACCGCTTACCCCTACCCATGTGTAGTTTTTTTGAATCATTGCAAACTCCTCTTGCATTGCTGCAATCCACGTCTACTCCTCCTTAGCTTCCAGAAAGTTAGATGGTTCAAGCACTACCACATTACTTCTTTCATAGATTTCAGCAAGTGACTTTGTGCCTCTTACTGGCAAATCATCCATACTATCTTCCAATCCATCCATAACTTCATCAACCTCTACAATTGTTGCAAGTTGTTTTTTTGCAGATTGCTATTGTCCGGCATTCTTTTCTTCCATCCAATTCCACTCATCTTCCTCTAGAAAAACAACATCTCTGCTCACTATCACCTTCCCCGTCATAAGGTGAAAAATCCTGTAAGCCTTTAATTGGAGACTGTACCTAATGAAGACTCCAAGCTTAGCTCTTTGATCCAACTTGTCCCTCTTGACTTGAGGAACATGAGTATGACACAAATACCCAAAAACCTTCAAATTCTTCATAGAAGGTCTAACACCATACCAGACTTCAAAAGGTGTTGACCTCTCTAAGGCCTTTGTGGGCAATCTGTTCAACAGGAACACTGCAGTATTAGCTACCTCAACCCATAACTTCTTAGGTAGCATCTTCTCCTACATCATACATCTGGCCATCTCCATAATACTTCTATTTTTTCTCTCATTGACCCCATTCTATTGAGGTGAATAGGGAGCAATGAACTGCTACACAATGTCTGCTTACTCAAAGTTTAACTTAAACTTGTGAGCAGTATACTTAGAACCATTGTCAGACCTGAGCATTTTAACTTTCTTCCCACTCTAATTCTCAACCAAGGCTTTGAACTTCACAAACACATTAGCAACTTCAGACTTGGCTTGCAAAAAATAAATTCAGCTCATCCTAGTCATGTCATTTGTGAAAGTAATGAAATACTTGCTACCACTTAGAGATGACTCGGACATAGGTCCACATAAGTATGTGTGGACTATTTGTAGCTTCTCACATGCTCTCTAGCCTCCTCCTTTGAAAGGAAATATGGCTTGCTTGCAAAGAAAACAAGTTCTACATTATGGAAATTCCTCCTCCAAACTTGGCAAGTCATATGCCAAGCTATTCCTCTGCATAAACAACATGTTCTTCTTGTGAACATGCGTAAGCCTTTTATGCCAAAGCTCTACATTTTCTTCTTTGCACATTAAAGCCATTTGTTGCATCTCTTGCGGCTTGAACATGAAGGTCTTGTCCCTCATTGGCATTCTCAGCACTTCTTTGCTATTGGCATTATCAATAAGGCATTCCTTCCTTCAAACTTCACCTTATAGCCCTTCTCAACTAATTGCCCAACACTCAACAGATTTTGGTAAACTTTTGGCACAAAGAAAACATCATTGATTAGCTAC
Source organism: Eucalyptus victrix (assembly GCA_016097545.1). Lineage (NCBI taxonomy): Eukaryota > Viridiplantae > Streptophyta > Magnoliopsida > Myrtales > Myrtaceae > Eucalyptus > Eucalyptus victrix. Next base: position 24,569,302 of record CM027839.1, on the reverse strand, counting down.
ACCTCCTCATTTCCTTCAATAGCCACTATACCCTTCCCTTGCACCTCGATATACTGTCCATTGCCAATTCTGACTTTGGACCTGACTAACCTGTCTAGACTCCTAAATAGCTCTAAATTGCTAGTCATATGATTGGTATAGCCGCTATCCATCAGCCATGCATCATTCTCAATAGAAGAGCCATAATAGGAAGCTACAAACAAGTCTTCTTCCTTAGTCTCATTCACTACTATATCTGCTTCTCCTGCTTGTTGGTGATTGTTCTCTTTGCAAATCGCTTCCATGTGACCAACCTTATGACATCTTCTGCACTTAGTATTAGGCTTCCTCTACCATCTAAAGGATTGATGATTAGTTCTACCACAATGTTGACAAAGCTTCTTATTCTTCTTTCATTTGCCAGACCCACTAGAACTTCCTTCTTTTGCTGCAAACTTGGAGTCACCTGCATTTCCTTTAGACTGATTCCATTTCTTCTCTTTGTCTCCATCACTGGACTTCACTTTAACTTGCAATGCACCCTCTACAGGCTCTTCTCTTCTCATCAATCTTCTATGTTCCTGTGCCTGCAAGGCATTTAACAATTCTACAAGCTTTATATCAGCTAAGTCTCTTGTATTTTCCAGAGAAGCTATGGTGGCTTCAAATTTCTTTGGAAGAGACACCAGGATCTTCTGAACCAGCCTTTCATCCTTCAAGTCAATCCCTAAGACTTTGATTTTTTCAGCTATCTCAGTCAGCCTATCACAATATTCCTGCACTGTCTTTGAATCCGTCATCTGTTGTCTCTCAAACTCCCTCAAGAGATTCAACACCTTCAAGCTCCTTATCCTCTCATCTCCCTCGTAGTCATCCTTCAAGAAATCCCATATTGCCTTTGCAGAATCACATCTCATGATCCTTGTGAAAATAGGAGGTGAGACAACAGCATACAAGCAAGACTTTACCTTAACCTTTCTTGTGATTATCTCTTTATGGTACTTTATCAGATTCAAGGTTGGATTGTTTGGAATTGGAGCAATCTCACAATCATTCTCCATAGCCTCCCATAGATCATGAACCTCCAAGAATGCTATCATCTTGACAGCCCAACTTGATAATTTTCCCCAGTAAAGATTGGAGTAGCCATAGCAGAGAATCCACTTGATCCTGCCTCCATCAGCTTTTTCTTTGCAAATTAGAAGCAGCCTTCACTCACTTACCCTCACTTCACAGTCCCTTAAGATCCCATAGAGGCTCTAATACCACTGTTATTGCTGATATAATCAACTAATACTCACAAACTTCTTTGTTACACTGAGAGAGAAGGAATGAAACAAAACATTGAACTTCAGTCAGCCTTAATAAAAACCGTCAAGTACAAGCTAAATAAGAACCTGTTTTGGAAATGCACACAAACGTGCAAAACAGAACCACACACAAACGTGCAAAACAGACTTGTTCCAGTTCCTAGAAAATTGCTAACAAACCAACCACCTAACAAATAAACTTGACTGAATGATAAGAAAACGACAAAACATCAGCAGCAGCACTAAGCCACAGCTCCAATAGTTTTAAACACTTAGAAAAATTTCAACCTCGGAAATCAGTTCTCCAGAGTAGTTTTCCTCTTGATTTTCATGATCAAAGAATGTTTAAACTTGAACAAAAATACATTTAGGATGCTTACCTTGGTTCCTAATTTCTTTTGCAAGTGATTCTTGGGCAAGGAAACTAAGAAATTGTCCTCTGGGGTGCACGTGGAAAATGGCTCATTCAAACTGAAAGTGAGATCTGTAGAAGAAAAAAACAAATAAAAAGGGTTTTCGTTGACCTCCAAAATTAGACTTCAAAACCTCTTTTGATGGCCAAATTTAAACCAACCCAAACTATATGTATTCTATTTTGGGTTATGAGTCATTTCTTTCCTCATTCTCTCACTTTTCTTAAAAAACACTCACTTTTCCTCAATCGTGACCAACCAGGCTCAACACCTAGAAAAATCTTAGAACTCCCTTGGCCCACTAGGAGAGTATCTTTTCGGGGGGCTTTTGAAGGTCTTCCCGATCTCCATTTTGGACATACAACCTATGGTTGGAAAGATATTTCAGTCAAGTTTCACTCTCTAGTTTAAGGTTTTGGCTAATTTTAGCCACAAGTTTGTGAAAATTTCACTTTTCTCTACCAAGGTCTGTCTGAAATTTCTGGGTTTTTCCTTTTTTGGAGTTGCTTCTAAAGGTGTCTTTGGGGAACGATTGTGAGCTCCCCCTAGTGCCTCTAGTCTCATGCCTTTTATCCCTCAAAAGAGCTTCTTTCATAGATCTTATCCACTACATTAAGCAATCTCTTGATTGGCTTTTTGCATTCCTGCAAAGCCTGCCAATTGAGTTAGTTTACTCACTTTCTTTGGTTTTTAGGGAAGCACCCGTTAACCCTTTGAAAACCGCATGGCTTCACGGAGGAATCCTGTCAAACTCAACTTGAGCAAATGTCATTAAAGACGTCATCAAGAGATGTATTGAAAATATTGCAGCATTAATTGAACAAGCTAATCAAGTTAAGTCCGACTACTTTAGAAGAACATCCGATGTCAAGCAGCATCATGTGGCGCAAAACTGTCATCTTGCTCAGGGATATATCATTAATTATCAAATTCTCTAGGAGTCAAGTTCTTATCAAAATGGCTACGACTCATGAAAAAAGCTCATTAAGCATGTCAAACTAGAATTCCTTAGTTAGGAAGGATTTCTCACACTCTTAATAAAACATCTGCTTGATCCTATCTATTCATGTGGGGAGTAACAAATTGCTAAAGGCTATGTCACATAACCCATGTCAAAGCCCTTTAGAAACATTCGCGATGAGAACAATCTGATCAATCAAAAGGGTCTGTTGAAAGGACTGCAATATAGGCTCGTTTAGGGCTTACACAAATGAATTATTGCTTTGAGGCCAATAAAGGAACCTGTGTCATTATCTTCATCGGGTTTACAAGTCGAGAACTTGGAAGACAAAACAAGATAGAATTACTTCCACTCCTTCAAGAAATAGCTTCTTTGTGGTATTCTCATTTTCACTCAAACCATCCTAATCAGAAGAGACTTCAGAAAAGGGTTGTAATGTTGGCTTGGGAGAGGCTCGAAGGGTTAAAATTTTCAAGAAGATTTTTAAGAGTCGGTGATCATCATGGCATTGTGACTAGGTCACTCAACCTTTCAAAATTATTTGGCTTTTGAAACACAGTGCATCTCGAAAGTCCCTTGACTAATCATTTTTGCATGGGAGCTTTGCTCTTTTTTCTGATTTCCTTTTGCACTTGCGATGATTTTTTACGCAGGCACTTTGACTTTGATAATTTTTTTCACATAAAATGCAGCCTTTTGGCTCTTTTTCTTGATGGGCATTGGCCTTATTTTTACTAGGCACATTGCTTTTTTGTGCCCCCTAGTTTGTTAAACTTTTTGTTCTTTGAACTTTTGTAGCTCTTATGACTTTCGAGATGCTTTTCACATTTTCTCGTAGCTGTCAATTGTATTTGATCAATTCTTATGACTTGCCCCCAGTGAAGGGAGATGATCACCGATCGGGGTTCAGAAATGAATAATCAAGCCCAAATTGGCTAAAGCAATGGGTATCTATATTTGGGTAGAGAATGAAATGCTCTTCTTCACCTTTGGATGAGTCAAGCTCTAATGAGAATTCCTCTGAAACTATCATCGGAAGATTGGTGCAAGTGAAAGTAATAGAATCTTTCTCAATCTTTCACTCTACAACAAGACTGTAACCTCCTATGCTGCCCTAAAGTAGGGTCACTTCGACAGGGTTACTTTGAAGGATCATCTTTATTTAGCCCAAAAGGGTAGCAAGATGTCAGCTCGGTGCTTGGGATCAATGAAGAAAACACCTTTATCATTTTGATCTTTGTGCTCAATGCGAATGAATCCTTTGTCCTAAGAGAAGGTTGCCTTTCACTCAACTCTCAAAATTCTTTGAATGATGTGTTTGGAAATGGCTTGCCTTTCCTCACCCTTAGTATCCTCTACTTGGCATGATTAACATCTCAATTTCACTCTACTGAGACCGTCTGAGTAGATTAATCTCCATAGGGAATTTTGATTCAAAATGAATAATCACCAAAACAACGATACAATTTTGAGATAAAAATGATGTTCAAAAAGCTTGTAGAAAGTTTTTTTTTTTCTCAATTATTCATTTTTTGCTTGTCTCTAGGAAAGCGCCAAATGTTCTCTTTTGTAATGGAAATTCTCCATTTTTTTATTTTTTTATTTTGAGAAGAAGGGTACTTACCTGTAGCATGGTGACTCAATAACCCTGTAAAAAATGTAAAAGAATATGTTAGTGCAAAAAGCTTTAGGGATTGAAATGTTTGAATCAATACATTATTACCCTTCATTCATTTTCATCATTTGGGTGCTAACATATCTTGGATTCACCTTTGTGGATACTTGGTAACTCGACATTACCTTTCACTTGCATTTGCCTTTAAATGTTTGATGTCTTCCTATCAAAGGAAAAAAAAAAAGAATCATGTTAGACACGCTATCAAAATAAGCAATTGGAATCGACACAATTTACCCTTCCTTCAAATTCGCCTTTTGGATGCTTGGCAACCTCCTTCATTTGTCTCATCATGCAAAGTGAGGGCTATTTTGGCATCTAAGGCATTTGCATCACGAATCTCTAATGTTGATTGCAGAAAGTTCTTGCAGTCAAATGTTCAAATGCTTTAATTGCCAAAATGTGCAAGAGCCCTAGTGTTAGTCCTTGAGCGGCGCATGATGTGGCTCCCTGATAAACTCGTCAAAAAAAAAAAAATAACAAATTGGTGATGACGATGCCCAATTTCCAAATAAAGAAGCTTCCTAGAACAAGATTCAGCTTCGCTCTACCTCTATTGGAAGATTGGCGTCGACGATGCCTTGACGCATGCTTACTCCTCGAGTTCCATGAGCCTACACTTTCATCCTTTAGAAGGGGCATAAACTCTTCATTCTACCCGAGAAAGCAACCACGTGAAGAGAGGGCCTTAAGCAAAGCTTTATTGAAATTCAATTTCAAAACATTTTGAAGGTAGACGTAAAAGTTCATTTAAAACACTTCCGAGTTTTTTTATTTTTTATTTTATTTTTAGGATGATTTTCATGAAATTGAATTCCATCATTAAAACAAAATGTGAGTCGCATGATTTACAAAAGCATCATTTTGATTCGCAATCAAAACCCAAAACGGACAACATGATTCTTAACAAGAATAAAGACAATGATAAAATACAAGAAACTCTTGCACAGATGAAAGTAAAAATCAACTCTCGTTGTAACTTTTTCACTTCTTTATGTGGTCACCACGAGAATGTCAAGGAGCATCACGCATAACCTGCAAAAAGATGACAATGTTAGTACGTGAATGAGAGAAAATGATATCTCAATGAGGTTGCTTCTTACAATGAAATCAAGGCAACGGCACATGCCCCACAGTCCTTATTACGGGCTTTTAGTATTTCGCCAAGATTTTATCATAAGAGAAGACATCATTAAAACAATCAATCCACGGCCATCAATCGAATGCCCACTTTTATTCCAAAAGTTTCGTATGCAAAAGTGTCATTGATTTTTGAAAGATTGATTTGTGATTTTACTCTTAGAAAAATGAAATGACTTCTATTTTGAGAAATTTGTACACAAAATGATTTGCATTTTAGTCACAAAATGTGAGAATGAGAGAATTCGATAAAAAAAAATGCAATTTCAATTTTTTTGCCCCAATATAAAATCACAACTTGAAAGTTTTTTTTTTTTTTTTTAATGATTTCAAGCCCATAACTAGAAGTTTAAACAAAACCATGTGTTCAATAGGGCCAAATCAAAATGTTTAGAAATTGCGTTCAATGTTCACTTGCCAGAAATGATTGCTAATTTTTTCAATTATAAGCCTACAGCATCGAGGGCAATCGATTGATGTTCGCAAATTTCAAGATGGAAGTTCAATACAAAATGAGCAAGTAAGAAGGAAAATGATACTTACAATGGGTGCCGACCTATGTCTCTATTTTTCTTTTTTCAATTACATATACATGCACATCGGATGTGGTTCGATTTCTACTCTATACGGCTCAAAATGGAGCCACAGGATCACTGGACTGAACCAATAAGGTCGCGGCTAGGTTGGGTTACCCATGACTCCGGCTTTGTCAAAGAACCGACCCGTGTCGCATGGTTGCAAACTAGGGTGGAGACCTTTGACATCAAGAAAGAAATTTCGGGGTTGAGATGGGTGACTCGTACTACATGATTGTAGTCGAAGTGGTATCCACCTCAACACCATTTTAAGTGATCTTATGCGGCCTAGGTCCGGCGGCAAGTAGTGTGTGCTATGGTGTAGTGCAATGCAAAGGATACATGCACAACAATTTATGGGCAAACAACACTCCGTACATAAAAAATAAACCATACATTCCTACATCTCCATGCATGACAAAGGTGAGCAAACACTTCCCCTTATACCTCTCTTTTTGTAAAAACATTTAACACCTTTAATGTTAGGGGCGTACTTGAAATTCTTGCTACCAAACAAAATTATTTTTGAACAAGATTAATTTTGGCTTAATTTCTCTAAGGTTTAAAACCACGTCCCTAGTGGAATTGCCAAGCTGTCGTGTCCTACCCCTTGGGGGGAGGGTATAGGTTTAGGGATACTGCCTAAATGATGGACCTAAAGCCCATGATTAGGGGTGGGCTCTCCCAAGCCCATAAGTTGCGTGACATTGGGGTATTCTAAAGAATTTCGCAAAAAGGAGTCGCTACTAACCTATTGGGGTTAGATAGAAACCAAGTGAGGTGTGGGAGTACACCTCACTTCCTACGCAACTAGAGAATATGGGGTCGATGACTTGATTATACTAATTAACCAATTAGTACCCTTTTGGTATTTAATCTCGTTCATTTTAAAAGAAATGATTTTTGTCAGGCAGTTTGGATTGATTTTATATCTATCCACTAAGATATAAGGTAATCATGTGGGTGCGTAATTATTAGAGTAACAATCATAGCTACCAAGATCCTAATTGCAGTAAAATTAAACACGTGCAATTAAACATAATTAGATATGCAAATTAAATGTAGGATATAATCAAAATAAGAGCAAATAAAAGCCTAATTACATTAAGAAGACAAGATATGGCAATTCTTAACCAAACCCCATCGTTTTTTGATTTTCGATTTTTTTAATTTTTTTAAAAAATAATAAAATAATAAATTTTTTTGGGCTAGACCCGGGTTCGGCTCGGTCGGTGTGGGTCCGGTCTAGTCGGAGACCAAACTCGGGTTCGGTCCGGTGGGCTCGAGTGGGCTGAGCGTGGGCCTAGCCCAAGAGGTCCCCCTCCTCTTTTTTTTTTTAAACAAACTAGGCCCACACGCCCACGCTAAACTAGCCCAAGCCCACATGCCCAAAAGTCAGATGGCCCGTTGTGACAGGCTCGAATGGACGAAAACCCTACTCGAGAATAGTACTCGACCCAGCTCGCACGACTCGGATTCTAGAGCCCTTGAGTTCGATGATCCGCGGTGCGAGAGGGGTTGGCTAGGGCTTCGACAGCGGTGATGTAACGGACGGGGCGACGTGGTGGACGGTAGCTAGGGTTCCTGGTGGCAAAAGCGGTGGCGAAGAGCGGCTGTGGAGACAGGTGGAGGTGCAACATCACGAGTCGTAGGCATAAGCTTTCGGAGGGCAGCCATGGTGTGATGAGGGGGCTCAAATCGTTGGTATTGCAGCAGCGGCGGCAGTGCAGCGAGGGCTGCAACAACGACGGTGTCAAAGGGAACGGCGGTATTGCTCGAGGCGGCTGGTTGAACGACAATGACGACTGGCCTAGGGTCGCGGCGGAGATTTGATGCGAAGACGATTAGCGTCGGTCGGCATCGGTTAGGCAGCAACGACGGCACGGCTTTGGGGAGACAATGGCGGTTGATGGCGGTAATGGCGACACGGCTCTGCGATGGCGAGCCTTCTCCGGCTCCCTCTTCTTGAGCTATCTCCCTCTAGCTCTCTCTGTTCCCCTCTCTTTGTTTTCTTTTGTTCTCTCTCCCTTCCTTCGTTCCTCACCCTTTATTTTCTAGTTTCTGGTTTCTTCTTCCTTTTTTTTGTCCGTCCCTCCCTCATTGTTCTTCTTTGCTGTCTTTTCTTCTCATTTCCTACAGGTTCGTGCGAGACAGGCTAGAGGAGGATGAAGGCTGGTGTGGGCCAGGCCAAAAGGGAAATAGGCCTGGGCCGCGTAGGGAAAAGAGAGGCGGGTGGCGGGCCGGGCCAATGCCAGATCTGGCCCGACCCAACCTCTAGGTGTTTTTTTCTTTTTCGTTTTCCTTTTTCTTTTTTTTTGGTTGTCTTGTTGTTTTCTTTTTTTTTTTCTTGTTCTCTTCTTGTTTTTGTTAAGTGACTAATTCCCAATTTTGTATACAATTGAGGTATAAATAAAATAGTAAAATTTAGGTGTCGGTAGGTGGCCAAATCGGGGGTACGCCTCAACCGGCGCAGCTATGTGTGGGTGGGTTTTTTTTTGTTGAAGTTATTTTTTAAGAAACAAATGAAGTTTAAAATAGATGGCTTCAATCCTTCAGCTATCTAGGTAGTAGGTGCACATGGCCTGCTGTACATGCGTATAGGGAAGGCCCTGGGTAATTAATCTTAGGATTCCCTAGCCCGATTCCTTGGCCGAAGATTCTTGCTCTCTTCCTAGGAAATGAAATACCGAAATCCAAGAGTGTGAGATAGGAATCCGTGCAAAACATTATTGATGTTCTTATTTCTGAAGTTGGCTGACTGCTGCTGTTGAACATGAAAATCGAAACGCATATATAGGATTCATTAATTTGTGGTTTTTTTTTTCTCCTCTTTTAAGCTCAAGGAGACGGGCCTGGGGGCGAACATTGACATGACCATCGCCAGTTTGACAGTACATTAATGCGCCATAATTGAGGGAAGCGTGTCGGCGGTTTGCATTAGTAATTGTCCTTTTTATCACCTAACTCGATGAAATTGTACCGTGGAAATAAATGCCTTAGCAATGCAGATAACGTTATATAGGATTCGCCATAAATTTAAAGAAACTGAAAAATAAATTCTTATATAAACAACAAAGAAGATTCTCTTTGTAAGCAAGGGGGTGGGATATAACTTTTCAGACATTATCATAAGAGTGTCACTTGTTATAGAAAATTTTATTTGAGTCACAACTTTTTAGTCTATACAAGCTAGTTGATTGTAAGGCTTGCCAAAAGTTATGAAACATTTTCACATGAGATGAGAAATATACAAGGCAGAAGTTAACTCGAATTTGTGACCTTTTACCCTCATAACTAAGCAAATGACAAAACCAATATGAAATACACCATAAATTGATCAGGAAATATTTTCATATGAGATAGCAAATGTACAAGGTATAAGTTGACTAAAGGTTCATTCATGACATGCCTCAGTCTTTTAACTTATTGGAAGACTTTGTGCCCTATTTACCATCATAACTATACATATGGCAAAAGCAATATGTGATTAACAAAGTTGTAATTTAATCAGGACAACATCAACAGAAGAGACTTGTCCCTAGAATTATGGAATCAATACTAAGGAAGCACATCTTCTACACGTATGTTGTATGTATAATTATAGGGTATGTAAAACTGTCAAAAATATAAGTAGAATCTATAATCATGGTTTTTTTTCCGCTGCTAAAGCAAAGGAGCTAGCTATCAGGAAAAAAAAAGGTTTATTTTGTGGCCCGAAAATAAATGAATTGACAAGTTTCTTTTCCTAGAATTAATATTTGACTGTCAATAAAACCCTAGACGAAGAACATATTCCTCTGACCTTACTCTTCAGTTAATTATGTTTTGAATCATTCAAATAATCCTTCGGTCGGAAGCAGCAAGTTGAAAACGGGGGACAATTGGCGCACATATTATAAAAAAATATTAATTTCTATGCGCTTTAGTCTCACGTGCCGCGACCTACCCACAGGTGAACCACCAAAGGGAAAGCTAACTGATTAAATGACTCAATGGAAAATATAACCGATAATAGAATGCTAAACGTTAGTGAAAAGGGTAAATTTGTAATCTAAAGCAATGATAAAAGCTGCTTTGCCATCCCCTGGCATGTTCAAGTACTCTTGCTTGTAACCATTGGAACCCCAGTGGCCACCCTTCCAACATGGAAGGGGAATGTGAGAGGTTCATATCTCCACTTTCTCAAGAGAGTTGGAGTGGAGACGATTTAGTTTCAAGTGTAGATTTTGACTCCCACGCCGTATAAAGAGGTAGGACAAAAGTTTGAGAGTTAGAGTAGAAGTAGAGTAGAATCGACCAAAAAAAGAAAAATACTCTTGCTTTTCAAGAGCTATTTAAAATGTCCGGAGGAAGGTATGGACTATCAAGTGATGGACCCATCATCATGCCATTTGATGCGGCAGTTTTGTAGTACATCGTTTGTTGGGGTTGTAACAAATCGTATCTCCTAATTTAAGCTTTGATACTAGTGTTGGGTGATCTTGGGTCTCTTTTACTGCAAAAACTAGTTCAAATGGTGAGACTTTCCCTTATAATGAATGTAGAGAGAGAGAGAGAGAGAGAGAGAGAGAGAGAGAGAGAGAGAGAGAGAGATCGTCAATCTATTAGTGACACGGTGCAACGGGGCCCACATTGCATCTTGCCACCTTAGCGACTTGAAAACTAAAAACTTAGTGTGGATTTTCCCAAGATCATATCAACCGGAACTTTGGAATTTTGATTTAATTAGTTTAACATACAATTTAGTTTAATTAGGAGCTACCATTAATTAATAATGGTGTTGATTAGAAACCCGATAGAATACTTTTTGAACTAGAGATATCATAGATCCGAGAGTTTGATTATTCCTGATAAATCTAACAATCCTTTTACACCTTTTCTTTTATTTCATAAAATGTTTTGCATGTAGTCTTGGTCAATTTTAGTCCTAAACCTCTAGCATGCAATGGGTGATGATGTTGGTGCGTAATTAATAATATAATACTCAATAAATCAAAGTAGTAAATAAATTGATAAAAATAGTGCAAACCTCTATGTATTAAGCAAAGCATAAATTCACATTATCATGACCCAATATCTGCAAGATGTTAATTAAAAAATGCTTGCATAACCTAAACATGATTTCTAAATGTAATGACAATAAATTTATTTTTTGTTGTGTTTTTCTTCTTTTTATAAAAGATTGAACAATCTGCAATGCATGGGATGTAATTTTAATATAGATCATGTCTATGTGATCCTAATTTAACTAATGGCACGTGACATGAATTTAAACACAATATATATGCAACCTAATTTTAATGCTAGTCAAAAGTATTGAGAATTAATCTAATATGACATGCAATGACATGGATATTATGACATGAAAATATAATGACATGGAATTGATGATATAGCAATGATGCAACTAATTCTTATGATAAATGTATGTTACTTTTTAAAGATTTTCTTTTAAATTAAAATAGGTAATTGTTGGAGAAAACTTTCTTGAGTGTTTTGAAGCTGACAAAACGTTTCCATCAGTCTAGTCTGAAGACCTGCAGACTCTTCCATCAAAGTCTGAAGACTCCGGATTGCCAGACTCAAGACTCAAAGTCTATCCTCATTGACAAATTCTAGACCGTCGAAGAAGGCTTATCCAGAACTGGATGTTTCGTTAATGATTTGACTTTATCGACTAGAGAAGATCTCTTGGCTGGATATAACATGCCAGAATCCATTATTCAAATCAAGATTGATTTAGTGATTATGGATCCATTGATTGGCGAAGTATACTTGGAAAGTTCTACTTATGGAAACCTAGATCCTGATTGTATGGGTGAGCAAGATTGATGGGCTATCGTCATGTTCCTTAAATAGCTCGAAGATCTTCCTAATTGATTCTGTCCAACGGGTACATTGGAAGAATTCCTTTGGTAAGTGCCAATGGGTGTGATGGCATAAAGGAGTATATAAGGAAGACGTTTCAATTGTTCGAGTGTGTGTGTGATAGAAGAATTCCAAAGTCTCAAGTTCCTTGTTTTTTGTCAATTAAACTGTTGAGGGAAATCTTGTACGCAAAAGAGAGTCTATATCTTTTAGAGACCTTGAGAAAGTGTAGTAGAGTCTCTATACTGTGGAATCAAGGAAGAGCTTATTTGTAACAACTCTTTTGTTGATAGTGAAATCCAGTCGGTGAGCTGTCAGTGCGGAAGAGTAGACGTAGGCTTGGATTAAGCCGAACCACTATAATATTTGTGTTCATATTCTCTTCTCTACACTTTTTACTTTAATGATAACTCGTTTTATTTACAAGAGACGAATCTCCCTTTCATAATCTATTGTTGATTAGTGCTGCACACTTATTTCGTAAAATTATTTTTTACACCTATTCACTTTCCTCTACGTGCTCATACTAGCTTTCACAATTGGTATCAGAGCCTGTGTACTCACTTAAGTTGAAGTGTTTTACTTCAGAGTTAAAGATTCATGACTAGTATGTTGGCTCTAGGACTAGTTGAAGGGCAAAGCAATACCAAAACACTTAATTTTGATGGAAAGGAATACAACATATGGAAAAAAAAAAAGATGAAAGCATTTCTAAGATCAAAGGATCCTCGGAATGGGATGTAGTAGACAAACGAATCATTCCTAAAGCTGCATCTGTCTCAGAAAGAGGAAAAGAAGCCGTTGAGTTTAGCGAGGTGATTCAAGAAGAGATAACCAAGAGACAAGCTCTTGATGCAAAAGCAATTAATTCTTTATATTGTGCATTATCACCCTCTGAATATAACATAATATCTTATTGTGATACATCTAAAGAATTCTGGGATAGATTACACATCACCTATGAAGGAACTAATCGAGTGAAAGAAACTAGAATCAACATTCTGTCGGTCAATACGAAGCATTCAAAATGAAATCAGGAGAATCTATCACTGACATGTTTAGTCATTTTACAGAAACTGTGAATAGTCTTGAAAATTAAGGTCAACCAATTTCTGATCCTATGAAAGTAAACAAGCTACTGCGTGGACTCTCCAAGGATTGGAATCACATAAAGACCTCAATAAGAGAGACACGAAGAATTATGCCACTTTCTGTCAATGAATTGGTTGGGACTCTTCAATCTTATGAAGTGGAACAAATCAATAAAGATGAAGATCCTAAAGGTAAGAAATCCATTGCATTAAAATCTAATGATGATTCTGATGTCACAGATTTTGAAAACGATATGGATGATGAGGAGCTTGCTCTCATGATAAGAAGATTCAGAAAGCTAAATAGAAAGGGGAGAAGATTCAATCCAAAGAAACAAAGTTTTCAAAAGCAACAGACTAAGTCTGTTGAGGATGATGAATCCAATAGAGATGTAGTATGTTTTGAATGTAAGAAAAAGGGACACATCAAACCCAACTGTCCCCTTTTGAGGAAAAAGAAAGGAAAAGTTGAGAAATATCGAAATGCACTGAAAGCAGAAACTTGGAGTGATACAGAATATGAAGAAAGTGATGATGATTATGCCAATATTTGTCTTATGGCACAATCAGACTCGATTCGGACTCGAGTCGACTCGGATTCGGGCGGTGAAATCGAGGTAAGTAATTTGAAAATCCTTACTAAAGTATCTAGATACATTGATAAATTATGTCTTAATCTCAAAACTTCTCTTTAAAAGGATTTCTGAACTTAAAAGAGAAAATTCTGCACTAAAGCAACAGGAAAATGTTTGGAAAGAAAATGTCAAAAGTCTAGACAAAAGTGTTACTACTTTGAAAGAAAATGCAGACAATCTTTCAAAAGAAAATGCATTCTTGAAAAATGACATCTCAAATATTTCTAAAAGATTTTCTATAAGATCGAGAAACTTGAAAAAATTCTTTCAGCACAAAAATCTTACTTCAACAAATTAGGTTTAGGAATGACTACTGAACCATTCCTCTAATTGATTTTCCTAAAGTAAATGAAAGAATTAAGCAAAGACCTACAAGAGATGTTTACAAAAATCATTTCCAAAAAGTTTTTGTAAAACTAGTAGGTCGCAGTGCTCTTAGATGTTCCAAGTGCAATAGCTCAGACCATTTTGAGAAAGAATGTCATATGGTTTGAAAACTTGTTAAGAATGTATGAGCAAAGACCGTATATTACACTAACATCAATGAACCCAAGAAAATATGGGTACCAAAGAAAGCTTGAATCTCTTTTCTAAATGCGAGGTCACTATCAAGAAAAAGATTAAATGGTACCTAAATAGTGGATGCTCAAGGCATATGACGGGAGATTCAAATTGCTTCATAAAACTTGTTCAAGTTAATGGTGGAAAAGTTTCATTTAGAGAATATAGCAAATCAAGAATTGTGGGATACGGAACGGTAAAGATTGGAAGCCTCACGATCAGTAATATTTCCTTAGTGGAAGGACTCAACTACAATTTGCTTAGTATCAGTCAGCTGTGTGACACTAGTTTCAAATTCAATTTTCCAAAGGGAATATGTTCAAGAACCAGTAAAGACTCCTCTCAGTCTTTCACGGGTCAAAGACATGGAAATATCTACCTCTCTTGGATGTCAAATCAAATGAAACCCAATGTCTAATTTCAATTCAAGAAGAAGCAAACTTATGGCACAGAGAACTTGGGTACATCAACATGAAGCAAATAGCCAAAATTTTAGCAAAGAAGCTTGTTCGTGGTCTACCAATTTGTCATACCAAAAGTCTGATCTATGCACACAATGTGTGTTGGGAAAACAGGTAAGAAACTTATTCAAACCAATAAATCAAGTTTCCACTAATCGTGTACTGCAGCTCCTGCATATGGATCTCTTTGGACCAACCAGAACTCAGAGCATTGGAGGTAAGAAATATTGTTTAGTGATTGTGGATGATTATTCACTATTCACTTGGGTATATTTCCTGGCAAGTAAATCTGAAACATTTTCTTATTTTACAAAATTTGCTAAAAAGGTCCAAAATGAAAAATGGTATGTTATTTCGAATATTCGAATAGGCCATGGAGGTGAATTTGAAAATCAAGACTTTACAAAATTCTGTGATGAATCTAGTTTTCAGCATGTGTTCTCTTTTCCATACACTCAAGAGCAAAATGGAGTCATAAAAAGAAAGAATAGATTGCTTCAAGAAATGGCTAGAACTCTTTTAATTGAAAGTAACATCTCTTCACGTTTTTGGGCTGAAGCAGTTTCTACAGCATGTTATATAATTAATAGAGTCTTTCTAAGGCCTATTCTGGAGAAAACTCCCTACAAGTTATTCAAAGGAAAGAAGCCAATTGTTTCGTATTTTCATGTATTTGGATGCAAATGTTTTATATTGAAAAATGCAAATGATCGAATTAGTAAGTTTGAAGAAAAATCAGACGAAGGCATCTTCCTTGGATATTCTATCACAATCAATGCTTATAGAGTTTACAACAAGAAGACTCAATTTGTGAAGGAATCAATGAACGCCAAATTTCAAGACTTTATGCAAAACCAATCGATTGAGACTTAACCTGAAGAATCTAAATTTGCTCCAGAGTCTACAAAATCTAAATCTTTAGAAACAGCTCAGACTTCAGAAGACCAGCAACAAATAATCGTCGAAGATTCAAATAAGAAAAATGATCAACAGTCTGACAAATCAACAAGCAACTGGAAGCATAAGTCCAGTCATCCCAAAGATCTCATTATTGACAATATTAATGAAGGAATACGCACAAGATCCAAAAAGTGCCAAAAGTCTAATGCTGTGGCTTTTATTTCTGAAATAGAAACCAAAAGCATAGAAGAAGCTTTAACTGATGAAAGCTAAATTGAAGCTATGCAAGAAGAACTCAGGCAATTAAGCATTAATGATGTTTGGGAATTGACTCCTAAACCGAAAGGTAAGTCTATCATTGGAGCTAAATAGGTTTTCAGGAACAAGATGAACGAGAAAGGAAAGGTCGTAAGAAACAAAGCAAGACTCATGGCCAAAGGATATACGTAAGAAGAAGTGATAGACTATGATGAGACTTATGCACCAGTAGCAAGGTTAAAAGCAATTAGATTATTACTTGCTTTTGCTTGTCATAAAAATTTCAGGTTATTTCAAATGGACGTCAAAAGTACTTTCCTAAATGGATTTATCCAAGAGGAAGTCTATGTGGAACAACCACCCAGTTTTGAAGATTCAAGAAAACCAGACTCTGTATTCAGACTGAAAAAGGCGTTATATGGTTTAAAGCAAGCACCTCGAGCTTGGTACGACAGACTAAGTAAGTTTTTAATTCAAAATGGTTTTTTTAAAGGTAAAGTAGATACTACATTGTTTATCAAAAGAGAAAGCAAAAGTTTTCTACTTGTTCAAATTTATGTTGATGATATTATTTTTGGATCTTATAATAAAAGTCTGTGCAAGAAATTTTCTAAGTCTATGCAAGATGAGTTTGAAATGAGCATGATGGATGAGCTAACATTCTTTCTTGGGCTTCAAGTGAAACAATAGAAGGAAGGAATCTTTATCCATCAAGAAAAATATGCTAAAGAACTTGTCAAAAAGTTTGGACTAGAAAATTGCAAAAAGACTGATATACCAATGTCAAGTTCTTTAAAGATGGACAAAGATGAAGAAGGGAAGAAAGTTGAGCAGAAGCTATACAGGAGTATCATTGGTTCACTTCTTTATCAAATTGCTTATAGACCTGACATATTATTTAGTGTTTGTATCTGTGCTAGATTTCAAGCAGACCCTAAAGAATCTCATCTAAGTGCTGCAAAGCATATTATCAAATACATTGCCTCAACTTCAAATTTGGGTCTGGTATCCTAAAGAATGAGACTTTACTTTTCTTGGATACTCAAATGCAGACCTAGCTAGATGCAGAGTTGATAGAAAGAGCACCTCGGGCACCTGTCAACTACTTGAAAGCAGGACAGTATCTTAGTTTTCAAGGAAGCAAAGTACAGTAGCTCTTTATATAGCAGAAGTAGAGTATGTAGCTCTTGGAAGTTGTTGTTCACAAATTCTGTGGATAAAACAACATTTAAGAGACGTTGGAATTGAAGATTCATGCACTCAAATCAAATGTGACAACACCAGTGCAATCAATCTCACCAAGAATCCGATTCTTCACTCAAGAGCAAACATATAGAGATTCGACATCACTTCATTAGAGATCATGTTCAAAATGGAGAAATTTCAATTCAGTTCATCAACTCAAAGAATCAACTGGCGGATATATTTACAAAGCCTTTGGAGAAAAATCAATTTGAAGTTATTCGTTCAAGTCTCAATATCTTAAAGTCTCGAAGATGTTCGGACTCAAGACTGAAATTCTAAAGTCTCTCATACTCAAATAATTAAGTCTCTACGACTGTAAGTTATTTCTATTTCAGAAATTTATTTCTCGAGATCAAATCTTGAAAAGGTACGATCTTCTATCCGAAATTGATTGATGTTATTTTCCCAAATTTTCCGTGATTAATGCAATCCCTCTTTTTTTGAAAAAGAAGTTATTTTAAAATGACGTTATCTAATTTTTTGAAAAAGGCTGTTATTTTTCAAAAAGGCATATTTGTATTTCCTTTTTACGACATTCCGTATGCCTCGCTTCGATTGCCTTATATACTATCGATTCTTCTTTGTTTTACTCACAAAAACCCTAAGAGAGCACAGATCTTCCATTTCTGTCTTCTTCTCTAGTTTAATCCTCGAAAAGTTTTCATCTTTCTTGAGAAACAAGCTTGGAATCTTTCAAAGACTGTGAAAGATGTCGTCTCAAAGAAAATCTTCGAGGATCACGAACAAGGGACCATAGCTAATGCGTGAGGGGCCTACGCATTTTGATCTCATCGAGGAAAAAGAATTTCCTAGATATCAGCAGAGCCCACAACATTCTCAGCAACGTCCATCTCCTCCATCTAGACCTCAGGATGTTTAACATCAAGAAGAGGAAGAAATCATCGAAGACGCAGAACCCGTAAGAACTCTTAAGCCCGCTTTTACCTACAAACTTTATTGTGCTTTGAAGAGGGGTGGTACTCCGTTGAACTACATTAATGAATTTCTAAAAGACAAAGGGTATAGAAATGAAAATTTCTTTTTACACACAATGGAACGATTGGGAATTGCCCCTGCTGGGTCGGCGAAAGAGGCATTGGCAAATATCCCAAGCGATCCACATGTTGGAGGGCTGAGTCAACTAGATGGGAATAATGATGATAGGATGTACAGTCAATTTAAACCTAGAATGGGTGTTGCAGCAAAAATCCAAAGCAAAAGGACAGATTTATTTCGATCGGAAGAACACAAGCAACTATACTCTAAGTTGCTAAAGCGTGAGGTGATAAACCCTAGAAGTGTGGACTTTGACTTTCTTGACTCTATGAATGTCAATCTGCGGGAAAAATTCAGTCTTCTTCAACTCGAACAGTTTTGTTCTGAAACTACAGAAGCTCTGTGGCACCCCCTCAACGGCCCCCGATCCGATTAAGGTCGCCACAGTTCGCTTACCATTTACTTTCCTTATTAACATATCACTCTGATACCATTTCAATTGCAGCGGGTCCATACAACCTGGGGGTTTACATCTTTTATTTTTTCTTCATAGGTCCCTTGCGTAATTCATATACGGAAGCACATGCAACAACTCCCTTCCTTATGTTTAGAAAACGATGCACACCTACTAAACATCTTATATAAGTTAAAGCCGAACACTTTTATTTACATAAAGCAGATGGACATCTTTAGTCAGTACATCGAAATGCTAATGTTTCTATACTTGGCTATACTTCAAAAGATGACCGATATCTCCTCCCACAATCGTATGCTTAAGGTCCATCAACCAGTGTCGGCGTCCAAAGGTTCCCTCATTTGCTATCCTTCTCCCCGCGGTCATATCCAACCGCTCAAACCATCTACTAATATGAAATGTTGGTCCCCAAAAGGGGTGAGTGCAACCACTCAACAGGTAAAGGAATCCAATAACAACTCAATGCATCATGCAAATCATACATGCATTGCAGGCGTTACTTACCTTGAAGCCATGCATATACCATAATGAAGCCATGCATATACTATCATGCATAATTACCACAATCATAACACATACATGTGTATCATCTTGTCATACTCATATCGTCGTCATCATGACATTATTATATCACACACATGTCATCATCATTACCATGCATCCATGCATGTATCATCATCACCATATCATCATATCACATGTACCATTATCATTCGCATGCATCCATGCATGTAACATTATCGTCATATCACATGTACCATCATCATTACCATGCATCCATGCATGTAACATCATCATCATATCATCATATCACATGTACTATCATCATTACCATGCATCCATGCATGTATCATCATCATCACCATATCATGCATATATCACCATGCATCATGTCATGCATATATCACCATGCATGATTTAATTCCAATTTTCATCTTGGACCGCCATATTTCTCATTCCCGGGACCAATGTTTGCATCCCACATTCATCACTCGTGCCCAATCCTGGCATTGTGAGAAACCTCCAAGCATGTATCCAAGATACAACCGGGCATCCGACACCCCCACATTCCGGGCATCTCGTATCCCAACTGGCATCACGAGGCATCCGGGCATGTATCCAAGATACAACTGGGCATCCAAAGGGCATCGACTCATTCGAACCTCTGGGCATCTCGCACCTCACCTGGCATCACGAGGAATCTCCGGGGCTTGCCATGAAAATGGTTTCCCCTACCCTCCGGGCATGCATCATGATACAACCCCTCACCCTCCGAGTATGTATCATAATACAACTGGGCATCCCAACACTCCCGGGGAAAACCTCTGGGCATGTATTCATAATACAACCAGGCCTCCAAAGGGCATCGACTCATTCGAACCTTTGGGCATCCCGACTCCCGGGGCATTGTCGGCTCAACCTCCGATGGTCTTCTCATCACCACGATGCATATTCTCATACATCTCATTTCTCATCTTCAATTATAGTTCAATTTTAACATGGCATGTGATGTGATGGCAATCAAGATCATACTCATCATTGAATTCATACATGCATCTCAAATCATTGCCATGCATGCACCAAGACCTTATCACACATACTACATGGTGCAATTATTTATAAAATAAAATTCATGGAATTTATGCCAATTATAATAATCCATTGATCATGCCCTTTTTACATTTATTTAAATTCCAGCTTGTGCCATTTTCAAAAATATTAAATTTAATTATTTATATAATCTCAAAAATCATAAAATTAAGGCAATTAATAAATAAGACAATCGGGTAATGATTTCATGCAAAATACACGGCCAATAAAATTTCACACAATTTCATAATTCAAACAAAACAGCATATACTTTTCGGATGAAACCAGAATGCACAGTCTCCGAAGTAATTCGATTAAAATATCCATACGACCTCCAAAAATTACGAAATTTTACCGAGTCATAGCCAAGACATTTTCGTACATCTTTCATGAAGACTTCCAAGCAAGATTCTTTCTATATTAGTTTCTAAAGTCTCACGAAGCTTCTGGATCCACTACCGCATCGTCCAGTGTACACATCTCCGAAATATTGAGATTTCACCTACTTATTCTCTTTCGTTTTCTCTGAAATTTGGATATGTTATATATCAAAATGTCCTTTACAAGTTTCATGAAGAGATATAGGTCAAATAACCAGAATATAGTCATCATTTAGGTCCTTGAAATCTCGGGTGTCTCGGAATACATCACCAGAATCATCGTCTTCAAGATCTAGTCGATTTACTAGGCTATACTTGTTCATTTCACTTCAAATTTGAGTATGTTGTATTTTAAGATATCCCCTACAACTTTTATGAAGAAATCAAAGAGAAATTTTTAACACAAACCAACATGCAACCACGAATCCAGCAAGATGTCAATAAAAACACTCCAGATCTGAGGTCTCCGTAGGATGAGACTTTAACCCTTCAAATATCCATCATTTTCCATGAAATTTTAGTATGTTGTAGTAAACGATGTTAGCTACAACTTTCATGAAGAAATCGAAGCCAAAATCGGACTCAAAACACACATGCGAGCTCAAACAACATTCTGACTCACATGATCCGAGCAAGAACAGTCACACCATTCACACACAACTCATCCATGCTTCGGTTTTTCTCATCTAACACCCAAGAATTCAACATGCAAACAAAATAAAAGCATGCAAGAGAAGCAAGAGGACTCCCACTTGCCTCTAGACTGGACGGACAATGGCGTAGGGCGGCGAACACGGCGGCACATGGCGGACGGACGGTGGTTCCTCCTCCTCTCTCTCTCGGCCGCTCCCCCTCTCTCTTGAAATCTCTCTCTCTCTCACCTTCTCTCTCGGCCAAATGAGAAAATCCGGCCACCCTCTCTCTCTTTTCCCTCTTATACCCCCAAATCCTCATAATTACTTGCCTACAAACCAGCCAATGCATGGCCTTCTTCCTTAAGCCAATGCATGAGAGTCTAGTGCCACTTGTCCTATGGATTTTTGAATTTGGGCTTGGGCTTTTTGGGCTTCTATCGGGTCGGTCGACCACTCCTTTTGGGTATCTATTAGGCCGGCCAACTTGGCCCGTTAAAAGCTTAGGCCAATGGGCCTAAGGCCCGACCTAAAAATTGACTTTTCCTCTCTTTTTTTTAAAAAAAAAATTTCTTCTATAAATATTTTAAACTTTAAATTTTTCACATGGCCAAAGTCTTATGACATTTCATTTATTGAAATTTAATTCATAAAGTGCATGGCCAAGCATAGATTATTAATCTATCAAATTTAAATTATCACAATTACATGCACAAATCTTCTATTTAAAAAGACTAATGGCTAATACAAAGACCATAGGTAATTTCATTACCTACTTATAGGCTTTAATTTCTCTAGAGGATGACTTGAATTTTGGGATGCCATAAGCTCATGTTGAACTTACTGCTTATTTCTATTTGAATCTCAGTTTCTCGGATGTGAATAGGTTCTCTTTTAGTGTTCGAGATCAGGACTATGTGATTGGCATGAATACATTGGCTGATGTGATTGGGGTTGAAAGAGGGAGATATCAACCTATCAGTGTGTCTATTGCTTGAGCAACGTTGGAACTTGTTCAAGATAGAAGGACAGAAGGGAAGATTTCCTATTTGAGGATGAATGCAACCAACATTTTGCTTCACAAGATTGTGATTAATTACCTCAGACCAAAATCTACTTTAAAGATCGACGTTTCAAACTCGGAGGCAAAGCTGATGTATGCCATCAATGCTGGGAAAAAAGTTCTCTCTTCCACACACTATTATGTTCCACATGTACAGAGCAGTAGTGAAGGACAAGGGTTAACTTCCTTATCCAGCTCTTGTGACTAAGTTATTCAGACATTTGAACGTTCAGCCTCCCCGGATTTTCTATGTTCGAACATGCGATCAAATGGTGGTGGGACTGAAAATGGTCTCTAAAAAATGTTTGAAGAAACTCAACAAGGCGTTGGAACAATTCAAGGAGAAAACCCCTGTCAAGACTCATCAAATCTCTTCGGCTGCAAAGAGGAAAGGGAATGAGCCCATGTTGCTCCATCCAAGAAAAGAAGAGCTCTCATCATTGAGGATGAAGAGGATGAGGATGATATCACCATTTCTGCGATGGCATTGAAGAACTTGAGTCGTTCTGTTCCAGAATCGATGGAGAGACAAGAAAAGACACGGATGAGACAGAAGAGAGGACTGGAGAGAAGACACGGATGAGACAGAAGAGAGGACTGGAGAGAAAGAAGCAGATGAGAGAGAAGCAAAGGGGAGAGAAGCTAAGGAAAGAATTGAGGAAGAAGAAGAAGAGGAGAGAGGAGATCAAGCGGAAGCAGAGCATGAGGAAAACTTTTCTCCACCTGAAGGCATGGAAATAGGGGGAGATCCTAAGAAAAGAGGAACGTCCTCATTCACTGTCACCAGTGAAGGAATAAGTCGTTCTCCAACAGATCCAGAGGGCATCTATGCCTCTTAATTTCTTGAGGAGGGACATGAATTTTCATTGTCTAATTTGCATGACCATGCTGATTTGCCATCATCTGCCTATACTTCGTCTAATCGTGCAGAAGCCAGTACTCAGACTGATAATTCAGCAGATTTTCGCAGAATTCTTGATGTTCTCTTGGAGATGCGAGGTCAAATATATGCTCTGGGATGCAAAGTACAGAACTTACAGAATGTAGGACAAACCTCTTCAGTTTCTTTGCATGATCAAATCCATGCCCTTACTCTTCAAGTTCAAGCAAATGCTAAGGGTGAAGATGTGGCACGACAGAATGAGGATTTGAAAAAGCTGGAAGGGATTGTCTAGTCAATGGGAGATTTCCAGCTTATTCGTGTTCCGAAGCAATCTTAATTACATTCTCTTTTCATCTCTACCTTTTTAATGATGACAAAAAGGGGGAGAGATGTGGTGCAGATTTGATTTTGAACTTTGAACTACTTTTGTGTCGATTATGTTTGATTGACGTCACTTTTGTGTTTGGCTGTTTAGGTTTGAACTGGATTGGATTTGACTGTTTGAACATTTGTTTATCTTAAGTACTATTGATATCTCATGGCTTTGTTCATTTACAAGACTAACCTATTTTCTGTGGATGTAGATTCTAGTGTTATTTTTACTAAGCCATTTATCTTTGTGAGATATCCATATTCGCTTGAGTAATGTTTTGCAGGACAAAGTTATCTAAATCTTCAGGAAAGTTTTGTCACCATCAAAAAGGGGGAGATTGTTGGAGAAAACTTCCTTGAGTGTTTTAAAGCTGACAAAACGTTTCCATTAGTCTGATCTAAAGACTTGTAGACTCTTCCATTAAAGTCTGAAGACTTCGGACTGCCAGGCTCAAGACTTAAAGTCTATCCTCATTGATAGATTGTAGATCGTCAAAGAAGGCTTATCTAGAACTGGATGTTTCGTTAAGGATTTGACTTTATCGACTGGAGAAGATCTCTTGGCTAGATATAGCATGCCGGAATCCATTATTTAAATCAAGATTGATTCAGGGATTATGGATCCATTGATTGGCGAAGTATACTTGGAAAGTATTACTTATGGAAATCTAGATCCTGATTGTATGGGGAGCAGGATTGATGGGCTATCGTCATGTTCCTTAAATAGCTCGAAGATCTTCCTAATTGATTCTATCCAACGGGTAGATTGGAAGAATTCCTTTGGTAAGTCCTAATGGGTGTGATGGCATAAAAAAGTATATAAGGAAGACGTTTCAATTGTTCAAGTGTGTGCGCGGTAGAAGAATTCCAAAGTCTGAAGCTCCTTGTTCTTTGTCAATTAAACTGTTGAGCGAAATCTTGTACGCAAAAGAGAGTGTATTTTTTTTTAGAGACCTTGAGGAAGTGTAGTAGAGTCCTTACACTGTTGAATCAAGGAAGAGCTTATTTGTAACAACTCTTTTGTTGATAGTGAAATCCATCCGGTGGGCTGTCAGTGTGGCACCCCTCGACGGCCCCCGATCCGTTAGGGTCGCCACAGTTCGCATACCTTTCACTTTTCCTTATAACATGCCACTCTAATACCATTTCAATTGCAATGGGCCCATACAACCATGGAGGTTTATACATTTTTTTTTATCGGTCCCTTGCACAATTCATATAGCAGAAGCACATCCATTAACTCCCTTCCCTATATACAGAAACGATGCACACCTACTAAACATGTATAGATAAAAGCCAAATACTTTTATTTACTTAGACCAAATGGACATCATTCATTGGTACATCGAAATGCCGTAGTCTTCTATACTTGGCTACACTTCAAAATATGATCGACATCTCCTCCAACAGTCATATATTTAAAGTCCATCGATCAATGTCGGCGTCCAAAAGTTCCCTCCTTTGCTATCCTTCTCCTCGCGGTCATATCCAACCGTTCAAACCATCTATTAATCTGAAATGTTGGTCCCCAAAAGGGGTGAGTACAACCACTCAGCAGGTAAAGGAATCCAATAACCACTCAATGCATCATACAAGTCATACATGCATTGCAAGCATTACTTACCTTGAAGCCATGCATATACTATCATGCATCATCACCACAATCATAACACATACATGTGTATCATCATGTCGCACACATATCATCGTCATCGTGACATTATTATATCACGTACATGTCATCATCATCATACACATGACACCATCATACCATACACATGTCATCATCATCGTGGCATCATCATATCACACATGTCATCATCATCATCATGACATCATCATGTCACACATGTCATTGTCATCATATACATGACACCATCATACCATACACATGTCATCATCATCGTGGCATCATCATATCACACATGTCATCATCATCATCATGACATCATCATATCACAAATGTCGTCATCATCGTGGCATCATCAAATAACACATGTCATCATCATCATGACATCATCATATCACAACATATATGCATGTCATTGTGCCATATATCATCATCATATCATGCATATCATCATGCATAATTCAATTTCAATTTCATTTTGAACCGCCACATTTCTCTTTCCCGGGATCAATGTTTACATTCCACATTCATCACTTGTGCCCAATCTTGGCATCGTGGGAACCATCCAGCACAATTTCTGCCGGGCATCCGACACCCCCACACTCCGGGCATCTCGCATCCCAACTAGCATCACGAGGACCCTCCGGAATTACGCCACTAGGCCACCGGGCATCCGGCCTTTACCTTTCTAGCAAGGCATCTCGCATCCCATCTAGCATCGCGAGGCATCCCTCGGCACAATACTTGCCAAGCTTATGGAATTATGTACTGACATACCACCAGGCCTTCCCTGGAATTACGTACCGTATACCCCCGGGCATCCCGACACTCCCGGGGAATCTCCGGGGCTCGCCATGAAAATGGTTTCCCCTGCCCTCCGGAATTACGTACTGACATATCACCAGGCCTCCCCTGGAATTACGTACCGTATACCACCGGGCATCTCGACACTCCCGGGGAATAATCATCTGCCACAAACGGTTTCCTCATTCATCATTATCCATGGCCACCAATTTAGTTCTCAACTCATCATGGCACACAATATAATGACCAACAAGATCATATGGAGCATTCAATTCATACATGCATCCCAATTCATAGCCATGCATGCACCAAGACCTCATCATCCAATCCATACAAAATTCCAGCAAATACCTCTTTCAGAAAATATTTAAATTAAATATTCATATGATTCTCAAAAATCATGAAATTAAGGCTAGTGGTAGACAAGTCAATAAGATAGCAATTTCATGAAAGATACATGCCCAATCAAATTCCACACAAGAAGGTACAATTCACACAAAACAGCACGTAAATTCGGATAGAAGCAGAATGCACAGTTTCCGAAATAATTCAATTAAAATATACATATGACCTCCGAAAATTATGAAATTTTACCAAGTTATAGCCAAGAAATTTTCGTACATCTTTCATGAAGACTTCCAAGTCATATTCTTTCTAGATTAGTTTCTACAGTCTCACGAAGCTTCTGGATCAAATACCGAATCGTCGAGTACATGCTTCTCCGAAATACTGAGTTTTCACCTACCTATTCTTCTTCGTTTTCTCTGAAATTTGGATATGTTATACATCAAGATGTCCTATACAAGTTTTATTCAGAGATCTAAGTCAAATAACCAGATTATAGTCATCATTTAGGTCCACGAACTCTCGGGTGTCCTGTAATACATCTCCAGAATCACAGTCTTCAAGATCTAGTCGATTTACTAGGCTATACTTGTTTATTTCACTTCAAATTTGAGTATGTTGTATTTTAAGATGTCCCCTACAACGTTCATGAAGAAATCGAAGAGAGATTATTAGCACAACTCAAGATGCAACCACAAATCCTTCAAGAGGTCAGTGAAATCGTTCCAGATCTGAGGTCTCCGTAGGATGAGAGTTTAACACCTTAAATCTCCATCATTTTCCACCAAATTTTAGTATGTTGTAGTTTAAGATGTTATATACAACTTTCATGAAGATATCAAAGCCAAAATCGAACTCTAAATACACATGCCAGCTCAAACAACATTCTGACTCACATGATCCGAGCAAGAACAGTCACACCATTCACACACAACTCATCCATGCTTCGGTTTTTCTGATCTAACACCCAAGAATTTAACATGAAAACAACATACAAGCATGCAAGAGAAGCTAGAGGACTCCCACTTGCCTCTAGACCGGTCGGTCGACGGTGTAGGGCGGTGAACACGGCAGCACACGGCGGGCGGACGGCGGTTCCTCCTCCTTTCTCTCTCGGCCGCTCCCCTCTCTCTCGAAATCTCTCTCTCTCTCTCTCACCTTCTCTCTAGGCCAAATGAGAAAATCCGGCCACCCTCTCTCTCTCTTCCCTCTTATACCCCCAAATCCTTATGATTACTTGCCTACAAACCCGCCAATGCATGGCCTTCTTCCCTAAGCCAATGCATGAGAGTCTAGTGCCACTTGTCCTATGGCTTTTTGAATTTGGGCTTGGGGCTTTTTGGGCTTCTATTGGGCCGGTCAACCACTCCTTTTGGGCCTCTATTGGGCCGGCCAACTTGGCCCATTAAAAGCTTAGGCCAATGGGCCTAAGTTCCATCCTAAAAAGTTGACCCTTTCCTCTTTTTTTTTTTTTTTAAATTATTTTATAAATATTTTCAAATTTCAATTTCATCTTGGCCAAAGTCTTGGGACTTCTTGTTTATTGAAATTTAATTTATAAAGTACATGGCCAAGCATAGATTATTAATCTATCAAATTTAAATTATCACAATCACATGCACAAATCTTCTAATCAAAAGACTAATGGCTAAAGCATAAGCCATGAAAAATTTTTATCACCTAATTAGAGACTTTAACACACCTTATGGCTTGGCTTTGAATTTTTGGGATGCCACAATTCTCCCCTCCTCAGAGAATTTCGTCCTCGAAATTAGACATTCCCTATGTCTCTTGAAATAAGTGAGAGAACCTTTCTCTCATCTCATTTACACTCTCCCATGTGGCTTCCTCCGCATCATGATATCGCCATAATATCTGAACCAATGGAATTCTCTTGGTCCTGAGAATTTGTTCATTCCGATCCAATATCAGCACAGGCTCTTTGATATACCTCACTCTCTCATCCACTTGGATGGCTTCATGATTGAGTATGTGTCCTAGATCGGGCTGATACTTCCTCTTAAGTTAAGGATGCAAGCTCTTAACATATCTTAATTTATCTCAACATCATAAATAGTTTTAAAACAATAACCACATCTGAAATTTCTTTTGAATGCTTGAGAATCTTCCTTCATGAAATCAAACAATACAAACCGAGGTTTTCAAAATCATTCAACGACAACAGCAAGCTTTGAAATCATATGTCATTTCCATGTCAAAACGTTTTCAAATCACCAATGTGGAAAATCCTTTGAGTTCTTGAAAATTCCACCTCATGATATCAAATAATGCAAAATAGGAGTTTCAAAGACACAACGGTATAACAATGATAGTATTTGAGAATAGGTAAATCTCATATTGTTGAAACCAATTCACAAAATCAAAGCATGATACCAATTCCATAAAATCCATGATCACGTTTAAATTTTAAATGTTTTTCGAAATCCACATGTAAAGCCTTGAGTCGCACTTGCATCACGGCGTGAAATAAAATACTTTATCAAAACCCTTAGTAAATTTAAATCGATACGCTGGCAAAATTCCAATCTCAATCCCAACTCCAATGGGTTGAAATGTTTTCTATAAAAAGTTCAAAATTCTTTGAAATAGGAAAACATTTCTTAAAACATTTGGGCACGGTGTCACAGTACTCATAAATTTTGATGAAATTCAAGAGATTTTCTAAAACAGTTCACAATCAAAATCTTTTAATAATTCCATCCACCTCCTCTGTCTCATATTTGATTCCTTTTGTGAAAACATCTATTTCAAGCTCTATCCTAAGTGCAACTATCAATGAGATTCAAATTTAAAGAATTCCACCTTCTTGACTCAATCGAACACACCATTTAGCCAAATTATTCCTATACCTTTGTCACCACCAATTCAAGCCTAGAACCATCAAAATTGATACCACCAATAACTCATTTGGTTCAGTCCAGCAAAGACATTCACTATGCATTCACCACAACATAGATTCAAGCCTAAAATATAGCATCATTCCTTCGATTCAAATATCTATAGTCCGCCAAGACTTATTTAATTCAAATATCGACAATCCACCAAAATAAAACTTGTCTAGTTTCCACCGAATATATCTCAGATCTCATCCTAAATGTCATCCTAAATGATCATCACTTAGACTAATCACTCATCAAATCCACAATTTGGACTTCCACCATTCCACCTTGGAAAGTCTATAACCACAAATGATCATGTTCACTAATTCCACCAAACATTTTTCAAACTGAGATCATCACCTAAAATTAAAAGTTGATCATCGTCAATTAAACCTATTATTCCAATATATAAACCTATTATTCCACCAAACACTTCCAGCTCGTACCATGATTTCCCTGCAGTTTTCAAGCATTGCCTCAGGAATAATCTGAGACTCACTATCTCCATTCAAAGCAATTACTACTACTACTACTACATAAGTAACATATACATGTTGCGGTACCTAAAGATAACTCAAAACTAATTACTAAGGATCTACGAGTGAATTCTCGTCATCCGTTATTCAATTATTCCGTTTTATTTCCTATGGTGTGCATCATTCTATCCTCATTTCCATCTGAGGCTCCTTATCACTCCAAATGAACCATAGCTCTGATACCAAAAAGGGAATGTGGCACCCCTCGATGGCCCCCAATCTGTTAGGGTCACCACAGTTCGCGTACCTTTCACTTTTCCTTATAACATGCCACTCTTATACCATTTCAATTGCAGTGGGTCCATACAACCATGGAGGTTTATACATTTTTTTTTTTGATCGGTCCCTTGCGCAATTCATATAGCAAAAGCACATCCATTAACTCCCTTCCCTATATACAGAAACGAAGCACACCTACTAAACATTTATAGATAAAAGCCAAATACTTTTATTTACTTAGACCAGATGGACATCATTCATTGGTACATCGAAATGCCGTAGTCTTCTATACTTGGCTACACTTCAAAAGATAATCGACATCTCCTCCAACAGTCATATATTTAAAGTCCATCGATCAATGTCGGCGTCCAAAAGTTCCCTCCTTTGCTATCCTTCTCCTCGCGGTCATATGCAACCGTTCAAACCATCTACTAATCTGAAATGTTGGTCCCCAAAATGGGTGAGTACAACCACTCAGCAGGTAAATGAATCCAATAACCACTTAATGTATCATACAAGTTATACATGCATTGCAGGCATTACTTACCTTGAAGCCATGCATATACTATCATGCATCATCACCACAATCACAACAAATACATGTGTATCATCATGTCGCACTCATATCATCGTCATCATGACATTAGTATATCACGCACATGTCATCATTATCATACACATGACACCATCATACCATACACATGTCATCATCATCGTGGCATCATCATATCACACATGTCATCATCATCATGACATCATCATGTCACACATGTCATTGTCATCATATACATGACACCATCATACCATACACATGTCATCATCATCATGGCATCATCATATCACACATGTCATCATCATCATCATAACATCATCATATCACACATGTCATCATCATCGTGGCATCATCATATTACACATGTCATCATCATCATGACATCATCATATCACAACATATAAGCATGTCATCGTGTCATATATCATCATCATATCATGCATATCATCATGCATAATTCAATTTCAATTTCATTTTGAACCGCCACATTTCTCTTTCCCGAGATCAATGTTTGCATTCCACATTCATCACTCGCGCCCAATCTTGGCATCGCGAGAACCATCCGGCACAATTTCCACCGGGCATCTGGCACCCCTACGCTCCGGGCATCTCGCATCCCAACTAGCATCACGAGGACCCTCCGGAATTACACCACTAGGCCACTGGGCATCCGGCCTTTACCCTTCTAGCCAGGCATCTCGCATCCCATCTAGCATCACGAGGCATCCCTCGACACAATACCTGCCGAGCTTCCGGAATTATGTACCGACATACCACCAGGCCTGTGACACCCCTCGACGGCCCCCGATCCGATTAGGGTCGCCACAGTTCGCTTACCATTCACTTTGCTTATTAACATATCACTCTGATACCATTTCAAGTGCAGCGGGTCCATACAACTTGGGGGTTTACATTTTTTCCTTTTTTTTTTTTTTTCGATCGGTCCCTTGCGCAATTTATATGCGGAAGCACATCCAACAACTCCCTTCCCTATATTCAGAAAACGATGCACACCTACTAACTATTTATAAGTAAAAGCCGTATACCTTTTATTTACTTAAATCAGATGGACATTGTTCATCGGTACATCAAAATGCCGTAGTCTTCTATATTCAGCTACACTCCAAAAGATGACCGACATTTCCTCCAACAGTCATACACTTAAAGTCCATCGATCAGTGTCGGCGTCCAAAAGCTCCTTCCCTTGCTATCCTCCTCCTCACGGTTATATCCAACCGTTCAAACCATCTACTAATCTGAAATGTTGGTCCCCAAAAGGGGTGAGTACAACCACTCAGCAGATAGGAAAATCAAATAACAACTCAATGCATCAGGCAAATCATACATGCATTGCAGGCGTTACTGACCTTGAAACCATGCACATACTATCATGCATCATCATATCAATTTATAACACATACATGTGTATCATCATCGTATCATACATGTCATCATCATCATCATGACATCATCACATTACACATGTCATATCATCATGCATATCATATCATCATCATCATCATGCATATCATCATGCATATCATATCATCATGGGTGATCATCATTATTTCACATCACATATCATTATCATCACCATGCATATCATCATGCATGCCATATCATCATCATCATCATCATCATGTATATCATCATGCATATCGTCATCATCATCATCATCATGCATATCATATCATCATGGGTGATCATCGTTATTTCACACACATATCATTATCATCATCATGCATATCATCATGCATATCATATCATCATGGGTGATCATCGTTATTTCACATCACATATCATTATCATCATCATGCATATCATCGTCATCATCACGATCATGCATATCATCATGCATATCATATCATGGTTTAATTTCCACTTTTACTTTTCAATTGATCACCACATCACCCATTTCTCAAATCATCAATTTCATCATCCCCTTGGGCAAAGACCTCCGAGGCTTCCGGCATTCAGCCTCCCAGGCCACCGGGCATCCGGCCCCCCACATTCCGGGCATCTCGCATCCCAACTAGCATCACGAGGCATTCCCTTCGGGCAGAAACCTCCGACAGGGCTTCCGGCCTTTACCCTTCTAGCTAGGCATCCCGCACCCACATCTTGGCATAGCGAGGTATTCCTTTCGGGCAAAGACCTCCGACAAGGCTTCCGGAATTATGTACCGACATACTACCAGGCCTCCCCTGGAATTACGTACCGTATATCACCGGGCATCCCGACACTCCCGGGGAAATCTCCGGAATTACGCCACTAGGCCACCAGACATCATCATCCACTACAACCTCTTACTCACATATCATTTTCCACATTCACCATCCTTTTAATCTCATTATTACATGGCATATGATTCACACATACATCACAATTCATGATCATACATACACCAATGTCATATAACAATGCATAATAAATTCAATGGAATTCATGGCCAATAAAATAATCCCTTTTTATTATTTTATTATTTTATTATTTTATTTATTTATTTTCATAAATAAATATTAAATTTAATATCTATGATTTTCCCAAAATCATAATGTTCAAACAATCATTAAACAAACCAATAGGATAACAAATTTTATGCAAAATTCATGGCCAATTCGAATTTCACATAATTTCACAATTTCCACAAAATAGCACATGATATTCGGATAATGACCAGAATGCACAGTTTCCAAATAAATTCGATTAAAATACTCATATGGCCTCCAAAAATTACGAAATTTTACAGGGTGATAGCCAAGACATTTTCGTGCATTTTTTATGCAGAACTCTAAGCCAAATTCTTTTTAGATTAATTTATACAACCCCACAAAACTTCTGGAACCACTACCGCGTCGTCCAGAACACATATCTCAGAAATTTTTAGATTTCACCCATCTATTCTCTTTCGTTTCCTCTGAAATTTGAGTATGTTATGTACCAAGATGCCCTTTATAATTTTCATGAAGAGATCTAGGTCAAATAATCAAATTATGGTCACCATTTAAGTCCATGAAGTCTCGGGTGTCTCGAAATACCTCACCAGAACCATCATTTTCAAGATATAGCCGATTCACCAAGCTATACTTGTTCTTTTTGCTTCAAATTTGAGTATGTTGTAGCTTAAGGTGTTACCTACAACTTTCATGAAGACATCAAAGTCAAATATTCAACAGAAGTTAACATGCAAACAAGAATCTAGCAAGAGGTCAGCGAAAACTTCACAGATCTAGTGTCTCCATATAATGGAACTTTAACACCTCATATCTCCATTATTTTCCACGAAATTTCAGCATGTTATAGTACAAGACGTTAGCTACAACTTCGATGAAGACATCGAAGCCAAAATCGGACTCCAAACACACATGCAAGCTCAAACAAGCTACTGACTCCAACAAACCGAACAAGAACAGTCACACGGTTTGAAAATAACCAACTCTTACCTCGGTTTTTCGCACAAATCACACCTAAAATCGAACATGCAACCAACAAAACAAACATGCAAGAGAAGTTAAGGACTCCACTTGCCTCTAGACTTCACGAACAGCACGAGCGGACGGCACACGGCGGCTCCTCCTCCTCCTTTCTCTCTCGGTCACTCCCTCTCTCTCGCATCTCGCTCTCTCTCTCTCGCACTCTCTCCCTCTCTCTCACTCTCGGTTCTGCTCGGTCACTCCCTTTTTCTCCCTTACACGAGCAGATTAGCTGCTGGTTTTGCTAAAAACCAGCCAACAAAGAGGGGGATTTTCGGTGGATGCATGCATGGAGGACAGGTGGAAGAAACGTGGCAATTTTCTTTGGCCACTTGGAGACACGAACGGAATAGCTGGTGAACGTGGCAGGTGGAGGAAACGTGGCCCCTTGCATGCAGATTTCACCCCTTGCCTTGCCAGCGTAATTTCTTCATGGACTTCTCCTTCGCTGACAACCAAATGAGGAAGCGACGTGGCTTTTGCTGAGTGCCCTTCGGTCAACAATCCCCTTCCTTAGTTGACCGGTTGCACGATTCTTCATGTGCGAAAATAAAGGGCTGCATAGGTCGAACTTTTCTTTTTCTTCTTATTGACTGACTTTGACAGAAAAGAAAAGAACATGGCCGTATGGCCGTGCATGGTAGGTCAATGGACTCGGAGAAATTCTTACGTGAATGTATGGTCGGGCATGTGAAGAAACGTGCATGGTCCTTACGCACGGATTAATTCCTCCAAAATTCGACTCTTAACTTCAGCATGTGCAAGTGCTGAAAAATAATTACTTACGTGGCTGTACGGGGTCGCAACAATGTACATGGGAGATTTAGTTCGTAGATTACACGTCTAAACAGCCAAATTTAGTATAGGAATATCTCGTCAGCACATTACTCGGAATAAACCTCGACCTTGCTAGTAATGGTACGTAGAGACGAAGCTATAACTCACTCACGGTCGAACCATTTCTAACCGTGACTCATCGGTCCGATGGTGGTAACAAAACAATGTCCGTACATGGTACCGATGATATAGTCCAACGATACCTCCGTCGATCAGTCATGGCCGTCACATATCCGAGGGTTGTCAAAATTTCTGGATGCCACAAGGCCTCCCCTGGATTACGTACCGTATACCACCGGGCATCGTGACACTCCCGGGGAATCTCCGGGGCTCGCCATGAAAATGGTTTCCCCTACCCTCCAGAATTACGTACCGACATACCACCAGGCCTCCCCTGGAATCACGTACCGTATACCACCGGGCATCCCAACACTCCCGGGGAATAATCATCCGCCACAAACGGTTTCCTCATTCATCATTATCCATGGCCACCAATTGAGTTCTCAACTCATCATGGCACACAATATAATTACCAACAAGATCATATGCAGCATTCAATTCATACATGCATCCCAATTCATAGCCATGCATGCACCAAGACCTCATCATCCAATCCATACAAAATTCCAGCAAATACCTCTTTCAGAAAATATTTAAATTAAATATTCATATGTGTAACACCCCGAACCCTTCGCAGGTCGTTAACAGTGCCGATGTTACATCTTTATCCATCTCTATCTATTGGCTAAATAAAGCCTTGCCAGATTACAGGCATTTTTTTTTTTTTTTTTAAAACGGTCCCATGCGCGACTCATAGCGGAAGCAAATAAATATCACCATCTATCTCCCTACCAATCCCATGATACAAATACACACCAACTACACATCAGGATTTTATAAATAACGTTGACGCTTTGCTTACATACATACATATAGCGAGATGGGGTTTTTCCTCGGGTCGGTACAAAAGAAACAGAAAAGGTAAGGACTCTGCCATGTCCTTCCTAAAATCTCAAAAAGGAACTCCGACCTCTAACATCATATAAGCACAAAAACCCTCCCATCACGAGCGTCAACTATCTACACCAAAAAGCGGTCTAGCTCCTACTCCTCGCGCGCGATCTCACACCCATCCCGGTGCGTCAGGTGGTGGCGGTGGCAGCATCCCTCGCATAGCACCATCTCGACGGACGTGCACGGACAAAAACTCTTGTATGACAGGGCCCCCAGCCAGGCCGATATCATACATGACTAAGCATCGTACTCGGATAAAAGTCAATCCGGGTACCGAGGGACAGTCTATCTCAGTCATCTCCACCTCGACGTCAGACGGAATACCGTAAAACACGCCACGCGAAACAGCAGGCAGCGGCATAGTGCTAATATGAAATGTTATCCCCAAAAGGGGTGAGTACAACCACTCAGCAGATAGGGAAATCCAATAACAACTCAGTGCACCATGCATACCATCATACAATTCAGGCATCACTTACCTTTTTGATGACAAGCGTATTCATGCATCATCATAGCATACATATCATCATTAACCATGCATCACCATGCATATCACATCATATCATCATTGGCCATGCATCACCATGCATATCACATCATATCATCATTGGCCATGCATCACCATGCATATCACATCATATCATCATTGACCATGCATCACCATGCATATCACATCATCATTAACCATGCATCACCATGCACATCACATCATATCATCATTGGCCATGCATCACCATGCATATCACATCATCATTAACCATGCATCACCATGCATATCACATCATATCATCATTGCCATGCATCACCATGCATATCACATCATCATTAGCCATGCATCACAATGCATATCACATCATAGATCAATTTCCATTTTTAATTATCAATTGATCCCCACATTATCTTTTCTCAAATCATCACCATCCCTTCGGGCAGAAACCTCCGACAGGGACTTCCGGTCTTTACCCTTCTAACCGGGGATCTCGCACCCTAATCCTGGCATTGCGAGTCACTCCCTTCGGGCAGAAACCTCCGACAGGGCTTCCGGAATTATGTACCGACATACCACCAGGCCTCCCCTGGAATTACGTACCGTATACCACCGGGCATCCCGAAACTCCCGGGGAATCTCTGGAATTATGCCACTCGGCCACCAGACATCAACCTCCGCCACATCCTCTTACTCACATACCACTTCCACATTTTATCATTCTTTCCATTTCATTATTTCATGGCATATGGTTAACACACGGGCATCACAATTCATAATCATTCATGCATCAATACCATATAGCAATGCATCATAGTTCACGATCATACATGCATCAAGGTCATATAACAATGCATCATAATTCACGATCATGCATGCATCAACGTCGTATAACAATGCATCATAATTCAATAGAACTCATGGCCGAAAAATCCACTTTTATATATATATATATATATATATATATATATATATTATTTATTTTATTATTATTTTATTACTATTTTATTATTATTTTATCATTTTAATATTATATTTATTTATTTCCATAAATAAATATTATCTTTAACATTTATGATTTTCCAAAAATCATGAAAATCACACAATCATTAAACAACTAATTAGAATCACAATTTCACACAATTTCATGGCCAATTTCGTATTTCACATAGTTTCCCAAATTTCCACCAAATACACTTAATATTCGGATAATGGCCAGATTGCACAGTTTTCGGATTTATTCAATTAAAATACCCATATGACCTCAGAAAATTCCCAAATTTTACAGGGTGATAGCCAACACATTTTCGTACACTTTTCATGAAGAACACTAAGCCAAATTCTTTATGGATTAATTTATACAACTCCATGAAGCTTCTGGAACCTCTACCGTTTCGTCCAGAATACATATCACCGAAAAACTTAGATTTGACCCATTAAATCTCTTTCGTTTCTTCTGAAATTCGAGTATGTTATACATCAATGTGTCCTTTAAAATTTTCATGAAGGAATCTAGGTAAAATACCCAGATTTTGGTCACCATTTTAACCCATGAAGCCTCGGGTGTCTCGGTTCACTCCAACAGAACCATCCATCTCAAAGATCTAGCCGATTCACCAAGTTATACTTGTTCTTTTTGCCCCATTTTCGAGTATGTTGTAGCTTAGGGTGTTTCCTACAACTTTCAAGAAGACAACAAGGTGAGGTCTCCAACAGAAATCAACATGCAACCAAGAAATCATCAAGAGGTCAGTGAAGATTTCGCAGATCTAGAACCTCCGTGAAATAGAACTTTTGACCCCTCATATCACCTTCGTTTTCCATGAAATTCGAGTATGTCATACCTCAAGATGTTAGCTTCAACTTTCATGAAGACACCGAAGCCAAAATCACAATCCAAACCCACATGCAAGCTCGAACAAGAAACTGTCTACCACAAACCGAACGGAAACAGCCACAACACATGAACATATGCAACCCTTGCTTGGTATTTCGCCTAAATCACCCCTAAAACTTAACATGCAAACACCAAAAACAACATGCAAGAGAAGTCATGGAACCCCACTTGCCTTAAAGAAGAACACACAGCAACACACGGCGGCGTACGGCGGCGTAGGACGGCGAACGGACAGCACCCTCCTCCGGCTCCGCCTCCTTCCCTCTCGGCTTCTCTCCCTCTCACTCGCAATTTCTCCCTCTCTCTCTCTCACCTTGGACGAAAATGGAGCCAAGGTCCGGCCACTCTCTCTCCTCATCCTTTTATACCCCCCTTAGGCCATCATTTGCAATGATTATTCACCTATCCAATGGCCAATGCATGTTCTTGCCAT
The DNA here is from genome assembly GCA_016097545.1 of Eucalyptus victrix. Taxonomy (NCBI): domain Eukaryota; kingdom Viridiplantae; phylum Streptophyta; class Magnoliopsida; order Myrtales; family Myrtaceae; genus Eucalyptus; species Eucalyptus victrix. Next base: position 24,530,711 of record CM027839.1, on the reverse strand, counting down.
TTGCCACTTGTAATTTCTAATTTTGAATTCAACTTGGGCTTAATGGGCTTGGGCTTAGGCCCAACCGGCCATTCCCCTTGGGCTGGTCGAAAATCCTTCTCTTGGGCCCAATGGGCCGACTAGCTTGGCCCACCAAGCTTGAGGCTAATGGGTTCAAGGCCCATTTCGAAAATAACCTATTTTCTCTTCTTTTTTTTTGAATTCCTTTTAATTAATATTTCTAAATTCAAATTTCATCTTGGCCAAAACCTTGGGATATTTTTAATTATTGAAATTTAAATCATATGGCCAAGCATTTAAATTTAAATTTCCACAACATAAGCAAAATTCATCAAATTAAAAGACAAATTGGCTAAAGCATAAGCCATAAAATTCTATCACCTAATTAAAGACATTTAACACACCTTAAGGCTCGGCTTTGAATTTCCGGGATGCCACAATATGATTCTCAAAAATCATGAAATTAAGGCTAGTGGTAGACAAGTCAATAAGATAGCAATTTCATGAAAGATACATGCCCAATCGAATTCCACACAAGAAGGTACAATTCACACAAAACAGCACGTAAATTCGGATAGAAGCAGAATGCACAGTTTCCGAAATAATTCAAATAAAATATCCATATGACCTCCGAAAATTATTGAATTTTACCAAGTTATAGCCAAGACATTTTTGTACATCTTTCATGAAGACTTCCAAGTCAGATTCTTTCTATATTAGTTTCTACAGTCTCACGAAGCTTCTGGATCCAATAGCAAATCGTCCAGTACATGCTTCTCCGAAATACTGAGTTTTCACCTACCTATTCTTCTTCGTTTCCTCTGAAATTTGGATATGTTCTATATCAAGATGTCCTATACAAGTTTCATGAAGAGATCTAAGTCAAATAACCAGATTATAGTCATCATTTAGGTCCACGAATTCTCGGGTGTCCTGTAATACATCTCCAGAATCACTGTCTTCAAGATCTAGTCGATTTACTAGGCTATACTTGTTCATTTCACTTAAAATTTGAGTATGTTGTAGTTTAATATGTCCCCTATGACTTTCATCAAGAAATTGAAGAGATATTCTTAGCACAACTCAAGATGCAACCGCAAATCCATCAAGAGGTCAGTGAAATCGTTCCAGATCTGAGGTCTCCATAGGATGAGAGTTTAACCCCATAAATCTCCATCATTTTCCACCAAATTTTATCATGTTGTAGTTTAAGATGTTAGATACAACTTTCATGAAGAGATCGGAGCCAAAATCAAACTCTAAACACACATGCAAGCTCAAACAACATTCTGACTCACATGATCCGAGCAAGAATAGTCACACCATTCACACACAACTCATCCATGCTTCGGTTTTTCTCATCTAACACCCAAGAATTTAACATGCAAACAACATACAAGCATGCAAGAGAAGCTAAAGGACTCCCACTTGTCTCTAGACTGGTCGGTCGACGGTGTAGGGCGGTGAACACGGTAGCACACGGCGGACGGATGGCGGTTCCTCCTCCTTTCTCTCTCGACCGCTCCCCTCTCTCTCGAAATCTCTCTCTCTCTCTCTCTCTCTCTCACCTTCTCTCTCGGCCAAATGAGAAAATCTGGCCACCCTCTCTCTCTCTTCCCTCTTATGCCCTCAAATCCTCATGATTACTTGCCTACAAACCAGCCAATGCATGGCCTTCTTCCCTAAGCCAATGCAAAAGAGTCTAGTGCCACTTGTCCTATGGATTTTTGAATTTGGGCTTGGGCTTTTTGGGCTTCTATTGGGCCGGTCAACCACTCCTTTTGGGCCTCTATTGGGTCGGCTAACTTGGCCCATTAAAAGCTTAGGCCAATGGGCCTAAGGCCCATCCTAAAAATTGACCTTTTCCTCTTTTTTTTTTTGAAATTCTTTTATAAATATTTTCAAATTTCAGTTTTCATCTTGGCCAAAGTCTTGGGACATCTTGTTTTTTGAAATTTAATTTATAAAGCACATGGCCAAGCATAGGTTATTAATCTATCAAATTTAGATTTTCACAATCACATGCACAAATCATCTAATTAAAAGACTAATGGCTAAAGCATAAGCCATGGGAAATTTTATCACCTAATTAGAGACTTTAACACACCTTATGGCTTGGCTTTGAATTTTTGGGATGCCACAGTCGGTGCGGAAGAGTGGACGTAGGCTTGGATTAAGTCGAACCACTATAATATCTGTGTTCATATTCTCTTCTCTACACTTTTTACTTTGATCATAACTCGTTTTATTTACAAGAGATGAATTTCCCCTTCATAATCTATTGTTGATTAGTGCTGCACACTTATCTCATAAAATTGTTTTTTACACCTATTCACCCCCCTCTAGGTGCTCATATTAGCTTTCACAATAATTACCTAAAATTTGTTATTACCTAAATTTTACTAGGAAATAATTTATATTACATTCTAATTAAATTTGATAATTTCTTAATTACGACGTGATTCCTAGGTATGCAATTTTTAAATAGAAAATTAGATGAATGCAATCTATCCTAACATACAATGCAATTTTTTTTTTTTTTTTTACAATATAAGAAAGTTTCTTAAATTGATAGCACACAACATTCTAGCCCAAATAATCAAATATTTACCACATTCAAAATAGGAAAAAAAATATAATTGGGGATCCGATCTTCGGCCTTAACGATCAAAACCTCAACTATTATGCACAACAATCAAGTTAGGAATTTAAACCAAATCCGGTGAGGATCGAGATAATCTAATTTAGGAATTTAAATATTCAAGTTGTGTTTTGGGGGTAAGGTTACTACAAGTGACATATATATTTTTTTTTACCACTTATTTCAAAAATTCTCAAAAGCATTCACTAGAGCACTATAACTTTCAATTGATAACTAAAGTGCTGAATTCTTTAAAACATTCATCCAAGTGTTGGAAATCCAACATGGCATTACACTTGTGGTGAAAAAGTTATGGCACTTAAGTGATCCATTGAAAATTTATGTAACACTCAAGTGGCCAAGAAAAGAAGATTTAGCATTTAAGTGAGCTTCATACATAATTATGGTACTCAAGTGATTGAAAAAAATGTTATGGCACTCAAGTGAGTGTCGTATGAAAGTTATGACACTTGTAATATTTTTTTCCAACTTGATTTGAAACCTTGACTCTAATGAGATTGACGAAGAGGGGAATTCAAGCTGAACAGCATGAAGAGTTTGGTAGTGAGGATGCTTGGCCGTGGAGGTGGTGACCGGAAGAACCCCAGAGTTGTTATGAATCACGACTAAGGATTGGACTTGGTAAGAGTTGGTAGCCCTTGGTTGAATCTCTAGGTCTCCTAATCTTTCATGCTTAGATTCCTTTGGTGGGAACGAAGAATTAGGTGTAGAGATCTCCTCAAAATTTCTTTACATTCCAACCTAAAACAAACACATACAGTTTCTGTGAGACTGCACATTAGCAAGACTGCACATTAGACGCTCTATGTCATGCCCCACACGCTCTATGTCACACCCTAATGGAAGAACCCCAGAGTTGTTATGAATCACGACTAAGGATTGGACTTGGTAAGAGTTGGTAGCCCTTGGTTGAATCTCTAGGTCTCCTAATCTTTCATGCTTAGATTCCTTTGGTGGGAACGAAGAATTAGGTGTACAGATCTCCTCAAAATTTCTTTACATTCCAATCTAAAACAAACACATACAGTTTCTGTGAGACTGCACATTAGCAAGACTGCACATTAGACGCTCTATGTCATGCCCCACACCCTAATGGCAAGTCTCGGGTGCGCAATAACCCTCCATTTGTGACGTCCCAGGATGTTTCGCCAGCTCAAAGTGTAAATAAACATCTCCCAACAATTGCTAGGAAATCTACAACCAAGTCGACACCATATATATACCTATATGGATCATCAGTCATTGGAAATTAGGTAATTTACAAGCCCTATCACTTAGTTAACTTACAAGCCCTATTACATGGGGCTATTCAATTATCAGAACAAGAAAAAGGTTTGAGGGTTTAGCCTAGCACCTCTATGCTACAAGGGCGACTTCAGAAAGTGATTCTTGCTTCCCTCTATTGAGAAGGGGGTCACCTCCACATCCTGGTTGATGAGTATCCTGAACCGTACGTGACAAGAATTCATGACCAAGGACCTGAAAAATTTAAACAACAATGAGTGAGATGAACTTAGTAAATAAACTCCCTAAACTTTGTGTAGTAGAGTATTTCACCTTGGAGACACTCTATACATATAGTTTAATTGTCAATGGTAGATTAATAACAAAGCCTAAGCATTGCCTTAACTATGACATGCAAGGATCTAACCTAATCCTAAATTCCACGAGTCCTAATCATAGGTATGCACATCCACATGTCTCTCAATTCATAAACATGGTCGATCAAGCCTGCATATGCCACATAAGTCATTAAAATGATATGTAATTCACGCATGTGTCTCCTACAACTCAGATAAATCCACGCCATATATGTGCAAGTCACAACATCACTCTCAAAGTATGCATTTAGCACTAATACACTTTGCACACGTTTAGCATTTCGAGAATCACATAGCCTCCCATATCACCATGCTATTCTCGAGACCATAATTCCAGATTATTACGACCACTCTCGATCACGACTTGTGTTGATAGTCTTCCAGCATAACCGGGCATCATTCCACCCCATTAGGCACGATAACATCTTGACCTCACTCAAAGACAACATTCCAATTAAAGAGCTTCATTCAAAAATCCATGCGCAAACGGCATCCTGTTTGTCACCCCGATCCTTAAGCGTGTGTCCATCCCTCCATGGTCGATACAAATGCGACATTCTCAGTTGTCGTCACCAACCTAATTCATTTTAGTACGCATGTGGAGGCGAAATAATAAACCCCTGACATCAAACAACATGGGATAGGAAAGCAGGGCACATTTCACAAAAGCCAACTTTTATAAACAACGAGTTTAGATACAAAACGAGTTTGGTCAAAAGTCTACAAAAAGGTCAGCTCTAAAAAAGAAGCTGTCCCATGACATACTAGCTAGACACGTACGCCGATGCTTCAGACTCCACCTCCAAGGACTCCGGGGCTTTGGGTCCTCCATAACCACCGACTAAGGACCTGAAAATTTAAGCCAACGACGGGGTGAGACAATGTCTAGCCACACAACCACACAATTAGAACAGAGAACTTTCCTCGCCTTAGTTCTTTCCTGCATGTGAGACAGTTCATATCACAAATGCATATAATTAATACACATAACAATTGAAACGCCTCAAAAACTCAATCAATCACAAGGGTCTCGATTATAAGGCCAAACCATCATGATACGTCACATACCATACCACACAGTTTTGTCTCATAATTATGGATATCTAACTCAATCAACCATGCGTTCCAATTGTTAATTTCACCTCTCAAGGGTACGGCCTACTCCCAAGTTCGACGGTCTACAAGCGTAACTAGGCATCGTCTCACCACCATTGAGCACGGCGACGTCTCTCGAAGATAGCTTTCCCGAAGGAGCATATGTCTAGAATTTACTGCGACCCGAGTCCCACTGAGTGTGTATCCCATATAGGGTAACGTCCGGCTTAAAAGCTCACGAAGGTTTCTCTTAACCAACACACGACCAATCAATCTCGGCCTAGGACACCGTGCATTGCATTCAAATGCCTCAATTAAAATAGTGATTCTGGCATATTTTCTTCATATTAAAAACACCTGGAGAAAATAGTCATGTGTGGGTACACAATTAAATCGAACAAAAAAACTAATATATTTCATTTTTAAAATCCCACTATTTTATATAGTATGTAAAACCATTTTCAGTGTCAAAATCCGACACTCGGGATTTTCTGAATAAATATTGAAATTCACAAATTTTGGAATAAATTACCAAAAATCCAATCAGCACTCAATTTGCACAAATTAACATCCAATTGCATAAATTGAACACACCATTGCAATCAGCATGAAATTTCAGTCACCGGCTATCTTGGTCTAATTTTCGGAAAATAATAAATAATTAAATAATTACAAAAATTAATTAAATAAATACAATTAAATGCTATAAATAGGAACTTACACTAGAAAAGCTTAATTAAATACCGAGACGGGCCCGGAAAATTCCCAAACAAATCTAGATAATTAATGCAACCTGTCTAGTCTCTAATTAATCTAATCTAACCACCTAACATGCAAAATTGGATAATTAAATCACTAATCTAATCTAACTAACCATCTAATCCTGAATTAATTTAAACTAATCACCTCATAAGCATAATTAACCTTCTAAGCAAGGTTTAGTGAGTAAACTCACCGGATTTGCAAGCCGGTGAGTCCACAGCAATGCGCCGATGGCAACGTGGAGACGGGCAATAAATTCCTATGCGGCGAAACCAAGCGGAGACCGAACGGACCTCAAAACAGGCCTAGAAGCTTTCAAGCCCTCACTGGATTTCAGTTCTGTCCAAGAACAGAAATGGCTGGGACGAGCAACGGAACGGGCTGGAAACAACAAGGCTAGATGGCGATGGCTGCAGCGGGGAAAAGCCAGCGAAGGAGCAACTTCGGCGGGCTGGGCTAGAATGAAATGTGCGAGCCGCGGGTGTGAGAAGAGGCCATGAAACTGCTTCGGTGGAGATGGAACGGGCTTATGAGTCAACACCAGGCTTTGTTGGACGCTGTAGTTGACTAGGCGTGGGGATGGCAGCGAGAGAGAGAAGCAGCTTCGAGATGGGCTGCTTCAGTGAACGCGGGCTGAGGAGGTGGACAAGGGAAGCGAACGCGTGGCAGGGGCAAAGGGGAAATGGACAGAGAAGTTGAGTCGGTGGAGGTGATGTTGCGAGGAGAAATCCTGGTGTGAGGGAGAGAGAGAAACGATGTCAAGGTGGGCAGCTCTATGGCGTTGATTCGATGGGGGAAGCAGTAAGCGTCGCTGCTGAGTGGGGAAGAGGCGAACGGTGAGAGATGAAGGGGATGCTGGCGTCCGAAAGAAGAGGAAAATGAAATTGAAAACAGAAGTAGGAGGGGTCGAGGGAGAAGATGCACGAGGAAGGAGGGAGCAGCTCGGCGTGGTCGAGAAGATTAGTAAAAAGGGGGGGGGACGAAGTCAAGATAAATATCTATACAATTTAAGCTTTGTCCCCCTAATGTCCTCATGCATATCCCTTGGTCCCCCAATTCTTTCTTGCTCATAATTTCCATCAATTAACTTAATTTTGATGCCAATGTTGCAGCCCCCATCCAAGCATACGAATTTCACAAATTTTGGGCTTCCATTTCTTCATCAAATTTCTCAATTCTTGGTCCAATCTTGCTATGAAGGAAGCCCATACAATTTCTGCAAGTCCCCTCCACCAAATAGCTTGGAGGCCAAAAATCCATTCAATTTGGCCCATCTGAATTTCCGTTCTTTCCCGAATCGTTCGAATTGATTTTCCGTAAAAATCCCGAACTTGCCGAAAATTATTTGGAGGATGAGTCGATGTTCTTAAAATGAATTATGACATGACAGAACTTTTAATTTTTGAAATCGGGTTCAATTTTGTGGTTAATTTCAATATGACACGATTTTAGCGTGACCTAACCTATCAGGTAGCTTTTAGGAATTTTTAGTGCAATTGACCTATGCTCGATTATTTTCGAACCACATTGTGCATTTTCAACACATTGGCGACTCTTGGTTGTCGTGAAAATCTCGAGATTTCAAATATAAACACAGAGTACGAAGATGATAGAAAAATCGGTCTAGTGTCAATTGATAGAAATTTTGCAATTAGGTGGAATCATCTACACACTAATCACATGCCTCTATCGACTCGACCTATCTCCGGTTTCTGATCGATTTTGACGGTGTCATAATGACCCTTGTAGACTAGCATGATCGATCAGTCGATTCCTAGTCAAATTCTCAAGGTTATTGTGTTAAAAATTAGCTCCACCTAATAGGTTAGTTATCTCATGAGGGGCCCACTCAAAGAATAAGGCCATAGGTGTGACAATAAAAAGCCCATTCCATCTCATTGAAATCAGACTTGAAAATCAGGATGTCACACTATTGATGCGGGCGCATCCAAAATCTATCGAGCATTGTTGTTAGTAATCATAAATCTATCGAGCATTGTTCTTCGTAATCATACGAGTATGGAACCATTACGTGATCACATGAGCACATCATCACTCAAGCCAATTTTTATCTTTCTCATTAGCCAATGTAAGAGTGTTTAGTGCTCACGCATAATATACTAACAACTTTTGCACACAATAATGTCATGAAATAATCCCATGTGATCACCCATTAATTATTTGTCCACCAAAACAATCATGCATTAACCTCATAACACATAATATCACACCATGAGTTCATTTATCAATTTAGCATCTCACTTTTCAAAATGACATTTTATAAGCACTCATCATTTATGAAAATAGGATACCATGAACACGTGTCATTTTTAAAATAAGGATTTCATAAGCACATATCATCTTTGAATATAGAATATATTAACCACTTATCACTTTTAAAATTAGAATATAATAAGTACTTATCATTCTAAAAATTGGGATTTGACAAGTACTTATCACTTTAAAAATTAGAATTTAATAAGTACTTATCACTTCAAAAACTGCAATATAATTTGCACTCATCAAATTTAAAATTTCAAATAAAATAAGCACTTATCACATTTAAAATTAAAATATAATAAGCACTTATCACCTTTTTGATAAGCTATCACATACACTATCCAATATTCACAATAGCCTATTGCTTGTACTTATCACTATTCACAATAGATTATCACGTCGACTTATCACTATTCACGATAACATATCATTTGTACTTATCACTATTTATGATAAGTTATCACTTTGGATTATCACTTGGTTTATCACTTATTGGTGATAACCTATCATCCTAATCCACTTATCACTTAATCTAATTATCATTAACCTTAATCTAACATTAATCCTAAGTGTAACTACCACTCTAAATAAGGGCTAGGAAGTTATTCACTAGAACAGATCTAGGCTTTGACGGCAAACAGAGGTGATGACGAGGGCTCTTGACTCACAGTCTTGGATAGTAGGGACAGTGACATGAGGTGCGGCTCATGACGGGCAGCAATTCGGCATGGCAAGGTGGTGGTGGCTCACAGTCTTGAGGCATCAATGGCAACCTGCGATGGACGGTGGCTCAACGGTGAGGGATTGAGGGAAACAGATGAGTCGAAAAAAAAAAATTGGTATAGGGGGTTGGTTGAGAGAGAGTGTGAGAAATGGGTATGGGGGTTTGGTGGTGAGAGAAAGGAATGAGAGAAAAAGGAAGAACTTGGAGAAGGAGGAATGAAGGAGAGAGAAATGGGTCTCTATGGCAGTCAATGCAAATTTGGGGCTCAAGAACAAATCTTGGCCCTCCATTAAGCCATGTTCCTTATCTAAGATCAAAGACTAGGATTGCTTCTTGCAATCTAAATTATTGGCTAGACTAAAGGGCAAATTGGTCCATTCCTAAAATTGGGGAGCAAGGGTTGATCTCAACCACTAAATTTCTAAGTTTGGGGAGCCAGGCTTAATCTCAACCATGCAATTACCTAAGTTTGTCCTTTAAACTTGGGTGTATGGCCCTCTCTTTTCAATGTGAAGAATAGTTTTGAACAATTTTCGAAATCAATGTCATTACCTTATTAAACAGATTTTGAAAATTATAAAAACTTAATATGTTATAGAGAATATATTAAATAACATTTTTCATGAAGAAGCCAAGCCTAATTCATTTTGTATAAAGAGCAACAAATCACCAAAGATAACTCAAAATTTCATCCGTTGAACAAATTCAATGACTGCTAAGGAAAACCCTTTTCGAAATCCAAATCTTCATAAAATATTTTGAAATTTTAGTATATTGTAGAAATAGATATCCTTTACAACTTTCTGAAGGAAGCATGATCAAATTTCGAAGGGAAAATTTTATAAAAATTCAAGAAAACAAACAGTTCAACATTTTTATTACATTGGATTGTTTTCACTTGGTAAAAGATTAGGCTTTCATACCAACCCCTTCACCTTAGAAAAATCTAAAATTAAAATATGTTATAAATCAGGATGTTTTGAGCAATTTTTATGAAGGAAGGTTTGTGAGATTCGAAAAACATAATACTCCTAAAATTAGAAAATAGCAAAGATCCAATAGTTTCGAAAAACTAAAAATCTAAATCAGAACCTAAGAATCCAAAAGTTGCAAGTCTCTATATAGGGGATGGCTTCTAAATTTATTCTCAATTGATCAAAATCGATTCTTAGTCCATTCTTGTGGAATTAATAGGGGTCCAAATTGAGGATGTCATAACTCCTACTCCCTTAAAAAAATTTGTCCTTGAAATTTGTAGAATTACTTGTCCCTTTAAATCAATAAGGATATTGATACTTCATCACATCCTCACTTTCTCAGGTTACTCCCTCGGTACCATGGTGTTGCCAAATGATGTTGACTAAGGAAATGACCTTGTTGGGCATCACTTGCTCTTTCATGTCAATGTGCAATAAAGAATGGGATGTTTCCTAATTATCCACAAAGGATGCCTATAACTGGATTGAGGTTCATGGCTAAATTCGATTGGAAATTGCTATAACAAGGCATATATGTGTCACGCCGCGAACCTCGAGCACGTGCCCATCCCTCGGTGGTCAATATAATTTGCAACGTCCCAGGATGCGTCACCGACCCATTCATTTTAATGCATATGCAGAAGCAAATTACTAATCCCCTAACAATAACAAATGTGGGATAGAAAAGTAGGACAACAAATTTCAAATCAACACATTATTAAAAACTACAATCTGGTTTACAAATAGAGGCCAACTCTTGGGTCTAAGTATAGGAGATCTATCTTCAAAAAGAACTTCTAAGCCCTCCATGCTCCTGACCCTTCCGCCTCAAGCTCCAGGTTCTTCACCCAATGGACCTGAAAATGTTATTCTACAATGGGATGAGACAATGTCTCAGCAAGTTCACCCCCTAAAACCTGACTAGGAAGAAAATTCGCCCTAAGTGCTGCCTAAGCATAAGTACAAAATAGATGACTTACCTTTGCATCAGTTCCTTCCTACAAGTTAGTACAATTCATATATCACATAAGTGCAATAACAACACCCGAGCATTTGGAACGTCTTAATCAATCTTAGTCCATTAGTCAATCATTCTATTGAATCAATAGAATTAATCCCTCATTCAATCAAACAATTGTTCACAAGGGTCCCATATTCACACATGGACAATTCATATTAGGGGTTCCATCTACACCCGATATTCACTCTCAACATTCCAATTCCACCTCAACATCCCCATTGAAATAATCCGACTTAATATTCAGTACCAGACTCAAGATCAAACTCAAGGCACTAGTGGTAGTTCCCATGCGACTCAAGTCACCATGTAACACTTAGCCCTTGATTACAACAAGCAATACTATAAGGCATTAGAGGCGACTCATAGGAAGTGTCGCTATCATGTAGTACTTAGTCCTTTATTGCACTGGGTAGTAGTATGAGGCACTAGAAGTAACTCGCCCGAAGTCACATCCTCATGTATTACTTAGCACTTCACTATGCATGATAATATTGCAAGGCACTAGAGGTAGTTCCCATGCGACTCAAGTCGCTATGCAACAATTAGCCATTGACTAAAGTAAGCAATGGTATAAGACACTAGATGTGACTCACACGGATTTCATCCTCGTGTAGTATTTAATTCTTTATCTGCCCACAACCTATTGGGTTCCCGCTACACGACACATCTCACCTCAACTTTCAATAGTTAACTTGTCCTGGCTATAAACCATCACACGACTATTCACTCATGGCCAAGGACATTGTGCTTCACACTTAAATTCCTTAATTAAAATAATGTCTGGCCTATTTTCTTCGTGTTAAAAATACCCGATAAAAATAATCGTGTGTGAGTACACGGTAGGCCTTAGCCAAAATACAATATTTTCCCTTTTGAAAATCCCACTAATTTCAATAGTCCACAAGTCCATTTTTGGCATTGTAAACCGACGCTCGGTATTTTCTAATTAATTATTGAAATTAATAATACACAAAATTACAATCAACACTCAATTTACACCAAATAGCTATTAAATAAATAAACCAATCTCACCATTGAAATCAGCACGAAATTCCAGTCATCGGCTATCCCGGTCTAATTTCCGAAAAATAATTAATTAATAATTGCCACAAATTGCAACTTAGGCCGGAAAAGCCTAATCACAAGCTGAGATGGACTCGAAAAAATTTCAAGACTCATTAATTAAATACTACAGCTTATCTGCTCGCTAATTGCACTACTCTAACCACCTAATATGCAATAACGATTAATTAATTTACTAAGATACTTTAACTATCGACCTAATCCGTACTTAATTTAACTAATCAACCCTTAAACATCATTAACTTACTAAGCAAGGATTAGTGAATTAAACTCGCCAGATTTGCGGGCCGGTGAGTACGGCGACGGTGGCCGAAACTTGAGCTTGCGGCAGTGTCAACGGGAGCTCGGGAGGGCTCGAAATAGGCCACAATGCCCACGGTTGAGCTTCACGGTTCTGGACTTGGGCTGTAACGCGGCTGAGTGGAGAGGACCGTGAAGGAAACGGTGAGAGATCGAGGGACTGTGGCTATTGGGCTTGTGGGATGTTGCTGCGGGATTTGCGAGGTCAACTTCGGCTTCGCTGGGGGGAAAGGTTGACTCGGTGGGGGGTTTAAAACACGGACATGCGGCCGTGAGCTGAGCTGAATGATTGGCCGCTATAGAGAAGAATTGAAGGAGCAGCTTCGGCGGGAGGATGGTGCGGTTACTGCAGATGGACGATGATGATGATGCTGGCGTAATGGAAGATGGGCAGCTTCGATGGAGATGGGCGTGCGTGGCCGATCGTTGGGGAAACAGCAAAGCAAAACAAAAGAAAATAGAGCAGGGGTTGACTTCAATGGAGGCTGAATTACAGACGTGGCTTTGGTGGAGGCGCTTGGCTACAAAGAAAATGAAGAAACAGACGAAGGGAGAGAGAGACGATCGGGCAGGTGGTAGCGTGAAGATGGCTTTGGTGGAATGAGCGGCGCTGGACTAAAGAAGAAACGATGGAGTTGCAGAATTCCGAATGGGGCAGCTGGCTTTGGTCCAAGACAAAGGAGACCGACGTACGAAGGAGGAGGGGATCAGCTCAGCGTGTTGAAGAAGCCAAAGGAGAGGGGATTAAAAGTCAATGGTAAATATCTCACCATTAATGCTTGGTTCCCCAATAAATCCACATGTTAATCCCCTTTGTTCCCCTTATCTTTAGCCCACAATCTCAATTGGTCAACTTAGGGCCAATTTCTTCACAATACTTCATCAACTATAGCTAAATTGAGGATAAAAAATACAGCTGCCCCTCAACCAACGAATTCATCAATTTGGACACCAATTTCAATCCAATTTGGTCCCCAAAAATCTCCATGCTAATATACTTGGTCCCCACTTACTTCCTCGCATGTAAATTCCCACAAATAACAGGTCTTGGATAGCAAAATGGCCATTTCCCTCACCCATCCGAATTTACTTTCGGTTTCCGAATCATCCGAAATTCAATTTCTTAACAAATCTCTCCAATTTGAAGGCCAAATTTGCTGCAGAGGAAGCCTACACAATTTCCACACTTGTCCTCACAAACTAGTCTCTTTTTAAAGGCCAAAAATCCACTTGCTTTGGCCTCTCCGAATTTCCTTTTGTTTCCGAATCGTCCAAATTGATTTTCCGTAAAAATCCCAAACTCGACGAAAATTCTTCAGAGGATGAGTCGACGTTGCTAAAATGAATAATGACATGGCAAAACTTTCAATTTTTTAAATTGGGTTCAAATTCGTGGTTAATTTCAACCTAACGCCATTTTAGCTTGACCTAACCTATCGGGTAGTTTTAAGGAATTTTTTATGCAATTGACCAGTGGTCGATTATTTTCAAGCCACACTGTACATCTTCGACACATTAGCAACTCTCGGTTATCGTGAAAATCTCGAAGTTTCAAATACGGGTATAGTGTACCAAAATGACAAAAAAATCGGTCTAGTGCTGATCGACGAGAATTTTGCAATCTGGTAGAATCACCCACACTTTGATTACATATGTCTGTCAAATCCACCTATCTGTGGTCTCTAATCGATTTTTAACTGTGCCGTAATGACTCTTGTCAATTAGCACGGTTGAGTAGTCGATTCCTAGTCGAATTTTCAAATCTATTGCTTTTAAATTCCTTAATGGCTTCACCTGATAGGCTAGTTATCTTGTGAGTGGCCAACTTAGAGAAAAGAACTATAGACACATCGATGAAAAGCCCAACTTATTCAATTGAAAGCAAAACATGAAATTCAGGATGTCATAACTCTTCCCCTTTTATAAAAATTTTGTCCTTGAAATTTAAACATTTACCCATCTTTAAACAAAAATGTGGGGGTATCGTCGTCTCATCAAGTCTTCGCTTTCCAAAGTTGATTCTTCTATCTCGTGGTGTTGCCAGACTACTTTAACCAACGAGATCGTCTTAGTGCGTAGAATCTATTCTTTCCGATCCACAATCTGAACCGGGCTTTCCACGTACAACATCCTGTTATCCACGTCTAATTCTTCAAGATTTAGTGTGTGGGTCGGATCAGGCTCATACATCCTCAACATCAACACGTGAAACACGTCATGCACTTACGCCAATCTCGGCGGTAATGCAAGACGATACGCTAGGATCCTAATTCTTTCGAGAATCTCAAAGGAACCTACGTACCGCGGACTCATTTTCCCCTCCTGTCGAAGTGCAAAGTACCCCTCATTGGTGACACCTTTAGAAAGATGCAACCACCAACTTGGAATTCCAATGGCCTTCGACGCTTATCAACGTAACTTTTCTGGCAATTCTAAGCAATCTTTAATCTGTCTCTAATGACGGCAACTGCATCCACTGACTGTTGAACTAACTTTGGACCTATGATCTTTTGTTTTCCAACCTCATCCCAACAACCTGAAGTTCTGCACGCTCTATCATACCACGCTTCTAAAGGAGCCATCTGAATGCTTTGTTAGTAGCTGTTGTTGTAGATGAACTTGACAAGATGAAGCTGTTCCTCCCAACTTCCTTTGAAGTCCAACATACATGCTCTCAACTTGTCCTCAAGAGTCTAAATCGTCCTTTAAGACTGACTATCCCTTTGAGGATGATTAGTCGTACTGCACTGTAGTTTCGTTCCTAAGGTGATTTACAAACTTTTCCATAAGGCAGCTATAAACCTCGGGTCTCGGACTAATATAATCATCACCGACACTCCATGCAGACAAACAGTTTGACGCATGTATGACTCTATGTGCCTGTCCAAATCAAGGTCCTTTCATACAGTGATGAAGTGAGCCGACTTTATCAGTCTGTCGACCACTACCCAAATGGAATCATTACTCCTTTGACTCCTTAGTAAGCCTGTCACAAAATCCATTGTGATATGTTCCCATTTCCACTCGGAAATCTCGAGAGGTTGCAGAAGTCCACTCGACTCACATTGCTGTGCCTTTATTTGCTAACATGTTAGACACTTGGCAACATGTTTGGCGATGTCCACCTTCATATCGATCCATCAACAATGTTGACACAGATTCTGGTACATCTTCGTACTACTAGGATGAATGTTGTAACTGCTATGATGAGCTTCTAACAAGATCTCTTCTTTAAGCTGTGCATCGGGAGCTAAACATAATTGTCCACGAAGTGTTCCGTCATTAGAAATCTGAAAGTTAGCCTTTCTCTTATCGGTATCCTCTCATAGAATATTATGAAGTTCTAGGTCTGTCAACTGCAAATCTCAATCCTTAGCTGTGTTTCGGTTCAATTTTAAGGGCGGCCATAAGATTTGAAAGGTGGCCCACCTCAAATTTGAAAATCAAATCTTTAGCTCCTTTAAGTAAAATCTACGTCTGAATCACCATCTGTGCAATCGATGACTTTCGACTCAAGGCATTTATAACTTCAATTCCTTCAATTGTTGTATCCACTACAGTTGTCAATTAATTTTGGCAACTTACATCCATAAACCGATTGCCTTAAGTGACGAAATTAAAAATAATCAAAGGTCCTTCTCGATTCCCATCAAACTTAAAGCTTCCACATGCTAACGGGTTAAACTGGAGTACTTCACAATAACAATCCATTAGCACAAGATGCTTCTTGAACTAACCACCTTTTTTTTATATGACATCAAAGTTATACAGAGGAAAAATATTCAAGTACAACTCTAGCTAGTGACTCTCTTTTCTACTACTTTATTACAACAAACTGAAATTCTATGAGCTTAACCAAAATTTCGCTGCGCCACTCTGATAAAATTACCTTAAAAACATTCTTCCTTTGATTGGTGCAAAAAAGGCTCGGTTCATTCCTGTCCCCTTTACCACCCTAGTGGCGTCCTATTTGCGGCGCACTCTCTCTGTTCAATCCCATTGGTGGCGGCGGTAGTAACAGTTGTGGTCCCATTTGCCTGTGCAGGCAATCCTTGAATTGGTGGCCGTGCTGGCCACATTTAAAACAAGCTCTCGTCCTTTTATAACATGGAGCTAAACCATGTCTCCTATAGAAACGACACACATCATTCAAGTCGAGCGTTGATTTTCCAATCCCATCATTTTTGTTGGGTAGAATGGGATACCTTCCTTCAGTTATAAGTTTCTTCCCAAATCTATTCACATCCCTACTTAACCCAAACCTTGACCTAGACTTGGCGGCTTGCTAACTCAAACTTCTCTTTATTAGCTGGGCTTGATTATACACCTCATTATAGTGCTTCAGATCAAGCGACACCAGTGGGTTCTTCAGCTCTAGTCGGAGGCCATTCCTGAACCTCCGAGCTTTGTCTTCAGGGTCTTCTATCAATCTTGGGGCATACTGAGATAGCCCCGCGAACTTGACCTCATACTGGTCCACCATCATCATCCCTTGGCGAAGGCACTGAAATTCATCCATCTTCTATTCTCGGGCGCTACCCGAAAAGTACTTGTCGTTGAAGGCTCTAAGGAAAGCGTTCCATACCGGGACTATGCCTTCCAAGAATACTGTACCTCTGACAGCCCTCTACAAAGTATTCCCGTTACCCTGTAGTTGATATACTGCTAGGACGACTTTTTCTGCCTCAGTGCACCTCAGAAGTGCAAAGGCCTTCTCTAGGTACTGAATCCAAAGTGATGCAATCTTAGGGTCTCCTACTCCGATGAACCTCGGCGGGCTTAGCTTCAAGAGTTGTTCCACCAATTTATGTATCGATCTCTCCCTCTCTACAACTACATTCCTAGGTGGAACTTCGATAGGTGCAGCTACGGCAGTGGTAGCGGCCTCAGTAGTGGCAGTAACGACAGCAGTAGTAGCAGCTTGAGCAGCGATGGCAGTTGTGGTGGCATGATTCTGGGCCTGTTACCCTATCAGATCTCTCATCGCTTCAAGCGTCTACATGATCCTTTCGAACCTGGGATCACTAGGGGCTGCTACCCCAGCACCAACAGGACGTGGTGCTATTCCACTAGCGGTAGCTTGACCTGGTGCTCCACCACGACCTCCTCGTGTACCGACCCTCGTCGGCGTCCTACCCCAAGTAACAAGTCCGAATGGTCCTCTTTCTAGGAGTCCTCTGCTCTTGATCACTCATGTTATAGGTTCTTTATAGACACCTGTTTTACAATTCCAATACCATATTACAATTTGAGTGAACCACACCACATAAGCTATCAAACAACTATCACTCACATGCATTAGCAAATTAAAAGAGGCCCTTCCTACTAACTATCCCATGACTCTTGGCACCTTATCAGTCCAAGCACCATCCTTCTTTGAGACCACTAAATGGGGTTGCCACACCCCAAACCTCGAGCACGTGCACATCCCTTGGTGGTCGATAAATTTGTAACGTCCTAGGATGTGTCACCGACTCATTCATTTTCATGCACATGCGGAAGCGAATTACTAATCCCTTGATAATAACAAACGTGGGATAGAAAAACAGGACAACAAATTTCAAACCGACACCTTATTAAAAACCACAATCTGATTTACAAATAGAGGCCAACTCTAGGGTCTAAGTACAAGAGGTCTATCTTCAAAAAGAACTTCTGAGCCCTCCATACTCCTGACCCTTCCGCCTCAAGCTCCGAGTTCTTCACCCAAGGAACCTGAAAATGTTATCCCACAATGGGGTGAGACAATGTCTCAACAAGTTCACTCCTAAGACCCAACCGGGAAGAAAATATGCCCCAAGTGGTGCCTAAGCATAAGCACAAATCAGATAACTTACATTTGCCTCAGTTCCTTCCTACAAGTCAGTACAATTCATATATCACATAAGTGCAATAACAACACCTGAGCATTTGGAACGTCTTAATCAATCTTAGTCCATTAGTCAATCATTCTATTGAATCAACAGAATTAATCCCTCATTCAATTAAACAATTGTTCACAAGGGTGCCATATTCACACACGGACAATTCATATTGGGGGTTTCATCTACACCCGATATTCACTCTCAACATTCCAATTCCACCTCAACATCCCCATTCAAATAATCCGACTTAATACTCAGTACTAGACTCAAGATCAAACTCAAGGCACTAGTGGTAGTTCCCATGAAACTCAAGTCGCCATATAACACTTAGCCCTTGATTACAACAAACAATACTATAAGGCACTAGAGGCGACTCACATGAAGTCTCGCTATCATGTAGTACTTAGTCACTTATTGCATAGGATAGTAGTATGAGGCACTAGAGGTAACTCGCACGAAGTCACATCCTCATGTATTACTTAGCCCTTCATTATGCATGACAATACTGTAAGGCACTAGAGGTAATTCCCATGCAACTCAAGTTGCCATGCAACACTTAGCCCTTGACTAAAGTAAGCAATAGTATAAGGCACTAGGGGTGATTCACACGGATTTCATCCTCGTGTAGTACTTAGTCATTTATCTGCTCACAACCTATTGGGTTCCCACCACACGATACACTCACC
Organism: Eucalyptus victrix; assembly: GCA_016097545.1. Taxonomy (NCBI): domain Eukaryota; kingdom Viridiplantae; phylum Streptophyta; class Magnoliopsida; order Myrtales; family Myrtaceae; genus Eucalyptus; species Eucalyptus victrix. The sequence continues at coordinate 24,511,656 of CM027839.1, read as the reverse complement.
TCAACTTTCAATAGTCAACTTGTCCTGACTATAAACTAACACACGACTATTCACTCATGGTCAAGGATATCGTGCTTTGCACTTAAATTCCTCAATTAAAATAATTTATTGGCCTATTTTTATCATGTTAAAAATACCCTATAAAAGTAATCGTGTATGGGTACACGGTGAACCTTAGCCGTAATACAATATTTTCCCTTTTGAAAATCTCACTAATTTCAATAGTCCACAAATCCATTTTTGGAATTGTAAACCGACACCTGGTATTTTCTAATTAATTACTAAAATTAATAAATTTTGGGATAAATACCCAAAATTACAATCAACACTCAATTTACACCAAATAGTTGTCAAATAAATAAACCAATCTCACCATTGAAATCAACACGAAATTCCGGTCACCGACTATCCCAATCTAATTTTCGAAAAATAAATAATTAAATAATTACGAAAATTAATTAATAATTGCCGAACATTGCAACTTAGGTCGGAAAAGCCTAATTAAAAGCCGAGACAGGGCCGAAAAAATTCGGAAACTCGTTAATTAAATACTACAGCTTATCTATTCGCTAATTGCACTACTCTAACCATCTAACATGCAATAACGATCAATTAATTCACTAATGTACTCTAACTATCCACCTAATCTGTACTTAATTTAACTAATCAAACTTTAAACGTTATTAATTTACTAAGCATGGATTAGTGAGATAAACTCACTAGATTTGCGGGCCAGTGAGTCCACGGCAATGGCGGCACAACGGTGGCCGAAAGTCGAGCTTGCGGCAGCGTCAACAGGTGCTCGGGAGGGCTCGAAATAGGCCACAAAGCCCATGGTTGAGCTTCATGGTTCTAGACTTGGGCTATAATACGGCTAAGTGGAGTGGGCCATGAAGGAAACGCATGAGAGATCGAGGGATGGTAGCTGTTGGGCTCGTGGGACGTTGTTGCTAGATTTGCGAGGTCAACTTCGGCTTCGCTGGGGGGAAAGGTTCACTTGGTGTTGGCTTTAAATCATGGACATACGGCCATGAACTGAGCTGAACAGTTGGCAATTGCAGAGAAGAATTGAAGGAGCAGCTTCGACGGGAGGATGGTGCGATTGCGGTAGATGGACGATGATGATTGTGACATCCAGATTTTCAGGTTTTGATTTCGATTAGATAAATTGGGCATTTCATCGACGCAACTACAATGTTTTTCTCTAAGTTGGCCACTCACTTATAACTAGACTAACTAGGTAAGCTATTAAAGACTTTAAGGTGGATAGACTTGAGAATTAGACCAGGAATCAGCTTCTCGACCATGCTCATCTATAGAGATCATTACGGCACAGTTAAAAATTGAATTGAGATTAGAGATAAATCGGTTTGACCGAGATGAATGACTAATCGTGGGTGAATCCACTAAATTGGAAAATTCTCGTCGACTGGCACTAATTTGATTTTATTGTTGTTTTGGTACCCTGTATCCGTATTTGAATCATCAAGATTTTCACGACAACCGAGAATCGCCAATGGGTCAAGTGGATTCATCATGGCTGGAAGAAAATCGACTATGGGTCATTTGTCCTAAAAAGTTCTGAAAACTACTTGCTAGCCTAGGCCACACTAAAAACAAGCACGAATGAAATTAACGCCAATCGAGTCCGATTTTCGAAAGGCGAAGATTCTGTCTTGTTATAATAAATTTTAGGAACGTCGACTCGGTCTTAGAAGATTTTTCTGACTACCGAGACTTTGTGGGAAAATATTGAGGTAGGGCCATTTTTAATCAGAATTTGCAGATGAACGTTTTTATTGTGAAATTGGGATACATGTGGGTTACATTAGAGAGGAAGAAATCTAGTTTGACCAAAAACTCGATGGTTGAATTTTCAAAGGCCGGATTAAATTGTTTGAAGAATGATTGGGGTCCAATTTCTGCCATTTTGCTTACAAATTCGTATGCCACAAATACCCCACGCTTTGGCCTACCTAAATGCTTCCAGAAGGGCCATTTTTGTCCATAAAATGAAGGGTGAAGACAGCTGGTGGTGGGCCATGAGAGAAAGACAAACCGGTTCCCCCTTTCCCCTTTTTCTCTCCCGTCGCGGCTTCTCCTTCCTCCATCCATCTTCTCCTTCTTCAAAACCCAACAAGCCGAAGAACTAGCGAAGCCAGAGATGCCATCACCATTGCTACCACCACTAGAGCCAAGGCCATCGTCGCCGCCTGCACGCCCTCCGTCTTCCTCCCCCCTTCTACTAGCATCGACTTCTTCAATTCTCGTTGGTGTTGTTCGACACCTGAACAGATTTAGGATGGATGCCGGAGCCGCTAGCGACCGTACGCAATGCCACCACCCTACGCCATTCGCCGCTGTGCTGCCGTCCTCACGCGCCGCTGCTGGCTGCGCGCCTTGGTTGCCCTCTCGCCCAGCTCGCTATTCCAGAGCTGCTGTTCAACAACATTTGGCTAGCATAGGCCACGGCTCAGTCGCTCCAGCCACCGTACGCTGCCATCTCGACCCGCCAGAGCTCCACCTAGACCTAGCCGCCCTTGCCTCGCCATTTCAGCCCTGGATCCACCCTAACCAGCAGCGAACAGAGAAGTGCAGAAATGGGTATCGCAGTCCAGTTTTGGCCCATTTTGGCTGGCTTCCCGAGCTCGGATGCTCGGCCCGCCTTGACGAAAGTCGATCCTCGAGTAAATCCCATCGTTTTGGTCTGAGCGGCTCATTAATTGAGAGAGTTTTGCTAACTAATGCCTTCTTAATTTTCTAATTATACTTGAAAGGTTGATTAGTGTTAGTTAAGTGTAATTATGTGGTTAGATTAGAAAGGATTAGCGATTATTAGTTAATTGCATTGCTTATTAGTTAAATTATTAGTGTACTTAACTAGAGAATTGCCTATAGTATTTATTGAATGCTTCTTGGGATTTTTCCCAACCCTTATTGGGTTTTAATTAGGCAATTCGAGCCTAAATGAATTTTTTAGTAATTAGATATTAATTTTCGAAATTAATTATTTAATTATTTATTTTCCTAAAATTCAATGGGATGGCCGGTGACCAGGGATTTTATGCTGATGATCGTGGTGCAGTCCATTTATTTAATTGAGCTTTAAGTTGTACTAAATTGGAATTATTGTATTTATTTATTTAATTTTCTAAATTAATTATTTAACTATTTATTTTTCGAAAATTCAACCAAGATGCCCGGTGACCGGAATTTCGTGCTGATTGCAGTGGTGCTTTATGTTTATTTAATTGAGCACTGGTTTGTAGGAATTGAGTGAGTTGATGAGTATGTAGGGATTTATCCCAAGATTGATCAGTCTCGGTGTTCGATTAGATTGACTATGAGAGGTTGTGAGTTGGACTTCCAAACCCACCAAAGTATAGCTGTGCGAGTGGGACCATAAAGCCATTGAATATTGAAAGTGTCGAGTGGGACCATAAAGCCGCTAAATATTGAAAGCTACCGAGTGGGATTGTGTTTTCCACCTATACTTAAGTTGTGACCTAAGGACCTTGATTCGTAATTGGGAATTGAGATGGAATAATTGAAATGACCAGAAGTGGTCGCGTTGACATGTAATCGATTAGGTCGATTGATCATTATTTTGATATGATGTTGTGAATGGAAATGACCGTGAGTGGTCTTGTTGGCGTGTAATCGATTAGGTCAATTTGATCGATGCTTCGATTAGTGATGTGATTGCTTGGGTGCCTATTTGATCTGTGCTAATATGCAGGTGGAATCTGAGGCCAAAGTAAGTCCTCTAACTCATGTTGTGCATAGGTAGCCCTAAGGTGTATTAGTTTACTAATTGAGTCTTAGTGGGTAGAACTTGTTGAGATGTAGTCTCATCCCGGTTGTGCGACAACATTTCAGGACCCTGATGAGGAACCTAAGGAGAAAGAACCCGAAGATCAGTATCTGGAGGAGAACCCTGAGGATGATTTAGAGTAGGATCCTGATGAGAACTGAGACTCCACTCCTATTTGATGACTTTTGTTGTGGAACTTGTAGAGTAGAAACCGACCATTTTAAGATGGCTTGTATATGTATATGTATGACTGAGTGTTATAGATGTACATAATGGTGTTGGTTTTCAGGTTCGAGTTTCTATTCCTACTCGTATATCCCATTGCTTTATTTTCTTGGGATTTTTCTAACTGCTTACACATGGGCTATTAAAAAGGAAAGGGTCGGCGATATGTAGTCCTGGGATATCACATTTTAAAATCGACAAAAGGTAAGGGATGTGCGCATGCCTGAGGATCGGGGCGTGACATCCATTTTTTGTGGTATCAGAACGAAGTTAAGGAATTGGAGTGATAAGGTGCGATGACCTAGGGGATAGTAGTAGGATGATCTTTAAATACATGCAGGTGCATGTCTTTGATAGTTGATTGGTAGAATTGTTTGTTATGTGTTAATCGCTTGCTTTTTATCAATGTGGTTTCGGAAGGCAGAGTGTCGACTCTGGCTAGCTCAAGTGTAAGAGTGCCACTGCAAGTTGGTACTAGAGTAGTAGCATCGAATGATCCTAAGTGCAATAAGATCGTTCTGATGCAAGTGTTCCTTGGGATTTGGATGAGCTAGTAAGATCAAGGTCAAGTTATAGTTGTTGCCACATTTGTTGAGGTCCAACCTAGAAGGATGATCAGGGAACAGATTTCGATATTTGAGTCAAGATTCAACGTAGGCAGACTTAGAATTCGGTTAGGGAAAAGATTGATGTTGAGGGAAGTGTATTATGTTCCACTCAATAGGAAGGGCGGAATAGTCAGGTCAGTATTGAGATAAATGGAACATGTTGTTCCATGGAAGATGGTATGGATCGGTCTCATGTATTTTGAGGACTGGAATTTGTGGTAAATGTCGCCAGCATGGACAGTGATTTATGGAGTATCCGCATAAGTTGATGGAATCTTGACAACAGTTACTGCTGTCATCATCGATAGGATAGGTTAGAAGAAGTGCGCCATAGAACGCACTATGGAATTTTTGGGATAGGTCTCTAGTACAAGAAATAGTGCATGCTGGCACTTGACAGGAGGTAGAAGACTCACTAGGTAAGTGCCAAAAGTATGGAAGGAATGCATGGATTAATCCTGTATCTGAGAATGGCTAAAACTTGCTATGATGGTAGTCAGTATGGCTGTCAGGTGAAAAACTATCAATGTGAGTCTAAGGGAGCATTGATACTGATATCGCAGATAAGACGCCATTAGGATGGCAAAAGGAACAGGAACAGAATTGACTATGCATTATTCAAAGGAAGAATGTTTTGAGGTGATTTCATCACAATGGTGCCAGAGAGTGTTGGGAATACAATTGTGGAATTTCAGTTGTTTGTTAAGGCTGTAGGAAAAGAACCACTGACTAGAGTTGTATTTGATTGGCCGTTGGTGAACAACTTATTCATCAAGTGTGGAAAGAATTGCTTCTGGAGCAATTTGTGGTGATGAATTATTATAATGGAGTAACCCAGTTTATTCTAGGAGCAAGTAGAAGTGCCAAGTTTTATTGAGAGTTGAGAAGGGTCCTCGACTTCTTTAATCTCGTCACTGGAGGCAATCCGATTGTTGGACAGAGGGTTCCTAGGTTACTTGACGATTGTAAAAAATAAGGCAGATTGAAGAATTGAAAATTGAGGACTCCTCAGTAGTCCAAGAATTCCCGAAAGTGTTGCCAGAAGGATGGTTAGACCGTTGCCAGAGAAAGACATAGAATTACGATCGAGCTAGCATCCCGAACAGAACCATTCTCTAAAGCTTCTTACCAGTTGTTGTTGTGTGAATTGATAGCACCAATGGTACAAATGTGAGGATTGATGAGTGAGGAATTCATGCATATTGGTGCATTACCTAGGAGAAACATCAGCCTCATAGTGAGAAAGAAAGAAAGATGGTTCATTGCAATTATGCATCAACTATAGTCGACTCAATCAAGTGACAATCAAGGATAAGTGTTCATTGTGAAAGATCGATGAATTGGGTGACTTGTTATAAAGAGTGTTTATGTCTTCAAGGATTGACTTGAGGACAGGTTATCGTCAGTCGAGAACCAGGAAGGAGGTTATACTGAAGACAACATTTCACACTTGATTTAGCCCTTGTGAGAATAATGTAAAGCCATTTGATTTGACGAACGCTTCAGCCGCTATCATAGATTTCACAAACCGAGTGTTCAAAGAATATCTAGATCAATGGTGATCGTGTGGTGTAGCGACATTATAGGGTATTCATTAAGTGCTGAGGATCATGAGAGCCCCTAAGAATGGTCATGTTATTACAAGTGAAGGCGTCTTCGTGGACCAGCCAAGATCAAAACAGTTGTTAATGGACTGAGACCGACAACAATGTCAGAGATCAGAAGATGTGGGGATTGGACAGATTACTATAGAAGGTTTGTGGAAGAATTTTCAGCATCAGTATCATCGCGGGCTTGACCTCTTAAGAAAGAAGAGAAATTTATCGGCATAGACAAGTGCGAGGATAGTTTCCAGAGCTTAAAGGACAAGGTACATATTGATACAACATGAGAAGATTGCTGCACGCTCATCCCGCTAGTTGAGACCCAATAAAACGGTGTTGTGAATTAGAATCTTCACAGGACTATAATGGTGATATCGGGTATCACCTTGGAGGAACGAAATGAGTCATTAATGTGTTGAGCTGAGAGTCTTCAATTGTGCATAGTCTGGCTAAAGTATAGACTTTACTTGAAAAGGGTTCGAAATTCGGTTTTCAAATTTGAGGTAGGTACCTTTTGAATTTATAGCCACCCTCAAAATTGAACCATATATTCAAGTAAGAGTCTGGCACTTAGTTGACAGACAAAGATGTTCAGACAAACCTATAAGAGGATACAGGTAGGAAAGAGACTAACTTTCAGACTTCTGAGGATGGAACACTCAAGTTCCGAGAGTGATTGAGTGTACTTGATATTATAGCACTCAGGTAAGAAAAATTGCCAGAAATTTACGATGGCAGTTGCAGTATTTGGTTAGACAATTCAAAGTAGATCAAAATCAGCATAAGCTAGATTAGTAGACTGATATGAAGATATATACCGCCAAGCAGGTTGCAAGTGCCAGAGGTGTTAGTAAGTGGAAGTTCAGTAATGCAAACAAGGAGTACTTTTACCATCACTCAAGAGTCCCAAGTGGGAATGAAAATATATCACAATGAAACATTTTGACAAGCTTACTAAGGATTCGGGGGAGTACTGATACCATTTGAGGATAGTGGTCGATCGATAAATCGAGTCAGTCCACTTTGGTACGGTACGAATAGATCTTGTTTTGAATGGGTATACCAAAGTTTGTGTGCATCAGATAATTCACCGGCATTGTCGAGGATGAATTATATTATGAATCTAGATAAGAGATTACAAGTTTGGCAGAGTTGTCAGAGGGTTCTTTCTTAAGTAGCGCATAGAAGAGGGTACAGAATTTCAATGGTGAAAAGAAAGTGAAGTAAAGAAAGATCACAGGCTAGAGTCAACTTAGTAATCAGTGATTGTAATTATCATGAACAAAATCAGACGTGGATGACAGAGTGTCATATGTGTGAAGCTTAGTTCAGTTATTCATTCGGAAAGAGCAAATTTTGTGTACAAAGATGGTCTCCTTGGTCAAAGTGGTCGGACAACGCCATGAGAATGAGTGATCAGCAGGGAAAAGTGAGACTCGATGAGACAACAACACCCCCACCATTTGTATAAGAATTGGTAAAGGTTTAAATTTCAAGGATAAAATTTTTATAAGAGGGGCAGAGTTGTGACATCCAGATTTTCGGGTTCTGATTTTGATTAGATAAATTGGGCATTTCATCGACGCGACTACAGTATTTTTTTCTGAATTGGCCACTCACGAGATAACTAGACTAACTAAGTAAGCTATTAAGGACTTTAAGGCAGATAGACTTGAGATATCGACTAGGAATCGACTTCTCGACCGTGCTCCTCTTTAGAGATCATTATGGCATAGTTAAAAATCGAATTAAGATCAAAGATAGGTCAGTTCGACTGAGATGAATGACTAATCGTGAGTGACCCCACTAAATTAGAAAATTCTCGTCGACTGGCACTAATTTGATCTTACTGTTGTTTTGGTACTCAGTGTCCGTATTTGAACCCTCAAGATTTTCACGACAACCGAGAATCGCCAATGGGTTGAGTGGGTTCATCGTGGCTGGAAGAAAATCGACCATGGGTCATTTGTCCTAAAAAGTTTTGAAAACTATATGCTAGCCTAGGTCACACTAAAAACACACCCGAGTGAAATTAACTGCCAATTTGAATCCGATTTCAAAAATTGAAGATTCTATCTTGTCACAATAAATTTTAGGAACGTTGACTCAGTCTCAGAAGATTTTTCTAACAACCGAGACTTTTTGAGAAAAAAGTTTAGGTAAGGCCGTTTTTAATTAGAATTTGCGAGAGGACCGTTTTTATTGTGAAATTGGGATACAGGTGGGTTACATTGGAGAGGAAGAAATCTAGTTCGACCAAAAACTTGACGGTTGAATTTTCAAAGGCCGAATTAAATTGTTTGAAGAAGGATTGGGGTCCAATTTGTGCCATTTTACTTACAAATTCATATGCTACATATACCCAACACTTTGGCCTACCTACATGCTTCTAAAAGGGGCATTTTTGTCCACAAAATGAAGGGTGGAAGATAGCTGGTGGTGGGCCATGAGAGAGAGAGAAACCAGTTCCCCTTTCCCCCTTTTCTCTCCCGTCGCGGCTTCTCTTTCCTCTATCCATCTTCACCTTCTTCAAAACAAGCAAGCCGAAGAATCGGTGAAGCCGGAGCTGCCATCGCCGTCGTAGCCACCACCGGAGCCAAGGCCGTCATTGCCGCCCACATGCCCTCCGTCTTCCTCCCCCCTTCTGCTGGCGTTGACTTCTTCTTCTTCTCCTTGGTGCTGTCCGACACCTCAGTAGATCTGGGGTGGATGCTGGAGTAGCCAGCGACCACATGCGATGCCATCGCCCTCTGCCGTTTGCCACCGTGCTGCCGTCCTCACGCGCCGCTACTAGCTGCATGCTTTAGCAACCCTCTCACCTAGCTCGCTGTTACATAGCTGCTGTCCAACTCCATTTAGATAGCAAAGGCCGCGGCTTAGCCACTCCGGCCACCATACGCCGCCATCTCGACCCGTCGAAGCTTCGCCTAGCCCTAGCCCCCTTACCTTGCCATCTCAGCCTCGGATTCGCCCCAACTAGCAGCGAATAGAGAAGTGTAGAAATGGGTATCGTAGTCCAGTTTTGGCCCGTTTTGGCCGGCTTCCTAAGCCCGGATACATGGCCTGCCTTGAGGAAAGTTGATCCTCGAGTCAATCCTGTCGTTTTGGTCTGAGCGGCTCGTTAATTGAATGAGTTTTGCTCACTAATGCCTTCTTAGCTTGCTAATTATACTTTAAAGATTGATTAGTGTTAGTTAAGTGTAATTTAGTGATTAGATTAGAATGTATTAGCGATTATTAGTTAATTGCATTGCATATTAGTTAAATGGTTAAGGTACTTAACTAGAGAATTGCCTATAGTATTTATTGAATGCTTCTTGGGATTTTTCCGACCCTTATCAGGTGTTAATTAGGCAATTTGGGCCTAAATGGAATTTTTAGTAATTAAATATTAATTTTCAAAATTATTTAATTATTTTTTTGCCAAAAATTCATTTGGGATGGCCAATGACCGGAATTTTCGTGCTGATGATCATGGCATGGTCCATTTATTTAATTGAGCTTATGTTGTGCTAAATTGGAATTATTGTATTTATTTATTTATTTTTCAAAATTATTTATTTAATTAATTATTTTCCGAAAATTCAACCGGGATGGCTAATGACCAGAATTTCATGTTGATTGCAGTAGTGCTTTCTCTTTATTTAATTGAGCGCTAGTTTGTAGAAATTGAGTGAGTTGATGAGTATGTAGGGATTTATCCCAAGATTGATCAATGTCGGTATTGAATTAGAAATTGACTATGAGAGGTTGTGAGTTGAACTTCCAAAGTCGCAAAAGTATGGCTGTGTGAGTGGGACCGTAAAGCCATTGAATATTGAAAGTGGTCGAGTGGGACCGTAAATGTGGCATCCCAGAAATTCAAGGCCGAGCCTTAAGGTGTGTTAAAAATCTTTGATTAGGTGATAGAATTTCTTTTGGCTTATGCCTTAGTTAATTTATCTTTTAATTTGATGATTTGTGTATTTAAATTCATAGATTAATAATTTATGCTTGGCCATTTACTTTATAAATTAAATTTCAATGAACAAAATGTCCCAAGACTTTGGCCAAGATGAAAATGGAAATTTAAAAATATTTATAGAAGGAATTCAAAAAAAAAAAAGAGAAAAAGGGGATTAATTTTCGAATGGGCCTTAAGCCCATTTGGCCTAAGCTTGATGGGCCAAGCTAGTCGGCCCAAGGGGGATTTGACCGGCCCATTAAGGCCCAAAGGAAGAGGTGGCCAGCCCATCTTGCATGAAGGAGGCCAAGTGTTTCCTCCGAGTTGCCAAGTGGCGTGGAGGCTGTGCAAGGTGTGGCTGCCCCCATTGGCCATCTTGGGCGGCCACATGCAATATAAAAGCCACTAAAAAGAAAGAGAGAGAGAAAGAGAGGGAGAGGGAGTGGCTGTCGTCCAAGAGAGTTGCGAGAGAGAAGAGAATGTGGCCGAGAGAGGAGAAGCCGAGAGGGAGAGGAAGGAATCGCCGTCCGTCCGCTCGTGCTGTTCGTGAGGTTTAGAGGCAAGTTGGGAATCCACTTTCTACTCTTGCACCAATGTTTTCGCATGAACTTTTTGGAGTAAGAAACTTGTTTGAGCTTGCATGTGTGTTTAGAGTCCGATTTTGGCTTTGATTTCTTCATGAAAGTTGTAGATAACATCTTGAACTACAACATAATGAAATTTAGTGGAAAATGATGGAGATTTGAGGGGTCAAACTCTCATCCTACGGAGATGCTAGATCTGGAATATTTTCGTGTGAACTGTTGGAGTCAGAATGTTGTGAGAGCTTGCATGCATGTTTAGAGTTCGATTTTGGCTGTGATGTCTTCATGAAAGTTGAAGCTAACGTCTTGTAATATGACATACTAAAAATTCGTAGAAAACTATGGAGATTTGAGGGGTCAAAAGTTCTATTATACGGAGACTTAGATCTGCGAAATTTTCACTGACCTCTTGTCGATTTCTTGTTTGCATGCTGATTTATGTTGGAGATCTCACTTTGTTGTCTTCTTGAAAGCTGTAGGAAACACATTAAGCTACAAAATACTCAAATTTTAAGAGAAATGAATGAGTGTAGCCTAGTAAATCGGCTAGATCTTGGAGATGGTTGATTCTGGTGAGGTGTACCGAGACACCCGAGACTTCATGGACTAAAATGGTGACCATAATCTGGTTATTTGACCTAGATCCCTTCATGAAACTTGTAAAGGACATCTTGTTACATAACATACTAATATTTCAGAAGAAACGAAAGAGAATTGATGGGTAAAAACTAAGAAATTCGGAGATGAGTGTTCTGGACGTCGCGGTCATGGTTCCAGAAGCTTCGTAGGGTTGTAGAAATAAATCAAGAAATAATTTGGCTTAGAGTTCTTAATGAAAAAGGTACGAAAATGTGTTGGCTATCAGCCTGTAAAATTTCGTAATTTTTGAAGGCCATATGAGTATTTTAATCAAATTTATTTGGAAACTGTGCAAGTCTGGCCATTATCCGAATATAAGGTGCTATTTTGTGAAAATTGTGAAATTATAAGAAATTCAATTTGGCCACAAATTTTGCATGAAATTGTGATTCTATTTGTTTGCTTAATGATTTTTGAGTATCATGATTTTGGGAAAATCATAGATATTAAATTTAATATTTATGGAAATAAATAATAAAATAAAATAAAATAAAATATATTTTTATTTGGCCATGGATTCAACTTCATTTGTGTGGCACTTGTGTGATGAGGTCTTTGTACATGTATTAAGTTGAAATGCATATGTGATAAAGCTTTGGCATGTGTATGACATGTGAATTGAAATGCAAGTGTGATTTGTTTGATGCCATGCCAATTGCCATGTTAAATTGAGATAAAAGGATAAATGTGGATGAGAAAGAGGTTATGGTGGATGATGTTGTCTGGTGGCCGAGTGGCATAATTCCAGAGAATTCCCCGGGAGTGTCGGGATGCCCGGTGGTATACGGTACGTAATTCCAGGGGAGGCCTGGTGGTATGTCGGTACATAATTCCGGAAGCCCTGTCGGAGGTCTTTGCCCGAAGGGAATGCCTCACGATGCCAGGATTTGGGTGCGAGATGCCCGGCTAGAAGGGTAAAGGCCGGAAGTCCGGTTGTATCTTGGATACATGCCCGGAGGTTCCTCGTGATGCTAGTTGGGATGCGAGATGCCCGGAATGTGGGGGGGGGGCCGGATGCCCGGTTGTATCTTGGATACATGCCCGGAGGTTTTCTCGCATGGGATGCGAGTGTAAAATATGAGATAAAATTGATAAATCGAGGAAGGGTGATGTGCTGATCAAATTTAAAGATAAAGATGAAAATTAACTCATGGCATGATATGGTATGATATGCATGATGATATGCATGATGATGATGATGATGATATGTGATGTGATATGATGATCACCCATGGTATGATATATATGATGATATGCATGCTGATGATGATGATGATGATGATGATGATATGTGATGTGATATGATGATCACCCATGGTATGATATGTATGATGATATGCATGATGATGATGATAATATGTGATGTCATGATGTCATGATAAGGATTGCATGTATGATATAATGATGCCATGATGATGATTATGATGATGACATATGATGATATGATATGCATGATGATAAGGCATGATCAGGCATGATAGTATTACGCATGGCAACAAGGTAAGTTACGCCTGCAATGCATGTATGAATTGTATGATGCATTGAGTGGTTATTGGGTTCCTTTACCTGCTGAGTGGTTGTACTCACCCCTTTTGGGGACCAACATTTCAGATTAGTAGATGGTTTGAGCGGTTGGATATGACCGCGAGAAGAAGGATAGCAAAGGAGGGAACCTTTGGACGCCGACACTGGTTGATGGACCTTAAGCATACGATTGTGGAAGGAGATGTCGGTCATCTTTTAAAGTATAGTCAAGTATAGAAAGACTATGGCATTTTGATGTACCGATGAATGATGTCCATCTGCCTTATGTAAATAAACGTGTCCGGCTTTAACTTATATAAGATGTTTAGTAGGTGTGCATCGATTTCTGAATGTAGGGAAGGGAATTGTTAGATATGCTTCCGTTATGTAAATTGCGCAAGGGACCGTTAATAAAAGATGTAAACCCCCATGGTTGTATGGGCCCGCTGCAACTAAAAATGGTATCAGAGTGACTTGTTATTTGGGAAAGAAAAAGGAAAAGCGAGCTGTGGTGACTCTAGCGGATCGGGGGCCGTCGAGGGGTGCCACAGTAAAGCCATTGAATATTGAAAGTGATCGAGTGGGATCGTGAAGCCATTGAATATTGAAAGTGTCGAGTGAGACCGTAAAGTCTCACTCGACACTTTCAATATTTAAGTTGTGACCTAAGGACCATGATTCATAATTGGGAATTGAGATGGAATAATTGAAATGACCGAAAGTGGTCTTGTTGACATGTAATCAATTAGGTCGATTGATCATTGTTTTGATCTGATATTGTGAATCGATTGATTGAATGGAAATGATCGTGAGTAGTCTTGTTGGCGTGTAATCGATTAGGTCGATTTGATTGATACTTCGATCAGTGATGTGATTGCTTGGGTGCCTATTTGATCTGTGCTAATATGCAAGTGGAATCTAAGGCCAAGGTAAGTCCTCTGACTCATGTTGTGCATAGGCAGCCCTAAGGTATCGAGTCTTAGGGGATAGAATTTGCTGAGACGTAGTTTCATCCTGATTGTGGGACAACATTTTAGGACTCTGATAAGGAACCTGAGGAGAAAGAACCCAAAGAGGAGTATTTGGAGGAGAACCCCGAGGATGATCCAGAGTAGGATCCTGATGAGAACTAAGTCTATTTGATGGCTTTTGTTGTGGAACTTGTTGAGTAGAAACCAACCTTTTTAAGATGGCTTGTATATGTATATGTATGACTGAGTGTTATAGATGTGCATAAAGGTGTTGGTTTTCAAGTTTGAGTTTCTAGTCCTACTTGTATATCCCTTTGCTTTATTGTCTAGGGATTATTATAATTGCTTCCCCATAGGCTATTAAAAAGGAAAGGGTTGGCGATAAATCGACCAAAGGTAAGAGATGTGCACGTGCCTGAGGATCGGGGCGTGACAATGATGATGCCGGAGTAATGGAAGATGGGTAGCTTCGATGGAGATAGGTGTGCGTGGCCGATCGATGGGGAAATAGAAAAACAAAAGAAAATAGAGGAGGGGTTGACTTCGGTGCAAGCTGGATTGTGGACGTGGCTTCGGTGGAGGGCGCTTGGCTACAAAGAAAATGAAGAAAGGGACGAAGGGAGAGAGAGACAATTGGGCAGGTGGCAGCATGAAGATGGCTTTGGTGGAATGAGAAGCGCTGGACTAAAAAAGAAACGATGGAGTTGCAGAATTCTGAATGGGGTAGCTAGCTTCGGTACAAGACAAAGGAGACCGATGCACGAAGGAGGTGGGGATCAGCTCAGCGTGTTGAAGAAGCCAAAGGAGAGGGGATTAAAAGTCAATGGTAAATATCTCACCATTAATGCTTGGTTCCCCAATAAATCCACATGTTCATCCTCTATCCCCCTTATCTTCAGCCCACATTCTCAATTGGTCACTCTAGGGTCAATTTGTTCACAATACTTCATCAACTATAGCTAAATTGAGGATAAAAAATACAGCTGCCCCTCAACCTACGAATTCATCAATTTGGACACCAATTTCAATTCAATTTGGTCCCCAAAAATCTCCATGCTAATATACTTGGTCCCCACTTACTTCCTCGCATGTAAATTCCCACAAATAACAAGTCTTGGGTAGCAAAAATGGCCATTTCCCTCACCCATCCGAATTTACTTTCGGTTTCCGATTCATTCGAAATTCAATTTCTTAACAAATCCCTCCAATTTGATGGCCAAATTTGCTGCGGAGGAAGCCTACCCAATTTCCACACTTGCCCTCACAAACTAGCCCCTTTTTAAAGGCCAAAAATCCACTTGCTTTGGCCTCTCTGAATTTCCTTTTGTTTTCAAATCGTCCGAATCGATTTTCCGTAAAAATCCTAAGCTCACTGAAAATTCTTCAGAGGATAAGTCAACGTTCTTAAAATGAATAGTGACGTGGCATGACTTTCAATTTCTGAAATTGGGTTCAAATTCGCGGTTAATTTCAACTTGACATGATTTTAGCGCAACCTAACCTACCAGGTAGTTTTAGGAATTTTTAGTGAAATTGACTCATGGTTGATTATTTTCGAGCCACACCATACATCTTTCACACTTTGGTGACTCTCGATTATCGTGAAAATCATGAGGTTTCAAATACGGGCATAGAGTACCAAAATGATAGAAAAATTGGTCTAATGCTGATCAATGAGAATTTTGAAATCTTGTAAAATCACCCACACTTTGATCACGTATGTCTATCGAATCGACCTATCTCCGGTCTCTAATCAATTTTTAACTGTGTCGTAGTGACCATTGTAGATTAGCATGGTCGAGCCATCAATTCCTAGTCGAATTCTCAAGTCTATTGTATTTAAATTCCTTAATAGCTTCACCTTATAAGCTAGTTATCTCATGAGTGGCCAACTCAGAGAAAAGAACTATAGGCGCGTCGATGAAAAGCCCAACTTATTCAATCGAAAGCAGAACTTGAAATTTCGGATGTCACAATATGAATTGGGAATCTCTTGGGATATCGCTTGCACAACTCATGATTGATTCCAATCAATCCATGTTTGAGCCTAATTGATTCATGGATGATCCTCGATTGTCATGTAATCGAGCAATAATTGATTTACTTGCTTTGGTCCACAGTCACTTAGAATCGCTTTAAGGTCATTCTGGATTAGTATAATGATTGTGTGAAATCACCCGCAATCCAGCTATATATATATATATATATATATACTTAGGCTGAATCAATCTATAATCGCTCATTCATTGTTTCGTGCTAATGTAAGGTCATCTCGTATCAATCCTTATAGTTGAGCTATCGTTCCATGGTCAAG
Organism: Eucalyptus victrix; assembly: GCA_016097545.1. Classification (NCBI taxonomy): domain Eukaryota; kingdom Viridiplantae; phylum Streptophyta; class Magnoliopsida; order Myrtales; family Myrtaceae; genus Eucalyptus; species Eucalyptus victrix. Next base: position 24,495,430 of record CM027839.1, on the reverse strand, counting down.
TACTATAGTTGAGTGCATTTCTCAATCCATAATTACCTTTCCTAATTTGATATTTGACTTATAAATGTTACTTAAATCAATCTATAGTCTATTCCTGTTAAGGGCACATCAAAGCTTTATGCCATTCCTTGAGTCTAGGATAGGGGTCATATTTGAGGATGTCACACCCAAGGTTGCTCCCTCTATCCCGTGATGTTTCCAAATCAGCTTAACTAAGGGAATCACCTAGTTCTATAGCACTTGCTCTTTCCTGTCCACAATTCACACTGGCCTTTCCACATACGACACTCTATTGTCCACATCGATCTCTTCGAAGTTAAGCATGTATGCTGGATTGGGCTCATACTTTCTCAGTATCGAGACATGAAAGGCATTGTGAACGTGAATGAGCCTAGGTGGCAAAGCTAAGTGGTAGGTTAAAATCCCTATTCGCCCTAAAATCTAAAAAGGTCCTATATACCTTGGACTCAGCTTTCCTTCTTATCAAAACACGATGTACCTCGCATAGGGGACACATTAAGGAATTTATGATCATCTACCTAGAATTCTAATGGTCTCCGACACTTGTTGATGTAACTTTTCTAGTGGCTTTGGGCAGTCCTAAATTTCTCTCTAATTATCTTCACCGTATCTATTAATAGTTGGACTAACTCTGGGCTAGTGATCTTTCTTTCTCCAACCTTATTTCAACAAACCTAAATTCTACAAGCTTGACCATACCTTCATTGCACCACTCTAATAAAAATATCCCAAAATCACTCTCCCCTTATTTGGTGCATAGTTTGGTACATTCCTACCCACTTTGCCATCCTAGAAGCCTGTCGAGAGTCGCTCCTTGTTTAGGCCCTCTAGCCTAGGCGACCACTCCTTGCCCTCATTGAACTGGGTCATTATAGGCCCACTAGTTTTCTCCTTATTCGTCCTTGAGCCACACATCCACTTGAAGAGGTCCTATTCCGATACGGATTAACTCGTAGAGATATTATCTGCTTTGGCCCATCCCATATTGAACCCTTTGGTTTTATCCTTTAACGCATAAGCAGGCACTTTCTCGGAAGGTTACCCATTCTAGTAGTGCTCCAGCTTGGGCTTGCTTATCCTTCAGATACATGGGCATCAACTAGCTTTGGATGTTTGGTTTAAAACCATTCTAGAACCTCTTTGCCCTATCCACAGAATCATTTATGTCCTTTCTCTTGTACTTGACTGGCTTTAAGTTGCCCTTCCTCTAGACATCCTTGGGCTATTCATTTGACGTGTTCACCATGGTTGCTATATGCCTTTAGCAATTTAATTGAACTGGCTCTAGAACAACACATCTAATGGGGCTTATAGAGGAAAGTTCGCTTTATAATCCCAACATAAAGGTTAAGAGTCCAAAAGAGCTATTTAAGAAAACAATCAACAATCACAAGCATTGAGTGTTTTTCCTACTAAGTATCCCAAAATTACTAGCGTATTTTATCACTTTAGGTAATAACCATGCTTTGATACCATTCAAATGGGGGATGTGACGCCTTGCACCCTAATGGCGAGTCTCTGGTACGTGACAACCCTCCAAGGTATTTTACTTACGATGTCTCAAGACGCGTCGTCAACCCATTCTTTTTATCTTTTAATTTAACGCATGCACAAGCATAAATAAAAATCTCTCAACAATTACTAGAAAAGGGATAGCAAGGGAAAACCATAACCAAGTTGACACCATATATATACCTATATGTGTGCAAGGCATAACATCACTTTCAAAGTATGCATTTAGCACTCATACACTTTGCACACGTTTAGCATTTCAAGAACAACATGGTATCTCATACTACCATACTATTCTCAAGATCATAATTCCATATTATTACGACCGCTCTTGGCCATGACCGACAATTGCATCAATGTCCTTCCTACATAACTAGGCATCATTCCCCCCATTAGGCACGAATATGTCTTGATCTCACTCGAAGACAGCATTTAAATTAAGGAGCTTCATTCTGAAATTCATCTACAAATGGCATTTCGTTGATATGGGGACATTCGATATCCATCGGCCATCATCCCTTGTGAAAGAGCTAGTATAAACATCTAGAGGGGGTGAATAGGTGTAAAAACAAATATATTAATAGATGCAATAAAAAAGTTTTCTTCAAACTAAGTCTCGATCGACATCGGACTTTTGATATAGATTCAGACTCAAATAAGATGTTTTGAAAAATAGCGAAACTTAGAAAAATATCACAACAAATAAATTAAAAGAGTTAAGGGAAGAGAAAATTGAACGCAATATTTATAGTGGTTCGGCTTAGATCAAGCTTATGTCCACTCTCCTATGTCGACAGCCTCTGGCTGGATTTCACTATGAATCGAAAGAGAATTGCATTGATGAGTCTAATCGCTCTGTTAAGAGTCTCTTTTTCTCTCACTAAGTCACTTCTTTGTGTATTATTGATGAAGAACAAGAGATTTGAGAAACTTCAAACTTTGGAATTTTAATTTTCACCCTCTCTCTCAAATGACCTAAATGACCTCCTTAAATATTTTTCCATGTTTTTATAACCGTTGGCATTATCCAGAGGAATTCATCCAATCAACCCGTTGGATAGAATCAATCAAGAAGATCTTGTAGCCGTTTGAAGATTAAGGTAAAAATCCAATGATCCCGATCGCCCATACAATCAGAATCTAGCTTTCTATAAGTAAATTCTTTCCAAAAAGGAACTTGTCTTCGAAATTGATTTCACCATTGTGGCGCTCCCCGATGGCCCCCGATCCGTTAGGTTCGCCACACCGCTTCCTTATCCTAGATGTCTTTATTCTGATACCAATGGATTTCGGCGAATCTACGAGTTGGGGGTCTATTACGTTTTTCATTGGTCCCTGCGCAATTTTACCGCATAAGCGGATCCAACAACTCCCTTCTTAAACACTGAAATGATGCACACTAGATACACATAGATAATAACTAGGCACTTTTTAATTACATATCTCTGATAGATGTCATTCATCGGTACATCAAAAGCCAAGGTTTTCTATATTGACTATATCCAAAAATATGATCGACGTTTCCATCAGTTGTTCACATGTCATCCATCATCAAGTGCCGGTGTCCCAAAAATTTTGCTGCTATCCTCTCGTCTTCCTTCACTCTATTCCATTTGAGCCTCCATCATTGTCCTCTAGCAGCGGCAACTTTATCACTCTGTAATATGTTAGCCCCCACGAGAGATGAGTACGACTACTTAGCAGTTAAACCTCTACTAAACTATATTACGTAAAACTATCATCATCCGATTCCATGCAATCCAAAATAGGGCACATGGCCAAAGTAATGAGTGTGTATAAGTTTAAATGAATCTCAAATAGCATAGTACAATAAAACAAGTAGATGTTTAAAACTTAGTTTATCACGACTCACTACCACCATCTTCCAGAGGACTAGTGTCTGCGTTCCTCTAGGCATATCGCACCCAACCTTGCATCACGTAGGCCTCCAATTCCATATTTTAGTCACCGGGCATCTGGAGTGTGTTACGTTACACCTCCAAGCATCTCGCACCCCACCTGGCATCACTAGGAACCTCCGGGGCTCACCATGTTAGTGATGTCCCTAGCCCTTTGGAATGTGTTTTGTCACACTTCTAGGCATCCTGACACCCAGGGAACCTCCAGGGCTCACCAGTCCCTAGACTTCCGAAGGCATTGCCACTACGATCCTCTAGGCAACCCGACACCAAGGGCATCGTCGTCCCAAGAGTTCGACGGCATCAATAATGTTTCAACCATGGTGTAGTAGTCTAATCAATTTAATGCCAAAACATTTTTGTATTGACAATGTGGAAAGCTGCCTTGATTTCAAAATCCCAAATCATGGTATAAGTCAAAATCCAATGAAATCTTTAGAGATATACCAAATCAGTGGTAACAAAACCTTACATAAGGTCCAAAGTTCGAATACCAAAATAAATCGAAATCAATCTTTATTGTTCCACCCCAATCATAGTCTGAAATTCATGGCGTGGTTTTAAAATATTTTCACATTTCAAAACTTGGAATGTACAGGTGATGATTTTCACCAAAACCATAAGCATTTCTTGAAATATTGGAAACCACAGTTCGACGGGTCGATAATATCGGTCCCGGCGTGAAGATTTTTTAAACTAAAAACTTTGAAATACCAAAACCGTAAACCTTTCTTGAAATACTGAAATTGACGCATCGGTGAATCATCAAGCTCGGTCCCAACCTTAAGATTTTCAAAGTAGTTTACATGTTATAAAGCTTTGAAAACATCAAAAATCAGTACATACATAAGCGCCAAATTCACACTCAACCATAATAGATATGCAATCCATCATCACATAGCTCAAAACCAATTTGGCAACTTCCGGGTTCACACTTTGGCGCGAGTATTCAAAACAACGTCAGTTTACAAAACACACTTCTCCAAACTACGACGTAATTCACGTCTTATAGGTTAGCAGATTTTAACTTGCCTTTAGGTCCTGCGGCGTCGGTGGCTAGAGGTGGTGCGGTGGCTACAGGCACGGTTGAGGCAGTTAAATTGGCACAACGGTGGGCGAGGACACGGCCGGTGGCATGCGTGCGTGGAGGGCGAGCGGTCAGTGGTGGCGAAGGAGTTTGGTCACTAGCGGTGGTGCTGTGGTCGACGAAACACGGACGAAGCAACAAGTACGAGTGAAGGTAAAGGAATTCTGAGTCTTATTCAATACGGGCACCACTAGAAAGGGAGAAAGGGACAGAGAATTTGGCGTCGAAGAAGAAGAAAATGAAAGGGGAGAGATATGAAGTCTTCTGCTTGCTTCATTCCCTCAGTTGGTTGACCACTTCAGTCAACTATTTGCTCCCTTAGGTGGCAGCAAAAGGGCAAGACAACGCTCACCGTTTGGCCCTGGCATGACACTTGCATTTCTCATGCAAGTGACGTGCCGTCCTACATGATCAAAGACAGCAACAACTGTCCAAGACGTGGAGTAAACGTGGCTGCAAAATGGCAAGTCAATGGTCTTCATTCTGGCATGGAGAAGGGTTGCTCGACAAGGCTGCATGGGCGTGGGCTTCACATTGCTACATGGGTCAACAACCTTGTCTTGTTGACTGGTCGAACAGCAAGGAAAGGCGCGGCTGCATGGTCTTGTACGTGCATGGGGATTTTGGATAGCATGGTCTTCATGCGTAAGAGGAAATGGGCAGTTCGGGGTTGCCGATTTTCCTTCATAGTTGATCACATCGGACGTGTACATGGAGATGTCGGGTGCAAGCATGGGAGGCTATCTTAGTAAGGTGCAAATGCGGATAAGGTTGGTCTCACAAGTGGCCTTATGTAAGGGAATTTTGACGAGACTATAAGTTATACGAAAATAAGATCGTCTCGACGCGGCAAAGACGTGACCACGAGGGTACATCATAAGACCATTACGAAATGTGACGTCTCGGTCCGATGATGGCGATGATGAAATGGCAGCCGAAAGTGGCGCCAATGATGCCGTCCCATGACAAATTCATCGATCCATGATGGGCCATTACATTTTCGAGGTTCGGCGAAATCCGGATATCACAACCAATCCGTGATTGGTTTTATCAATATTTATAAAAGATAAGTGAGATTCTCAGCTAGAAAGCCAAATATATCTTGGTCATACCGAATCCATGCTAAAAGATCAATAATCTTGAGTTTGATTATATCTTCATTCTTCACTTGGGTTCAGTCTGGATCTTCGTCAGAGTGGGACAGACTTCTGATGTAAAATAGACTTTGACCAATTTTCACAGAAGTCTAGTATTTCTCAGAATAAGAATAAGAAAATGAAAGTTTTGTCAACTTCAAAATCTAATAGGATTTTTCTCAACAATCTCCCAATTTTTTATGGTGACAAAACTTTCATGTAGATTTACTCTACTTGGCAAACGGGTCGATTATTCGGGTCATTCTATCATTGTCAATAAAAACAAAATAACATAGAGTCTGCATCCATAAAACACTTTAGTGTTAGCAGTTCTACAAAGTTTTGCAAAAACAATACCAATTAAAGTTCAAGCACAAGTTTAAGGGTTCAAGCAAAAACAATCAAGTTCAAACCACAACAAAAAACAATCTGTCAAGAACTTTAAATCTGCTCTCTCTCCCCCTTTTGTCATCAGCAAAAAGATAAAGTCAATTAAGTATAAAAAGAGGTTGAGTTGAAGAAGATAATTAGGGCTGTTTTGGTACACGAATAAGTCAGAAATCCTCCAAAGACTGCACGGTCTCCTCAAGCTTATGCAGGCACTGATGATATATAGTCTCCACTTTTGCCACGGTCTACGAAGCCTATTGATTTGATGTTTGAACCTGAGTGTCAAGAGATTATACCTTACCCATAAAATTTTTTGAGGTAGATCCTAAAGCGGCATGCAACTTCTAAATTTCAAAATCTAGTATGCCTTTATCTCTAGGAGGAGTTCTACTATCTGTGGATAGTTTGCTTCTGATTCTGTTTGGGCACTAGCTTCAGCAAAATGAATTTGTGGAGCATCTAGAAGTGAAGGAACGTCAACCTGAACGTGTGTTGCTTGTTGGTCCCCTTGAATTGGATTTTCTTTCTCAAGACCTTCAGCTAGTACTTCAAGGAAATGAGATGTGAATACATCTTCAGCATCTGCAGGAGATCTACTAATACCATCACTAGTAGTTAGTGCAACGATTGGAGTTTTCTCACGTTCTCCCCCTATTTTGGTGCCTTTAGATTGAGATGAAACTTCTTCTTCTTGAACCTTTTCCTTTCTAGCTTGAGTTTGATTTTCCGGTTCGATCTCTTCAGGGGCATCAATGTCCCTAGTGTCTTCAATCTCTACTAGTTCTAGGTTCACACCAGCATCTCTTTCTGAGTCTTCATCCTCATTCTCCTTCTCTTCAAACTCTTCAGCATCACTTTCTTCTTCCTATTGCTTTTCACTCTCTTCTTCTTCCTTCTCCTCAAAATCAGCAAAACCCTGAAGATTACGCAAGGCAATGACAGAGATTATCAAATCATCATCTTCCTCCACTTCATCTTGTAGAAGGATAGATTTCTTCCTCTTTGGTGTCTTCAAGACAACACTTTTTCCTTTGCACTTCTTTGTAGCAACAGATCTTTCCTTGATTTTGCTAGACGATTCTTTCTTCAGAAGATCCAGGGCTTTAGAGAGATCTTTCAGCCGCATCTTGGAGATCATTTTCATTCCAATTTCCATAGGAGCAAGAGTCCTTGATCGAAGCTAAGATGGTGGCTGAATCTGAAAGTGTCTGAATAGTCTGGTTATCAAAGCAGAGTAGGGCAGTTGCCCTTTTCCTTTCATCACTGTTTTGTACATGTGCAAAAAGATAGTGTGCAAAAGTGAAAAAGCAACTCCATTGCAAAATGCCCACATTATCTTTGCTTCAAATCTTGAAACATCAGTCTTAGAAATAGCTTTGGGTCTGATGCAATTTATGACTATCTTGTGCAGTAAGATATTTGAAGCAGACATTCGAGAGTAATTGATACTCCCACTCAGAAATCTATCTCGCACTAGAAACTTAGTGGCTTGTGTAATGGACACGTTAATGGGTAGAAAACCACTTCTTTCTACTCCTAAAATGTTAGCTAGAAGATCCACATCTACATAAAAAACTCAATCACATACAATAAAATGTATATGAGTAGGATCCAAAACAAACAATTTCGAGTAAAAATATGCCGCTAATTCGGGATATGCTTCCAACATCGCTGCACAAAGTTTTTCCCACTAAAGTTTGGCTAACTTTTCCCTCAAGTTAACCTTGATAGTATCCAAAAAGTCAAAATCTACAGTACGAGGGTTGATGACCCCTCTATTCAGCATTTGAGCATAAACCTTCTTATGATATTTTGAACGAAACAATTTCATTCTTTCCCTAGCTATTTCAGCCGCAACTCCCATCTTCAGTTGGAAATTTTTAAAGATCCTTTCATCGTCATCTTTATTTTCGGGCTAATTTTCTAACCCAAAATGAGGATCAGAAGGGAAGTTAAAAAAATTCCTTCTTTTCTGTTCTGGCCGCTGCTAGTCCTAACTTTTCCATGGCTCTTAAAAACAGAGTTTCATTTCCATAGCTATTCTCTTTCAAAAAATTATTGATGAAGTCCATAGGACTTCCTCCCAATTTCAAAAACTTACAGTGTTTAAAGAGTACCTCAGGCTTCTTTTTTACTGAAATGGGGGTCACTTCCCGAGTAACTTCCTCATCTGTAGAATGGTGAGGAGAACTCCGGGGTGAATCTTCTACGGTCAAATCAAAGTGAGTTGGTCTTCAGGAATATTTTGAGACCCGCGGTTAACAATTGAGAAGATTTCCTTTGGAATGATGTTGAGGCAGATTTGGAGGACTTTGATGACATTCTTGTGTAGAAGAGAGTAAGAAATTTACAGAGAGTTTGCGAGAGAATTCAAGAGAGATGAGAGTTTGAAAGTTAGGGTTTGAAAGCACACTATGTTCGTAAAGAAAATTTTTGGGGAATTTAAAGAAAATTAAATAAGGCAAATGAACCGTCATAAGGAAAAATACATTTTCGAAAAATTTAAGAAGGTAACTGCCAGTAATTTGAAATAAATTCTGAAAAAATCAGCAAGTAAATTATAATTTTCAACAATAAAAAAAGGGCAAGCAATGATTTAGAGATAAACATACTTGTTCAAGATGGAAGGAAACTTACATGCCAAATATTAAAATAAAACTACCTGGGTTATGAAGACTTTCAGACCAAAGCATTTTCCATATGTTGAGCTATTGAGTCTGATCAACCATAGACTTTACTCTGAGGGAAGAATGATATTTAGCTTATTATGTATTGACTCAAATAAGCTCTTCTCCAATGGTTTGGTAAAAATATCCACCAGTTGGTTCTTTAAATAAATGAATTGAACATTAATCTCGCCATTATGTACATGATCACCTATGAAGTGATGACGAATTTTGATGTGCTTTGCTCTTGAGTGAAGAATTGGATTTCTGGTAAGACTGATAGCACTTGTGTTGTCACATCTAATATTTGTGTAGAATTCTTCTATTCCAATGTCTCTTAGTTGTTGCCTAATCCATAGGATTTGTGAACAGCAACTTTTAAGAGCAATATACTTTGTTTCTGCTGTAGAGAGTGCCATAGTACTTTGCTTTCTTGAGAACCAAGATACTAGCAATTGTCCCAACAGTTGATATGTACTTGATGTACTTTTCCTATTGACTCTACAACTAGCTAGATCAGTATTAGAATAACCAAGTAAAGTAAAGTCTTCTCCCTTTGGATACCATAGACCTAGCTTTGGATAAGTTGCAATATATTTGATAATACATTTAACAGCACTAAGTTGTGATTCTTTGGGATCAGATTGAAATCTAGCACACATACACACACTAAATAGAATGTCAGGTCGAGAAGTAGTGAGATAAAGAAGAGAACCAATCATGCTTTTGTATAGTTTTTGATCAACTTTGTTTCCACCTTCTTCCTTATCGAGCTTTGATGAGCTTGTCATGGGAGTTTATGTTTTCTTGCAGTTCTCCATTCCAAACTTCTTGATAACATCTTTAGTACATTTCTCCTAGTGAATGAATGCTTATTTCTTTGATTGTCTGACTTGCAGACCTAGAAAGGAGGTTAATTCACCCCTCATGCTCATTTCAAATTCTTCCTGCATAGATCTTGAAAATTTCTTGCATAGATTCTCGATAGAAGATCCAAAAATTATATCATCTACATAAATTTGAACGATTAGAAAATCTTTTTTCCCCTTTTAATAAACAAGGTTATGTCAACATTTCCTTTCTCAAAGCTATTATTTACTAAAAACTTACTCAACCTCTCATACTAAGCTCGAGGTGCTTGCTTCAGACCATACAACGCCTTGTTCAGTCTATAGACAAAGTCTGGTTTTCTGGGATCTTCAAATCTTGGTGGTTGTTCCACATATACTTCTCCTTGTATAAATCTATTAAGCAAAACGCTTTTGTTATCCATCTAGAATAACCTGAATTTTTTAAAACAGGCAAATGCGAGTAATAGTCTAATTGCTTCAAACCTTGCTACTGGTGCATAAGTCTCATTGTAGTCTATTCCTTCCTCCTGTGTGTAACTGTTTGCTACAAGCCTTGCTTTGTTTCTAGTTACTTTACCTATTTCATCCATCTTGTTTTTGAACACCAACTTCGTTCCAATCACATATTTGCCTTTTGGTTTAGGAATTGACTCCCAGACATTATTAACGCTAAATTGTCTGAGTTCTTCCTGCATAGCTTCTATCCAGCTTTTGTCAGACAATGCTTCTTCTACTTCTTTTAGTTTTATCTTTGAAATAAGTGCTATTGCACTAGAATCTTCTCTTCCCTTAGATGCGATGCAAATTCCTTCATCTAGACTGCCAATGATGAGATCTTTAGGATGACTTATTTTTGCTTCCAATTGTTATTTGATTTGTCATTTTCTTTTTAGATAAGCTGATTGTGGCACCCCGAAACACCTAAGGTCGCCATAGGTACCTATCGCTCCGTCTAATGAATACTAGTCACATTTCTTAGCAGAAGCACCGTAGTTCATAGGCATTTTTTTTTTTTGAAAACGATCCCAACGCAACTTATTAGTGGAAGCATAAACAAGTCTCCCCATGTGGCACCCCTCGATGGTCCCCAAACCGTTAGGGTCGCCACAGTGCGCTTACCTTTCACTTTCCCTAATAACATGTCACTCTGATACAATTTCAATTGTAGCGGGTCCATACAACCCAGGGGTTTACATCTTTTCGATCGGTCCCTTGCACAATTCATATAATAGAAGCATATCCAACAACACCCTTCCCTATATTCAGAAAATGATACACACCAACTAAACACTTATATGTAAAAGCCGAACACTTTTATTTACTTAAACCAAATGAACATCATTCATTGGTACATCAAAATGCCATGGTTTTCTATACTTTGCTATACTTCAAAAGATGACCGACATCTCCTCCAATAGTCGTATACTTAAAGTCCATTGATCAATGTTGGCGTCCAAAAGTTCCTTCCTTTGCTATCCTCCTCCTCGCAGTCATATCCAACCACTTAATCAATCTACTAGTGGCAGTGGCAGCAGACCAATCTTATCTAGTCTGAAATGTTAATCCCCAAAAGGGGCGAGTACAACCACTTAGCAGTAAATATCCACCAAAATACTCATTGCGTCACACAGAACAATCAAGGCATCATAACAAAGCACGTATCATTCATGCATTCAAGCATAACTTACATTGCAGCCATGCATATGTCATCATACCATATGTGCATATACCATCATTCACTCATCATCAAGCATTCATGCATATATCACCATGCCATATGTGCACATACCGCCATGCACTCATCATCAAGCATTCATGCATATATCACCATGCCATATGTGCACATACCACCATGATTCATATCATCCATGCTATCAAGCATACATCACCACGAGATCCATTCGTGTCTTCATGACCGCATTTTCAATATCAAATAGCATTAATTTATTTTCATAAGCAGACCATGCATCATGCCATATGCATACACCCATGCACATGATTCATTTTTCAATTCTTATCTTTCACAAGGATCTCATCGGTTTTTTTCTTTCTAGGGACCAATGTTTGCATCCCACAATTTATCGCTCACACCCAACTAGGTGTTCGTAAAATTCTAAACGCAAGTGCACGTATCGAACAAGTAATATAATGATAAGAAAAAGTATCGTCCCACGGAGATCGATGATTAATAAACCAATTAAATACTAAAATAGACTAATTCTAAAATTTATCTAACAAATCAAAATATAATTAAGAATGAATTAAAAATGAAATTTGTAGACTAAATGTAGCAAATCGATCAGATAAATATGTTAGAGCATCCGATTTTACCATAACCACTAGATATGAATTTCATATTGTTATGAATACAAGAAAGATATCAAACATGTGATAGCGGAATTTCCTAATCTATTTACTATCCTATCTCTAGGTATAGCAAACCTACTCAGCTTATTAATCCACTATAATTCTATGTGAATTAAAATAAACATGAGTGCATTAAAAACTATGAATATTCCCAGTTTACAATGAGTCTTTTGGATCACCTTATCACCGAAAGCTACACAAATAACACGGTATATTTCTATCCACGTTTAATTCATGGTTATATATTATAATGAGCAATTGCATATTATCACCTCTCGTCTCAAACATGCACATCAGATCATTTAAATGGTGGCCGAGTCACTCAAAAGCATTAAACGCAATAATATATAACTCACATGAATGAAATCAATTGTAGAACATAAAAATCATGAAATTCACATCGTCATGGTTAGGCTACATCGTAGCTCTAACAAAAGAAAATTAGAGCATAGTAGAAGAAAAAATATAAATATAAATCAAACCTAGCATCTTGAATCAAAGAACAAGAATTCTGTCACCACTTTTGTCTTCTCTTCAAAATACTTGAAAAACTCTCAGAACAATGGAAAAACGATCTAACTCCTCCTCTCTCTCCTCTCTAAAAAAAAACACTAGCTGCTCTCTCTGTCTCTATTTATAGGATATATCCAAGATATCTATCTTCCAACGCTTGCAGATTACATTAGGGAACAAAATCAAGAATTTCCTGATTTGATATCTATCTTCCACTGCTGCTTTTATTTGAATTCCTGATAGTTGACATCCTTTTCCTTATCCTCGCCATATCTCATTATTCTGCATAAACAAGGAAAATTCAAATAATCAGAAGGAAATTCAAATATTTTCTCACAGATAATGCATTAATTACTGCCTAAAATAGGCAAAATAACTCTATTTTTATAGAGTTATCAAACCCCCAAACTTAACATTTTGCTAGTCCTCGAGCAAAAGTAAAACATAACACATACTCAACCTAACAACCTTCTCCATGGCATCTTTCCATAATTGCTCAAATTCACAATTCAAAGAAAAACATAAATTCCATCCAAACATTGAAATCAATTTATAAGTTAAGACCAATTCTAACTATATGATCCAAGTGTGTGTGAGAGAGTCCTCATCTTTTTCAAATTATATGCAATCCAAATAAATTCACATTAACATGCAACCTCTCAAAAATTTTCAATAATTATGACCAAATCTCATAGGTTTGTTTTTCATTCCTCTCTCCACTAATGTAAGCTAATTATCCAACCAAAAATCAGTAGGACTTTTCTCGGGTTGTAATGTCAGGCTGGGCTAAAGGTGAGATAACGAGAATTTTTAAGCTCAAATAACCCATCAACACGTTGATTTTGAGGATCTAATTAGAGCCAATGTCACTGTCCAATTTCACTCCTTCAAGATAATTTTTCTGCTGCCATATATCATCATTCTTTTTTTTTCTTTCTTTTTCTCTCTTTTTTTTTTTTTTTTTTTTTTTTTTGAATTGCTTTATGGTGGAGTTTCTCCCAAAGTCCCTCTAAATATAACATAAAAATTTCCAACCCATTGAGTATCCAAAAGGCTCACTCAATTGAAAATTGGATAGGGAACCATAAAAGCAATTTTTTTTTTTTTACAATACACCCCAAACAACCACTGCAATCACTTTTTTTTTTCTTCTTTTTACTCCATCATTCCTCCCAAATTTCTATCAAGCTCAAATAATTTTTTTTATCCCAAAAGAAAATCAACGTGTTCATAGGGCATGGGATAATGATATAATTTAATCACGGCTAGGCTAAACATATATGGGTGCCACTGAAAAATTGGGTAATAATTAAGGCTCAATGGGGTGACTAGGGATAAATAAATAGGGTTGGCTTGAAAGGCTCAATCGATCCAAAAACTGCCTATATCATTTTCTCAATTAGATTTAGCTTAGGATTTCGCCTCAAGAGAAAATCAAACAAATTCTAAGATTTGGGTGAAATCTAAGAAAATCACATATTTCACATGAATGTTCTCTAGATTTACACATAATTCAAAAAGTAAGGACTTTTAGTGCTCAAAGTAAGTGGATCAACATAATCAGAATTAAGATTAACTCACACCTCAATTGCAAGTTTAAATAAAATTTAAATTTTCCTAAGAATCGCAAAAATTCACAACCAGGAAAGCAATAACGATAAAAAAAATTATCTAAAAATTTGTCTTCCCCCCAAACTTGAATGAAGCAGTGTCCTCAATGCGAAAAATAGAATAGGAAGAAGAAAACTTCCCTAGTTGTAGGATAAGTCCATAGATGATCTTGATGATTAAACTCTTGAAATGTGCTCCCTAAAAATTAACCTGAATAAAATAGAGAAAAATTAATCTTTTTTTTTTTGGGCAAAACATAAACTTAAAAATAAATAAAAACATAATTAAAATGCTTGGGTTGCCTCCCAAGAAGCGCTTGCTTTATAGTTTTCAGCCAAACTATCTCGATGTCGCTATTCTGGAGGATGAAGTTCAATGGTGGTCTTTTGCTTGTTGTAACCACCTTCGAAGTAGGGCTTCAAACGTTGACCGTTCACTTTGAATGTACCCTCAGTGTCGTGCGCAACTTCAACTGCTCCGTATGGGAATACCTGTGTAACTGTAAAAGGACCAGACCATCTAGATCGCAACTTTCCTGGAAAAAGTTTAAGACGAGAGTTATAAAGTAAGACTTTTTGACCAATTTTAAACTCTCTTCTGAATATGTGCTTGTCATGCCATCTTTTTGTACGCTCCTTGTACAACTTAGAATTTTCATAGGCCTCATTGCGAAATTCCTCCAATTCATTCAGTTGCAATAATCTTTCTTCACTGCAGACTGCATATCAAAATTCAGAAATTTCAATGCCCAATATGCTTTATGCTCTAATTGCTTGGTAAGTGACAAGCCTTTCCAAACACTAGCCTAAAAGGAGACATCCCAATTGGAGTTTTAAACGCTGTCCTATAGGTCCAAAGTGCATCATCAAGTTTTATTGACCAATCTTTCCTAGAGGCATTCACTGTTTTTTCTAAAATTCTCTTGATTTCCCTATTTGAAATCTCTACTTGACCACTAGTGCGAGGATGATAAGGGGTGCAACCTTATGTGTGACTCCATACTTACTTAAAAGTGCTTCAAATTGCTTGTTGTAAAAATGTGTCCCCCTATCACTTATGATTGCCTTAGGAGTGCCGAATCGGGTAAAAATATTTTTCTTCAAAAATTTCACCACAACTTTAGCATTATTTGTTGGTAATGCTACAGCTTCTACCCACTTAGACACATACTCCACAGCCACTAAAATGTATAAATTTCCATAAGAAGGTGTAAAGGGTCACATGAAATCAATACCCCAAACATCAAATAATTCACACACAATAATGTTGTTTAAAGGCATCTCATTTTTTCTTGAAATATTTCCAGTTCTTTGACACCTATCACATGAAGCAACATAGGAGTATGCATCTTTAAAAAGTGTAGGCCAATAAAATCCAGATTGTAAAATCTTAGCTACAGTTTTTGTGGCACCAAAATGGCCACTGTCTCTCCATCATGACAATGATGTAGAATGTTTGCCTTCTCCTCATCTAGAACACATCTCCTTATGACTGATCTGCACATACTTTAAACAAGAAAGGTTCTTCCCAAAAATAATTTTTAACATCAGAAAATAATTTTTTCTTCGTTGATATGATAATTCGGGAGGAAGAACATTACTAACCAAATAATTTACGAAGTCGGCGTACCAGGGAATTTTTGTGGACATGATGGAAAAAATTTTCTCATGAGGGAATTCTTCCAAAATTGGTATTACCTCTTCCTTTGAATTTGGAATTCTTGATAAGTGTTCTGCAATAAGATTTTCAGTCCCCTTCTTATCTTTGATTTCCAAATCAAATTCTTGCAACAATAGAATCCACCTGATCAACCTGGGTTTTGATTCTTTCTTTTCAAGCAGATACTTAAGAGCAGAGTGGTCAGAATAAACTATAACTTTTGAGCCAATTAAGTAAGAACGAAATTTATCAAAAGCAAATACTACTGCCAAAAGTTCCTTTTCTGTTGTTGAATAATTCAATTATGCACCTAACAAGGTTCGACTGGCATAGTATATGGTTCGAAAAATTTTATTCTTCCTTTGTCCCAAAACAGCTCCTACTGCAGAATCGCTAGCGTCACACATCAGCTCAAAAGGCAAATCCCAATTTGGTGCTGCCATGATTGGTGCTGATATTAACTTCTCCTTTAAAGTGTTAAAAGCCTGCATGCATTCAACAAAAAAATTAAAAGGAGCATCTTTTTCCAAAAGATTAGAAAGAGGTTTAGCAATTTTTGAAAAATCTTTTATAAATCGCCTGTAAAATCCTGCATGCCCCAAAAATCCTCTGACAAGTTTCACAGATGTTGGCGGAGGTAATTTTGCAATGACCTCCACTTTGGCTCGATCGACTTCTATTCCGTTTTGAGAAATTTTATGCCCGAGCACTATTCCTTCCTGTACCATAAAGTGACACTTCTCCCAATTCAAAACAAGGTTAGTCTCCTCACATCTTTGTAAGACCAAAGCCAAATTATTTAAACAAGAATCAAATGATAGGCCAAAAACGGAAAAATCATCCATGAAAATCTCAATATATTTTTCGACCATATCAGAGAAAATAGCCATCATGCATCTTTGAAAAGTAGCCAGTGCATTACAAAGACCAAAGGGCATTCTTCTAAAAGCAAAAGTACCATAGGGACAAGTAAAAGTAGTTTTCTCTTGATCTTCTGGTGCAATAGGAATCTGATTATACCCCGAATATCCATCCAGAAAGCAATAAAATTCATGCCCTGCAAGTCTTTCTAACATCTGATCAATAAATGGTAAAGGAAAGTGATCTTTTCTAGTGGCATCATTCAATTTTCTGTAATCCATACACACACACCACCCAGTAACTGTTCTAGTTGGAATCAATTCATTATTGTCATTTTTCTGAATAGTCATGCCACCTTTCTTTGGCATAACTTGTACAGGACTTACCCAAGAACTATCAGAGATAGGATAGATGATACCTGCATCAAGTAGCTTAATTACCTCAGCTTTCACTACTTCTTGCATCTTCGGGTTCAAACGCCTCTGAGGTTGGATAGTGGGTTTATATTGCTCTTCCATTAAAATTTTGTGCATGCAAATTGAAGGATTAATTCCCTTGATATCAGCTATCTTCCATCCAATTGCACCTTTATGCTCTCTTAATACTCTGAGCAATTTCTCCTCCATCAAATCTGTCAAAGAAGAAGATATAATTACTATTAAAGAAGAAACTCCATCTAAATAAGCATATTTCAAATGAGAAGGTAAGGGTTTGAGTTCAAGAATTGGAGGCTCTTCAATTGATGGTTTAGGCTTTATAATGTGTTGTCCCAACTCCTCAAATTTAATTGCCTTTTGCCTTGAATATGGTGGAATTGCCTCCATGAAATTTGTGTACTCCTTTATCTCCTCATTCTGAATATCTTTGTCCCTTAGTTGAATCAAACATGCTTCAAGTGGATCTTCAAAAATATTTTCCTGAAAAACCTTATTCACCAACTTGTCAACTGTCTCAACTCTAAAACAAGAATTATCATCAGATGGATATTTCATTGCTTTAAAAACATTAAATGAAACAACATCATCTTGAACTCTAAGGATCAACTTCCCCTGTTGTACATCAATAAGAGCTCTTCCTGTTGCTAGAAAAGGTCGACCTAAGATAAGTGGTACCTCAAAATCTTCCTCCATGTCAAGAACTATGAAATCTACAGGAAAGATAAATTTCTCAATTTTTACCAAAACATCTTCCACAATACCTCTCGGATATTTAATTGATCGATCAGCCAGTTGAAGTGACACTGTGGTTGCTTTTACCTCGCCCAATCCTAATTTCTTGAAAACAGAATAAGGCATCAGATTAATACTTGCACCTAAATCACATAATGCTTTTTCAAAGTAAGAATCCCCAATAGTGCAAGGAATAGTAAAACTCCCTGGATCTTTTAATTTCGGAGGCAATTTGTTTTGTAGGATAGCTGAACACTCCTCATTTAACTTCACAGTTTCATAATCCTCCAGTTTCCTTTTGTTTGCCAAAATCTCCTTCAAAAATTTTGCATAACTAGGCATTTGCGCTAAAGCATCTGCAAAAGGAATGTTAATGTGCAATTTTTTAAATACATCAAGAAATTTAGAAAATTGCTTATCTATTTTGTCTTTTGGAGTCGGCGAGGGAATGGAATTGGCGGCACATATGGCTTGGGATTATCTGGAAAAAGTTTACTCTTGCTTGTCTCCTTCGATTGTTTATTGATCACCTCTTCTTTGTCTCTGACAATCTCTTCTTCTCCCACTTGTTTACCACTTCTCAGGGTAATAGCCTTTATGTTTTCAATTGGATTTTTCTCTGTGTTGCTTGGCAAAGAACCTTGTTGTCTTCCTGACATCATGCTTGCTAATTGACCCACTTGCATCTCCAGATTTCTGATTGAAGCCTCTTGGTTTTGAAATCTCACATCCGTGCTCTTGATGAAGTCATGAGTTGTGCTAGCAAGTTTGGTGACTATGTCTTCCAAATTTGACTTTGTTTCTTCTGATTGTTTGAATCCTTGTGGTCTCATCACATTCTGATTGTTCCATGAAAAATTTGGATGATTGCGCCATCCCGGATTGTATGTGTTGGAGTAGGGATTATTTTGCAACCTGTTAAAATTCCCAACAAAGTTAGAATTTTCATGAGATTGTTTCAAAGTATTACCTACCTGACACTCTATGCTAACATGTCCTCCACCACAAAAATCACATGTCAAATTGTGAATTTTCATGGCTGAAACACTCATATTATCAAGCTTTTTGTTGATTGTTTCAAATTGTGTAGCAATTGTAGCAAAAGCATCCACTTCATGAACTCCGCTAACTTTTCGCATTGGTAATCTCTCAGTAGGCCACTGATAACTATTGGACGCCATCTCTTCTAATAAATTGTAGGCTTCTTCTGGTGTTTTATTATTTAGAGTTCCTCCTGCAGCTGCATCAATCATAGAACGAAGATTTGCACTAGAGCCATTATAAAAGGTTTGTACCTGCATCCATACAGGTAGTCCATGATGTGGGCATCTCCTAAGAAATTCTTTGAATCTTTCCCATGCTTCATATAATGATTCATTATCCATCTGCATAAAATTAGTAATATCGTTACGCATCTTCGCAGAGACTTTGCAGGTGGAAAGAACTTACCAAGAAATTTCTGAGCCATATCATTCCATGTAGTAATTGATCCTGCGGGGAAGAGAAGAAAGCCAACTTTTAGCTTTATCTCTAAGAGAGAATGGAAATAATCTCAATCTAATAGCATCATCTGTAACTCCATTATATTTAATGGTGTCACAGATTTCAAGAAAAGCATCGATGTGAGCATTTGGATCATCGCTTGGTAACCCATTGAATTGCACCGATTGTTGAAGCATCTGAATAAGTGACGGCTTGATCTCAAAGTTGTTTGCTTGAATTGCAGGTCTTCTGATACTTGATGTGGTGCCTTGAACTGTTGGCGCAGCATAATCTCTTAAAAGTCTACGTGGATTTTCATTCTCACCGTCTGCCATCTTAGCGTGATTTCTCTGTTCTCTCAGTCGCCTTTTGAATGTACGCTCGATTTCTGGATCAAGCTCAACAAGTTCCTCTTGTTGGCTACGTGTCATAAACCGATGTACACCCTGAAAAATAAAAACAAAACGAAAGCTAGATTAAATTTAGAATTATCTGGTATCAATATTAATTAGTATTAAACAAACGATTCCCCGGCAACGGCACCAAAAACTTGTTCGTAAAATTCTAAACGCAAGTGCACGTATCGAACAAGTAATATAATGATAAGAAAAAGTATCGTCCCACGGAGATCGATGATTAATAAACCAATTAAATACTAAAATAGACTAATTCTAAAATTTATCTAACAAATCAAAATATAATTAAGAATGAATTAAAAACGAAATTTGTAGACTAAATGTAGTAAATCGATCAGATAAATATGTTAGAGCATCCGATTTCACCATA
The DNA here is from genome assembly GCA_016097545.1 of Eucalyptus victrix. Lineage (NCBI taxonomy): Eukaryota > Viridiplantae > Streptophyta > Magnoliopsida > Myrtales > Myrtaceae > Eucalyptus > Eucalyptus victrix. Next base: position 24,475,400 of record CM027839.1, on the reverse strand, counting down.
ACCACTAGATATGAATTTCATATTGTTATGAATACAAGAATGATATCAAACATGTGATAGCGGAATTTCCTAATCTATTTACTATCCTATCTCTAGGTATAGCAAACCTACTCAGCTTATTAATCCACTATATTTCTATGTGAATTAAAATAAACATGAGTGCATTAAAAACTATGAATATTCCCGGTTTACAATGAGTCTTTTGGATCACCTTATCACCGAAAGCTACACAAATAACACGGTATATTTCTATCCACGTTTAATTCATGGTTATATATTATAATGAGCAATTGCATATTATCACCTCTCAGTCTCAAACATGCACATCAGATCATTTAAATGGTGGCCAGTCACTCAAAAGCATTAAACGCAATAATATATAACTCACATGAATGAAATCAATTGTAGAACATAAAAAACATGAAATTCACATCGTCATGGTTAGGCTACATCGTAGCTCTAACAAAAGAAAATTAGAACATAGTAGAAGAAAAAATATAAATATAAATCAAACCTAGCATCTTGAATCAAAGAACAAGAATTCTGTCACCACTTTTGTCTTCTCTTCAAAATACTTGAAAAACTCTCAGAACAATGGAAAAACGATCTAACTCCTCCTCTCTCTGCCTCTCTAAAAAAAACCCTAGCTGCTCTCTCTGTCTCTATTTATAGGATATATCCAAGATATCTATCTTCCAACGCTTGCAGATTACATTAGGGAACAAAATCAAGAATTTCCTCATTTGATATCTATCTTCCACTGCTGCTTTTATTTGAATTCCTGATAGTTGACATCCTTTTCCTTATCCTCGCCATATCTCATTATTCTGCATAAACAAGGAAAATTCAAATAATAAGAAGGAAATTCAAATATTTTCTCACAGATAATGCATTAATTACTGCCTAAAATAGGTAAAATAACTCTATTGTTATATAGTTATCACCAGGCATCGCGAGGAACCTCTGGGCATGTATTCAATAGACAACCGGGCATCCAGCCACATTTCGGGCATCTTGCATCCCAACTAGCATCACGAGGTATCCCCACGGCACACACCTCCGGGGCTTTCGGAATTACGTACCGCCATACCACCAGGCATCTCGAAACTCCCGAGGACATCCGCGACTGTATCATAATACAACCGGGCATCTGAAACCCCCGCGTTCCAGGCATCCTGACACTCTCGGGGTATCATCGGCTCACACCTCCGACGGTCTTGTTACCATCTCAATTCTCATTTATACATGTATCTCAATTTCAACATGACATTTGATGCAATAATATCAAGGATCTCAACCAATTTTTCATGCCAATTAACATGCCATATGCCATCACATATGCAACACAATCAACCACTCAAGGTATTTCATCACATGGAGAATTTCATTTATTTTCAAAACACATCAGTTTTTCGAATAAATCAGAATGCATTCCTCCAATTAGAACTCCAGAAAAATTAGTAAATGACATTAATAAATTCTGAAAACTTGGAACATTATAGACGAGACCTAAAGGCAGATATCTCATGCAGAACATAACACCACCAGAATTTCATACAAAACAGAATAGTCCATGCATTTCAGCATTTGAAATTCATCCAATCCAGCTTGCACAGTTTTAGAAAACATTTTAATTAAATACCCAAACGACCTTGAAAAATTATGAAATTAGAACATGTGATAGTCAAGACATAAATGCAGATATTTTGTGAATAACACTACACCAAAAGATCTCCATATAATTCGGTACAGACCATGCATCACAGCACTACTATTCTAACAGTTCAACTTGCACAGTTTTTAAAACATTTTCGGTTAAATAGGCAAATAAACTTCAAAAATTACGATATGTGAATATGTTGTAGGGAAGACATGAAGATGGATATTTCATGCAGAACACATTGCCAAAAGAACTTCATACCAAATGATATAGCCCACGCATTGAAACTGACTAGGTCCGAACACATCAGATTACACGGTTTTAGAAACATTTCCGATTAAATACCCTAATTGCCTTCAAAAATTATTAAATTCGACTATGTGGTAGCCAAGATCCTAAGATAGATTTTTCATGAAGGAATAAAAGTCATATTCCTCCTAGTAAATTAAATATAGGCGGTTAAAACTTCTGTTCTTAGTACCGAAATTTCCAGATCTAATTACCTCCGAAAAACCACAATTTCACCTACCTATTCTTGTTGGTTTTCTATAAATTTTTTATATGTTAAACCTCAGGATGTCCTTTACAACTTTTGTTAAGAAATTAAAGTGACATTTCAACAAGAAGGCTACTTTACAGACCACGAAACCACTGAAGGTCACCACGATGAATTCCAGATCTAGTCTCTCCAAAGAAAAATCATTTTACTAATAATTTCTTGTTCTTTTTGCCTCAAATTTTAGTATTTTTTTCTTCAAGGTGTTCTCTACAACTTTCTTGAAGAAATCAAAATAAGATTCCAACTAAAAAGTCACATGCAACACACAAACTCAAAGATGGTCAAACTGGTCTTTCCAGAAGCAGCATGCATGGCCAACGAATCTCTCTCCATAGCTCCGAAATTTCATCCCATATATTACAACCAAGACTTGCCATCTATTACATATACACACAGCAATGCAAAGGGTAGGTTTTAGGACTTCACTTATCTCAAATTCAAAGGAAACACAGCAAGAATGACAGCAGGACTAGGTGGGCTCGATGGCGTCTCCTCTTCCTCTCTTCCTCTCTTCCTCTCTTTCTCTCTTCTTTCTTTGGACGGTAACTCTCTCTCTTCCGGTCGAAATCCCCCTCCCCCTTTTCCTTTTAGTTGAATTAAAACCCTTGCATGCTTTACTTCTTGCATGGAGGGACACTTGGTTACAATTGGGCAACACTTGGCAAGCTTTTCTTGCCACTTGGCATTTTGGCCATACACATAATGGGCCTTCACTTGGCTGGGCTTGGGCCAGCCTTGGTCGACTACTCCATAGGCTCCTTGGGCCAGGCCTCTTGGCCCACTTTAGGCCAACACTCTTGGGCCTAAAGTCCAAACTTAAATGGCCCATATTTATTTTTGGTAATCCATCTTAATCCCACTTATACAAGGTACCAAATTACAAATTTAAATGGCCATAATACTTTGTAACATAGTTTAATAAAATCCAACTTATAAAATTCATGGCCAACATAATTTCCTCATCAAATAAAATCCTTGGTCTCACATGGACATAGGACGTGTTTCCAACAAAAATAATTATCCATTTATATAGATACCAGATCATTCTTATTCACTTGGCCATAAATATTGAAATCATAAATCAATAAACTCCTACTTATAAAAACATGGCCATGAGTTATTAGACATTTCCTTTGTCTCTTTAAACAAGTGAGGGTACCTTTCCCTCATTTATTTTCACTTTCCCATGTGGCCTCTTCCACATCATGATATCGCCATAATATCTTAACCAATGGTATTTTCTTTGTCCGTAGGACTTGTTCCTTTTGATCCAGCACTTGCACAAGTTCTTTAATGTACCTCACTTTCTCATCCACTTTGATAGCTTCATGATCGAATATGTATCTCGGATCAGGCCGGTACTTCATCTAAAGATATGGATGCAAGCTCTTAATACGTCCTCTAATGCTTGGACCACTCTTTTCGTTTGTCCATCTGTTTGAGGATGAAAAACAGTACTAAATTGAAGCTTCGTCCCTAAAGCATCTTGGAGACTTCTCCAAAAATTTGAAGTAAACCTAGAGTCTTGATTAGATGTAATCATTATAGGAATATCATGTAAGCATACCACTTGGCTTACACATATATTAGCAAATTTATCCATCGGATAATCTACGTGAACTACTAGGAAATGGGCAAACTTAGTCAAGCAATCCACCATCACCCAAATGGAGTCGTGGCTACTTGACGTCCTCGGAAATCCTTGCACGAAATCCATCATAGCATGATCCCATTTCCATTCTAGTATATCTAACGGTCTCAATCTAACACGCCATTTAGCCGAATCATTCCTATACCTTTGTCACCATCAATTCAAGCCTAGAACCATCAAAATCGACACCATTAACAACTCATCTGGTTCAGTCCAACAAAGACATTCACTACGATTTCACTGCAACATAGATTCAAGCCTAAAATATAGCATCATTCCTTCGATTCAAATATCGATAGTCCACCAAGACTTATTCAATTCAAAGATTGACAATCCACCAAAATAAGAACTTGTCTAGTTTCCATTGAGTATATCTCATGTCTCATCCTAAAGGATCATCACTTGGACTAATCACTCATCAAATCCACAACTTGAACTTTCACCTTTTCACCTTGGAAAGACTATAACCACAATTGATCATATCCACTAGTTCCACAAAACCTTCTCAAACTGAGATCATCCCCAAATTTAAAAGTTGACCGTCATCAATTAAACCTATTATTCCGACACATAAACCACAAATAATTTCATGTCTCATATGACCACTCAAACTCATGACTTCTAAGATCAATCTATACACACTAAATGCTTCCATGTAATGCATCAAGGCTCCCAATGAGATCCTCTAATAGGAAGTCACTACTTAGCTCAAATGATCATAACTTAATCCTCAAATTCATAACTCACTCTCCATAATTCACTTCTTAAGCCTTGTTTGCAGCACTATGCTTAGATGCTACGCATGTTCTTTGGGTCCTTTAGAATATATTAGGATATCATCAAATGCTTAAATATCCTATTCATTAAATCCATGAATGCAGCTAAGGCATTCGTCAATCCAAATAGCATAACTAGGAATTCGTACTATCCATAGCAAGTCCTATATATGGTCTTAGGAATGTTTTCTTTCTTAATCCTTAGTTGATGGTATCCTGACCTCAAGTAAATTTTAGAAAAGACCGAACTTTCTTGCAGTTGGTTAAATAAGTCATCAATTCTAGGTAATGAGTACTTACCCTTAACAATTACTTGATTCAATTGCCCATTATCAATGCACAAACGCATTGACCCGTCCTTCTTTTTCACAAACAAGAGTTCTACAAGCTTAACCATGCTTCCACTGCACCGCTCTGATAAAATTATCCCAAAAACACTACCTTCCCAGTTCAGTTCATAGTTCGGTTCATTCCTGCCCCCTTTTGCCATCCTAGAAGCCTGCCAGGAGCCGCTACTTGTTCAGGTCCTCTAACCTTAGCGTCCACTCCCCGCCCTCATCAGAACGGGTCGTTACAGGTACACCATCTTTCGCTTGGTTCGAACCCAAACTACACATCCATTAGAGGGTCTCGTTTCGATAGGGACAAACTTACAAAGATATTATCCGCTTTGGCCTATCCCATTCTTAGCCTCACGGTTTTATCCTTGGCGCATAGGCAAGCATTATCTTAGTACTACCTTAGAAGATCATGCATCCTAGTCCATTGCTTACGGAGCTAGTCCATACCTACGATGACGTCAAAGTCATACATAACTATCACTATCCAGTCCATCTCTAGATCTCGTTCCCTTATGGTTATCTCACACATCTCACATGTTAACGTAGAAAACAACATGTCCTTCAGTGATGTAAAAATACGAAGAGGCATATCTAGAGATTTGCTCCTATTTCTCACAATCATTTATATTTTGCAGACCAAATGAATGCGTGCCACTCATATCAAGTAACGCATATACCTTCTTATCTCTCTATCGAAATCGTACCTATGGTAACATTTTCGGAAGCTCCTGCTTCCTCTTGAGTGACTGCATATACCCTTCCTTGTGTTGGTGGCCTCTGTGGATTCCTTGGTAGATTTGGTTCAGCAGTTCGTTGTTGCGCTTGTCGCACCTAACTGACATTCGACTGCGACCCATCATGTGGACAATTTCTCTTAAAATGTCCTATTTGGCCACATCCATTACATCTCAGGTGGCTATTACAAGGTCCTAACCCATGTTGTCTACCACACCTCTGACAAATATTACTTTGGTAGGGTACTCTCCTTAGAACCGAGCCACTCCTTACCTTTCCAGAATTCCCAAAATCATTCCTCTTCTTAGATTCCTAGGGTTGACCTTGATCAGGATAAGGTCTCTTACCCCTTTGAATATCATTAAAGGTCATCTGCCTCTTAGATTCTGATTGCTCTCTCACTAACTATGCCCTCTCATAAATCTCATTATAATCCCTTATATTCAGAGGCGCTAGTTGTTTTCTAATATTAGTCCTTAATCCTTTCAGGAACCTCTTAGCTTTCTCTTCTTGATCCTCAATTAGACTAGGAGCATATCTAGACAGTTTAGAAAATCTTGCCTCATATTGATCCAATGTCGGCTTCTTTTGTTCTAATTGAAGAAATTCTGTGATCTTCTTATCCTTAGCATAATCAGAAAATGCTTCCTATTGAAAGCTCTTACAAACTCTTCCTAGTTAACATCGGTACCTGGTAGGAAGATTGTATCCCTCGAAGCTCTCTACCAAAACTTTGCATTTCCCTCCAGCCGGTACTCTACCAAAGTTATTTTCTCAGCATCGCTACAGTTCAACAACCAGAAAATCCGTTCCATTCCATCAATCCATTGCTCCACTTCCTCAGGACTTCTTGTTCCATTAAACTTAGGTGGTTTCAACTTCATAAATTGTTCCACCAGTCCTTGAGGGCGACATTCCACTTTGGGTTGTTGCTACGCTTGCCTTTCCATCAGATTTCCAATATTGGCCAATGCCTGCAGGATATCTTCCATTCGGGGTTCAGCCCTCACAGTAGAGGCTTCAGCCCTCGATAAATGAGCACTTCCAGCTCGCACCATGATTTTCCTGCAGTTTTCCAAGCATTTGCCTCAAGAATAATTTGCAACTCGGTGTCACTAGTCAAATCATTAATTAAGGTTATTACTAAAGTCACATAAGTAACGTAGAATGTTACTGACACAAAAAAGCAACATCACACTAGTTACAGGGGATCTACGAGTGACTATCCATCACCCGTTGTTCAAAGTTGGTCAACCATTCAAGTTAGTATCCTATGGTGTGCATCATTCTATCCTCATTTCCATCTGAGGCATCTTATCACTTCAAATAAACCATAGCTTTGATACCACTAAAGATGTGGCACCCCTCAATGGCCCCCAAACCGTTAGGGTCGCCATAGTACGCTTACCTTTCACTTTTCCTAATAACATGTCACTTTGATACCATTTCAATTGCAGTGGGTCCATACAACGTAGGGATTTACATCTTTTGGATCAGTCCCTTGCGCAATTCATATAACGGAAGCATATCCAACAACTCCCTTCTCTATATTTAGAAAACGATGCACACCAACTAAACATTTATATGTGAAAGCCGAACACTTTTATTTACTTAAACTAGATGGACATCATTCATCGATACATCAAAATGCCATGGATCTCTATACTTGGCTATACTTCAAAAGATGACTGACATCTCCTCCAATAGTCGTATACTTAAAGTCCATCAATCAGTGTCGGCATCCAAAAGTTCATTCCTTTGCAATCCTCCTCCTCGCGGTCATATCCAACCACTTGATCAATCTACTGGTGGCAGTGGCAGCAGAAGAATCTTATCCAGTCTGAAATGTTAATCCCCAAAAGGGGTGAGTACAACCACTCAGTAGTAAATATCCACCAAACTATTCATTGCGTCACACAGAACAATCAAGGCATCATAACAAAGCACGTATCATTCATGCATTCAAGCATAACTTACCTTGCAACCATGCATATGTCATCATACCATATGTGCATATACTATCATGCACTCATCATCAAGCATTCATGCATATATCACCGTGCCATATGTGCACATACCACCATGATTCATATCATCCATGCTATCAAGCATACATCACCATGAGATCCATTCGTGTCTTCATGATCGCATTTTCAATATCAAATAGCATTAATTTATTTTCATAAGCAGACCATGCATCATGCCATATGCATACACCCATGCACATGGTTCATTTTTCAATTCTTATCTTTCACATGGATCTCATCGGTTTTTTTCGTTCTAGGGACCAATGTTTGCATCCCACAATTTATCGCTCGCACCCAACCAGGCATCGCGAGGAACCTCCGGGCATGTATTCAAAATACAACCGGGCATCCGGCACCCCCACATTTCAGGCATCTCGCATCCCAACTAGCATCATGAGGTATCCCCCCGGCACACACCTCCAGGGTTTTCGAAATTATGTACCACCATACCACTAGGCACTCCCCCTGGAATTACCTACCATATACCACCAGGTATCTCGAAAATCCCGAGGACATCCGGACATGTATCGTAACACAACCGGGCATCCGGCACCCCCACATTCCGGGCATCCCGACACTCCCGAGGCATCGTTGACTCACACCTTCGACAGTCTTGTTACCATCTCAATTCTCATTTATACATGTATCTCAATTTCAACATGGCATTTGATGCAACAATATCAAGGATCTCAACCAACTTTTCATGCCAATTAACATGCCATATGCCATCACATATGCAACACAATCAACCACTCAAGGTAATTCATCACATGGAGAATTTCATTTATTTTCAAAACACATCAGTTTTTCGAATAAATCAGAATGCATTCCTCTAATTCAAACTCCAGAAAAATTAGTAAAGGGCATTAATAAATTCTGAAAACTTGGCACATTATAGACAAGACCTAAAGGCAGATATCTCATGAAGAACACAACACCACCAGAATTCCATACGAAACAGAATAGTCCATGCATTTCAGCTTTTGAAATTCGCCCAATCCAGCTTGCACAGTTTTAGAAAATTTTTCTAATTAAATACCCAAATGACCTTAAAAAATTATGAAATTAGAACATGTAATAGTCAAGACATAAAGGCAGATATTTCATGCAGAACACTACACCAAAAGATCCCCATATACTTCGGTACAGACCATGCATCACAGCACTACTATTCTAACAGTTCAACTTGCACAGTTTTTGAAACATTTTTGGTTAAATAGGCAAATGAACTTCAAAAATTACGGTATTTGAATATGTTGTAGGGAAGACATGAAGAGGGATATTTCATGCAGAACACTTTGCCGAAAGAACTTCATACCAAACGATATAGCCCATGCATTGAAACTGACTAGGTCCGAACACATCAGATTACACAGTTTTAGAAACATTTCCGATCAAATACCCTAATGGCCTTCAAAAATTATGAAATTCGACTATGTGGTACTCAAGATCCTAAGATAGATTTCTTATGAAGGAATCAAAGTCAGATTCGTCCTAGTAAATTAAATATAGGCTGTTAAAAATTCTGTTCTTAGTACCGAAATTTCCAGATCTAATTACCTCCGAAAAACCACAATTTCACCTACCTATTCTTGTTGGTTTTCTCTAAATTTTTTATATGTTAAACCTCAGAATGTCCTTTCCAAATTTTGTTAAAAAATTAAAAAGTGACATTCCAACAAGAAGGTTACTTTACAGACCACGAAACCACTAAAGGTCACCACGACGAATTCCAGATCTAGTCTCTCCAAAGAAAACTCATTTTACTAATAATTTCTTGTTCGTTTTGCCTCAAATTTTAGTATGTTGTTCCTCAATGTGTTCTCTACAACTTTCTTGAAGAAATTGAAACAAGATTCTGGCTAAAAAGTGACATGCAACACACAAACTCAAAGATGGTCAAACTGGTCTTTCCAGACACAGCATGCATGGCCAACGAATCTCTCTCCATAGCTCCGAAATTTCATCCCATCTACTACAACCAAGACTTGTCATCTATTACACATACACACAGCAATGTAAAGGGTAGGTTTTAGGACTTCACTTGCCTCAAATTCGAAGGAAACACAGCAAGAACGACGGCGGGACTAGGCGGGCTCGGCGGCGTCTCCTCTTCCTCTCTTCCTCTCTTCCTCTCTTTCTCTCTTCTTTATTTGGACGGTAACTTTGTCTCTTCCAGTCAAAATCTCCCTCCCCCTTTTCCTTTTAGTTGAAATAAAACCCTTGCATGCTTTACTTCTTGCATGGAGAGACACTCGGTTACAAATGGGCAACACTTGGCAAGCTTTTCTTGCCACTTGGCATTTTGGCCATGCACATGATGGGCCTTCATTTGGCTGGGCTTGGGCCAGCCTTGGTTGACTACTCCATGGGCTCCTTGGGCCAGGCCTCTTGGCCCACTTTAGGCCAACACTCTTAGGCCTAAAGTCCAAACTTAAATGGCCCATATTTATTTTTGGTAATCCATCTTAATCCCACTTATACAAGGTACCAAATTACAAATTTAAATGGCCATAATACTTTGTAACATAGTTTAATAAAATCCAACTTATAAAATTCATGGCCGACATAATTTCCTCATCAAATAAAATCCTTGGTCTCACATGGACATAGGACGAGTTTCCAACAAAAATAATTATCCATTTATATAAATACCAGATCATTTTTATTCACTTGGCCATAAATCTTGAAATCATAAATCAATAAACTCCTACTTATAAAACACATGGCCATGAGTTATTATTATTATTTTTTTTTTTGGATGCCCCACACCATTCCTCCCTCCAGTAACCATAATGCAATACACACCAACTACGTATCATAGGAAAGATAAAGCCGAGACACTTTTATTTATATATTTTCATGATGGATTTCTTGGGTCGGTACAACCAAAAAGAAAAGCCAAGATTTTTCAACTAAACTTGGCCACAACCCGAAAGATATATGGACCCCTATATTGATCACGTGTCATCCTCCATCTACAAGTGTCGGCTATCTCCACTCCTCACGCGGGCCATCATACCCATCCTGGTGTGTCGGGCGATGGTGGCGGCAACATCCCTCATATCACTCCGCCATGACGGACGTGGATCGACAAGAACTCCTGGATGATCGGGCCCCCAGCCAGGCCCACATCATACATCACCAGCACGCGAACCCGAATAAAAGTCAGACCAAGGATCTTTCTAATCTGAAATGTTAGAAGGAAGGCTGTAAAAGGTACCCCACGTGACCGGAGGGAGTGGCATCTTTCTAATCTGAAATGTTAGTCCCCAAAATGAGTGAGTACAACCACTCAGCAGGTAAAGGATCCATTAAACTACTCAATGCATCACACTAAACAATCAAGACATCACAAACAAAGCACATATCATTCATGCATCCAAGCATAACTTACCTTGCAGACTTGCATATGTCATCATACCATATGTGCATACACCATCATGTACTCATCATCAAGCATTCATGCATGTCCCATCATGCCATAGGTGCATACACAACCATGCACTCATCATCAAGCATTCATGCATATCCATGTCTCATGTGCATATGTTCCTTGCATATCATATCATACAGCCATGCATAAATGTCACCACACCATGCATGACTCAATTTCAACTTTTTATCTTTCAATTGGGTCACCACATTTCTCTTTCCCGGGACCAACAATTGCATCCCACATTTTATCGCTCGCACCCAACCTAGCATCGTGAGTAACCTCTGGCACACACCACCGGGCATCCGGCACCCCCACATCCCAGGCATCTCGTATCCCAACTGGCATCACGAGGTATCCCCTCGGACACACCACCGAGGCTTCCGGCACCCCCACATCCCGGGCATCTGAAAACTCCCGAGGACATTTGGCACCCCCACATCCTAGGCATCCGGCACCCCCACATCCCGGGCATCCTGACACTCCCAGGGCATTGTTGACTCACACCTCTGACAGCATCCTCATTCATCATAACTCATATTCACAATTTATGTCTCGATATCAACGGGGTACATGATGTAATGGAAATCAAGTCAATTTCAGCTTTTCATTATATATCTAATGTCAAATATCATCACATGTGCAGCAAGATTCAATCACTTACAACAATACAATTTATGGGGCTCATGCAAAACATAATAGTCCATGCATTACAGCCTTTGAAATTCGCACAATCCAGCTTGCACAGTTTTAGAAAATATTTCCATTAAATACACAATTAACCTTTAAAATTTATGAAATTTGAACATGTGATAGCCAAGACGTGAGGGCAGATATTTCATGAAGAACACTACACAAAAGGCCTTCATATCATTTGATATAGACCAAGCATCACAGCACCATTATTATAACTTTTTAACTTGCACAGTTTTTGAAAATTTTTTAGTTAAATTATGAAATTTAAATATGTTTCAGGGAAGACATAAAGAGAGATACTTCATGAAGAACACTTTTCCGAAATAACTTCATACAAAATGATATGGCCCATGCACTGAAACCGACTAAGTCCAAACGCGTCAGATTACACCGGTTTAGAAATCTTTCCAATTAAATACTCTAATAACCTTTAAAAATTGTGAAGTTCGACTATGTGGTAGTAAAGACCCTAAATTAGATTTTTCATGAAGTAGTCAAAGTCAGATTCGTCCTAGATAATTAAATATAGGCAGTTAAAACTTCTGTTCCTAGTACCGAAATTTCCAGATTCAACACCCTCCGAAAAACCACGATTTCACCTACCTATTCTTGTTGGTTTTCTCTAAATTTTTTATATGTTAAACCTCAAGATGTCCTTTAAAACTTTCTTTAACAGATCAAGTGAGATTTTCACAAGAAGGTTACTTTACAGACCATGAAACCACTGAAGGTCGGCACAACGAATTTCTAGATCTAGTCTCTCCGAAGAATGAAGATTTCACCTACTTATACTTGTTTTTTTTTTGTCTCAAATTTAAATATTTTATATTTCAAGAAGTTCTTAACAACTTTCATTTAGAAGTCACTGCCAAAATCCAACTCAAACAACACATGCAAGCTAATAGAACATCCAAGGTCGAACTGTTTTCTCAAGAACAGTTTACTAGTCTCAAACATCTCTCTTAAAACTTCAACTTTTAACACCCTAAACATCCGAAATCTATCACCATTCAAGCACACATACTAGGCACAACATGCAAGAGCAGATCAGGGATCCCACTTGCCTCTAAACCGAGCAAGCAACGAACACAATGGCAGCGGGACATGGCGACGGACGACGGACAGCAAACGCACGGCCTCTCTTCCTTTCCTCTTCTCTTCTTCCTTTCTTCATTTCTTTCTTCTCTTTCTCTCCTCTCTTTCTCTCTTCAGACGAACCCCTCTCTCTCCCTCTCTTTCTCGCTTAAGCCGGCCATCATTTCCCCTAATTTTTCTTCCCCTCAATGATGAGCAATCATCGGATGTGCATGGGGAACACTTGGTAATTCTCTTGGGACAAATGGCCTTCTTCATGCAAGATGGGCCTCCACTTTTCGGCTGGGCTTGGGCCAACCATGGGCTGACGGCTACTTCATCTCCTTGGGCTTCGTGGGCCGGCCGAAGATGGGGTGAGGTAATGGGCTGGTTTGAGCTTTTAATTGCCCAGCCTATCCTCATCCTATTAATTTACCTAATCCCTAATTATAAATATACATACATACATATATATATATATATATATATACACACACACCTAATTGAGATTTATTTTTCACCTAAAACTTTGTGACCCAACTTAATAAATTCCAATCCATAATCCACATGGCCAAAATAGAATTTTCCCATCAAATAATTATTCACCAAAAGCTTGGCCAAAAATCTCAATGCAAAAACATGAATTAGAACACCCCTAAAGATTGGAAAGAAATTCTAGGATGCCACACTGATCGTTTGTTTCCTTTGATTTTTCTTAAGTTAGTTATGCTTGACCCTATTCTCTAGAATATTGAAGTTCTCCGGGGAAATCAGACTTTATTAAGTCTTAAACTGGTTTAGACTCTTTAAGTTGAGTATGATCTAGTTGATTCTGAATACTTTCCTGAAATTTGACATTCATTGATTCTTCGATAGTCTAAGTATTCTTGTTGAAGACCTTGTAAGCTTTACTTGATATAGAATAGCCAATAAATATTCCTTCATCCGATCTTTCTTCAAATTTTCCAGATCGATCATTTGCATTCTTCAAGATAAAACACTTACAGCCGAAAAACATGAAAGTAAGAGATGTTAGGCTTCTTCCTTTTATACACTTCATAGGGAGTCTTCTCTAAGATAGGCCTTAAAAATACCCTGGTGATTATATAATAGGCAGCAGAGACTGCTTTTGCCCAAAATCGAGAAAATATTTTGCTATATATCAATAGAATTTTGGTCATCTCTTGCAAAGATCTATTTTTCCTTTTCACAACTCTGTTTTGTTCTAGAGTATATGGAGATGAGAAAACATGTTGAAAACCATATTCATCACAGAAGTTTGCAAAGTTTTAATTTTCAAATTCTCCTTCATGATCTGTTTTTGTACTTGAGATAACATAACCTTTCTTGTTTTGAACTTTCTTAGCAAACTTTGAAAAGTAAGAGAAAGTTTCAAACTTACTAGCCAAAAAGAATACCCAAGAGAAACGTGAATAATCATCCACAATTACTAGATAGTATTTCTTTCCACCAATACTTTGTGTTCTTGTTGATCTAAAAAGATCCATATGAAGAAGCTGCAAAACACGATTAGTAGAAACCTAATTTACTAGTTTAAAGGAACTTCTAACTTGTTTTCCCAAAATACATGGAGTACACAATTCAAACTTTTGATAAGCCATTTTAGGAAGACCTCGAACCAGCTTCTTAGAAGAAAGTTTGGCAATTGTTTCATATTCACATGTCCTAGCTTACGATGCTAGAGATTTGCTTCATCTTGTATTGAAATAAGGCAGTGAGAATTCTATGGATTTATGTCCAGAAGATAAATGTTGTCATGCCTTTGCCTAGTAAAGGATTGAGACAAATCTTGGCTTACTCCAGAACAAATACCTTCTTGAAAATTGATTCTAAAACTTGTATCACAAAGTTGACTTATGCTCAGAAGATTGTAGTTTGAATCTTTTACCACTGAAACGTTGTTAATAGTTAAACTTCCAATATTTACTGTTTCATATCAGATAATCTTTCCTTTACTGTTTCTACCAAAAGAGGCATTTCCTCCTTTTTGTTTTTCAAGTTTTACGAAACTGTTTGAATCTCTTGTCATATGTCTAGAACAACTACTATCTAAGTACCATTTGATTTTTCTTTTAATAATGACCTACAATCAAAAGGATAACTCAAACTTTCTTTGGTACCTAGATTTTCTTGGGTCTAGGAGAGTTAGTGTAAAAAACAGTCTTTACTAAATCCTTCTTAACTGGTCTCCAAACTTTGGGACATTCATTCTCAAAATGTTCTAAGCTGTTACACCAAGAACATCTGAGAGCATTTCAGCCAACAGGTTTTACAAAAACTTTTTGAAAATGATTTTTGTAAAAGGACTTTAGAGGTCTTTGTCTAAGTCTCTTTTTTACTTTGGGAAAATCAATTAAAGAATTCATTTCATTATTCATACCCAAACCAGATTTGTTAAAACAGGGTATTTGAGCTGTAAGAATTTTCTCTAACTTTTATGATCCTTTAGAAAACTTTTTGGAAATATCCGAAATCTCTTTTTTCAAACAAACATTTTCTTTGTTAAAGAGTCGGCACTTTCTTTGAAACCATCAAAATCATTTTTCAGATTTTCAAACTTTTCTTTCCAAGAGTCTTCCTATTGCCTGAGCTTAGAATTTTCCTTTTTCAGTTTGGAAATATTTTTTAAGAGAGGATTTGAGGTTGATGCAAAGTTCATCTATATATGTAGAGGCTTTAACAGGAATTTCTGGGTGACTCACATCGATTTCCTTGTCAGAATCTAAATCTGTATCAGATTCTAAGTGAGCCATCGACATATGTTTGCAAATTCCTCTTTGCTTTCCTCACATTCAGTGTCACTCCAAGTTTTTGCTTTTAGAACTTTCTTGTACTTCTCATACTTCCCTTTATTCCTTTTCAAAAAGGGACAGTTTGACCTGATGTGTCCCTTTTTCTTGCACTTGAAATATAATATATCTTCACTTGTTTTAACATATTTTATTGGTCTCTTCTAGGAATTTTGCATTCTTTGCTTCTTCCAATTTAACCTTCCTTTTTCTATTCAGTTTTCCAAATTTCTTTATCATAAAGGCCATCTCCTCGTCATCCATGTCATCGTCTATATTTGTATCATCATAATCAACATTAGACTTTAATGCAATTAATTTCTTACCTTTTGGGTCTTCCTCGTCATTGATCTAGTCCACTTCGTACGATTGAAGCGTGCCTATCAGTTCGTCAACAAAAAAAAGGCATGATCCTTTTAGTTTCTCTGATTGAAGTCTTCACATGATTCAAGTCCTTTGAAAGTCCATGTAGTAATTTGTTGACTTTCATTGGTCCAAAAATTGATTGACCTTGATAAGCTAAGCCGTTTACAATTTTTGTAAAGCGACTGAACATATCACAAATAGATCTTCAGGCTTCATTCTAAAGGACTCATATTGTCCTAGTAGAATATTTATCTTTGACTCCTTCACACAATCAGTCCCCTCATAAGTAATATGAAGTCTATCACAAACTTCTTTTGTTGTTTCACATGAGGAGATTATGTTGTATTCAGTGGGAGACAAAGAATAGTATAACGAATACATAGCTTTAGCAACAAGAGCCTTTCTCTTGATAATTTTAGCTTGAGTGGATTCTTCAGCATCTTTTTCTATCACTTCTTTCCCTTTGTCTAATGCTGATGTTGTCTTTGGACTGATTCCTTTTTCAACAACATCCTATTCTAGAGAATCTCTAGATCTTAGGAATGTCTCCATTTTGTTCTTGCACACATTGTACTCATTTCCATCAAAATAGGGTGGTCTGGTGTTGCTCTACCCTTCAACCAATCCTAGAGCCAAAATACTAGCCATAGAGGATATTTAGCTTAGAAGTGAAAACACTTCAATAAAATAAGCACCAAAGCTTTGATACCAATTGAAAGAGCTAGTATAAACACCTAGAGAGGGGTGAATAGGTGTAAAAACATTTTGATCAATATATGCAGTAAAAAAGATTTTTTCAAACTAAGTCTAACTGACACCAGACTTCTGATATAGATTCAGACTCAAATAAGATGTTTTGAAAAATAGTGAAACTTAGAAAAATATCACAATAAATAAATTAAAGGAGTTAAGGGAAGAGAAAATTGAACACAAGATTTATAGTGGTTCGGCTTAGATCAAACCTACGTCCACTCTCCCATGCTGACAACCTTTTGGCTGGATTTTACTATGAATCAAAAGAGAATTACAACGATATGAGTCTAATCGCTCAATGAAGAGTTTCTTTTTCTCTCACTAGGTCACTTCTTTGTGTTTCTCTCTCTCGAGTACAAATATAAACACTATTGATGAAGAACAAGTGATTTGAGAAGCTTTAGACTTTGGAATTTTAATTTTCACCCTCGCTCTCAAATGACCCGAATGACCTCCTTAAATACTCCTCTGTGCCTTTATGACCGTTGGCACTATCCAAAAGAATTCTTCCAATCAACCCCTTGGACAGAATCAATCAAGAAGATTTTGTAGCTGTTTAAAGATTAAGGTAAAAATCCAATGATCATGGTCGCCCATACAATCAAAATCTAGGTTTCCATAAGTAAATTCTTTCTAGAAAGGATCTTGTCTTCGAAATTGATTTCACCAATTCGTGATTGATTTTATCAATATTTATAAAAGGTAAATGAGATTCTCAACCAGAAAGCCAAATTTATCTTGGTCATACTGAACCCTTTTTGAAAGATCAACAATCCTAAGTCTAATTATTTCTCCGTTTTTCACTTAGGTTCAGTCTAGATCTTCGTCAGAGTATGACAGACTTCTGATGTAAAATAGACTTTGACAAATTTCCACAGAAGTCTAGTATTCCTCAAAATAAGAATAAAAAAATGAAAGTTTTGTCAACTTCATATTCTAATAGGAGTTTTCTCAACACCTTGTAATCATGTGCAAAACGAGACTGTTAATGATGACCAAAACCTCCTTATTAATAATATTAAGTCGAAATGGATTTTGAACTCGTGGCCTTCCATTATTGTGGTTTGATCCAACACTATAATGATTGATTGATCAGTTATGGACACATATGTGTTAATTTCCAT
This sequence comes from Eucalyptus victrix, assembly GCA_016097545.1. Taxonomy (NCBI): domain Eukaryota; kingdom Viridiplantae; phylum Streptophyta; class Magnoliopsida; order Myrtales; family Myrtaceae; genus Eucalyptus; species Eucalyptus victrix. Next base: position 24,457,392 of record CM027839.1, on the reverse strand, counting down.
TCATAATATTGGAGCACTCCATTATGTATGTGATGTTGTGGGGTTGAAGCTGAACAATTTCCAATAACTGTCAAGTGAGGGGGTCGTTTGTGCTTTCAATACTTGCATGAGATGATGGGCTACACTTAACTATGATCATGATGCCAGTAATTATTAGGTAAGGTTTTCATGATCTAGAGGCCGAAGTTATAATTGGGACTCGCGTATGATGTGTTGAACAAGTTGGTTCACTCAATAAGTTCATAGAACACCAATAACTATTAGGTGAGATGAGCTTTGGACTGGTGTGACTCCAATCCCCACTAGTAATCTTTACCCAACAAAAGATTATTGTTTCCCATTTTAAGGAGTATGGGATTCGAATATAAATTTAATGGGAGGATCTATTTCATTTAAAGGCCAAAATGAAATATTTATCTTGAAATACAACAGCTAACAATATATTTTCTACTTGGTTAATTCAATCACGGCTCGTGTTCAGTCTTGGACCAATAGATTCCTCTCCTTTGCGGGGCGTCTTCAACTTATAAGGTCGGTGCTTCATTCTATACAAGTCTTTTGGGCTAATGTGTTCTTTCTACCATGTTCAGTTCTAAATCGAATTGACCAAATTTTCTGCCAATTCTTGTGGAAAGGCCCTGAGATGGGTGCAAGTGGTGCTAAAGTCTCGTGGTGTAATGTTTGCCTTCCCAAAAATGAAGGGGCCTTAGGTATTCGTACTCTAAGGGAGAACGACATTGCGTCCATGCTCAAACATATTTGGATTCTTTTCTCGGATAAAGAATCCATGTGGTGTAAGTGGATTCATTCCAATTTCCTGAAGCGGAAAATTTTTTGGGTGGTTCCTTGCCCTACTTAGTACTCTTGGGCCTGGAGGAAGTTATTAGATCTTCGTGATCAATTTCAGCAATATTTCATATGGAGCATTGGAAATGGGAGGTCGGTCTCCTTTTGGTTCGACCCTTGGCACCCAAATGGTCCTTTATACAAGATCTTTTCTAATCAGGATATTTATCGCTCGGGTATATCCCGCTCTGCTTCGGTTGCTGATGGTTTTGCTACTCCTATGGGATGGTATATCATTAACATCATGGCTAATTGGTGGAATCCCCTTCCGGCATTCAACCAAGAGGAGGATCGGTTTCAGTGGCTTCCGCACCCATCCGGTCACTTCTCCATTGCTTCTGCCTGGGATTTGATCCATCCGAAGCATAATGTCATCTTGTGGGCTTCTTTTGTTTGGAATACTACCTTGCCTCCAAGATATCAAATGCATCTTTGGCTTATTTCGCGCAATCGGCTGCCGACTCAGGTTTTGCTCATCTCTTATGGTAGGATCCCCCTACAAATTGCCCCCTTTGTTCATGCAGACCTGATTCTATAGATCATTTGTTCTTTGCATGCCGTGCTTCGGATAGTCTTATTTCATTTTGGGCGGCAAGATTCAACCTAGTATGGCAAAACAAGCGTTGGGTGGATAATTTGGCCTGGGCTTCCAAGCGGTTTATGGGGAAGAGTTTTTATCAGATCCTGGCTCGGTTTAGTTTTGGTGCAATGTGTTATATCATTTGGAAAGAGCGGAACAATGTGCTTTTTCGGAATCAGACTCTTTTTCTTCCAGCGATGAAAATGCATCTTCGTAAGACTATCAAAGATAAGGCTATGACCTTTAAGCATGTTCCCGATGTGCCCATGAATAGAAGACTTCAACGAAGCTGGAACATCCATCCTTCTATTTTTGATTGATGGAGGTTTTCTAGTTTTTGTTGTCTTTTGTTTCCTTTTGTTATTGTTGCTCGTTTTTTCTGGGAACCATGGCACCCTTACACTCGTTCTAGACTTTTGTCTTCTTGAGTGTCTATTTTTGTTGGTGCCAAGCCTCCCTCTTGTCTTCTTTCTTGAAAAATCAATTTATTACTTACCTTTACCAAAAAAAAAAAAAAACAATATATTTTCTACACGGATATATTTATACTCTAAAAAAATGGCAACCACAAACCCACTCGCTTCTATACTTGACAAGAACTATTTGACTGAACCGAATTTCACTGATTGGGTGAGGCATTTAAGAATTGTTCTCAATTCAGAGAAAATCGGGTACATGCTTGATGAAAAGATGTCATACTCTTTTCCTCAGGGTGGCACCCAAGAGGAGCGCATCGCTTATGATAAGTGGCGCGACGATGACTTAAAAGTTAGGTCATATATACTTACTTCGATGAATAATGAATTGTAAAAGAAGTATGAAACTATGGAAAATGCTAGGTCGATCATCTTACATTTAAAGGAATACTTTGATGATAACGGTCGAACCTCTAGATATGAGATATCTAAGGCATTATACTATATGAGGATGGCTGAAGAATCATCAGTAATGATCATGTTTGGAAAATGACATGGCACATTGAAGAGTTGGCTAGGCTAAATCTTGTTATGAATAACGAGTTAGCTATGGATTTGATCCTCTAATCTTTATCTGATTCCTTCTCTGGTTTTGTCCAAAACTTCCACATACATAAGATGGAAAAAAATCTTGTTGAGTTACATGGCATGCTGGTGGTTTATGAGAAGGAAATGCACAACACAAGGCCCAATGTAGTGGCTATGGCTAAGACTTATTATTTAAAAGGTAAAACTGTTTTGAAGAAAAACAAATGGAAAAGGCTTGTCAAACCTACTGTGCAATCAAAGCCCAAGGTTAAAAAAGGGAAATGTCATTACTGTGGTGTCCAAGGGCACTAGAGGAGGAACTATAAGAAGTACCTTATGAGCTTGAATGTCAAGCCTAAGGACCAACCTTATGAAGGTATGGCGTCTGCGCTTATTGAAACTAATCTTATGGTTAGTGCTGAATCCAACTTATGGGTTATAGATTGTGCTGCAACTTCACATATTTCTATGTCATTGCAGAATCTGGAAATAAGCAGGATACTGAGGCAAAATGAAATTGTACTGACACTTGCCAATGAAGCAAGAGTTGCTGCATTAGCTGTAGGGACTTTTTGTTTATGTTTGCCTTCTAAACATGTATTGGTTTTGAAAAACTGTTTGCATTATGATAATACTGTTAGTGACATCATCTCTATATCTTGTTTGAGCAAAGATAATTATGAATTTTCTTTTGCTAATGATGTATGTTCTATTTATCACATTAAAAGATGTGTTGGTTCTAGCTTGTTAACCAATAATCTTTAAACCATTAAAATGTCCGGTAATGCGATTACTGATGTCAATAAGCAAAATAGAATTGATATAAATGCCATAACTAATAAACACTCTAGAGATAGTCCAAATCCGAAGTATGTTCGGCATCTCTGATTAGATCATAGTGGAGAAGATAGAATCAACAAGTTGAGTAATGATGGATACATTGATCCGTCCATGCTTAAGTCATACTCAACTTGTGAGGCATATCTTCTAGGAAAAATGACCAAAGCACCATTCATGGGACATAATGCACGAGCCGCTAACATATTAGGATTGATACATATAAATGTATGTGGACCAATTAATGAAACTGCTAGAGGTAGTTATTCTTACTTCATCACCTTCACTGATGATTAGTCATGGTATGGTTATTTGTACTTGATGAAGTATAAATCTGAATCTTTTGAAAAGTTCAAGGAATTTAGAGCTAAAGTTGAGAAACAAACAAGAAAGTGTATTAAGGCAATCCGATTGAGGAGGTGAATACCTTAGTACTAAGTTCCTTGACTATCTTAAAGACAATGGTATTTTATCACAGTGGACACCTCCTGGAACGCCAGAGCACACTGGTGTATCTGAAAAGAAATCGTACTTTATTAAATATGGTGCAATATATGATGAGTTACACCAACTTGCTTATATCCCTTTGGTGACATGCCCTTGAGACAGCTGCATATATACTAAACAGAGTGATGTCCAAATCTATTCCAACTATGCCTTATGAGATATGGCGTAGTAGGAAACCGAGTCTTAAGCATATTAAGATTTGGGGTTGTCCAGCTTTCGTCAAAAAGCTGAAAAATGAAAAAAATTAGAGCCTAGATCTGAATAAGGTCGCTTCATTGGATATCCAAATCAGACTCTTGGATACTATTTCTATTTTCACTCTAACCAAAAAATTTTGGTCAGCAAGCATGCTTCTTTCCTAGAGAATGAGTTCGTTCAGGAAGGTGGTGTTGGATGGAAAATAGTTTTACAAGAAGGAAATAATGAAGTACCAAACAATCATATTCAGATAATGATCTATGATTCAGTGGGAGCTTCTAATACACAACCTCTTAAGAGGAGTGTGAGAACGTCTCATCCACCTGCTCGTTATGGATACTAGGTTGAACATATAGAACCATTATTCATTATGAATGATAATGATAAACCTAGTGATCCTAACAACTACGAGGAGGCAATGTCAAACATTGATTCTAGTAAATGGCTAGAAGCTATGAAATCCAAAATGGACTCAATGTATTCTAACGATGTTTGCACCTAAGTTGACATGCTTGGTGGTATTGTACCAATTGACTGTAAATGAATCTTCAAGAGGAACATGAGTGTTGATGGTCACATTAGAACTTACAAAGCACGACTAGTGGTGAAAGGATATCGTCAAAAAGAATGAATCGATTATGACGAAACTTTCTCACCTGTAGCCATGTTAAAATCCATTTAAATTATGTTAGCTAAAACTACACACCTTGATTATGAGATATTCCATATGGATGTCAAAACGGCTTTTCTAAATGGTTTTCTTGAGGAGGACATCTATATGGAACAACCACAAGGTTTTGAATCCAATAGTGAAAGTCTAAACGTGTGTAAGCTTAAGAGATCCATTTAAGGACTCAAACAAGCCTCCAGAAGTTGGAACATCTATTTTCATGATGTAATCAAATCGTTTGGCTTCATCAAAAACCCGAATAAACCTTGCATATACAAGAAGGTTAGTGGGAGCGTAATTACGTTTCTAGTTATGTATGTACTGATGATATCATTGATAAAACTATTCTTGTCACAGAAATTCTCCATAAAAGATTTAGGGGAGGCAACCTATATTTTAGGTATCAAGATCTATAGAGATAGATCAAGACAATTGATTGGCCTCTTACATTCTACGTACATAGATAAAGTGTTAACACATCTTAACATGCAATATTCCAAAAGATGATTATTGCCTTTTAGGCATGGAATCCATCTTTCGAAGGAGATGTGTCCCAACACTCCTAAAGAAAGAGAACGGATGGCGAAGATACCTTACCCATCCATTATTGGAAGCATAATCTATGATATGCTATGTACGAGACCTAATATTATGCATGCTGTAAGCATTACTAGCATATATCAATCTAATCCAAGGGAAGAGCACTGGATTGCAGTTAAGAATATCCTTAAGTACTTACGAAGGACTAGGGTTTTATTATTGATGTATGGAGAAGGAGAGTTTAAAGTTGAAACTTATACTGATTCTGATTTTCAATTGAATCCTAATGATTATAAGTCTACATCTGGGTTTGTCTTTACACTGAATGGTGGTGCAATTAGTTGGAAGAGTTCCAAACAAAGCATAACTGCCAATTCCACCGTTGGGGCGAAGTATGTAGCTGCTTCTGAAGTAGCGAAGGAAGCTGCTTGGATGAAAAAGTTCATATATGAATTTGGAGTCATTCCTTCTATTGAGCAACCAATTGCATTGTTTTGTGACTACAATGGGGCAATAGCTCAAGCTAAGGAGCCGAGGTCTCACCAAAAGTCCAGGCACATTGAGAGACGCTTCCATCTCATTAGAGAAATTGTTGAGAGAGGTGATATTGTCTTGCAGAAAGTTGCCTCAGCGGAAAAAGTGGCAGATCCCCTCATTAAGGCCTTACCTTGGTCTTCATTTGAAAGACACATTGACAAAATGGGTTTGAGGTACCCGACAAGTTGGCTTTAGTGTAAGTGGGAGATTGTTAGTTAAATGCCCTAAAGCAATCATGTAATAGTTACATGTTAGGAATTTCAGTTGTGTTGTCAAATTAATAGCAAAGACGTACTCATTCATTTGTCCAATTATCTATATGAATGATTCTATAAGATCAGTTGTGATTGGACTTATTCTTGAGATGTTAAAAAAAATGTGTAACGGGTTCAAAATTAGACTGAATCTTTAAATTTTTCCCAGTCAATGGATCATTGAGTGGATATTAATGATCCTGTTGAGACCGGTGTGTTCTTAACTTCAGCATGAAGTATTAGATGCTTAAGGTAATGACAAGTCACGAGTTATTGGGTATTATAATGCCCAAGTTAGAACACAGGTGCTCATAGCAGAAAAGTTCATTAAACATGACATACATAGAACGATTGGCAACATGGAAGCTTTTAGCGGGGTCAATGACTAATTGTTCTCACTCTAGTCTTGTGTAAATAATCCTTAGACATGAGGCACAATGTTAACTTGTATGCTGATGGCTATGGTTCACGGGTACGCATATTGGCGGCTCATTGATCCATCTCTGTACCTTATGGTCATAACTTGTTCACATACGAAGTTACATGTGTGTACAACATGGAATCTATCTCCTTGTTACATGCAAGGTACAGTAATAATGTCCTATGCGATCTAATTGTGACACTGCATTAAAATCCTCGACCGGGGTTGTAACCGAGAATAAATTGTTTATGTCTCATATAAAATGCAGGTCAACTAGGTTTATGCATATGATTAAATTGGTGACTTGACAAATATTCCATGGTCTTTGTTTGATCGGGACAAGGTAAGATAGAGAGATTGAATTACACTATAGCCAGAGCTAACGGGTTCATTATGTTCTTAAAGCATTCACATTGTCTGGGTAGCCATGACATATTGTCAAATGTCAATCATGGCTTGTAGGACCTAGAGATTGATCAGGACAATCAGTTCTCTTGAGAGTACTAACGTGTTAGTGCAAGTTTTACTGCCAATTTAGTGATGAACCTAGGGATGTCACACACTATAACCAATTCACTTGATCGCACACAGCTCACTCACAAGAACTATTTTCTTGCTCACCCAACTTCTAGAAGAAGTAGTCAATAATTTATTCGAGAAGTTATAGACTAGCTTCTGGAGGAAGTGGTCAATAACTTATTTGAAAAGTTAAAGACTAGCTTCTAGAAGAAGTAGCTTCTGGAAAAAGTGGTCGGTAACTTCTTTGAGAGGTTAAAGACTAGCTTCTAGAGGAAGTTAGATGTTGATTTCACTAGGGCATTATAAATAGAGCAGAGAGAGGGCAAGTGGGTTATGTTAAGAAAAAGAGAGAAAGAGAGAGAGAGCTATATGTTTAGCAAATGGTTGCTAACCACGTGCAGAGAATTGTCTCCACAAGATTACTAACACAATTAAAGTGGAGATTACCTGCGAGCTCCTTTTTCATTCGAGGTGCATTGGTGGTGTGTTTGAACTAGAGGCCTGGCGTTTGTGGGGTTTGAACTGAAGAACATCTAAATCAAGTTGTTTAAAGCACGCTTCGAGTGGTAATCCATATAACTCCCTTTGATATTTTGATTTTTTTATTAAAACGCACAAGCAATGCCTTTTGAGGAACATATATAGTAGAAATTTATCTTTTGTTCAGCTGCGTTTATGTTCATTTAGCCTATATATGTTTCGTAAAATCCCGACAGAATTGACACACTTTGATGCCTTACCAAGACCACGTGGGCTTATGTAACATCCTCAATTCTGACTCCATAAGGATCAGCCATAAGGTCCAAAAAGGATTGATCATGGACCATTAGCCATGGATCGATCAGTTCAAGCGACAAGGAATTACGGATTGGTCATGGACTGACCGACGGATCGACTAACCGACTGGTCACAAATTGGTCGAGGTGTTCGCCCTGAATTTTCTACCAACCATACCGATGGGATAGGATCACCAACTCATAAGATGAATTTTTGATCACGAGAATTGGTCACGGGATGATTTTGGATTGGCGGATGGTCTTGAGTTGATCCGACCGATCGCAGTTTCTAGCCGTGGGTGATTCTGCCTAGTTACGCACTGATATACGGACGATCCGAATTGATCAAATGTGACCGTCTTTTGACCAAAAATGCATCATTCCCTATTTAATTCTTAGTGATTGGAATGGAATCTCGAATTGGTGATGTCCAATCATGGATTGGTAATGCATCGACCATGAACCCTACTAGTGGATCGGATGTCAACCAGAATGAGCCCAGGGACAAACTCGGCTATTCCATCACTAATTCTAAGGTCCATGAGTGCCTTGGCTTAATGCTAGGCCATGGGTAGCCTTGTGATTGATCTCAAATCGATCGAAGGACAACCGACCCTATTGGCTAACCGACCATCCAAATGAACAGTTTGGGCTAATATAGGACATAATGGTCAAACCTCAGGTGTACGTGATTCAATTTTTTGAGGTGTACCTAATGATCCCTTCTCCAGCCCCGAAACCAACTTGGATGATAGAATTCTCTAAATCATCTTATCAATGAAGAAAAAGACAAAAGTAAGCAAATCTCTAGAACCCCTCATTAAATGAAGGGGTGAGTTGTCATTTGAATAGTCAAAAGTCATGATGGTGGCCAAAATATCTTTGGAGATTCTAGAAAAATGGAGCATATATGTGGACCAATTAGAGAGCAATACACGAGTCCTCATTAATAATCGAAGATTCTAGAATTGCTGAGTTGGCAACTATGGTGCCATTATTGTCAAACTTCATTAAATGCTCATTAAAAGTGGAGTATAGGTGGACCAATGGAAGAGTGAAAAGTGAGCCATCATTGATGATGCCTATTAGCTTAGATTGCCAAGCAAGATGTTCTAGCCTTCCAACTCATTATGCAGGCCACAATTATTGGGCCCATAGGCTTGCCAACAAAGGATTTTAGGCGGGACACTTGGAAACATTAGAATGGACCACTTGTCTTAGTAATGATGGCACCAAGGGCTATAAATAGGAGGAGCCCTCTTCATTTCTTCACCTTGCCTCTCATTTCCTCCTTCCTCCTTCTCCTTAGATGCCCTCCTCCTCCTTCTCCTTTCTCTTGGCCTTGCATCCTCAATCCATCAAGCTATATAAGTTGGTCCTCAAGATTTGCCAAGGTAAGCAAGATCCTTATGTCTCCTCTAGAGCGGTAGTCCCCATTGTCGAGTCTAGTTAGGTGCTCACCTGTTAAGCCATGGGTAGGATGTTGGATCTTTTGTATGGTTTTGTTCATGTTTGTGCTTGAGTTGTCCATGCCCGGAATGAGGATGAGGTTTGTTCGAGTTGAGTTCATCGTAAGGCAAGGTCACCTAAGCCATAAGCCTTGGTTTCAGCATAAACAGGATGTTTACTCCTAGCCTCACTTGGTGTGGGAATCACCCAAGGCCGCAAGGTCTTAAGTCTACATTCAGGCGTGTTGATCTTATGCCTTGATCAGTATGGGGATCGCCAAATCCACGAGGTCTTGGCAAGACACCAAGCATGCCCATTTCTATAGTCCAAGTGGACGTGGGGACTTTGTGCTTGGTGTTGAGTCGAGGGTCATTCTTGATACATGTGCATTCACATTGGGATGGAGCCGAGGTTCGTCAAGCTTCGGATCATCACTAAAGTGAGGTGTACCTAAGCCTCAAGGTATTGGATCGGTATTGAGGTGTATTGTTTCCAAGCCTTATCCGGTGCAAGGATCAGTGCTAAGTGATTAATTCAAGTTATGGACCAGAGATCATTTCTGACATGTTTGCTAGTGAAGTATAAGAAACTAATGACGCACACGAATGAATGAGCACGCCTTCGGGCTATGCATGTGCCAGTTAAGAGAAAAGATAAGAACTGGCTTGTGTGATGCATTTATGTATGCACTTAAAGAGGAAAAATTGCCTGTCGTCACACAACGTTGGCGGCAATACCTCATTCAGTGAATGGGATGCCTTGGTTGAGTTGAGATACCCTGGTTGAGCTAGGATGCTTGGTTCTTGAACCCGGAAGCCTTGAGAAGTTAGCCTCGAGAAGCCTCGATCAAGCCAAGATACCCTAGTTGAGCTAGGAAGCCCAGCAAGCTAGAAGCCCTAGTCGAGTTGAGAGGCCTTGGTTAAGCCAGGACGACGTTGAATGAATTTGCATGAGTGTCGGTTATGCAAAAGCATGATATGTTGATATATTTATTGATAAGCCAAAGGTAAGTATGTGTTGAAGCATGTTGCGATGGACATCTACATGAAGTCGAAGGTTGCAACAAGTTTTCTATTGATCTACTATCAACACTGCTTACAAGTGCTATACTTGCTAAGCTTTTATGATGATATGCTTTCCTAGTAGAGAACTAGGAATTTTACTTACTAAGTTTCCCCAAAACTCACCCGTCATCTTTCAGTCTTGTAGGAATGGAAGTCTCACGTCAGTTTGAGAGCTGTAATCGCGCTAGAGGAGATAGGATTTCCCTTGGCCTATGTGGAAAAATTGTACCATGATGTAAAAAGAAAAGAGGGCCCGTAGAAAAAGGGCTTGTAAAAGCAGTTATAATATAAGTCAGTCTATTCTATGTGATTTATGTCCCAGTCTTCCAACGGTTGTTTGCTCGGGGAGTTGTTTATTCATGTTTCACCATGTGCTTGATAACGAGATAAAAAGAACTAGGACGGTGACGAGCCTAGGACGTCGCAAAAATAACCCTTATCGCTCGTGACCCCAGGGATGCAGTTGGGGTCATGACAATTTTTGGTATCAAAGCGGGGTTATTACTAAGAGTCATAAGGTGCGTTGGGAGTCATGGGATAGTTAGTTAGGAAAAACATTCCATGCATGTGATTGTTTGCTTGATTGATTCGTGTGTGATAGTCGCTCATGACTACTAACTTTTATATTGTGATGTGGAAAGGTTTTCCTAGAATTCCTATAGTCGTCTTATGAGTATATAGCATGAGTGCCCGGGATCAGGTGACTTCAAAAGGAAAGTCGAAAGATGACCTCTAACTAGATGGAATCCTACAAGCTTTTACGACCATTGAAAGCCTGATGGATTACTAGGCTCAACAACAAATAGCCTTTGCTTCTATTAATGCCTCTACAAGTGGAGATGAAAACAGAATTGGCAAATGCCTTATGTGATGACCAATTGAACAGTTCATGATGCTACAACCCTCAAAGTTTTCCAGGACGGGAGATCCTGAAAAAGTTGAAATTAGAGAGACGCAGCAGAAGTAGGGCAAAGAAGAAGTTTACACCAGAGTATTGGCATGGCTCCATTTGAGGCATTATATGGTCAAGCTTGCAGAACTCCAGGCTGTTGGGATAAAGTCAAGGAAAGAAGCTTACTGGTCCTGAGTTAGTGCAACTTACTACTGAGGTAATGCAAATAATTAGAAAGAGACTTAGAGCTGCCCAAAGTAGGCAAAGGAGTTATGCGGACAAGAGACAAAGCCTCTAGAATTCCAAGTAGGAGATCATGTATTCGTTAAGGTGTCTCCATTGAAAGATATGTCTTGTTTTGGTAAGAAAGGTTACTTAAGTCCACGGTACATATGACCCTTTGAAATCCTAGAAATGATAGGGAATATGGCCTATTGGTTGGCATTGCCACTAAAACTTGCTTAGGTACACGATGTATTTCATGTTTCTATGTTAAGAAAGTATGAGCTAGATATGGCACATGTGCTCAACTTCGAAGGGATCGAGGTGGACGACCAAGGGTCGTATAATGAGGAGTCAGTGTGGATCATGGACAGATGTGAGCAAGTAATCAAAAACATGGTTCATTCCTTCAGTCAAGGTCCTATGGAAACATCATGGAACAAAAGAGGCTACCTGTGAGAGTGAAGAAACTATCAATTTTAAGGAAAGGAGATTTGTCTTTGAATGGCCATATGGATGATTACATTATTGGCCACTTTGTTTTATCTCTTAGACCAAACCCCCCTATGTGAAATTTCTTATGGGAATATAATATTGATTCCTATATAAAAATCAAATGCCCTAAAGTGGTGAGGGAATTATGGGCTTAATATTGATATTTTCTACGGGCTATTTAAATTGGCCCAAAGTTCAGGCCCAAAGCTGGCCCAAGCGGCCCACAAGGCCGTCCACCGAAGGGAGGAGGAGCCGGATGGAGAAGCTCATGCCACCCTCTCCATTTGTCCCATGGATGTAGCCACATGTCCTTTCCTTGAAGCCAAGTGTCCATTGCCATGCAAAACCTCATGATTACTAGCTAATCATGAGGGTGAAAGGAAGAAATGGGGAGAGAGAGGGGTGGAATGGACAAGGCAGCAAACGAGAGGGAGAGAGAGAGTGTTTGCGAGAGAGAGGGAGACCGAGCGGGCAAACAAGAGAGAATCCAAGAGAAAGAGAGGAGAGCTCGAGCGGGAGTGAGGGTGCTTTGGTGAGAAAGGAAGGAAACCAGCCCCGCCACGCTAGCTGCCACCGTCGACCCTACCTAGCTCTGCCGTCGATCGAGCCACGCCCGAAGTCCCTAAGTCGTCGTTTGCTTGCTGTGTTTGTGTGGCATCCCAAAATTCAAGTCATCCTCTAGAGAAATTAAAGCCTATAATTAGGTAATGAAATTACCTATGGTCTATGTGTTAGCCATTAGTCCTTTTAATTAGAAGATTTGTGCATGTGATTGTGATAATTTAAATTTGATAGATTAATAATCTATGCTTGGCCATGCATTTTATGAATTAAATTTCAATAAATGAAATGTCATAAGACTTTGGCCATGTGAAAAATTTAAAGTTTAAAATATTTATAGAAGAAATTAAAAAAAAAAAAAAAAAAGAGAGGAAAAGTCAATTTTTAGGTTGGGCCTTAGGCCCATTGGCCTAAGCTTTTAATGGGCCAAGTTGGCCTGCCCAATAGATACCTAAAAGGAGTGGTCGACCGGCCCAATAGAAGCCCAAAAAGCCCAAGCCCAAATTCAAAAATCCATAGGACAAGTGGCACTAGACTCTCATGCATTGGCTTAGGGAAGAAGGCCATGCATTGGCTGGTTTGTAGGCAAGTAATCATGAGGATTTGGGGGTATAAGAGGGAAGAGAGAGAGAGGGTGGCCGAATTTTCTCATTTGGCTGAGAGAGAAGGTGAGAGAGAGAGAGAGAGATTTCGAGAGAGAAGGGGAGCGGCCGAGAGAGAGAGGAGGAGGAACCACCGTCCGTCCGCCGTGTGCCGCCATGTTCGCCGCCTTATGCCATTGTCTGTCCGGTCTAGAGGCAAGTGGGAGTCCTCTAGCTTCTCTTGCATGCTTGTATGTTGTTTTCATGTCGAATTCTTGGGTGTTAGATGAGAAAAACCGAAGCATGGATGAGTTGTGTGTGAATGGTGTGACTGTTCTTGCTCGGATCATGTGAGTCAGAATGTTGTTTGAGCTTGCATGTGTGTTTAGAGTCCGATTTTGGATTTGATTTCTTCATGAAAGTTGTATCTAACATCTTGTACTACAACATACTAAAATTTCGTGGAAAGTGATGGAGATTTGAAGGGTTAAAGTCTCATCCTACAGAGACCTCAGATCTGGAGAGCTTTTACTGACATCTTGCTGGATTCGTGGTTGCATGTTGGTTTGTGTTGATAATTTCTCTTCGATTTCTTCATAAAAGTTGTAGGGGATATCTTAAAATACAACATACTCAAATTTGAAGTGAAATGAACAATTATATCCTAGTAAATCGACTAGATCTTGAAGACGATGATTCTGATGATGTATTCCGAGACACCCGAGAATTCAAGGACCTAAATGATGACTATATTCTGGTTATTTGACCTATATCTCTTCATGAAACTTGTAAAGGACATCTTGATATATGACATATCCAAATTTCAGAGAAAATGAAAGAGAATAAGTTGGTGAAATCTCAATATTTCGGAGATGTGTACACTGGACGATGCGGTAGTGGATCCAGAAGCTTCGTGAGACTGTAGAAACTAATATAGAAAGAATCTGGCTTGGAAGTCTTCATGAAAGATGTACAAAAATATCTTGGCTATAACTCAATAAAATTTCATAATTTTTGGAGGCCGTATTAATATTTTAATTGAATTACTTCGGAGACTGTGCATTCTGGTTTCATCCGAAAAGTATATGCTGTTTTGTGTGAATTATGAAATTGTGTGAAATTTTATTGGCCGTGTATTTTGTATGAAATCATTACCCGATTTTCTTATTTATTAATTTCCTTAATTTTATGATTTTTGAGATTATATAAATAATTAAATTTAATATTTTTAAAAATGGCACAAGCTGGAATTTAAATAAATGTAAAAAGGGCATGATAAATGGATTATTATAATTGGCATAAATTCCATGAATTTTATTTTATAAATAATTGCACCATGTAGTATGTGTGATAAGGTCTTGGTGCATGCATGGCAATGATTTGAGATGCATGTATGAATTCAATGATGAGTATGATCTTGATTGCCATCACATCACATGTCATGTTAAAATTGAACTATAATTGAAGATGAGAAATGAGATGTATGAGAATATGCATCGTGGTGATGAGAAGACCGTCGGAGGTTGAGCCGACAATGCCCCAGGAGTCGGGATGCCCAAAGGTTTGATTGAGTCGATGCCCTTTGGAGTATGACAAGATGATACACATTTATGTGTTATGATTGTTGTAATGATGCATGATAGTATATGCATGGCTTCAAGGTAAGTAACGCCTGCAATGTATGTATGATTTGCATGATGCATTGAGTTGTTATTGGATTCATTTACCTGCTGAGTAGTTGTACTCACCTCTTTTGGGGACCAACATTTCAGATTAGTAGATGGTTTGAGTGGTTGGATATGACCGCGGGGAGAAGGATAGCAAAGGAAGGAACCTTTGGACGCCAACACTGGTTGATGGACCTTAAGCATACGATTGTGGGAGGAGATGTCGGTCATCTTTTGAAGTATAGCCGAGTATAGAAACATTGGCATTTCGATGTACTGACTAAAGATGTCCATCTGCTTTATGTAAATAAATGTGTTTGGCTTTAACTTATATAAGATGTTTAGTAGGTGTGCATCATTTTCTGAACATAAGGAAGGGAGTTGTTGCATGTGCTTCCGTATATGAATTGCGTAAGGGACCAATGAAGAAAAAATAAAAGATGTAAACCCCCAGATTGTATGGACTCACTGCAATTGAAATGGTATCAGAGTGATATGTTAATAAGGAAAATGAATGGTAAGCAAACTGTGGCGACCCTAATCCAATCGGGGGCCATCGAGGGGGTGCCACATCTTTTATTGGTATCAGAGCTATGGTTCATTTGGAGTGATAAGGAGCCTCAGATGGAAATGAGGATAGAATGATGCACACCATAGGAAATAAAACGGAATAATTGAATAATGGGTGATGAGTATTCACTCGTAGATCCCTAGCAATTTATTTTGAGTTGCCTTTAGGTACCAGTAACATGTATATGTTACTTATGAAGTAGTTGTAGTTGCTTTGAGTGGAGACAATGAGTCAGATTATTCCTGAGGCAATGCTTGGAAATTGCAGGAAAGTCATCGTACGAGCTGGAAGTGCTCATCCATCGAGGGCTGAAGCCTCTGCTGCAAGGGCTGAACCCCGTATGGAAGATATCCTGTAGGCATTGGCCAATATTGGAAATCTAATGGAAAGGCAAGTGCAACAACAACACAAAGTGGAACGTCACCCTCAGGGACTGGTGGTGTAGCACCCCGAACCCTTTAGCGATCGCCACAAGCTCTGGTGTTACACTTTATTACCTTTGTTTCTTTCGAAACAAGTGTCCTAATTTGTAGACACATTTTTTTTTTAAAACGATCGGTCCCAACGCGACTCATAGCGGAAGCAAATTAAACATCACCATCTATCCCCCTACCAATCCATGATACAAATACACACCACTAATCACCATAATTTTATAAACAAGCCATGACACTTTATTTACATATATATTTTCAAGATGGGATTTCTTTTGGGTCGGTACATCAGAAAGGAAAAGCTAGGACTCAGCCACGTCCAGCCTAAAACCTCAAAAAGATACTCTCGACCCTCAACATCACACGTGCAACAATCCCCATCATAAGTGTCGGCTATCTATCCCCAAAAAGAAACAGCTCCTACTCATCACGCGCAGGTCTCACACCCAACCCGGTGCATCAGGCAGTGGCAATGGCAGCATCCCTCGCATCGCTCTATCCCGACGAACGTATACAGAAATGAACTCCTGAATGACAGGACTCCCAACCAGGCCCACGTCATACATCACTAGACAACGTACTAGGATAAAAGTCAGTTCGGGAACAGAGGGACAGTCTATCTCAACACACTCGACCTCTACATCGGATGGTATCCCGTAAAATGTACCCCGCGTGACGGCAGGAAGCGGCATATTGGCTAATCTAAAATGTTATCCCCAAAAGGGGTGAGTACAACCACTCAGCAGATAGGGAAATCCAATAACAACTCAATGCACCATGCATATCATCATACGATGCAGGCATTGCTTACCTTTAATGTCATGCACATTTATGCATCATCATATCATACATATCATCATCATGGCATCTCATATATCATTATCATCATCATGCATTTCATCATGCATCTCATACCATGGATGATCATCATATCACATCACACATCATCATCATCATCATCATCATCATATCATCATGCATATCATATATCATATCATAGGTGATCATCATATCACATCACATATCATCATGATCACATCATCATGCATATCATCATGCATATCATATCATGGGTGATCATCATATCACATCACATATCATCATCATCACATCATGCATATCACCATCATGCATTAATTTCCATTTTTTTTTTATCTTTAGATTTGATCACCACATCACCCATTCTCAATTATCATCAATTTCATCATCCCTTCGGGCAAAGACCTCCGACAGGGTTCCCGGTATTCTAGCCATCCCATGGCCATCGGGCTTCCGGCCCCCCACATTCTGGGCATCTCGCATCTCAACTAGCATCACGAGGCATTCCCTTCGGGCAAAACCTCCGACAGGGCTTCCGGCCTTTACCCTTCTAGCCAGGCATCCCGCACCCCAATCCTGGTGTCGCGAGGAATCTCCGGGCATGTATCCAAGATACAACCAGACCTCCAGCCCCCCACATTCCGAGCATCCTGAATCTCCCAGGGAATTTCCGGCAATGTATCTCTATACATTCCGACCATCATCCTCCACCACAACCTCTTACTCACATATCATTTTCCATATTCACCATCCTTTTTAATCTCATTATTACACGGCATATAAGTCACACATGCATCACAATTTATGATCATACATTCACCAATGTCATATAACAATGCATAATAAATTCAATGGAATTCATGGCCAATAAAATAATCCCATTTTATTATTTTATTATTTTATTATTTTATTATTTTATTATTTTATTTATGTATTTTCATAAATAAATAGTAAATTTAATACCTATGATTTTCCCAAAATCATAATATTCAAACAATCATGAAACAAACCAATAGGATGACAAATTCATACAAAATTCATGGCCAAATTGAATTTCACATAATTTCACAATTTCCACAAAATAGCACATGATATTCGGATAATGACCAGAATTGCACAGCTTCCAAATAAATTCAATTAGAATACTCATATGGCCTCTAAAAATTACGAAATTTTGCAGGGTGATAGCCAAGACATTTTCGTTCATTTTTCATGTGGAACTCCAAGCCAAATTCTGTTTAGATTAATTTATACAACCCCACGAAACTTCTGGAACCACTACCGCGTCGTCCAGAATACACATCTCCGAAATATTGAGATTTCACCCATCTATTCTCTTTCGTTTCCTCTGAAATTTGAGTATGTTATGTACTAAGGTGTCCTTTACAAGTTTTATGAAGAGATCTAGGTCAAATAACCAGAGTATGGTCACCATTTAACTCCATGAAGTCTCGGGTGTCTCGGAATACTTCACCAGAATCATCGTTTCCAAGATCTAGCCGATTCACCAAGTTATGCTTGTTCTTTTTGCTTAAAATTTGATTATGTTGTAGTTTAAGGTGTTACCTACAACTTTCATGAAGACATCAAAGTCAAATCTTCAACAAAAATCAACATGCAAACAAGAATCCAGCAAGAGGTCAGTGGAAACTTCACAGATCTAGGGTCTCAGTATAATAGAACTTTAACCCCTCATATCTCCATAATTTTCCACGAAATTTCAGTATGTTATACTACAAGACGTTAGCTACAACTTTCATGAAGACAACGAAGCCAAAATCGGACTCCAAACACACATGCAAGCTCAAACAAACTACTGACTCCCACAAACCGAACAAGAACAGTCACACGGTTTGAAATTAAGCCACCCTTACCTCGGTTTTTCGCACTTAAAACACCTAAAATCTAACATGCAATCAACGAAACAAACATGCAAGAGAAGTTAAGGACTCCACTTGCCTCTAAGATGAGCAAACGACGGCGTACGGACGGTGGGACACGGCGATTTCCTCCTCGGCTCCGCCTCCTCTCCCTCTCGGTCTCTCACTTTCTCTCGAACTCTCTCTCTCTCTCACCCTCTCTTGGCCGAATGAGCAAAGAACCAGCCACCTTCTCTCTCTTCTCCCCTCTTATACCCCCTAATCTTCATGATTGATAATGATTGCTTTGCCTAAAAACTAACCAATGCATGCTCTTGCCCTTTGCCACTTGTCTCATTGGATTTAAATTTGATTTTGGGCTTGGGCTTTGGAGTTGGGCCATCCGGCCACTCCTCTTGGGCTGGTCAACAGCCTCCTTTGGGCTCTAATGGGCCGACTAGCTTGGCCCACCAAGCTTTAGGCCATTGGGTCCAAGGCCCATTCGAATTTAATCCCCTTTTTCCCCTTTTTTTTTGAAATTCTTCTATAAATATTTTTTAATTCTAATTTTCATCTCGGCCAAAGTCTTGGGATATTTTTGCTCATTGAAATTTAAATCATATGGCCAAGCATAGATTATTAATCTATTAAATTTAAATTTCCACAATCACAAGCACAATTCATGAAATTAAAAGACTAATGGCTAAAACATAAGCCATGGAAATTCTACCACCTAATTAAAGACTTTAACACACCTTATGGCTTGGCTTTGAATTTCTGGGATGCCACAGGTGGAACAATTTCTGAAGTTGAAACCACTTAAGTTTAGTGGGATGGGAAGTCCTGAGAAGGCGGAACAATGGATCGATGGAATGGAATGAATTTTCCGGTTGTTGGACTACAGTGATGCTGAGAGAATAGCTTTGGCAGAGTACCAGTTGGAGGGAAATGAAAAGTTTTGGTGGAGAGCCTCGAAGGATACAATCTTTCCACCAGGTACTGATGTGAACTGGGAAGAGTTTGTTATAGTTTTTAATAGGAAGCATTTCTCTGACTGTGCCAAGGATAGGAAGATCACTGAATTTGTTTAGTTAGAATAAAGGGAGCTGACAGTAGACCAGTATGAGGAAAAATTTTCTGAATTATCTAGGTATGCTCCTAGGTTGGTTGAGGATCGAGAGGAAAAGGCTAAGAGATTTCTGAAAGGATTAAGGACTGATATTAGAAAACAACTAGTGCCTCTAAATATAAGGGATTATAATGAGATTTATGAGAAAGCACAGTTGGTGGAGCAAGAGTTAGTGAGAGAGCAATTAGAATCTAAGAAACATATGACCTTTAGTGATGTTCAAAGGGGTAAGAGACCTTATCCTGATCAAGGTCAGCCCTGGGAATCTAAGAAGAGGAATAATTTTGGGAATTCTAGAAAGGTCAGGAGTGGCCCGATTCTAGGAAGAGTACCCTACCAGGGTAACATTTGTCAGAGATGTGGTGGACAACATGGACCAGGACCCTGTAATGATCAATTGAAATGTTTTGGCTATGGGTAGAGAGGTCACTTTAAGAAAGATTGTCCACAAGGAAGGTCGCAGCCGAATGTCAGCTTGGTGCGACAAGTACAACAAAGTACTGGTGGACCAAATTTACCAAGGAACCCACAGAGGCCACCACCATAAGGAAGGGTGTATGCAATCACTCAAAAGGAAGCAGGAGCTTCCAAAAGTGTTATCTCAGGTATGATTTCGATAGAGGCATAAGAAGGTATATGCATTATTTGATGTGAGTGACACGCATTCATTTGTGTCCAAAAAATATAGATGATTGTGAGGAGTAGGAACAAATCTCTCGATATGCCTCTTCGTATTTCTGCATCGCTGAAAGATATGTTGTTATCTACGTTGGCATGTGAGATGAGTGAGATAACCCTAGGGGAATGAGATCTAGAAATGGACTTGATAGTGATAGTTATATATGACTTTGATGTCATCATAAGAATGAACCAAACTATGAGCTGAATTAGAAAGGTAGTGTTTCTGGGATAATTTTATCAGAGTGGCGTAGCGGAAGCATGGTTAAGCTTGTAGGACTCTTATTTGTGAAAAAAAAAGGGACAAGTAGACGCGTTTGTGCATTAATTATAGGCAATTGAATCAAGTGACTATTAAGAGTAAGTGCTCATTACCTAGAATTGATGACCTATTTGACCAATTGCAAGGAAGTTCGGTCTTTTCTAAAATTGACTTGAGATCAGGATATCAGTTAAGGATTAAGAACGAAGACATTCTCAAGACCGTGTTTAGGACTCGCTATGGACACTACGAGTTCCTAGTTATGCTATTTGGATTGACGAATGCCTTAGCTGCATTCATGGATTTAATGAGTAGGATACTTAAGCCCTATTTGGATCAAATTGTGATTGTCTTCATTTGATGATATCCTGATATATTCTAAAGGACCTGAAGAACATGCGCAGCATCTAAGCGTAGTGTTGCAAGCAAGGCTTAAGAAGTGAATTATGGAGAGTGAATTATGAATTTGAGGATTAAGTTATGATCATTTGAGCTAAGTAGTGACTTCCTATTTGAGGATCTCACTTGAAAGTCTTGACGCATTACATGGAAGCATTTAGTATGAATAGAATGATCATGGAAGTCATGAGTTTGAGTGGTCATATGAGACATGAAATTATTTGTGGTTTATATACTGGAATAATAGGTTTAATTGACGATGATCAACTTTTAATTTTAGGTGATGATCTCAGTTTGAAAGGATTTGGTGGAATTAGCGGATATAATCAATTGTGATTATAGTCTTTCCAAGGTGAAAATGTGAAAGTTCATGTTGTGGATTTGATGAATGGTTAGTCTAAGTGATGATTCTTTAGGATGAGATATGAGATATATTCGGTGGAAACTAGACAAGTTCTTATCTTGGTGGATTGTCGATCTTTGAATTGAATGAGTCTTGGTGGACTATCGATATTTGAACCAAATGAATGGTATTATATTTTAGGCTTGAATTTATGTTGCAGTGAATGCATAGTGAATGTCTTTGTTGGACCGAACCAAATGAGTTATTGGTGGTGTTGATTTTGATGGTTCTAGGCTTGAATTGGTTGTGACAAAGGTATAGAGATTACACCAATAGTTTTGGTGGAATAGCATGAAGGCGGATATAGCTAAACACGTTTCCTAGTGTAACATGCCAGCAAGTGAAAGTCTACTAACCTATATAATGCATTGCCATTGCTGTCTGATGAAGTGCAGTTAGATTAGAAATACTTGAGTTTGGATGTTTTCAAAGCTCTAAGATTTTACATGCAAACTATTTTGAAAATCTTAAGGTTGGGACTGAGTTTGATGACTCGCTGATGCGATGATTTCGGTATTTCAAGAAAAGCTTAGGATTTGGGTATTTCAAAGTTTTTAGTTTCGAAAATCTTTATGATGGAACCAATATTATCGACTCGCTGAACTATGATTTTTAATACTTCAAGAAATGCTTATGGTTTTTGGAGAAAATTATCACCTGTACACTCCAAGCTTTGAACTTCAATTGAAAAGTAGATTTTGATTGTGAACTGTTTTAGAAAATCTCTTGAATTTCGTCAAAATTTATGAGTACTGTGACACCGTGCCCAAATGTTTTAAGAAATGTTTTCTATTTCAAAGAATTCCGAACTTTTTATAGAAAACGTTCCAACCCATTGGAGTTGGGATTGAGATTGGAATTTTGCCAACGTACCGATTTAAATTTACTAAGGGTTTTGATAAAGTATTTTATTTTGCACCGTGATGCAAGTGCGACTCAAGGCTTTACATGTGGATTTCGAAAAACATTTGAAATTTAAACGTGAACATGGATTTTATGGAATTGGTATCATGCTTTGATTTTGTGAATTGGTTTCAACGATATGAGATTTACCTGTTCTCAAATACTATCATTGTTATACCGATGTGTCTTTGAAATCCCTTTTTTTGCATTATTTGATATCATCAAGTGGAATTTTTGAGAACTCAAAGGGATTTTTCACATTGGTGATTTGAAAACGTTTGACATGGAAATGACATATGATTTCAAAGCTTGCTGTTGTCATTGAATGCTTTTGAAAACCTCGGTTTGTATTGTTTGATTTCATGAAGGAAGATTCTCAAGCATTCAAAAGAAATTTCATATGTGGTTATTGTTTTAAAACTGTTTATGATGTTGAGATAAATTAAGATATGTTAAGAGCTTGCATCCTTAACTTAAGAGGAAGTATCAGCCCGATCTAGGACACATACTCAATCATGAAGCCATCCAAGTGGATGAGAGAGTGAGGTATATCGAAGAGCCTGTGCTGATATTGGATTAGAATGAACAAATTCTCAAGATCAAGAGAATTCCATTGGTTAAGATATTATGGCGATATCATCATGTGGAGGAAGCCACATGGGAGAGTGTAAATGAGATGAGAGAAAGGTACTCTCACTTATTTCAAGAGACATAGGGAATGTCTAATTTCAAGGACGAAATTCTCTAAGGACGGGAGAATTGTGGCATCCCAAAATTCAAGTCATCCTCTAGAGAAATTAAAGCCTATAATTAGGTAATGAAATTACCTATGGTCTATGTGTTAGCCATTAGTCTTTTTAATTAGAAGATTTGTGCATGTGATTGTGATAATTTAAATTTGATAGATTAATAATCTATGCTTGGCCATGCACTTTATGAATTAAATTTCAATAAATGAAATGTCATAAAACTTTGGCCATTTGAAAAATTTAAAGTTTAAAATATTTATAGAAGAAATTAAAAAAAAAAAAAAAGAGAGGAAAAGTCAATTTTTAGGTTGGGCCTTAGGCCCATTGGCCTAAGATTTTAATGGGCCAAGCTGGCCGGCCCAATAGATACCCAAAAGGAGTGGTCGACCGGCCCAATAGAAGCCCAAAAAGCCCAGGCCCAAATTCAAAAATCCATAGGACAAGTGGCACTAGACTCTCATGCATTGGCTTAGGGAAGAAGGCCATGCATTGGCTGGTTTGTAGGCAAGTAACCATGAGGATTTGGGGGTATAAGAGGGAAGAGAGAGAGAGGGTGGCCGGATTTTCTCATTTGGCCGAGAGAGAAGGTGAGAGAGAGACAGATTTCGAGAGAGGGGGAGCGGCCGAGAGAGAGAGAGAGGAGGAGGAACCACCGTCCGTCCGCCGTGTGCCGCCGTGTTCGCCGCCCTACGCCGTCGTCCGTCCGGTCTAGAGGCAAGTGGGAGTCCTCTGGCTTCTCTTGCATGCTTGTATGTTTTTTGCATGTCGAATTCTTGGGTGTTAGATGAGAAAAACCGAAGCATGGATGAGTTGTGTGTGAATGGTGTGACTGTTCTTGCTCGGATCATGTGAGTCAGAATGTTGTTTGAGCTTACATGTGTGTTTAGAGTCCGATTTTGGATTTTATTTCTTCACAAAAGTTATAGCTAACATCTTGTACTAACCAATACTAAATTTTCGTGGAAAATGATGGAGATTTGAAGGGTTAAAGTCTCATCCTACGGAGACCTCAGATCTGGAGAGTTTTTACTGACATCTTGCTGGATTCGTGGTTGCATGTTGGTTTGTGTTGAAAATCTCTCATCGATTTCTTCATAAAATTTGTAGGGGATATCTTAAAATAAAACATACCCAATTTGAAGTGAAATGAACAAGTATAGCCTAGTAAATCGACTAGATCTTGAAGATGATGATTCTGGTGATGTATTCCGAGACACCAGAGAATTCAAGGACCTAAATGATGACTATATTCTGGTTATTTGACCTATATCTCTTCATGAAACTTGTAAAGGACATCTTGATATATAACATATCCAAATTTCAGAGAAAAATAAAGAGAGTTGGTAGGTGAAATGTCAATATTTCGGAGATGTGTACACTGGACGATGCGGTAGTGGATCCAGAAGCTTTGTGAGACTGTAGAAACTAATATAGAAAGAATCTGGCTTGGAAGTCTTCATGAAAGATGTACGAAAATGTCTTGGCTATAACTCGGTAAAATTTCGTAATTTTTGGAGGTCATGTGGATATTTTAATCGAATTACTTCGGAGACTGTGCATTCTGGTTTCATCCGAAAAGTATATGCTGTTTTGTGTGAATTATGAAATTGTGTGAAATTTTATTGGCCGTGTATTTTGCATGAAATCATTACCCGATTGTCTTATTTATTAATTTCCTTAATTTTATGATTTTTGAGATTATATAAATAATTAAATTTAATATTTTTGAAAATGGCACAAGCTGGAATTTAAATAAAAGTAAAAAGGGCATGATAAATGGATTATTATAATTGGCATAAATTTATTGAATTTTATTTTATAAATAATTGCACCATGTAGTATGTGTGATAAGGTCTTGGTGCATGCATGGCAATGATTTGAGATGCATGTATGAATTCAATGATGAGTATGATCTTGATTGCCATCACATCACATGCCATGTTAAAATTGAACTATAATTGAAGATGAGAAATGAGATGTATGAGAATATGCATCGTGGTGATGAGAAGACCGTCGGAGGTTGAGCCGACAATGCCCCGGGAGTCGGGATGCCCAAAGGTTTGATTGAGTCGATGCCCTTTGGAAGGCTGGTTGTATTATGAATACATGCCCAGAGGTTTTCCTCGGGAGTGTCGGGATGCCCGGTTGTATTATGATACATACTCGGAGGGTGACGGGCTGTATCATGATGCATGCCCGGAGGGTAGGGGAAACCATTTTCATGGCGAGCCCCAAGGATTCCTCGCGATGCCAGGTGGGGTGCGAGATGCCCAGAGGTTCGAATGAGTCAATGCCCTTTGGATGCCCGGTTGTATCTTGGATACATGCCCGGATGCCTCGTGATGCCAGTTGGGATACGAGATGCCCGGAATGTGGAGGTGCCGGATGCTCGGTTGTATCTTGGATACATGCCCGGAGGTTTCTCGCAATGCCAGGATTGGGCGCGAGTGATGAATGTGGGATGCAAATGTTGGTCCCGGGAATGAGAAATGTGGCGGTCCAAGATGAAAATTGGAATTAAATCATGCATGGTGATATATGCATGACATGATGCATGGTGATATATGCATGATATGATGATGATGATGATACATGCATGGATGCATGGTAATGATGATAGTACATGTGATATGACGATAATGTTACATGCATGGATACATGGTAATGATGATGGTACATGTGATATGATGATATGATGATGATGTTACATGCATGGATGCATGGTAATGATGATGGTACATGTGATATGACGATAATGTTACATGCATGGATGCATGGAATGATAATGGTACATGTGATATGATGATATGGTGATGATGATACATGCATGGATGCATGGTAATGATGATGACATGTGTATGGTATGATAGTGTTATGTATATGATGATGATGACATGTGTGTGATATAATAATGTCATGATGACGACGATATGAGTATGACAAGATGATACACATGTATGTGTTATGATTGTGGTAATGATGCATGATAGTATATGCATGGCTTCAAGGTAAGTAACGCCTGCAATGCATGTATGATTTGCATGATGCATTGAGTTGTTATTGGATTCCTTTACCTGCTGAGTAGTTGTACTCACCCCTTTTGGGGACCAACATTTCAGATTAGTAGATGGTTTGAGCGGTTGGATATGACCGCGGGGAGAAGGATAGCAAAGAAGGGAACCTTTGGACGCCGACACTGGTTGATGGACCTTAAGCATACGATTGTGGGAGGAGATGTCGGTCATCTTTTGAAGTATAGCTGAGTATAGAAACATTGGCATTTCCATGTACTTACTAAAGATGTCCATCTGCTTTATGTAAATAAATGTGTTCGGCTTTAACTTATATAAGATGTTTAGTAGGAGTGCATCGTTTCTGAACATAAGGAAGGGAGTTGTTGCATGTGCTTCCGTATATGAATTGCGCAAGGGACCAATGAAGAAAAAATAAAAGATGTAAACCCAGTCCATTAGCCTACATTTTGCTTGCTGTGGTTGTGTGAAGTGTAAATAGACTCGAGGATGCATAAATTGATGCTGGATGTTGAAGTTTCAAACTACTAGGAGTAGTTATTTAGGATTGGTATACTATTTTATGGAAACACAGCATGACCTTTGCTGATTCCATGAATTTTATAAAATTATCCAGCTGGAATTTTATTTGGTGTTCTTGATAAAAGTTGTCGATGACATCTTGGGGAGTAACATACTAAAATGTGAGAAGAAACAGACAAGTACTGTTTGGTGAAACGATTTTTCTTCGAAAGTGTTAGATCTGGAAATCGTTACCAAGGGTTAGGGGAAGTTTTAGTGAATGTAGCTCATGATCTATAACGAATCTGACTTCGAGTTCTTCACAAAACTTTTTCCTCTAGGTCTTGACTATAACATATCAAATTTTCAGAATTTCAGAGTTGATTTAGAGTTTATATCAAATTTAAGAATTAAACTGTGCAATGGTGATGTTTCGAAATTTTAAGGTTGTGATGCATGGACCGTACTAACTCGTACGAAGCTCTTTTGACGTGGTGTTATTCATGAAACCTTTTTATCTAGATCTCATTTATAACATGTTAAATTTTCAGAATTTATTAAGATTGTTTACTAATTTTCCAAAATTTTAATTAAAGGAGTGCATTCTGTTTTATCCGAAAAGTTTTATTTTTAAGAACCAATGAATTGCTCTATGAGATGTGATATCTTGGGTTGTTATTTATACTACATATGTGGTGACATTTAGCATATCATATGACATCAAAGAGTTGGTTTAAACCTTTGACATTATTGCATCAAAAGCTATTATGAAAGTAAAACATATATGTGAATATGCACTGTGATGATAATCATACCGTT
This sequence comes from Eucalyptus victrix, assembly GCA_016097545.1. Classification (NCBI taxonomy): domain Eukaryota; kingdom Viridiplantae; phylum Streptophyta; class Magnoliopsida; order Myrtales; family Myrtaceae; genus Eucalyptus; species Eucalyptus victrix. The sequence goes on along the minus strand of CM027839.1, from coordinate 24,430,214 downwards.
GGACCCTTGAGTTGACGATGCCCCGGGAGTGTCGGGATGCTCGGAGGTGTGTGCTAGATGCCTGGAGGTGTGTGCTAGATGTCTTTGAGAGTTTCGAGATGCCCGGAAGTGTGTGCCGGATGGCCTCATGACGCCAGTTGGGGTGCGAGATGCTCGGAGGTGTGTGCCGGAGGTTCTTCGCGATGCCAAGTTAGGTGCGAGCAATATGAGGGATGTAAACACTAGTCCCTGGAAGAAAAATGAGATCCTTTTGAAAATTAAAATTGGGAATTGAATCATGTGCACGTGTGTTTGTGTATGGCATGATGTAATGAATTGCCTATGAAATTGAATTGATACTATTTGACATTGGGAATGTGATTCATAAAGGCATTGAAGGGATCTCGCGGGGATATATACATGATTGTATGGATAATATGAATCATGCGCATGTATGTGCATATGGCATGGAACTTAAATTGCCTTAATAAATGAATCTCATGGAAATACAAGCATGATGGCATGGATGATATATGCATTTCACATGAAACTGTGGTTATCTTGCCTGTTGCATTGTGTAGTTTGATGGATCTTTTACTGCTAAGTGGTTGTACTCATCCCTTTTAGAGACTAACATTTCATATTAGGAGATGCCTCTGTTACCGATCATGCGTGGTACTTTCTATTGCTTACCATTTGATGTTGAAGCTGAGTGTTCGGAGCATCCCTGTGTTGGTGCTCGTGGACTGGTGTTCATCCGTGTTCGTGTTTTGGTCATGTATGATGTGGGTCTACTTGATGGCCCTATAGTCTAGGAGTTCTTGTCTATGCATGTTCATCGCGACGGGATGATGATGGGGATGCTGTCGTCGCCGCCAGCCGATGCACTGAGCTGGGTGTGATTGCGCGTGTGACTGGTAGAGGATGACACTTTTTGGATAGCCAACACTGGGTGATGGATCAATGTACATGTCTGATGTAGAGTAGGGTACTTTTGGGTTATAGCCGAGCTTAGTTAAAGCCTTGGCCTTTTGATGTACCGACTCATGATGTCCATCATAGTTATGTAAATAAAAGTGGTTTGGCTTTAACTTATATGAGATGTGTAGTTGGTGTGCATTGCATTGTATTTTTTAGTTTGAGCATGGATTAGGGAGATGTTGGATATGCTTCCGTTATATGAACTGCACTGGGATCGATTAAGATAACATAAACCCCTAAGACATATGGACGCACTATAAATCAATGGTATCAGAGTGACATGTTATTAGGGCAAGTGAAAAATAAGCGAACTGTGGTAACCCTAACAGATCGTGGGCCGTTTCGAGGGTGCCACAATGGTTTTGGTATCAAAGCAATGGTTATAGGTGGAGTGATAAGGAGCCTCATTTGGAAATTGAGAAATATGATGACAATGCACACCATAGGATACCAACTGAGATAGTTGACTAACTTTGAACAACGGGTGATGGGTATTCACTTGTAGATCCGTAGTAATTTTTATGAGTTTCTTTTAGGTGCTAGTAACATGTTTATGTTACTTATATATAGTTGTAGTTGCTTTTAAATGGAGACATTGAGTCATAGATTATTCCTAAGGCAAATGCTTGGAAACTACAGGAAAATCATGGTACGAGCTAGAAGTTCTCATCCATCGAGGGCTGAAGCCTCTGCTGCAAGGGCTGAACCCCGAATGGAAGATATCTTGCAGGCATTGGCCAATATAGGAAATCTGATGGAAAGACAAGCGCAGCAACAACCCGGAGTGGAACATGCCCTCAAGGATTGGTGGAACAATTTCTAAAGTTGAAGCCACCTAAGTTTAGTGGAACAGGAAGTCCTGAGGAGGCAGAACAATGGATTGATGGAATGGAATGAATTTTCCGGTTGTTGGACTGCAATGATGCTGAGAAAATAACTTTGGCAAAGTACCAACTAGAGGGAAATGCAAAGTTTTGGTGGAGAGCTTCAAGAGATACGATCTTTCCACCAGGTAATGATATAAATTGGGATGAATTTGTTAGAGCTTTCAATAGAAAGCATTTTTTTTTTTTTATTGTGCCAAGGATAAGAAGATCATTGAATTTGTTTAGTTGGAACAAAGGGAGCTGACTGTAGACCAGTATGAGGCAAAATTTTCTGAATTGTCTAGATATGCTCCCAAGCTAATTGAGGATCGAGAGGAAAAAGCTAAGAGATTTTGAAAGGGTTGAGGACTAATATCAGGAAACAACTGGTGCCTTTGAATATAAGAGGATTATAATGAGATTTATGAAAGGGCACAGTTGGTAGAGCAAGAATTGGTGAGAGAGCAATCAGAGTCTAAGAGATAGTTGACCTTTAGTGATATTAGACGGGGTAAGAGACCCTATCCTGGTCAAGGTCAGACTTGGGATTCTAAGAAAAAGAGTAATTTTGAAAACTTTGGAAAAGCCAGGGATGGCCTGAATATAGGAAAAGCACCCTATCAACATGATGCTTGTCGAAGATGTGATGGGCAACATGGCCCAGGACCTTGCAATGGACGGCTAAAATGTTATGGTTGTGGACAGGTAGGTCATCTCAGAAAAGATTTTCCACAAGAGAGGTCGCAGCCAAATGTTAACCCGATGCGACAAGTATAGCAACATACTATTGGACTATATCCACAAAGGAATCCACATAGGCCACTAGCATAAGGAAGGGTGTATGCGGTCACCCAAGAGGAAGTGGAAGCTTCCAAAAATGTTATCTCTCAGGTATGATTTTTATAAATGGCAAGAAGGCATATGCATTGTTTGACACGGGTGCTACGCATTCATTTATATCTGAAAGATATAGGCAATTGAGTAAAATAGAAACTACACCTCTTGAGATGCCTCTTTGTGTTTCCACACCTTTAAAGAATATGGTATTGTCCTATACAATGATGTGTGCAAAATGTAAGATAACTATAGAAGGACGAGATATGGAAATAGATCTAGTCGTGATGGCTATGTATGACTTTGATGTTATCATAGGAATGGATTGGCTCCATAAGTATCGGGTTAAGGTGGATTGCTATGGGAAAGTGATCCAGTTCATGTTACCGACCGAGTCTAGTTTTGAATCTTTTGGAGGTCAAGCAAACCCCTCTATAGCCATCATCTCAATGGTAGAAGCTCATGAACTACTTGATGAAAGGATGTCAAGGATACCTAGCAGTAGTAAGAGATCTTACTAAGAAAGAGGCTAAAATCGATGAGATTCAAATAGTCGGGGAATTTCAGGATGTGTTTCCTGAGGAGTTGCCTGGATTACCATCGGAATGAGAGATTGAGTTTGAAATTGAACTAATGCTTGGAACAGGACCAATATCGAAAGCCCCGTATAGAATGGCCTTGGTGGAGCTGAAGGAATTGAAGGTGCAACTACAAGAATTGCTCGATAAGGGATTTATTAGGCCAAGTGCTTCACCTTGGGGTGCACCAGTTCTATTTGTGAAAAAGAAGGACGGGTCGATGCGTTTATGTATTGACTATAGACAACCGAACCAAGTGACTGTAAAGAATAAGTATCCCTTGCCTAGAATTGATGATTTATTTGATCAAGTTGCAAGGAAGTTCAATCTTTTCTAAAATTGACTTAAGGTCAGGATACCATCAGTTAAGGATAAAGAAAGAAGACATTCCTAAGACTGCATTTAGGACTCGTTATGGACATTATGAGTTCCTAGTTATGCCTTTTGGATTAACAAATGCACCAGCCGCATTCATGGATTTAATGAATAGGATATTTAAGCCTTATTTGGATCAGTTTGTAATTGTCTTCATTGATGATATCCTGATATATTCTAAAGGACCTAAAGAACATGAATGACACCTAAGGATAGCATTGCAAACACTAAGAGATCATAAGTTATACGCCAAATTCAGTAAGTGTGAATTATGGCTAGACTAGATAATATTTTTAGGGCACGTGGTGTCAAGAAATGGAATTGCAATAGACCCTGCAAAGGTTGAGATGGTAGTGAATTGGCCTAAGACCGACAACGCTGATTGAGTACGAAGTTTCTTAGGGTTGGCCGGCTATTATAGGAGGTTTATAGAAGGATTTTCGCACCTAGCAAGCCCTTTAACGAAATTGACCCGAAAGAATGTAAGGTTTGAATGGAGTGGAGAATGTGAAAGAAGTTTTCAGGAACTTAAAAGGAAGTTAACTACAGCTCCAATTCTAACTATACCATCTGGATCTGATGGATTCACGGTGTATAGTGATGCATCTCATAAAGGACTGGGATGTGTTTTGATGCAGCATGGCAAGGTCATAGCCTATGCATCGAGGCAATTGAAACCTCATGAGTTAAATTACCCAACCCATGATTTAGAATTGGCAACTATAGTATTTGCTTTGAAAATATGGAGACATTATCTGTATGGAGAGAAGTTTGAAATCTATATAGATCATAAGAGTTTGAAGTATTTGTTTTCGCAAAAAGAGTTGAACATGAGACAAAGAAGGTGGATGGAATTATTAAAAGATTATGATTGTGAAATACGATACCATCTAGGGAAGGCAAATAAGGTGGCAAGATGCCCTTAGTCGAAAGTCGGCTATGGACATGGCTAGTCTAAGAATAACATAGTGGAATCTATTAAAGTCAATTGTGGATTCAGACTTCAAGTTGGAAATAGACCACCTTACTGGTATGCTCACTGCATTAAGGATTGAGCCCGAAATTATTCAGAAAGTTAAGATTTTACAGAAATTTGATCCAGTGATTGTGAAAATACAAAATGTTGTGTCTTTAGGGAAAAGACCAGAGTTTCAAGTCTGTAAGGATGGAATTGTAAGATGCCAAGGACAACTTTGTGTTCCTGACAATGAAGAAGTGAGAAGGGAAATTCTATCAGAAGCACATAAGAGTAATTATAGTATTCATCCGGGGAGTACAAAAATGTATAGAAATTTACGCCAGCAATTTTGGTGGAATGGCATGAAGAAGGATATAGCTAAACATGTTTCTCAATGTTTAACATGCTAGCAAGTGAAAGCGGAACACCGCAAACCCACAGGACTATTAAGACCATTGGACGTACCAGAGTGGAAATGGGAGCATGTGACGATGGACTTTGTGCAAGGACTGCCAAGGACATCAAGTGGTCACGACTCTATTTGGGTGATAGTAGATCGTTTGACTAAGTCTGCTCATTTCTTAGCGGTTCGCGTAGACTACTCAATGGATAAACTTGCTGAGATATATGTAAGCCAAGTGATACACTTACATGGTATTCCTGTAACGATCACATCTGATCGAGACTCTAGGTTTACTTCAAATTTTTGGCGAAGTCTCCAAAATGCTTTAGGGACAAAGCTTCAATTTAGTACTGCTTTTCATCCTCAAACATAGATGGACAAATGGAAAGAGTGATCCAAACTTTGGAAGATATGTTGAGGGCTTGTATTATTGATTTTAAGGGAAGTTGGGATGAAAAGTTGCACTTGATAGAGTTCGCCTATAACAATAGTTTTCAGAAAAGTATAGGCATGGCTCCGTATGAAGCATTATATGGAAGAAGGTGCAGGACCCTTATTTGTTGGAATGAAGTAGGTGAAAGGAAATTGACAAGACCTGAATTGGTACAAATTACTACTGAGGCTGTTGAAATTATCAGGAAAAGACTTAAAACAGCCCAGAGTAGGCAGAAAGACTACACAGATAAGCGTAGAAGACCTTTAGAGTTTAATGTGGGGGATCATGTATTCCTTAAAGTATCCCCTATGAAAGGAATATCTCGATTTGGAATGAAGGTAAGTTGAGCCCTAGATTTGTTGGACCTTTTGAGATACTCGAAAGAATAGGAGACGTAGCTTATCGTTTGGCGTTGCCTCCTAAATTGGGAAATTTACATGATGTGTTCCATGTGTCGATGTTGAGGAGGTATCGACCGGATCCTGGTCACATACTCGATCATGAAGCCATCAAAGTGGATGAGAAAGTGAGATACATTGAAGAGCCTATGCAAGTACTAGATTGAAAGAGCAAATTCTTAGGACCAAGAAAATTCCATTGGTTAAGATATTATGGCGACATCATGATGTGGAGGAAGCCACATGGGAAAGTGAAAATGAGATGAGGGAAATGTACCCTCACTTGTTTAAAGAGACATAGGTAATGTCTAATTTCGAGGACGAAATTCTCTAAGGAGGGGAGAATTGTGGCATCCTAAAATTTCATGACAACTCTAGATATACCATGAACCATGAATAGGTGATGGAAGCACCATCGGACTATATTATAATCATTAGACCAATGGATTACAATTAAACAAGGCCGAGCATTTAATGGACAATTGTTTTGTTGGAAATATATCTATGTCCATGTATGATCAAGGTTGTACTAAGGGATAAATTGATAGGAAAATTTTCTATTCTTGGTATGTACTTTATAAGTTGGATTACCATGATTTATGTTACAAATTTTATGGCCATGTAATATTTGTAATTATTTAATTATGGGGGGATTAAGGTGGAAAAATAAGAGCAAATGTGGGCTGGATATTTAAGGCCTAAAACAGCCCAAAGCAGCCCACAACCCCCATTTTCGGCCCCAAAGGCCCGGCCCAAGAAGCCCACAAGGCTGTCGACCGAAAGGGAGAGGAAGCCGGATGGAGAAGCCCATGCCACCTCTCCATTTGTCCTCTTGATGAAGCCACATGTCTTTCCCTTGAGCCAAATGTTCAATGCCATGCAAAACCTCATGATTACTAGCTAATCATGAGGGTGAAAGAAGAAAAAGGAGGGAGAGAGGGGCGGATTGCTCGAGGGGGAGGCATCCGAAGAGAGGAAGAGAGGAAGAGAGGAAGAGAGAAAGAGAGAAAGAGAGAAAGCAAAGGGAGAGAGAGAGGAGAGTTCGAGTAGGGATGAGGGTGCTTGGGCGAGGGAGAAGGAGGACCGTCTTCTGCCATGCGCCAGCTGCCACCATCGATGCCGCCTAGCTCCGCCATCGATTGAGCCGCGACCCAAAGTCCCCAAATCGCCGTTTGCTTGCTGTGTTTGCGTGAACTTAAGGCAAGTGAAGTCCATTGATCTACATTTTGCTTGTTGTGGTTGTGTGTGAAGTGAAATAGATTTTGGAGATGCTTGAGTGGTGATGCTGGATGTTGAAATTCGAAGGGTATGGAGTAGTTCTTAGCTAACAAACTGTTTCATGGAAAAACAGCTTGACCTTTGGCGATTCCATGAGTTATATAAAATTATCCAGTTAAAATTTGATCTTATGTGCTCGATAAAAGTTGTAGATGACATCTTGAGCAGTAACATACTAAAATTTCAGAGTAAATGGACAAGTATTGGTTGGTGAAACGATTTTTTCTTTAAAGGGTTAAATCTGGAAATCGTTACCGAGGGTTAGGGAGAGTTATGGTGATTATAGCTTTTGATCTAGAATGAATTTGACTTTGAGTTCTTCACAAAAATTTTACCTCTAGGTTTTTCTATAACATATCAAAATTTCAGAATTTTTGAGTTCATTTAGGGTTATATCAAATTATTTGAATAAAACTGTGCAATGGTGATGTTTGAAATTTTAAGGCTGTGATGCATGGACCATAGCGACTCATGTGAAGTTTTTTGACGTGGTGTTCTTCATGAAAACTGTTTCTTTGGACCTTTTTTACAACATGTTAAATTTTCAGAATTTATTATTATCGTTTACTAATTTTTCCAGAATTTTCATGATAGAGCGCATTCTGTTTTGAACTGAAAACTGTTTTTATTTCAAGACCAATTGATTTATTCCATAAATTGTGATATCTTGGGTTATTATTTATACAATGATGTGGTGACATTCATGCATATCATATGACATCAAAAGTTTATTGAAACCTTTGACATTATTGCATCAAATGCTATTTTGAAAGTGAGACATATATGTGAATATACATCGTGATGTTGATAATATCGTCGGACCCTTGAGTCAACGATGCCCCGGGAGTGTTGGGATGCCCGGAGGTGTGTGCTAGATGCCCGAAGGTATGTGCTGGATGTCCTCGAGAGATTAGAGATGCCCGGAGGTGTGTTCGAGATGCCCGTAAGTGTGTGCCGGATGGCCTCGTGATGCTAGTTGGGGTGCGGATGCCCGGAATGCTTGGATGTCCGGATGCTCGGAAGTATGTCTTGGAGGTTCCTCGTGATGCCAGGTTGGGTGCAAGGGATATATGAGGGATGCAAACACTAGTCTCAAGAAGAAAAATCAAATCCTTTTGAAAATTAAAATGGGAATTGAATCATGCGCATGTGTGTGTGCATATGGCATGGGATATAATTGCCTATGAAATTGAGTGGATACTATATGGCATGGAAAATGCGATCATGAAGGTATTGAATGGATCTCATGGGAATATATATACATGATTGTATGGATGTTATGAATCATGCGCATGTATGTGTATATGGCATGGAACATAAATTGCCTTAATGAATGAATCTCATGGGAATACCAGCATGATTGCATGGATGATATGTGCTCTTCACATGAAATGGTTGTCTTGCCTATTGCATTGTGTAGTTTGATGGATCTTTTACTACTGAGTGGTTGTACTCACCCCTTTGGGGACTAACATTTCAGATTAGGAGATGCCTCTGTTACCGGTCACACGTGGTACTTTCTATGGCTTACCGTCTGATGTTGAGGTTGAGTGTTCGAAGCATTCTTGTGTTGGTGTTCATGGACTGGTGTTCATCCGTGTTCAAGTTTTAGTTATGTATGACATGGGTCTACCTGATGGCCCTATAGTCCAGGAGTTCTTGTCCATGCATGTTCGTCGCGATGGGATCATGATGGGGATGCTGCCACCGCCACCAGCCGATGCACTAGGCTGGGTGTGATTGTGCGTGTGATTGGTAACGGATGACACTTTTTGGATAGCCGACACTGGATGATGGATCGGTGTACATGACTGATGTGGGGTCGGGTACTTTTGGTTATAGCCTAGCTTAGTAAAGCCTTGGCCTTTTGATGTACCGACTCCTTTGATATCCATCAAAGCTATGTAAATAAAAGTGCTTCGGCTCTAACTTCTACGTTTATGAAGTGTGCAGTTGGTGTGCATTGCATTATATTGTTTAGTTGAGTATGGGTTAGAGAGATGTCGAATATGCTTCGACATGTTATTTATATGAACACGCATCATTGGACCGATTTAAATAATACAAACCCCCAAGACTTATGGACCTACTATAAATTAAATGGTATAGAGTGAGTATGTTATTAGGACAAGTGAAAGGCTAGGTCCTAGTTGGAAACTTGGAAGATAAGGATGCCTGACAATTAATGCTTCTTGACCAAGTGGGACACCTCCTTTTTCCAAATAAGATTGCTAACTTTGATTTTCAAAATTACTGGACCTTCGATTTTACACAAATTTTTGTGGTGCGAATTTAAAGAAACTTTCTTCATGAAAGTTTTTCTAAACATATTGATCTAAAACATACATAAATTTAACATTTTTCTAAGTTGAAATGGTAGGGACGAAGGCCCACTCATTCACCGTCTGGAACTTGTGCCGTGTAGTGAAAACGGTGACTAGGTTGCCTTCTCAAATTTATAAAATTTTTCCTTTCAAATTTAATCATACTTCCTTCAACAAAGTTTTAAATGACATCCATTTCGACAACATATAAATTTTTTTTTTTAAAGATTTTTGTGAAGATTTGGATTTCAAATGAGTCTCTCTCTCTCTCTCTCTCTCTCTCTCTCTCTCTCTCTCTCTCTCTCTCTAACTATTGAATCTACTCGACGGATGAATATTTGGGTTGTTCAATGATTTTCTGCTCTTTGCACAGCACGAATTTGACTTGACTACCTTTATGAAAAATGTTATTTACGGTCTTCTCTACAACATATTAAAATTTCATATTCTTTTGATTCCGTTTGATAAGGTAAAGACACTAATTTTGGAAATTATTCAAAATTGTTTTTGACACTCATGAGGTGTGAGTCACACCCAAGCTTGGACGCAAGTCCTTAAATGCTACGTTGAGGTGTCACAAGCTACTAAGCTAAAGCCCTATCCTATCTTGAGACTTGGTGACCAAGTTACCTTGTATTTAATGCTTCTTGACTTAGAGAGGAAGTCTTGATTTTTAAGGATTAGAGAACAAGTTAGGATTGCCTATAAATAGGGAAGGGGCATTCCTCTCTCATTCCCACAACACACCACTTCATCTTCCTTCTTCACTTTCTCGACCTCACCCTCACTGCCACATTCTCCCTTTTTCTCATGGCCGTGCCCATCTTGCCTGTTTGCTCACTTGCATGTTGCTCGGCCACCTAGGCCGTTCCTTGAAGTGTGGTAAGTATAATTTACTAATATTTGGCTAGGACGTTGTGTTACGCTATTCCAAGTGTGTGATGAGTCCTTGGCTAAAGTTGATTAACTTGTCGTTGCTTGAAGTTTGGTTGTATTTGCTTGGATCAGTTTAGACCTTGTTCCTTGATTGAGTTCAATCCTTGTTTGATGAGCTTTAGCTCGTGCTTTGGCTTGAGTTGCTTGGAAGAAGCCCAGTTTGTGTGTTTATTTGATATTCTTTGGTTTTTGGTTTGATAAAAACGTATTTGAAAAATGTTTTTGTGAAAGCTTGCTATTTCTTTATAAAACTATTTCTAACTACTTTTACAAGTGCATGTTTTAGTTCATGCCCAAGCTTCGAAAAAGGATTTTGTCAGCCTTGACGTACGTGGGATCATGACGGATCGGTCCCTTCTTATTCTTGGTATGATATTGAGGCATATTGTTCCCGAGCCAACTTTGGTACTAGGTTGGTGAACTTGTCACAATAGGCCAATCCTTCCATAGTCTCAGTGCGATATTGAGGCGTATCGTTCCCGAGCCAAGTCTAGTATTAGGTTGGTGAACATGTCACAACGGGCCAGTCCTATCATGGTCTTGGTGCAATATCGAGGTATATTGTTCTCGAACCAAGTTGGGTATTAAATCGGTGCTCAAATGTGTCAGATCAAGTCGCGATTCTTGATTCGTGCTCGGCATGCTTAACGTCTTGGTTTCAGTAAGTCATTCCACACACTTATAAATGGCATGCCTTTAGGCCTTTGAACTAAAAGCAAAGATAAGAATAGGATTGTGATGCTTGATGCATTGACACACGATGGACTAATTTATGTCGTCGACTGATGAATTCGATGATGATGCTCCCATGCCAACGGGATGCCCCCATGCCAATGGGATGCCTCATTAATAAGAACGAGATGTGCCCATGCCAACAGGATGCCTCGTCAAAAGTATGGGATGTTGTAACAATTCTAGCCGTCACCCTTCGATTAGGGGACGTTGCTCGATTAAGTTTGGATGCCCGATGGATTTCGAAAGAGTCAATGGATTTCAACTATTAATAAATGAATCTTGTGTGCATGAGTTCCTCACATTATAAAATGGATTTTGGTTATGCTTGCATATGAGTGAGGCGTGAGTTCCTTGTATTATGGAATGGATCTTGTTTATGCTTGTATAATATTGAGTGAGGCGTAAGTTCCTCATATTGTGGGTGAATATCGGGTTATGCTTACATATTGTTGATTGATGATTTCTCATGTTTCATCCAAGACAAAGCTTTTAATTTGCTATTAATCTGTTATCGACAAATGTTTTGGATAAGTTATATGCTTGTTGATAGGCGAGGCATCCTCCTACCCGGAAATTAGTGGGTTTTACTTGCTAAGTTTATGACTCACGCAATTGTTTTTCAAAATTGTAGGCATTGAGGTCTCCCACTAGTGCTGGACTTGCAGTCTTGCTACAAGAGCTAAGGTTTACCTAATCTTTGGAGCATAGAAAATGTAGTGGTTGTAAATATAATGGCCAATGACAAAGGGGCCTATAAATGTAACCGATGTAATTGTATGTTTTTAAATGGTTGTTTTCCTAGCCGCTTGTTGTTGTCCAAGTGTTATATATACACTTTCGCATGTGCTTAATGAAAAGATAAAAAGAAGTGGGACAGCAACACATTTGGGACGTCATGAAAGTAACCCTTGCTGTTCGAGATCCTGGGATGGAGTTGGGGTCATGGCAGTTATGCACCAATACACAGACGATCCGAAATGATCAAATGTGATCGTCTTCTGACCAAAAATGCATCATTCCCTATTTAATTCTTAGTGATCGAAACAGAATCTCAAATTGGTGATATCCAATCATGGATCGATAACGCATCGACCATGAACCCTACCAATGGATCGGGTGCCGACTGAAATGAGCCCAGGGATAGACTCGGTTATTCTGTCACTAATCCTAACGTCCATGAGTACCTTAGCTTAGTGCTAGGTCATGGGTGACCTTGGGATTGACCTCGAACCAATCGAAGGACAACCGATCCTATTAGCCAACCAACCATCCAAAGAAACACTCTGGGCGAATATTGGACGTAATGGTCAAACCTCGAATTTACGTGATTCAATTTTTTGAGGTGTACCTAATGATCCCTTCTTTAGCTTAGGAACCAACTTGGATGATAGAATTCTCTAGATCGCCTTTTCAATGAAGAAAAAGACAAAAGTAAGGAAATCTCTAGAACCCCTCATTAAATGAAAGGGTGAGTTGTCCCTTGAATAGTCAAAAGTCATGATGGCGGCCAAAATATCTTTAGAGATTCTAGAAAAAAGCGGCACATATGTGGACCAATTAGAGAGCGATACACGAGCCCTCATTAATGACAGAAGATTCTAGAATTGCCAAGTTGGCAACTATGGCACCATTATTGTCAAACTTCATTAAATGCTCATTAAATGTGGGGTATAGGTGGACCAATGGAAAAGTGAAAAGCGGGCCATCATCAATGATGCCTATGAGTTTAGATTGCCAAGCAAGATGTTCTAGCCTTCCAACTCATTATCTAGGCCACAATTATTGGACCCATAGGCTTGCCAACAAAGGATTTTAGGCAAGACACTTGGAAACATTGAAATGGACCGCTTGGCTTAGTAATGATAGCACCATGGGCTATAAATAGGGGGAGCCCTCTTCATTTCTTCACCTTGCCTCTCATTTCCTCCTTCTTCCTTCTCGTTAGATGCTCTCCTCCTCCCTCTCCTTTCTCTTGGGCATATATCCTCAATCCATCAAGCTATACAAGTTGGTCCTCAAGCTTTGCCAAGGTAAGATCCTTATGTCTCCTCTAGGGTGGTTGTAACGGCCCCGACCTCATCTCTAGGGTCACGAGCGATAAGGGTTATATTTTTCAGGACATCCCAGGTGTGTCGCCGAGCCATATTTCTTTCTTTTTATAAGTATTTGAGTTATGCACAGCAGAAGCAATAAATCAACACCCAATCAACATAGTATCGCAACATCAAAAGTAGTAGGAAAACACACGTGCAACCATATATTTACATATACATGGCATACTACATATGATTACATTTCTTTCCTTTTAATATGACAAGCTCTTCTACTTGAGCTATGCTTTACATGGTAAAAGCATACAGTCCTTTCCAAAAGTACATCAACTTTAGGGTAGCCCTATCTCCTCAAATGAGATTCTAACAAAAAACGGTTCCCCCTATAAGGACTAGCTAACTAGTAGTGATCTCGGCACCGTCGGGTGGAGCATCTCCATCGGGCCTTGGCAAGCCATCGAAGCCAAGGAGTAGACCAACAAAGTCCCCATTGAAACACTCATACCAAGCTCAGTACTTGTGGGGAACGAGTTCATTTAGCCATTCATCCACCCAAACGATCATAGTGACCATCCAATAGTATTTATCTATGCTAGCAAAGTAGAGCAACGTCTCCGACACAGTCATCTCCATGGGGACGCCAAACCTAGCAGGCGGCACGGCCATCCTACAAGTTTGAAAAGATACAATGGGTGAGTATTACTCAGTAAGTAAAACTTACTAAAATCCAGGTAGGATGATGCCTCATCTTTCCACAAACACATAACTTTTCCCAAACACTTATCGATGACAGATCAATAGCAAAATGAAATCATGCCTTTAGTAAAATCATAATAGACCCTCAAATAGTTAAATGCAAGCATGCACCAAGGATCCATTCGATAATGTTAGAACCTCATGCACATAGGATTCATTTATTAATAGTCGAAATCCATTGACTCTTCCTGAATCCACTGGGCATTCGACATCCATTGAGCAACGTCCCCTAATCCAAGGATGACAGCTATCCTCTGACAATGAGTCCGTCGGGCATCCAAACTTAATCGAGGAATGTGTGACGAAGCTCGATCCGTCAGGGTCGCCACGGCGTTCCTTGTCCTTATCATCCTTTTTATGGCAGAAGCGTGTATCTGAATTCCATCATAATTTAAAACGAAGCACATGAAATATAAACTAGGCACTTTTATTTATTTATATTTTCAGACGACTCCTGTCAGTACATATAGGCCAAAAAGTCCCTTTTTCTGGCTAATCCAAAATTTGTCCCAACCATCCTGTAGTCTATTTACATGGTTGTCTTCATATCACGTCCTGGTGGTCCAAAAATGCTACCGTACTCCCTTGGGTCCTCCACCTACTCGAGCCCACTCGAATTGTTGTCGTCCTCATACGGAAGTGGAAGTGGCCCCACTATACGCTCGTTGACCCAGGCATATAGAATGATGAACCCCATCAACATGAGGCCCATAGTGAGACTAACGTCCACTATCAAGATCACCGTGATCCAGATGAACGTGACGTTCGGAAAGTCGGGGTCTACATGCTCCACTTGATCCCACCCAAGGTCAGTGGGGATGCCTAGAACATGGAGGAAGACGCGGGCTGGAGTGGCATGGTCACGTCTCTGAAATATAATAATCCCATAAGGGGTGAGTACAACCACTCAACAAGTGAAAGCCTATTAGACCATATTACACAAGGCTACCATTACTCAACCAACGATGTTTTAGACATGCAATAAGGGGAGGCCGACATAACTCGGGTGACCTTGACTCTAAAAGAATGCCACAACATAACATGCCAGAAAATGAATAAACACTTAGAACAACTTCGATAATCGACTCGACTTTGGTTCTAACTGCCGCCATCTAAGAGATGGACCCGTGTCGTACCCCTCCAGGCATCTCGCACCACTCTTGGCATCGCGAGACCTCCGGGGATCAAACACAGTCCCCAGGCATCCAGAAGGCATTGTTTTCATGCCCCTCCAGGCATCTTGACACCCAGGGCATCGTCACCACAATGGATCGACGGCATCAACATCAATTTCATCCATGGCGTAGCACCTACAGGTTTATTAATGCCATCCCACACATCTGAACTAGACCACTATGGACGCATAAGACCAAAGTCGACCATCCAATTGGAGTTAGTACCGTTCTATATTCGACTCAATTTCGACGACTTGCCTAAGGAATTCTAGCATCCGAACCTTAATCAAAACACGTTGAATTGCCATAACATTACGATACTCACCAATTGACCTCAGACCCGAGCAAGGAGGTGATGGAGCCAGACCGACCAACAACAATTCGACTATACAAAAACCTGTACAACCAATCAACGATCATTAGGGCTCATGGCGTCACGCCTGAACTAATACTGACCGTGTCGACGGTCATCACACGCACCATAAGGCAAATCAACCCCGACTCCAGCTCAAACTCGCCTAGAATAGACTCAACCACTCCCGTACCTCCTAGGCGTTACACTCTTCAAGCTCAAACAATACTGAACCTGGACCGGACCGCCTAACAGAATTCGACCTACCAAAAACCCGTACCATCTATCCGACGAGCAGCACTATCCATCACCACCACATAAACCCAAATTAGTGCTGACCGTGTCGACGGTCATCACATGCACGCCCGTCCTTCAACCCAGTGCCGTTTGACACACAAATGAACCCGAATACCCAATCACTCGAGACCTCTAAGCCAAGTCTTTGCTCGAATCCTAGAAGAATCCGAGTAAGGCAGCAATCACGCAATATAGAACAACAGAACCGCCACTTACCTCAAGTCCACGGAACACAACGGCGGGTGTGATTGGTGGCGACGCGATGCGACAGTGAAGCGAGCTGTGAGCAAGGCGGGCTGAGCAAAGGCGAGCAGCGAGTGGCGAGCTCTCCTGGTCAGCAATAGAGCTGGAGGTGCAGTGGTTGGCGGCTGGTAGCGAAGCACGGCTAGACGACACAGGAGCTCATCCGCAGCGGTCGGCGTCAAGTAGTGGAACACGGGCGGAGCGACGAAATTTCTAGGTGAGGTTTTGGGCAGAAGACTTGCTAAAAACGAGAGAAAATGGAGATGAAAGTGTCCAGCTCCCTTCCTTTGGTTTCTTCGCCGATTGACCAAATGGGTCAACAGTCTTCAGTTGCTGTGGCCACTCAAACGGAGGGCGGCTAGAGGGATGCATGGCCGCTTGCATGGCCAAGGTCTTCAATTTCTGTCCGGCGGAGGGGGAGAAACGTGGCTGGAACTATTGCGGTCAAAGTCTCCGTTGTGTATGAGGAAGGGCGGTTGATGTGGGGCAGCTTCGGGGTTAACATTTCCCTTTTGTTGACTGCCGAATGGGTCGAGCAATCAACGTGATGAAGGCGAGGGATTCCTTGGTTCTTCGCCCGCTGCATGCACGTATGCATGGGGACGGCATGAGGGACAAATTGGCGACGTACCAATGAGGGTGAAAGTTGATCTCGCTTGTGGCGTTTCATGAGGAAAATTTGAATGAGATGATGCCGCGAGGACGTGATGAGATAGGACGATTCAGCACAGGAATAGTAGTGGCAAAACGGCAGCCGTGCATGATGCCAACAACATGGTCCGACGGTAAACTTGTCGACACGTCATGGACCATTACGTACACCAGGTTTGGGCGAAATCTGAATATCACACAATGTCACCAAATCCATCTGTAGACGGCTAGAATTTAGTCCCTAGTGTGTCCATGCATCAAGCATCATAATCCGATTCGTATCTCTATCTTTAGTTCAAGGCCCGAAGCTTGCCATGCATAATAAGTGTGTGGAATGTCTTACCAGTTCCAAGTCCTTAAGCATGCCGAGCATGTATTAGGGTTTGTGGCTTGGTTCGATTTGCTTGCTACACCAATTTAGTACCAAATTTGGCTTAGGAACGATATGCCTCAATATTGTACTGAGACCATGAAAGGGACCAATCCGTTGTGGTCTTGCATTCATCCAAAGCCGACAAAACCCTTATTCAGAACTCGGGTCATGAACATACATTTACAAAAGTAATTTAGAATAGTTCATAAAACAACATCAGGTTTTCTTCGAAACATTTTTCAAAACTACTAGGATCAAAGTAAAACAGAGGCATAGTAGAACAAGCATAAGAACCGGGACACTTTAAATTCACAAGCCAAAGGCTAAACTAAGGTCCAACATTAATCTAAAATCAATTCAAGCAAGCATGAATCAAACCTCAATCAGAACAACAAATCAAGCATGGACTTATTACAAGCTTGAATGGATGCAACACAACGTCCTATCCAAACGTTAGTAAGTCTATTTACAACTTTCTAGACCGGCGGCCTCAAGTGGCGGCAAACAGTGGCAAGGACACCTAAAGAGAGAGCTGAGGAGAGAGAGATGGAGGGGTCAGTGTGGGCGGCCAAGTAAGAAGAAGAAGAGAGGAAGAGATTTGTGTGTGTGTGTGTGTGTGTGTGTGTGTGTGTGTGTGTGTGTGTGTGTGTGTGTGTGTGTGCATGCTTGGGAGAGAATGAGCCTTCCCCCTATTTATAGAACACCCTTTATTAATGGTCTTGATAAGGCATTTAATGTCAATAGCTTAGGTGGAAAGTCTAAAAGCAACGTGGCAAGTCTATAGGTCCTTCCAAAGGCTTCTAAGTTTCAAGTGGCAAGCTCCTAATTGGTCCATCTAGATTTGTATTGATGGCTCTTAATAAATGAATTGATCCTCCTTATTTCCCCCACAATAATTGCTATCCAAGATGTTCTTGAAGAGCTTCATTATTGGCCTCTAATATTTCCTAAGACAGGAATCATTTAAGGAGGGTACTAAATGTAAGGCAACTTGGTCTTCTAGTCTTAGGGAATGATTAGTTCTATGCCATTGGGACACCTTAATCTTGCCATTGAAGGACTAGAGTCTAAAATTATTTAATGCATCCTCACCCTCAATTAAGAAGACTCTAGATTACCCTTGCTCCTTAAGTTGGGCGTGCAACCCCCTCCCCTTCCAAGTTGGGTGTGTGGCCCTCTTATCCTAGGGTGAAAACGGTTTCGAGCAATTTTTGAAATCAGCATCAATACCTTATCAAATGGGCTTGAAAAATTATTAAATTTTAATGTGTTGTAGATAATACCCTAAATGAGATTTTTTATGAAGAAAGCCAAGTACAATTCGTTCTGTGGAAAGAGCAGTAAATCACTAAACACAGCCCAAACATTTGTCCATTGGACAGATTCAACAGTTGGAGAGAGAGACTCATTTCAAAATTCAAATCTTCATAAAACTCTTTGAAATTTCTATATGTTGTAGAAGTGGATTTCCTTTAAAACTTTTTTGAAGACATCTTGTTCAAATTCGAAAGGAAAAATTTTATAAAAAAACAAGAAGGCAATTTGATCGTTATTTTTACCACACCAAGCAAGTTCTATATGGTAATTGATTGGGCCTTCGTCCCAACCATTTCACCTTAGAAAAATATGAAATTTAAGTATGTTATATATTAAGGTGTTTTGAATAACATTTATGAAGAAAGTTCCTCCAAATTTGAATTACAAAGAGCTCTGTAAAATTGAAAAACATAAAAGGCAATCTGATCGCTATTTTTACTACACCAGGCAAGTTCCATATTGTAATTGATTGGGCATTCGTCCCAACCATTTCACCTTAGAAAAATATGAAATTTAGGTATGTTATATATAAAGGTGTTTTGAATAACATTTATGAAGAAAGTTCCTCCAAATTTGAAGTACAAAGAGCTCTGTAAAATTGAAAAACAGAAAAGGTCTAGGGATTTTGAGAAGCTGAAGAGTCAAAACCTATGGAATCTTAAGTGGCAAGCCTAAGGAGAAGGGGTGGCCCCCTACTTGACCTTCAAGATCCCTTGTCATCATTCTTCTAGGCCATGAGTCACCCCCTACCATTAATGAGCTTATGACTCATCCTCTCTTAATATATAACCATCCAAAATTTCATGAGTACATTCCAATAGTAAGACTAGTGGGCCAAGTGTCCTACTTAGTCATCATGCATCAATAGGCTACCTTCCAAGAACATTAATTACACCATGGGAAATATCAAGTTAGAAGGTCATCTCTTTGGGCGGGAGTCAATCGAGTCCAATCATGATCGATTACCCTATTTGGCCTGAGGCTCGTGCCAAAGCCATGATTAGATAAAGCTGAATGAAACCAGGCTTAACTGGTGAAACTGAGTTCAAATTTCCTCATTATCGAGAAAAAGGTCACAACAGGGTCCAAGGGCCAGGCCTTGGATTGGTCGAATGATCCTCTGGTTGGTCCATGGGTCAGTGCAGGGTCCTACGGCACAATTTATGGCCAATCTGACACTAAACTACGTTGAGTTTATTTGATCCATGGTCGGTTCTCGGCTGTCATGTAATTGTGTAGGATCAATCGATTCGCTTCAACTCAAGGTCGAATTGGATTGATCCATAGTCATCCATGACCGGTACAATGACCAGTCAGAATCACCCGCGACCAGTACAACAACCGGGCATAGTCAAGCCACGACCGTCCGCCGATTCGTGGTGATGCAGAATTGTCCCACAACCAATCCTCATGATCAAATAACCTTTCCATGGCCAAACTCCCTATAACCAATCCTTGGGTTGCCGATCCTCAAATAAGCTACCCAGCTCATGATCGGCTCTTGGGCCGGCTCATGGCCAAGTCCTACCATTGACATATTGATCTTTGGCCTACTAGTTGAACCAAAATAAGGGTCGAAATCGAAAATGTTACAGCAGTAATCTCCATTGTCGAGTCTAGTTAGGTGCTCACCCGTCAAGCCGTGGGTAGGATGCTAGATCTTTTGTATGGTTTTGTTCATGTTTGTGCTTGTACGTATGATTGAGTTGTTCACGCTCGAAATGGGGCCAAAGTTCGTTTGAGTTGAGTTCATCGCAAGGCAAGGTCACCGAAGCCATAAAGCCTTGGTTTCAGCATAAATAGGATGTCAAGTCCTAGCCTCGCTTGGGGCGGGAATTGCCCAAGGCCACAAGGTCCTAAGTCGACATTGAGGCGTGTCGATATTATGCCTTGATCGGTACGGGGATCACCAAATCCACGGGGTCTTGGTAAGACACCAAACATGCCGATTTCTATAGTCCAAGTAGATGTGGGCACTTTGTGCTTGGCGTTGGATTAAACTACGAGCTGAGGGTCATTCTCGATACATGTGCATTCACGTCGGGTTGGAGCCGAGATTCGTCAAGCTTGGGATTGTCACAAAGTGAGGTGTACCCAAGCCTCGAGGTATTAGATCGGCATTATGGCGTATCGTTTCCAAGCCTTGTTCGGTGCAAGGATCGGCACTAAGTGAATGATTCAAGTTAGGGACCAAAGATCATTTCCAACATGTTTGCTAGTGAAGTATAAGAAACTCACAACATAAATGAATGAATGGGCACACCTTCGGGCTATGCATGTGTCAGCTAAGAGAAAAGATAACAACAAGCCCGTGTGATGCATTTATGCATGGACTTAAAGAGGAAAAGCACTCATCGCCACACAGTGTTGGTGACGATGCCTTGTTAAGTGAACGTGATGCATCGGTTGTGTCAAGATGCCCTAGTTGAGCAAGGATGCCTAGGTCTTGAACCTAGAAGCCTCAAGAAGCAAGCCCCGAGAAGCCTTGGTCGAGCTGAGATGTCCTAGTCCAGCCAAGAAGCCCAGCAAGAAGCTAGAAGCCCCGGTTGAGTCGGGAGGGCCTAGTTGAGCTAGGACGATGTTAAATGAATTTGCATGAGTGTCAGTTATGCATAAATGTGACGACCCTCAGCCTATTAAGGTCGCCGCGACATTCCCTAGTTATTACTATTACTATTATACAGAAGCATATATCGATAGCCCCATCATAACTTAAAACGATGCACATGAAATATAAAACCAAGTACTTTTATTTATTTATATCTTTTAGACAACCTAAGTCGATACATTAGAGTCAAAATGTTCCTTTTTCTGGCTGTCACCAAAACACTGTCTCGACCATCCTACTACCTATCTACATGGCCGTCTACGTAACACGTCTTGGTCTTCCCAAAAATGCCACCTTTTTCCACCCCGGCCTTCCTACTACTTGACCCCGTTATCACCGTCGTCGTCATCGTCTAGGAGTGGAAGTGGTCCCACCGTACGCCCATTGACCCGGGCGTATAGTGCGATGAACCCCATCAGCACAAGGCTTGATGTAAGAAGAGTGTCCACTGTCAGGATCACCATGATCCGAATGAATGTACCCTCAAGGAAATCGAGGTTGACTTGCTCCACTTGGTCCCACGTGAGATCGGTGGGGATGTCATAAAGCATCATGGAGGACGCGGGTTGCAAAGGCATGCTTACATGTCTGAAAAAAATATAATCCACAATGGGTGAGTACAACCACTCAACAAGTAAAAGCCTATTTGACTATACTAGATGAGTCTACCCCTACTCATCTGACATAATCCTAAACATGCAATATACGAGATTGAAATAGCTCAATTTGCAATGACTCTAAAGGAATTTCACGAAAATGATATACCAGGAAGTAAATAGACATTTGGGGAATTTCAATAATCCTGTCTCATCTAGATTCAACTGCCACCATCTTCTGAAGGGAACCATGTTGCACCCCTCCAGGCATCTCGCATCCCAACTGGCATCACGAGGACCTCCGAGGTCTTTATTTCATTTCCCGGGCATCTAGAGAGTGTCACGTTACACCCCTCTAAGCATCTCGCATCCCAACTGGCATTGCGAGGACCTCTGGGGCCCAATTACATCCCCCAAGCATCTAGAGTGCACTATGTCATGCCCCTTCAAGCATCCCAACACCCAGGGCATCGTCATCACAGTGGACCGACGATATCCGATCAATTCAAACCATGGAGCAACAATTTATGGATTCTATTTTGAGGTCATCCAAACATAACTAGACCGGCCATCCACCTGTTCAAACCCACACTATCTTGAAAATGGTTTAGTTCTATTAATTTGTCTAAGGAGTTCTAACACACAAAACACTAGCCGAATCACGTAGAATTGTCCTAAGACAACAGTACATGCCCACTAGGTATGGAACCTTGCATGGCCACATAGCTCACTAGATTGACCATGGCCTCGACTACTCCTGTATCCCATCAATGCTAATCCCTTCAGGTCCGTAAAGGATCTGCGCCTAGACCGGATTGACCCAAAATGTCCCAAACTATTGGAGACTGGTGCTAACTTCTCCAACGATTGATGCGATTCACAGCCTTACAACCCGAACCCAAAGCTGACTGTTCCAACGGTCATCACGATACACGACTATATGAGTCAAGAGTGAACTCAGCTCTAACCGACAAGACGCAAACATGAATACCACGGCAACTTGATGAATCCGAGCCCAAATTTGTCGATTCTTAGAATGGAAATTCGAGGAACAGCAGCACCACATAATATAGAGAAATAGGACTTCCACTTGCCTTGAATCCGTGGCGATGTGAGCTGGTGGCAGAGCAGTGAGGTGATGCGAGCAGAACAACGGCGAGGCTGTGAGGTCTCTGGTTGGTAGCGAGAATAGGGCGAGATGGTGGTGCGGCGAGGTGGTGTAAACAACGAGCGTCAAGTAGCAAGGCACGGACAAAGCTGTGAGAGTTTTTGTTGAAGATTGCTGAGGACGTTGGTGGACGAAGGAACTATTAAGTGAGGGAAAATGAGAGATAGCCCCTTCTATGCTTCGGCTTCTCGGCCTGTTGACTACCTTGGTCAACTTCTTCAGCTTGGTGGCAGCTCAAAAGGGAGACGTGTGGAGTGGACGTGGCCCCTTGGCTGAAGTCCCCTTTGCCACTTTGAGGAAATCACAGCAACGTGGCTGCATGTTAGGGTCAAAGTCTTCCTTTGTTAGCAAGCTGAGGAGAAGCAGTTGAGGGTTGATGTGGGTGCCGGTGGTAATTTTAGTTTACCAAGTGGGCAGCTCAACCTGTTTAGTGAGGAGGGAGTAACGTGGCTGGTTCTTGGGGTCACCTTGCTCAATTAACAGTCACCTCTTCCTCCCTTAAACAGCTTATTCCCATGAGTTGCCCAATTGACCAAAACGTGATCTGGCGACTTTAACGTGGCTACGGGTGGTGAATCTCAATTCACCAAGTTGACAGATTAAAAAACTAAGTAGCTAGCTTTATGTTGGTCATTTTGGCTTTCTTATTCTTCATGGGCATGATTCCCCTTTCGGTCCAAATGAACCCACTTCAGCAAATTTCAAGAAGGATAAACTTTGTGAGGTAGTGAACTAGGTGAGGGTCAAGTTGTCAGGGTACGGTGGGGACGTGGCAATATAGTGGTCGTGAGTGGTGCCAACAACATGGTCCAATGACAAGCTTGTCGATGTAGCATGGATCGTTAAGCATTCGAGGCTCGGGCGAAGTTCGAATATCACAATAAGCATGATATGTTGATATATTTATTGATAAGCCAAAGGTAAGTATGTATTGAAGCATGTTGCAATGGTCATCTACATGTATCCAAAGGTTGCAACTGTTGTTTGTTCGGGGAGTTGTTTATTCACGTTTCTGCATGTGCATGATAATGATATAAAAAGAATCGGGATGGCGATGAGCTTGGAACGTCGCAAAAATAACCCTTATTGCTTGTGACTTCGGAGATGGAGTTAGGGTCATGACAACTTAGGCGATCCTCGTACTAATCAAGACTTGGAATCGGCAAGCCTCAACATTGTTCCAAGACCTTGCAACCTTGGGTGTTCAACACATCAAGCGAGACTTGGAATTGGCATGCTTGAATGCCGAAACTAAGGCTTTATGGCTTGGGCAACCTTGCCTCGTGTTGAACTCAACTCATGCGAACCTTGGCCTCATTCCGGGCATGACCAACTCAAGCACATGTAAAAGCACAATCATGAGCAAAATCATATAAAAGATCCAACATCCTACCCACGGCTTAACTGGTGAGCACCTAACTAGACTCAATAATGGAGGCTACCACACCAGAGGGGAAATAGGGATTTTACTTACTGGGGTAAACCTCAAGAACTCACTTGAATAACTCGATGAGGGCGATAGTGCAGGGCTGAGTGAAAGGAAAGAAAGGGGAGAACAGTGTGTGAATAGCAAAAAGGCTCCAATGATGTAAATGAATGGAGGCCTTCCTATTTATAGGCACTAACCTCATCATTACTCATCTAAATGGCCTAATCATATTTCTTGGAGTGGCACGGCTATGACATTGAGGTAGCAAGCCTAAGTTGCAAGGTGTCAAGCTTAATTCAAAAGGTGACACACCTAATGGCCTAATGTAATTATTGGAGGCTTATTTATTTATCTCCCATTGGACTACTTATACTATGCCATCATGAATTGGCCTACTTGTTCTCTAAGGAGAATCTTATGGTAATGATAACCATATCTTTTATGGACATCGAAGCTTATGAGTCACAAACTTCTTTTTCAAGGCAAATCTTAAGTCATCATTACCAAATCTTCAAGTTGACACCTAGGCTTATAAGGTGGGGATCTAATGGCCTAGCGTAATCATTTGAATTCTTTTGTCTTCTTTTTATTGGGACACATAAGTACTTGGTTCATTATCAAAGAACAAGTCATCATAAATAAGTGGCACTCTACAAAGATAAGGTGACATCTACACCATAAGATAGCCATAATTTGCCCCAAGGTGTCTCATTTTTATTGGGACATTTGGCATGGATCCCTTACTTAATTCTTAAGGTAAATCTTTGGTAATCATTACCAAATTGAGAAGGATCTATCCAAAATGGTGAGTCATCCTCCTTCATGAAGAAGTTAGGGTATTCTAGAAACTTCTCGTCTTTTCCTAGCAATATGGCCACCATAAGAGATAGTTGGAAGTGCAACTGGAACCGGGTAAGTGACTTTTTTTGTACATCCCCTAATGATCATTACGACACATCCAATGTTCATGGCAAAGCCACCCTCAATATGGTTGTCGTAGGCCAACTTTGCCTTCTTGGTTATATCGATGGCCCATGGCATGGGCTTAACAACCAGTGGATTGGCTCTGGCTGAGCGAACTAGCCCTTGGATAGGCCCCAGACTTGGCCTAAGCCGACTCCCGATTATCATGTGGCCATTTGAGATCGGTTAATTTGTAATCGATACATGGTCATATGAGTCGAATCATGATCGTTCCTGATTAGTATATGACCGATGCGGAATCCCCCGTGATTGGAACACAACTATTTGGGATTGATCCATGATCTTCCATCGATCCGTGGTGGAGCATGACTATTCTTCGATCAACCCTTATAGTCGGGTAATTGTCCATTGACCGAACGACTCGAGTCCACTTGCATGGTCGTTAGATTGGTTCATGGCCGATTTCTTGATCAATCCATGATAGATCCTTCCCACTAGCACACTAGCCATCTCTCATAGGTCGAAAATTGGGGAGTTTTAATCATAATTTCCAACAAGCTACATGTATGACACCATTTGAAGCGTTGTATGATAGGAGCTGCAAAACCCCCGTTTGTTGGAATGAAGTAAGGGAAAGGAAATTGATAGGACCTAAATTAGTCCAAATGACATCGAATGTAGTAAGAACAATTGAGGATCGACTTCAAGTTGTGCA
Organism: Eucalyptus victrix; assembly: GCA_016097545.1. Classification (NCBI taxonomy): domain Eukaryota; kingdom Viridiplantae; phylum Streptophyta; class Magnoliopsida; order Myrtales; family Myrtaceae; genus Eucalyptus; species Eucalyptus victrix. The sequence continues at coordinate 24,404,478 of CM027839.1, read as the reverse complement.
AAGCTGATAAAAAGGTTGTTGACACCTAAATTTTGACTAATCATTTAGTAATTAATTGCATAAAAAAATTTAGGGATTAATATTTAACCCCTAAAAAAAATACTAAAATTGCATTTCATGTAGTTGCATTTGCATCGGTACCATAAGGCAACAAAAAACGGGGCGAAAGTCAAAAAAATGAAAAGGATGGTCTCTCTCCGCTGGTCTGAACATACAAAAGAGCGAAAGTCAAAAAAATGAGGAAGGAAGTTCTTGCACGTCCGTTGTCTCTCCCTCATTAATGCATGTGCATGCATGCACAAATTCGGCGGACGTGCGGATTCTAGAGGAATCCTCAGAGAAGCAAATTTCTTGTCTATTATATAGTATGCTCTCTCTCAAGTTTGGGTTGTCAGGAGAAGCAATGAGAAATTTGCTGAAGGAGGAAGCAAATATTAAACAAGAAAAAGTCAAAAGTTGCAGCAATCCTATGGAAGGGAGGGACAAGTAGCCGCAGGCATGAAGAAGGAAGAAGAATCCAACGTCCATTTTTCCCCCCTCATTAATGCATGCACATGCACGCATGAAATGGGGGACGTGAAAATTCTACAAACGGCTGCAAGAAGATTGGACTAACATTTTTATAATATTTTCCTTGCTGGAGAGGAGATCGAAAGAAAGGTCTGGAGAAGAAAGAAAGGAAAGTTCAACTTGGATTTTGGAAAAGTTGCGGCTGGATCCTTTCACACTAAAGTCGTCTATCTTGAAGAGGTGGTGGAACGCCTATAAATAAGACCACAAGAGGCCAGAGGAGTGAAGAAAAAAAATCTATGAACAAGGCCCGCAGGGGAGCCACACGAGTTGCGAAAAGAAGAGATTAAGAGAGATAGAGTCTCGTTAGAGAAAAGCAAGAGTGTGAAGTCAGAGGAGGGGAGTGGAACGAAAAACTTCATTTTGAGAGGTTTGTCAGAAAAAAAAAAAGAAGAGAGATAGAGAGTCTGTCAGAGAAAAACCAAAAAGAAGGTGAAGTCAGAGAGGGCAACAGAGAGAGAAAGAACGTGAAAAAAAATATAAAAAGATGGGTTGTCTTCTCCCCATGGTGTCTTCTTCCTAGGGGGCTTTGAGCGTCCATTTGATGCCCGTACGTAGCAACCCGCCGCTGACTCCATCCTTCTGGTGATCTGAGGATGTAGACGCTGCAACAACCCTCTACTGCCTTCCTACTCTCGGCGAGTTCCGAACGCCGCTGCCGCTGTAGTCCCGTGCCTCCGCTCGCCTATCTCCTGCAGCTTGAAGCTTTGAGCGACGCCTGCAACTCCCCCACCACAACTGCTGTCTCACGGTCGCCAGAGCTCTAAACACCGTCGCTGTTCCAGCCCTCGGCCTGCTGGTTGTCGCACCACCGTAGCACCTTCATCCGTCTCCTGCAACAACCCACCCCCGACGCCAGCAACCTGCACCACCTTCACTCGCCGATCGTAGCTCATCTGCACCCGTCTCTGCAACCAACCGTTGCTGCTCCTCTTCTCGCCCATTGACACCAGCAACCTAACGCCTTGAGCACCTGCCTCTACACCTGCAGCCCGCGCCTCTAACGCCGCGCCACCATCCCTGCCATCGCCGCTCATCACCCCTGCTCGCTCGTCACCGCGTCTGCACCTCCGCCTGACGTCACGCCACTGCCTAGACGCCTGCAAGCTGTAGCACCCGTCACTGCGCCCTGCCTATCGCTGCACCTCCGCTCGCCCATCGCCGCGCCTCCTCCATCTTTGCTTGGTCCGAGCTGCGCACTGCTGCTTCTTCCCTGCAAGTGCACTAGCGACGACTAGCCGTGTGAAGCACCACCAGCTATAATCTTCCCTGCACACAGCCCCAACTTGCAGAGCCAGAAGCCCCGACGCCCTGCTCTGCCTCCGCCGTCGCCAATCTTCTGCGTCTGCTTGCCCCGAGTCCTCCGCCCGAGTGCCCCTACTCCACCGATCCTTGCTACCCAGTGTCCCCTACTCGCCTAAATCGGTCTTGCACCTGCAAACCGCACGCAACTCTTACTGTGGTCTTGCTAGAGCTCCTCGCTGGCATCTTCCCCCTGCCAGAGCTCCGACTGGTGTCGCCCCTCTCAATTGATTGAGCTGCCAAGCCGTGTGTGGGAGCGAAACAAAAAAAAAGGAAAAGCAAATTAGGTAGTTTTTTTATCTGTTTTATTTTGTTTTTTTATTTTAATTTACTTTTTAGTAGAATCATTCCTTAATATAAGGTTGAGAATGTTCGACATGAAATAGCTTGTGAAATTTGTGATTGACAATCTAATGTTCGCGCTCGAAATCCGACTCGCAATTGCTTGAAAAATCGCCAATCCGATCTCACGCTCGAGATTCGATTGGCGATTTATTTAAAATTGGTCAACCCGATCTCATGCACAAGATATGGTTTGTCAATTTGGATGTCAATCTTGCTCTGATTTGCTGTCGTGCCGTTTAAGTTAATTTCACTTTCATAAAATAGAAAAAAAAAAATCCAAAAAGAAAATGTAGGCTAGAATTAGGTTTATTTCCTATTTTAAGGTTTGCATATTTAGAATATAAATTTTATTTCGAATTAAAAAAATCAAATCAATCAATTTAGGTTTCTAGTTTTTAACTTAGGTTTCATGTTTAATTACTTGACAATCTTTAATTTCGAAATTAATACAAAAACATTAAAAAAAAAAAGAATTATGGCATTCTTTGCATGTCATTGCATTTTAGGGTAAAATTTCATGTAGTTTAACTCTAGATAACAGCTTTTTTTAATTTATTATAAGTTTAGATAAATTTTTTAGATAGATTACATTTTAGTTAGGGATTTCTAAGTTAGGATAACATTCTAGTTTAAATTAGATTTTGGCTTAACCTCATTCCCGATACAAATTAGATGACATTTAATTAGATAATTTTCACATTTTTTTAAATTCGAATTTCATGAAAAATACAAAAAATTGTCTTAGAATAAATTAGTTTTATTTTCTAGGATAAGTTGCATTTTTTAAGAAAAAAGAAAAAATGTCATGTGCATGTCATATAGTTTAGGCTATGCTACCATGTCATATCATGTTAAATTAGTACCATGCATTGCATAAAGCATGATTCTCATTAAATAAGTGAAAACAAAACAAAAGAAAAAAAAAAGAAATTGCGTGTTAATTAGAAATCATATCTAGTTCTGTTGATGTGAATTCTGATTTAACAATGCAAATGCTTTCGTTGTTACGAGGTAAGTCCTGCAATTTATTCATTGTTTTACTTGGGTGTTAAATTGGTGGTTTGTGCACCCGCATGATCGCCTCACGTGTTAGGGAAATAGATTTAAAATTAATTCAAGCTATTTGGCAAATATTTTTTCAAAATAAAAGAGAAAGGTACTGCAAAGGCGTTAGAGAAATCTAGCATAACCAAATCCCCGAACTTATAAATCTCTGGTTCGTAAGAGTAAAGTAAATCTCCCGTTACTTTACTTGGGTGTCTAATCGATCCACCAAAAATAAATTAGTGGCGACTCCTAATTGAAAAATCATTTGCATGTTAAGAACTTAAACCTAAGTCGTGAATTGGTATAGGCTTGGGAGAGCCCGAGTTAAGTCTAGGCTTAACAATCCATTAGCCAAACCCTAGGTGGTTCACACCCAAAAATTTGGTCGCGACAAAGGTTATGTAGATAAACATCGTAGACTATTGGAATTCCAAGAGGCAATCGTGTATTTTTGAAAATATTGCCTACGAAGAGCATGTCAAGGTTCAAAAAGAAAGAAAAGCCAAGTCCACATTTCGTAGGACCTTTTAAGATTCTTGAAAGAATCAGAGAATTAGCACACTGGATAGCTTTACTACCAAAGCCATCTAATGTACACCATGTTTTCCACATGTCAATATTAAGGAATTATGAACCAGACCCTGCACACTTGTTAGACTTTGAGGTGCTTGAGGTAGACGAAAAAGTGAGATACATAGAAGAGCCTATACAAATCTTAGATCGATGGGAACAAGTCTTGAGGTTCAAGGCTATACCATTAGTTAAAGTTTTATGGCGATATCACAATTTAGAAGAGGCAACTTCGGAAGCCAAGGACGATATGAGGAATCGTTATTCGCATCTATTCACAACAACAATTAAGTTCTAAATTTCGAGGATAAAATTTTCTAAGGAGAGTAAAGTTGTGACATCCTAAATTTTCGCCCGTTTAACTAGCAAAAATTCAAGAAGGAATTAAGGCTAACGAGCTGGAAATATCAATATCTCAAGACACCTTTGAAAGATTTGTTTGACTTATTTGAGTCCAAGAATATAGAAAAATTCATTGACAAATTTTAGAATATAGTTTAGGCTATACTCTTGCATTAAATTAGAATATCATGGTCAATTTAATTAATGTGGCCATTATGCATAAAGTATACTTTATATTATGTAATGGATGATTAAATTAAGACAAATATAAGTAGATATTAAACTTAATCACCCTATGGCCGACCACCTGTCACCTAACCTTAGCACCAAAATTTTCATTTTTGTCCTTGGATGATTAAATGCATGTTATCATGTGTGAATAGTACCCAAATCAATAGATTTTCATGCATGAAATGTGTTCAACAAGCTAGATGAACACCTTTCTCCTTTCAACCCATGACCGGCGCCTTTCTCTCTCTTCCTCTCCCTCATTTTCTTCATTTTACCAAGAAGTTCTCCTCATTTCTCTTCCTCCTCTCTCGACCGTTTCATCACCGAATCCTCTCTTCCCCATTGTCTTCTCCTTTCTTGTCATTTCTTGCTTCAATCCTCATCACAAATGAAGTTTAATCTCAAGGCAAGGAGATGGGACTTATTCCTAAGACTCTTGATCTCTCTTTCTCTTGGTTTTTGCTAATTTAGGTCACGGTAGAGGAGATGGTGTGGTGCTTGATGTGTTGTTGTTCGGTTTTGTTGTTTTCTTTTGTTTTGATCTACCAAGTTGATGATCTTCCGATGAATGACTTTAGTCGAGGTTATAAGAGAGGCTTGAGTTATTTTTATGGATTGCATGTTGATTTCTAGCAATCTATGTTCTTTCATGTAGACGATTCAGCCATGGATGGTTGAGACGGTAAGTTGGATGCTAAGATTGTGACATCCAGATTTTTCGAGTCCTAATTTCGACTAGATAAGTAAGACCATTTCCATCGAAAATTTCAGAGCACCGTTCTTGAATTCGAAATTGGGATGCAAGTTAGATTATATGACGGGAAAAGTCATGAAATGGACAAGGATGCCTTGATGAATTTATTTAGGCTTCAATTGAAATTTTGTTTGTTGAGAAGTGAACCAATTTAAGTAAAATTGAAGGGGGAAAAATAGCAAATTCGTATGCCACCTCTACCCCCACATTTTGGCCTATCTAAAGCTTCTAGAAGCGGCATCTTTGGCAAGGAAAATGGAGTGGAAGACAGCTGGTTCAGCTGACCTAAGAGAGAGAGAGAGAGAGTGAGAGAAAAGAAAGGGAAATTTGGTTTTTCTTCTCCCTTCTCTCCTCCTCCGTCGAGGGATTCCCCCCTTTCTTCCTCTTCGGTTGCTCGGCACCATGGAAGTCGAAGAAGCTGAAGCAGAACAGCAACTTTGCTTGTCACCGCTTCTCGCCGCCGTCGTTGCCCACCGGAGTCGGAGCCACCGCCGCTACTCCGCGGCCATCCGTGCGCCCTCTGCCCTCTCTCCTTCCTCTGGTTCGAACAGAACCGAACCAGGAGCAGAAGAAGAAGACGCGCAAGAGCAGCTCGCCGCACGCCGCTGGGTCGCCGCCCGCACCGCCCGCGCACGCCGCTCGCTCCGCCGCCTCACCGCTACTCCGTGCGTCACCATCTCTCCCTCGCTGAGCCCTCTGTTTCAGCAATGTTTCAGATCTGGTGGAGCTCCGCCGGAGCCGTCCACCCCTCCTCCGGCCACCGTGAAGCCTCGCCTTGGTTCGGTTCGGCCCCTCCGTCCATTTCCGACCCAACCCAGCTCCGGATCCGCCCTCATTCGCCCTTAACCAGCCGCGCACAGAGAGTGCAGGAAATGGGTTTCCAGCACTGTTCAAGGCCGTTTTGGGCCGTTTCCCGGCCCCGAACCCGAGGCCCGCTTTGGGAAGAATCGTTCCTCGCGTCGCCGCCGTCGGATTGATCCGATTTGCGCGCGATTTGGTGAGTTATCTCACTAATCTCGGATTAGTTGGCTAATTATGCTTTAGGTTGGTTTAGTTTTAATTAATTATGTTTAGGTTGTTAGATTAGAAGTAATTAGCAATTATTAGTCAATTGTGATGCGATTTAGATAAATTGATTGCATAATTAACAAGTAGACGTGGTCTACCATTTATTGGGAGTGTCTCGGGAATTTTCGGATCCCTAATTGAGCTTCAATTTGATGATTTGGGCCTAAGTGAGATTTTTGGCATTTAAATATTAATTTTCGGAATTAAATTAAATAATTATTTATTTTCCGAAAATTCAAGGGAGATGGTCTGGAACCGGAATATTATGCTGATGATTGTGGTGAAGTCCGTTTATTTGATCGGACTTTATTTTAAGCTAAATTGAATTTTTAATATTAATCAATTTTCGAAATTAATTAAATAATTATTTAATTCTTGAAAATTCAACTGGGATGGCCCGTGACCGGAAAATTTTGCTGATGACCGTAGTGAAGTCCGTTTATTTAATTGGACCTTATTTTGAGATAAACGGAATTTTTAATATTAAATATTAATTTTCGAAATTAATTAATTATTTATTTATTTTTCGGAAATTAAGTTTGAGATGGCCGACAACCGAAATCTCGTGCTGATCGTCGTGGCGCAGTTCGTTTATTTAATTGAGCTTTATTTTGTACTGAATTGGATTATTTGTGAAATCGAATTATCCTTTAATGGAATAATCTTTGATTATTGATTGGAAAATAACCGGGTGTCGGTTGACAGCACCAAAAGTGTTTTGGTGGGCTGTAGAGAATGGTGGGAATTATGAAAAAGGAAATTATAATATTTTGGCTAAGGCCGACCGTGTCCCCACACACGGCTGTTTTATCGAGAAGGATATCAGATGGAATGGATTGAATGGTTGGATAGTATACTATATCATCCTACGGGCTCTGATATGTCAGCTTAGCGAGAGCAGTATACTGGTGTACTATATCAGCCTACGGGCGATATGTCAGCTTAGTGTGAGCAGTACACTTTATCAGCTTAATGGGAGCATTAGGAGTATACTATATCAGCTTGCGGGTGATATGTCAGCTTAGTGAGAGCAGTATACTGGTGTACTATATCAGCCTACGGGCGATATGTCAGCTTAGTGCGAGCAGTACACTTTATCAGCTTAGTGGGAGCATCGGGGGTATACTATATCGGCCTTCGGGCGATATGTCAGCTTAGCGAGAGCAGTATACCGGTATACTATATCAGCCTACGGGTGATATGTCAGCTTAGCGAGAGCAGTATACCTTAACCCTATCAGATTAGTGCGAGCTATACTATCTATATATCAGCTTAGAGCGAGCAGTCCTGGACTATGGTCGGACTTGTAGATAGTATTGAATGTGCCAACCCAGCATGGGTCGTGATGACGTGTAATCGACTAGGTCGATTGATCATTGATTGATCTGATGTTGTGAATTGACCGATTGATTGGAAATGACCATGAGATGGTCTGATTGATTTGTAATCGACTAGGTCGATTGATCGATGATTCGATCTGAGTGTGACTTGATGTGATTCATTGCCTGGGTTGGATGTTGTGAATTGATTGACTGATGGGAATGACCGTGAGTGGTCTTGTTGGCTTGTGATCGACTAGGATGGTTTGATTGATGCTTCGATCCGTGATATCATTGCTTGAATGCCTATTATGAATTGTACTGACTTGCAGGTGGGATATGAGGCTAAGGTACGTCTTCTGCCCTATGCGTGTTTAGGCAGCCTATAGTATAATAGTTTACTAATTGGGCTTAGTGGGGTAGAACTCGCTGAGACGTAGTCTCATCCCAGTTTGGGGAAAAACATTTCAGGACCCCGTTGAGAAGCCGAGGAGGAGTTTGAGGAGGAGAACTCAGAGGTGAAACTTGAGGAGAATGATTTTTGGAAGAAGAAGATAATCCCGAGAGAGGCCTTGAGTATGGCCCAGATGGACTCAGAGTTTATCTTCTTTTGAGATCTCCTTTTTGATATTAATAGTTATGAAGTGGTTTGTGTTTTGTATAAAAGTTTGGTTATAAGTTTCTATGAAAATATGGCCCTGCTTTTCTATCCCATTGTTTTATTGTCTGGGGATTTATAACTGCTTCCGCATGTGCATAAAAATTGAAAGGGTCGGCGATACATTGTCCTGGGATATCGCATTTAAAAAAAAAATCGACCAAGTAGAAGGATGTGTGCGTGCCCGAGGATCGGGGCGTGACAAAGATTTTGTCTTTTATGTGTGATCCGTGGTTTGCAGTGGTGAAATAAACCTCATATGAGGTCTTGCATGGCTATTTTAGCTTGTGGTATGGTGTTTTGGTGAGTGGATGTTGATGAGGTGATAAAAGAATAAAATTCGTTTACTTAGGTTAAGCCCAGAAATTCGCGTGCATGTGGTACCCTCCTGTTTTACTATTTTTGCTGCAACTTCTCTAGACCAGATTTCAAGAAAATTCTTTCTCAAAATTGTTCCAAACGTCTTAAGGTTCAATATAGTTAAATTTCAGATTTTTCAGATTTAACTTTGAGGGTTAAATGGTTGTATTTCTTTTTAGGATCCTATTATCCAATACTGTTGAAATGGTGATCTTCGCTGCTTTTGATTTTCCATGGATTTTCCTAGTCAGAATCTTGAGGAGCTTTTCTCACAAAAGTTGTTCAAATTCCTTGATCTACAACATATTCAAAAATGAGAATTTTTAAAGGTAATTTGAATTCTGATGAAACCATTTCCGAAGGTTAACCTGATTTGTTTTGCTACTCTGTTTTGCTCCTAGTTCAAGCAAAAGAAAGACAAGCTCGCATGTCAATGTTGACCTGGTGTTCTTCATGAAAAAAATCTTTGTCAGGGTCTTTTTTGTAATATATTCAAAAAATTAGAACTTTTGAAGGCTATTTACTATTTTAATTGCAGTGATTTCCAAGATCAGACAAAACTACCCGTTTCTAACCAATTTTAAAGAAAAGATTTTTATGAAAGGAAAACAAGGAAATCTTGAAATGATGTCTTCAGGGAAGTCAACCAACACACTTTGAGCTTTCAAAGAGCCATGATTCATTGTGATGTGATGTCGTTTGGTGATGTTTTCAAATTTTAAAGTGTAGTGGCAAAATATGTAATTTTGGCTATTGAGTGTGCATGAGGTGTTATAGTTGCATGTTATGACTTATGCACGAAATTGATGGAATGGAATGCCACATCATGTGTATGCTGTGTATGATGATGGGAAAGTATGAGGTTACGGATGGCAACCCGTGGCGTTATGATTGGGTTACATGGGGGTAACAGGGTTTCACACTACCTATTTGTCTAGGGGTATAACACGGTTCCCTAGAAGTTCCCTAATGATGGCCTGAAATGGATGTCAGGAGGGTTTCCTGGGATGCTATTTGTTCCCTAGATGCCCTGGAGTGGGAAGCCTAAGGGTTTCACATAGTTCCCCATAAATCTAGCTATGTGTGATAGGTTAGAAGTGACCCGCACGATACCGGCTTGCCACTAGTTGAAACCATAAGATAAGGGTAGACCAAATGGTGTGGTATGCTTGAAATGAAACATGTGCTGAGTGCTATTGCATTTCATGTGCTGCATGTACTTGTGTGTGCATCCTAAAAACTGATTATTTGCTAATGCACTATAGGATCGCTATAAGTGAGTCCTAGGAATCAAGAGTATGTTCTAGGCAAATATAGAATGTACCCGACTTATGTCTAGATGTAGAGTTTACCCGCCAAAATTTAAACATGCGAAAGTAATCTGTTCAAGATCGATCATCCGAAGTTTATCTTCTGAAGAAACCTATCTTAGGTACTTTCATCAAACAGGTTAACGATTCCTAATTCATTGTGAATATATCAAATGCTTTCTTTTCCAAAGGCTTGGTAAAAATGTTAGCTATTTGATTTTTTGAATCGATGAATTGAATGTTAACATCACCGTTATAAATGTGTTCTCATATGAAGCAGTGCCTGATCTCTATGTGTTCAGCTCTAGAGTGCAAGATAGGATTTTCATATTGATGGCGCTTGTGTTATCACATTTGATTGCATTTGATTCTTCTACGCCAAAATCCTTTAATTGTTGCTTCACCCAAAAGATCTAAAAACAACAGCTTCCCAATGCTACATACTCAGCTTCAGTTAATGAAAGAGCTATTGTACTTTGCCTTTTAGAGTACCACTAGATTAGCATATAACATCTAACAAAATCCAGAGGTGTTTTTCCTATCTATTTTACATCTTGCAAAGTCCGCATAAGAATATCCAAATAGTATAAATTCTGATCTCTTAGCATACCGGAGTCCAAGAGAGGGATAAGTACTTATATACTTAATAATTCTTTTTACTGTTGATAAGTGCGATTCCTTAGGGTCTGACTAGAATCTTGCACACACACAAACACTAAAGAGTATATCTGGTCGAGAAGTAATAAGGTATAACAGAGAACCAATCATACTTCTATATAGATTTGAATCAACCTTTCTATCATTTTCATCTTTGTCAAGCTTGGAGGAGTGTGACATAGGTGTCTCAGTTTTCTTTGAGTTCTCCATGTGGAACTTCTTCACAACTTCCTTCACATACTTTTCTTCGAAAATCAAGGTGTGATTCTTCATTTGTTTGATTTGGAATCCAAGAAAGAAGTCGAATTCTCCCACCATGCTCATTTCGAACTCATCCTACATTAATCTAGAGGTCTCATTGCAAAGGTTTTCATGAGGAGATCCAAAAATTATATCATTGATATAGATTTGAATTAATAAGATTTCCTTACCTTTCCTTCTTATAAAAAGTGAAGTATCTGCATTACCTTTCTCAAACTTATTCCGAATAAGAAACGTGCTAAGTGTTTCATACCAAGCTCGAGGGGCTTTTTTCATACCATATACAACTTTCTTTAATCTGTAGACATAGTCAGATTTTCTCCGTTCTTCAAAACTTGGAGGCTGTTCTACAAACATCTTTTCCTTAATATAGTCATTTAGGAGTTCACTCTTCACGTCCATTTGGAAAAGTTTGAAATCATAAAAACAAGCGTAAGCAAGCAAGAGTTTGATAGCTTCTAACATTGCTATTGGCCTGTACGTTTCATCGTAGTCAATCCCTCCCTCTTGTGAGTGCCACAAGTCTCGCTTTGTTCCTTGTGACTCTTCCTTTATCATCCAATTTGTTTCTATATAACTACTTTGTTCCTACTATGGGATGACCCTTTGGCCATGGAACTAGTTCCCAAACTTTATTTAATTTAAAACAATGAGGCTCTTCCTACATAACTCTTGTCCAACTTTTGTCGAATAGAGCTTCCTTGATTCCTTTTGGCTCCACTTCTAATATCAGTGCCAAGGTGCTGCGCTTGTCTTTAAGGGTTGATCTAGTTCTAATTTTGTCATTGATATCAATGATAATGAGATCTTTTGCGTGGCAGGATTTGTACTTCCAGTTTTTGTTGATATATTTCATCAGAATTTGAGATATTACTTTGACATTCTTTACTGGCTCTTCAGATCTTTGAATTTGTTTTGAGTCTGACATTTCTATCCTTTCTGACACGTGATATTCTTCTTGTCATTGAGCTGGTTCTGAAGGTTGGTTGTAATCAGAGTCTTCCAAGGGAGTTTGATTACTTTCATCAAACTTCACATTGATCAATTTTTCCACCGTGCGAGAATTCTTATTGTAAACCCTAAATGCCTTGTTGGTGGTTGAGTATCCTAAGAAGATCCCTTCATTTGAATTTTTGTCAAGCTTGCCAGGTCGATCGTTAGTGTTCTTAATAATAAAGCATTTATAGCCAAACACTCAAAAATATGAGATATTTGGTTTTCTAAAAGTTCATAGGGGAAGGTTTGAGGAATATGCGATTAATGATATAACAATCTATGGAGACAGCTTCTGCCCTAAAATGATATGCTACTTTACTTTCAATCGAAAAGTTCTTGCCATCTCTTGCGAAAGTTCTTGCCATCTCTTGCAAAGAATGATTTTTTTTTCTCTACAACACCATTTTGCTCAGGTGTGTAAAGAGTTGAAAATTAATGTTCAAAACCATTTTCCTAGCAAAAGTTGAAAAATTTTGGTTTTCGAATTCAGCCCCATGATATGTTTTGATGCAAGAAACTATGTAACCTTTCTTGTTTTGAACTCTTTTTGCAAATTTTGAAAAACTTGAAAATGCATCATGTTTATGTGCAAGAAAGAATACCCATGTATACCAGGTGTAGTCATTGACTATGACTAGACAGTACTTTTTTTGCCTATACTCTAAGTCCTTGTTGGTCCAAAAATATCCACATGGAGTAACCGCAAGGCATGATTAGTACTAACATAGTTTATAGATTTAAGAAAAACTTATTACTTGTTTGCCAAGAGCACATACTGAACATAACTCAATGTTTTCAAATCTAAGATCTGGTAAACGTCGTACAAGTTTCTTTGAGGATAGCTTTGAAATCTGTTTGATACTTACGTGCCCAAGCTTCTTGTGCCAAAGATTTGATTCAACCTTGATTGATATGAAACACCAAATATCATTAGATTTTATATTCAATAGATATATGTTTCTATGTCTTCTTCTAATGAAAGATTGCTTATCATCTCGAATGGTTCTTGAGCACTTGCCTTCTTGAAAGCATATCTTGAACCCAACGTCACATAAGTAACTAATGCTAATCAGATTATAGTTGAGTCCTTTGACTAGCAACATGCCATTTATGGTGAGAATCCCAATTTTGACCATTCCCCCAATGATCTTTCCTTTGTTGTTTCCATCAAAGGATACGCTCCCTCCATTATATCTTGAGAGTTCAACAAATTTTGTCGAATCACCAATCATACTCGAGCATCCACTATCCGCCTTCTTTTTCTTTTTATTCAGTATCTACAATTATTAGTACAAGTTCAAGCTTTCTTTGGTATCTATACTTGGTTGGGTCCTTTTCGGTTAGAAGGTTCAACCATACTTAGAAAATTCATTCGAGGTGGTTTCCAACCTTTTGGGCAGTGATTCTCAAAATGATCTAGATTGCCATAAATTGAACATTTAAGGAGGCTCCAACCAACAAGTTTTACAAATTGTATTTTGAAAATAATTATTTGTAAGCTAATTTGGAACATCTTTGCTTCTTTCTATCCTTGTATTTCGGAACATCATTTTTAAGATCACTTTTGTTTTTACAATCAAGACTTGATTTATTGTAATAGGGTATTTGGATAGAAAGAATTTGTTCTAAAGTTTTTGAACCAATGGAAATTTTTTAGTAATATCTGAAATTTCCTTTTTAAGAGTATCATTTTCTTTTAAATCAAATCTCGATTCTCTTGAATTTTGGAAAGTTATTTTTCAAGAGATTTGATTTTCTCTTTTGAAAAGAATACTGTTATTTTAGCTTCAAATTCTTCTTCTTCAATTGAGAGATTTTGCTAAGTATCGATTTATAATCGGAACATAATTCATCTATGTAATTTGATACTTCTTTAGGTATATCAAAATTACTTACCTCGATTTCATCTTTTGAATCTGAGTTCACCATTGGACATATATTGGCTTATTCTTGATCACTTTCCTCACATTACGTGTCACTTCAGGTTTAAGCCTTTACAGCTTTCTTAGTCATCTCATACTTGCTTTTCCTTTTCTTCAAGAGATGACAATTTGGCTTGATATGTCCCTACTTCTTGCATTCAAAGCAAATCACATTGTTATTTTCTTCTTTGTCACTAAATTTTTTTTCTGCTCAGATGATTTGAATGATATTTTTCTCTTAAATTTTCCTCCTTTTCTAACCATCTTCTGGAACTTACCATGAGAGCTATTTCCTCATCGTCTTCCTCTCCATCTTCAAAATATGAAACATCTTAATCAAAGTTAGATTTTAATGCAATCATTTTCTTACCTTTTGAGTCTCCTTCTTCGTTTAGACATTCCACTTCATACGGTTGAAATTTTCCCACAAGTTTGCCTATGGACAATGGCTTGATCCTCTAAGTTCAAGAATGGATGTCTTGACAGTATTCCATTCTTTGGAAAGTCCATGGAGTATTTTGTTGACTTTCATAGGATCTAATACTAGTTGTCCTTGATGAGCCAGGCCGTTGACAATATTAGTGAATCTACTGAACATGTCAGTCACTGTTTCATTTGGCTTCATTTTGAAGGATTTACACTGCACAAGGAGAATATTTATCTGTCTCCTTGACTTGGTCAGTTCCTCCATATGTGATGTGCAACCTATCCCAAATTTCCATCACAGTTTCACACGAAGAAATATGATTATATTTCGTTGGAGATAAAGCACAATATAATGAGCAAACAACTTTAGCATTCGATGAGACTCTCTTTGCTTTCTCAACATCAAACAATGGTTCAATTGCTGGTGTTTTGCCATCTTCCTCCTTTTTTGAGGATGAAGTATCAGTCTTTACTCCTCTGAGAACTACATCTTACTCCAAGGGGTCTTTAGATCTAATGAATGCTTTCATCTTGTTTTTCCAGATGTTGTAGTTTTTTCCATCAAAATATGGAGGCCTTATGAAACTTTGTTCTTCCATAAGTCGTAATGCAATGTTGCTGGCCATAATAGATCGTTCACTTAGAAGTAACATAATGCTTCAAAAATAATGAGCAACCGAGTTTTGATACCAATTATTAACCTAGAACTATCACCTAAAGAAGGTAAATAGGTGAATATGTGGAATTTATGGAAAAAAATTGATTAGCATTGCATTAAGACAACGTCTAGTGACAAGATTATGCATTGATCAAATCTTATCGGTGTGCAAAATTCTATCACAAAAATAAAGAGTTTAGGGGATAGAAAAATGCACGCAACAATTATAGTGGTTCAACTTTGATAAACTTATGTCCACTCTCCCACGCTAACAACTTACCGGCTGGATTCTACTAAATGAATCAATCAAAGTTTGCAAGATTTGAGTATTTACTATTCAACCATGTGTGAACAGTTCTTCTAAAGTCACACTCTCAACTCTAAGAGATTGCAAAATTGTGCTCACAAAGACAAATGTGTAAGATTTGAAGTTCACTCTAGAACTTTGGAATTACAGACTTTGGAAACTCTTCTTGTTAATCCTTTTAGCATTTTGACATCCTTTAATACTCTTCCTGTTCAAGTTAACCGTTGAACTTAACCTCTAAGGATCGCTTAGCCATTCTATTCATTGGACCTAAACATTGCTAGAAGATCTGATTGTTTCAAGATCATCGAGAATGAAGTTTCTCATTGATTATGCCGCTCATACAACATATTGGGTTTCCATAAGTTGAGTCCTTCATTTGAAGAGAATATTTCATCTCTAATAGATTGATTAATCCATTAATTATGAAATTCCATCTTGAGAAATTTGATTTAACATACTTTCCTTCTTGGAGAATCAACACACACACACACACACACACACACACACACACACACACACACACACGCAGAGTAAGGAATCCATGCAAATCCACTAGTCGTTGCACGAGGATTTATCTCCTGATTAATATATTCAATCATTTTAAATTGAATATCAAGGATATAATGTAAGGACCCGGGCCTCCCATTGTGTAATATTGTCTGCTTTGGGCCTTTAGCCCTTACAGCTTTAAAACGCGTTACATAGGTTAGAGAACCCAAGCCTTATAAACTAACTCAAGACTCCCCCCCTAAGCGATGGGGGATAGGAGACACGCCCCTCCCTGCACACGTCCGAGGACCGAGGCGCGGAAGTGTTGGAGAAATCTTTCCAGAATATTTTGAAGCTGACAAAACGTTTCTTTCAGTCTAAAGTCTGGATGTTCGGAGATCGTCAGTTTAAAGTCTGAAGACTTTGTTCTCCCAAGACTCAAGACTCAAGACCCAAGACTCAAGACTCAAGACCCAAGACTCAAGACTCAAAGACTTAAGACTCAGGACTCAAGACTTAAGTCTATTCTCACCGACGCTCTTTCTAATCCAAGAGGTTGAAGGAAATCCAAAGCCGAGGTTTATGGTTGAGGATTCGATCCAATCCTCTGGAATAGATTCTTTGGTTGGATAATCATTTCGGATTCTTTAATTCTTATCTAAGATCGATTGAAGATCCGATGGTCGACGAAATAATCTTGGAATATTCTATTCATGGAAACCGAGATCCTGATTGTATGGGCGAACAGGATTGATGGGCTATCATCAGATTCCTTAAATAGCTCGGATGATCTTCTTGATTGATTCCGTCCAACGGGTAGATTGGAGGGATTCCTTTGGTAAGTGCCAACGGCTATGATGGCATGAAGGAGTATAAAAGGAAGACGTCTAGCTGTTTTAAGAGTGTGATCGATAGAAAAATTCCAGAGTCTGAAGATCCTTGATTGTTAGTTGAGACTGAGCGAAATTGTACACAGAGAGTGTTTATACTTTGTGACGCCTTGAGTGAGTGTGGTAGATCATCTACACCTAGAAATCGAGGAAGATCAACACTGTAACATCTCTTTGATCATAGTGGAATCCAGCCAATCGGCTATCAGTGCAGAAGAGTGGACGTAGGCTTGAATCAAGCCGAACCACTATAAACCGAGCGTTCAATTCTCTCTTTCCCTTACTCAGTCTTGCGATTGAATTTTTAATTGTTGCAAATCCTCTAATTGTTTAAATATCGTGCAAGTTTCGAGAAATTTTTTTTGTATACCTATTCACCCCCCTTTAGGTACTCGTATTAGCTATTTCAATTGGTATCAGAGCTCGTGTTCTTACTTTGTTTGAAGTATTTTACTTCAGAGTAAAAGATCCATGGCTAGTATGCTAGCACCAGGGCTGATGGAGGGGCAAAGCAATACCAGACCTCCCTACTTCGATGGAAAGGATTACAACATCCGGAAGAACAAGATGAAAGCTTTCCTTCGATCAAAGGATCCTCCGGAATGGGACGTTGTGGAAAGAGGAATCACTCCCCGCCGCTGCATCAATCTCTGAAAGAGGGAAAGAAACTGTTGAAGCCAGCGGAATGTCTCAAGAAGAAATAAACAAGAGACAAGCACTCGATGCGAAAGCAATTTATTCTTTATATTGTGCTTTATCACCAACTGAATATAACAGAATATCTTCTTGTGTTACAGCAAAAGAAGTCTGGGACAGGTTACATATCACTTATGAAGGGACAGATCGAGTGAAGGAGACCGAATTAACATTCTTCTTGGTCAATATGAATCCTTCAAAATGAAACCAGGAGAATCTATAACGACATGTTTAGTCGTTTTACGATATTGTCAATGGTCTTGAGAACCAAGGACAAAAAATTTCTGATCCCATGAAGGTGAACAAGCTTCGCGTGGACTCTCCAAGGATTGGAATCATATAAAGACTTCAATAAGAGAGACGCAAAGAATCATGCCATTATCTCGTAGACGAACCGATTGGAACTCTTCGTCTTACGAAGTGGAACGAATTAATGAAGACGAAGATCCAAGAGGTAAGAAATCTATTGCACTAAAATCAAATGATGATTCTGATGATGCAGATTCTGAAGATGATATGGATGATGAGGAGCTCGCCCTCATGATAAGAAGATTCAGAAAACTGAATAGAAAAGGCAGAAGGTTCATTCCAAAGAAACAGAAGTTTTCGAGACAAAGACCAAGTCGGTTGATGATGTGGAACCAAACAAAGATGTAGTTTGCTTCGAATGTAAAAAGAAGGGACACATCGACCCAACCGTCCTCTTCTCGAAAAGAAAAGAGGAAAAGTTGAGAAGTCTCGAAAAGCTCTCAAAGCCGAGACTTGGAGCGATACAGAGTGTGAAGAGAGTGATGAGGAATATGCCAACCTGTGTCTGATGGCACAATCGACTCGACTGGATCGATTCTCGGATTAGACTCGGGCAAGTGAATTTGAGGTAAGTGATTATAAAATCCTTGTCAAAGTCTCTAAATATATTGATGAGTTATGTTTTAGTCTTAAGACTTCTCTTAAAAAGATTTCCGAACTTAAAAAAGAAAACTCAGTTTTAAAACAAAAGGAAAACATTTTAGAAGAAAAGGTAAAAAATTTAGACTTGAATGTTTCTACTCTTAAAGAGAGTGAAGACAATCTTTCAAAAGAAAATGCTTTCTTAAAAACTGATTTATCAAATATTTCAAAGAAATTTTCAATAGGATCTGAAAAACTTGAAAAAGTTCTTTCAATGCAAATACCTTACTTCAATAAGTCGGGTCTAGGTATGACAGCTGAAACAATCCCTTTGATTGATTTTCCGAAAGTAAAAGAAAGAATTAAGAAAATACCATCGAGAGAGGCTTATAAAAATCATTTCAAAAGAGTCTTTGTAAAGCCTATAGGTCGAAATGCTTTAAGGTGTTCTAAGTGTAATAGTCAGGATCATTTTGAAAAAGAGTGTCCTATGGTTTGGAAGCCTCGTTAAGAGAGTATGGCCTAATAATGCTTATCCTACTAACACCAAAGGACCCAAGAAAATTTGGGTACCAAAGAAAGCTTGAGACTCTCTTTTGAATGCAGTCTCGTCAAAAGAAGATAAAGTGGTATCTTGACGGGGGATGCTCAAGACACATGACAGAGACTCAAATTGTTTCATAAAGCTTATTCAAGTAAATGGTGGAAAAGTTTCATTCGGAGGAAATAGCAAAGGAAGTATTGTGGGATTCGGAACTGTGAAAATTGGAAATCTCACAATAAGCAATGTCTCTCTAGTGGAAGGACTTAACTACAATCTACTCAGCATTAGCCAATTGTGCGATACTGGTTACAAGATCTCCTTTCAAGAAGGCATATGTTCTGGAATTAGCAAAGATTCGACTCAGTCTTTCATGGGTCGAAGGCATGGAAACATCTATCTCCTTGATGTAAAGCCAAATGAAGAACAATGCTTAATCTCAATTCGAGATGAAGAAGTTCTATGGCACAGAAAACTTGGCTATATCAACAAGAAGCAATTAGCCAAAATTTCTTCAAAGCAGCTTGTTCGAGGTCTACCTAAATTGCCTTACCAAAAGTCGACTTATGTACTCCATGCATTCTCGGGAAAGGGTAAGAAATTCATTTAAGCAAATAAATCATGTATCTACTAATCATGTACTGCAGCTTGCTTCATATGGATCTCTTCGGACCAACAAGAACCCGAGCATTGGAGGTAAGAAATATTGTCTAGTAATTGTAGATGATTACTCTCGTTTTTACCTTGGGTATATTTTCTTGCAAATAAATCAGAAACCTTTTCGTACTTTGAAAAGTTTGCTAAAAAGGTTCAAAATGAAAAAGGATGTGCTATTTCAAGTATAAGAACAGATCATGGAAGTGAATTTGAAAATCAAAATTTTACGAGATTCTCGTGATAAACTGGTGTTAATCACATGTTTTCCTCTCCATATACTCCGAGCAAAATGGAGTTGTGGAAAGAAAGAATAGATCTCTTCAAGAAATGGCTAGAACACTTTTAATTGAAAGTAAAATTTCTTCACGATTTTGGGCTGAAGTCGTTTAACCGCTTCCTATATTATAAATAGAGTCTTTCTAAGACCTATTCTTGAGAAAACCCCTATGAATTGTTCAAAGGTAAGAAGCCTATTGTTTCATACTTTCATGTATTTGGTTACAAATGCTTTATTTTGAAAAATGCAAATGATCGAGTTGGTAAGTTTGAAGAAAGATCGATGAAGGCATCTTCCTTGGATATTCTACATCAAGCAAAGCCTACGAGTCTACAACAAGAAAAGCCGGCCCGTGGAAGAATCAATGAATGTCAAATTCCAAGACTCGGTGCAAGATGAATCCAGCAACAAGACTCAAGACGAAGAGACCGAACCCGCTCTAGACCTTCAAATGTCTACATCTCAAGAAGCATCTCGAGTCCGGAAGTCCATCATCAAGACGCTCATGGAGAATCAAATAAAGAAAGAGATCATCAACCCGGCAAATCAACTAGTAACCGGAAGCACAAATCCAGTCATCCCAAAGATCTTATTATTGGTGAACTTAATGAAGGAATCCGTACAGATCAAAAAGGCATGAAGAATCTAGTGCTGTGGCTCTCATCTCTCGAAATTGAACCAAAAGCATAGAAGAAGCTTTATCCGATGAAGAAGAGCTATGCAAGAAGAGCTCAGCAGTTCAACATCAATGATGTCTCGGGAATTGACATCTAAACCAAAAGGTAAAACCATTATTGGAACCAAATGGGTATTCAGGAACAAGATGAACGAAAAAGGAAAAGTCGTACGAAACAAAGCAAGACTCGTGGCCAAAGGCTATACGCAAGAAGAAGGAATAGACTATGATAAGACCTACACACCAGTTGCAAGGTTAGAAGCTATTCGACTATTACTTGCGTTTGCTTGTTACAAAAATTTTAGGTTATTCCAAATGGACGTAAAAAGTGCTTTCCTAAATGGATTTATCCATGAGGAAGTTTATATGGAACAACCGCTCGGATTTGAAGACCCAAAGAAGCCGACTCGGTCTTCGGGATCGAAAAAAGGCTCGTATGGTCTAAAGCAAGCACCTCGAGCTTGGTACGACGATAGACTAAGTAAGTTTTTATTACGTAATGGTTTTGTCAAAGGTAAAGTAGATACTACTTTGTTTATCAAAAAGGAAAACAAAAACTTCTTACTTGTTCAAATATATGTTGATGACATTATTTTTGGATCCTCTAATGAAAGTCTTTGCAAGAAATTTTCTAAGTCTATGCAGGATGAATTTGAAATGAGTATGATGGGAGAGTTAACATTCTTTCTTGGACTCCAAGTAAAACAAATGAAGGAAGGAACTTTCATTCATCAAGAAAAATATGCGAATGATCTTGTCAAAAGGTTTGGATTGGAAAAGTGCAAAAGACCGACATACCAATGTCATGTTCTCGTAAGATTGACAAGGATGAAGAAGGGAAGAAAGTAGATCAAAAGCCGTACAGAGCATGATCGGTTCACTTCTTTATCTTACCGCTTCTAGACCGATATTTTGTTTAGTGTTTGTATCTCGTGCTAGGTTTCAATCAGATTCTAGAGAATCACATCTCATTGCCGTGAAACGTATTATCAAATACGTTGCTTCATCTTCAAGCATCGGTCTTTGGTATCCAAAGATGGGAGACTTTAATCTTCTAGGATACTCGATGCAGATCTGGCCGGTTGCGAGTCGATAGAAAGAGCACTTCGGAACTTGTCAACCGCTTGGAAACGGGATGTTGTCTTGGTTTTCAAGGAAGCAAAGCACCGTAGCTCTCTCAACGACGTATGCAGTGGAAGTATGTAGCTCTTGGAAGTCGCTGTTCGCAAATTCTATGGATAAAACAACAGCTACAAGACTTTGGCATTGAAGACTCATGCACGTAAATCAGATGTGACAACACCCGCGATCAATCTCACCAAAAATCCAATTCTTCATTCAAGAGCAAAGCATATTGAGATTCGTCATCACTTCATTAGAGATCATATTCAAAATGGAGAAATCTCGATTCAATTTGTTGATTCAAAAAGTCAACTAGCGGACATATTCACAAAGCCTTTGGAGAAGAATCAATTCGACTTCATCCGCTCAAGACTCAACATTTTGAAGCTTGAAGAAGTTAAAGTCTAGAGACTCACCAACTCTAAGACTTTGATCTCTTAGACTTTAAATCCTGAGACTCAATCATTCATCGCTAAAGACTGTAAGTTGCTATTTTATCTAAAAGGTACGAATTCTCGTTTATCTTATCTCGAAAAGGTACGTTCTTTTATTCAGATATAATTCGTGTGAAATTTGAAAACTTGTCTTTTTTAGAGGAAGTTATTTTTGGCAGTTATTGATTTTGAAAAAGAAGTGTTCGTACACTTTCCTTGTGCCAGTTAAACTTCTCTTTTCAAATCCGAGGCACATATAAATTCACAAGTCATTCTACCCCCAATTTTCAAAACCCTAAAAAGCACTCTCCTCCCGATACTGTTTCTACTCTTTGTTCATCGTCGAGAAAGTGGTCATTTTTCTTGGGAAAAGCAAGTGAAGGAATCCTCCAATAGACAAAGAAAGATGTCGTCTTCGAGGAAATCATCAAGAATCGCAAGCAGGGGACCACAAAGAATGGAGAAGGGACCGACTCACTTCGATCTTACTGAGGAAGAAGACTCACCAAGTCAGCGACAAAGTCTGATTCGCTCTCCTCCACGTCATTCAGCATCTCCTGACTCACAAGGTGCAAGTCAAAATTTAGAAGAAGACATTATCGAGGATGCCGACCCAAGAAGAGTCCAAAAACCCTCTCGTTATCTATAAGCTTTATCGTGCGTTGAAAAGCACCGGTTCTTCATTAAAGTATATAGATGACTTTCTTAAGGACAAAAATTATGGAAATGAGTATCTTTTCTCGTGGAAAATGGAAGAGTTGGGAATTGCTCCGAAAGGAAGAGCAGAGGAGGCTCTTGCGAACATTCCAAGTGATCCTCGTATGCCAAGACAAAATCTGATTGACGGGAACGATGATGACAAAATGTTCCTTGAATTTAAACCTAGAATGGGTGTGGCAGCAAAGGTGAAAGGAAATCGGTTGGATTTGTTTAAATCCAAGGATCAGAAAAAGTGTATTTCAGCTGTTGAAAAGAGGGGTAATCAACCCTAGAAGTGTCGATTTTGACTTCCCGGATTCCATCAACTTGAACTTAAGGGAGAAGTTGAATTTGCTTCAACTTGAGACTTTTTGCTCGACTCTACGAGACGGGTATGATCAACTAACCGCTTATTTCTATTCAAATCTTAGCTTTTTGGATGCGAATAGAATTTCATTCAAAGTGTTCGAGACCAAGTCTTTGTGGTAGATGTGAATATGTTGGCGGACATAATTGGAGTTGAACGGGGACGCTATCTCCCAATCAAAGTCTCACCTGCTCGCACTACTTTGGATCTTGTCAAAGATAGGGACGTAGATAAGAAAATTATCTATTCCAGGATGAATGCAATCAACATTGTGCTTCATAAGATTGTGATCAATTGTCTTAGACCGAAGTCTACGTCAAAGACTTCTGTGTCTTTTTCTGAAGCAAAGTTGATGTATGCGATCAACTCAGGACGGAAGTTTTCTCTCCCGCACACTATTCTTTTCCATATGTACAGAGCAGTGTCAAAAGACAAAGGACAATTGCCTTATCCCGGTCCGGGTGACCAAGATCTTCGACATCGAATATTGAACCGCCACATACTTTTTGTGTTCGACCGTGTGACAAGATGGTGGTAGGGTTGAAAATGTTAATGAAGATGCGTCTCGCAAGAACTCTCTAAGGCAATGGAGAAATTCAAAGTGAAATCTCCAGTCCGTCCGCTTCAAAAAGGAAAGGAAAGGAGGCCATTGGTGCCTCATCGAAAAAGAGGAAAAGAACTCTTATCCCGGAGGATGAGGATGAAGATGAAGATGATGAAGATCCCACTATTCCAGCACTAACAAGAGCAAGACGTTCGTGTCTTATCCGACGTAACTTCAGCAGGAGAGCGAGAGAAGAAGAAGAAAAGAGAGAGAAGGAGAAAGAAGTTGAGGAAGAAGGAGAAGAAGAAAAAGAACAGTCTGCTGATAAAATGGAGAGAAGGGAAATCAAGAGCATGATCATCATTCTTCCCCTCTCGATGTCCTAGAGACAGGGGGAGTTAGCGAGCAAGAGAGGTCTACACCTCATGCTGCTAAAGATCTAAAACAATCTCCAGAAGACCCAGAAGAAGTTCAATTGCCTGAAGAAGGTGATACGTCGATCCGAAATCTGCCAGACCGTACAGAAGCGCCATCGTCTGCTGAGAAAGTCAATGCCAGTACACAGACGGATAATTCTGCAGATCTTCGTAGTATCATGAATATTCTTCTGGAAATGCGTAACCAGATATATGTTCTTGACTGTGAAATCCAAGCCTTGAAGCATGCTGGACAAGAATCTTCGGTCTCTCTGGAAGATAAATTCAAAGACCTCGCCCGCAACTTCAAGCCAATGCCAAGGGAGAAGAGGTAGCTCGTCTGCGAGAAGACCTGAAGAAGCTTGAAGGAGTAGTCTAGTCCATTGGGGATTTCCAGATCGTGCGCATTCCCAAGCAGACATGACTCCTTTCTCACCCTTTTCAATGCTAACAAAAAGGGGGAGAACCAATTTGAACTTTCATTTTTTTTTAATCTTTGACCTTTGTGGTTATGTTTATTTATTTTTGAGTATGACTTGAGAACTTGAACTTGGGTGTGAATTTGACTAAATTGATTGTGGATTTGATTATGAACTTGACTGGTTGCATTTATTCAAGTGTTGTTTTATGGTGGTTCTCATGAAAGACTAACCAATTTTCTGTGGATGCAGAGTCTGGTTGTTTCATTAATCTTTATGAGTTAGCCATATTGCTTGAGAAATGTTTTGCAGGTCAAAGTTGTTCAAATCTTCAAGAAAGTTTTGTCACCATCAAAAAGGGGGAGATTGTTGGAGAAATCTTTCCAGAATATTTTGAAGCTGACAAAACGTTTCTTTCAGTCTAAAGTCTGGATGTTCGGAGACCGTCAGTTTAAAGTCTGAAGACTTTGTTCTCCCAAGACTCAAGACTCAAGACCCAAGACTCAAGACTCAAGACCCAAGACTCAAGACTCAAAGACTTAAGACTCAGGACTCAAGACTTAAGTCTATTCTCACCGACGCTCTTTCTAATCCAAAGAACGAAGGAAATCCAAAGCCGAGGTTTATGGTTGAGGATTCGATCCAATCCTCTCGGAATAGATTCTTTGGTTGGATAATCATTTCGGATTCTTTAATTCTTATCTAAGATCGATTGAAGATCCGATGGTCGACGAAATAATCTTGGAATATTCTATTCATGGAAACCGAGATCCCGATTGTATGGGCGAACAGATTGATGGGCTATCATCGATTCCTTAAATAGCTCGGATGATCTTCTTGATTGATTCCGTCCAACGGGTAGATTGGAGGATTCCTTTGGTAAGTGCCAACGGCTATGATGGCATGAAGGAGTATAAAAGGAAGACGTCTAGCTGTTTTAAGAGTGTGATCGATAGAAAAATTCCGAGTCTCGAAGATCCTTGATTGTTAGTTGAGATCGAGCGAAATTGTACACGAGAGTGTTTATACTTTGTGACGCCTTGAGTGAGTGTGGTAGATCATCTACACCTAGAAATCAAGGAAGATCAACACCGTAACATCTCTTTGATCATAGTGGAATCCAGCCAATCGGCTGTCGGTGCGTAAGAGTGGACGTAGGCTTGAATCAAGCCGAACCACTATAAACCGAGCGTTCAATTCTCTCTTTCCTTACTAAGTCTTGCGATTGAATTTTTAATTGTTGCAAATCCTCTAATTGTTTAAATATCGTGCAAGTTTCGAGAAATTTTTTTGTATACCTATTCACCCCCCTTTAGGTACTCGTACTAGCTATTTCAGGAAGCACCACCATCCCTCCTCCCCGTGCACCGCCGCCTAGGCCGTCACACTCTCCCCTTCTTAGGAACACATCGCCCTCGTTGTGGCCCCATGGGATCGGGAATCGGCTCTGATACCACTCCAGGCGGGGATGTCACGCCCCGATCCTCGACCGCGTGCACATCCCTCGGTGGTCGATAAAATTGCAACATCCTAGGACGCGTTGCCGACCCATTCATTTTATTATACATGCGGAAGCGAATAAACAAAACCCTTGAAAGCAAACAACATGAGATAAAAAAGCGGGACCACAATTTCACCAACATACTTTCATAAACACCTCAAGTTCTTATATAAAAGGTCTATCTCAAAAAGAACTATCGAGCCACCTAGGCTCCTGACCCTTCCACTTCAACCTCCGGGTTCTTCACCCTAGGGACCTGAAAAGATTAAGCCCACAACCAGGTGAAACAACGTCTCAGCAAGTCTACCCCTTAAACTCTGTCTAGGAAGGAAAGACGCCTAGCCACACAATCACACAACCACAGAGACTCAACTTGTCTTAGATCCTCGCTACAAATCAGCACTGTTCAAATACACAACCATATGCATGAATCAAACTCAATCAATTGGAACGCCACCACTATCATCTCAATATACATAAGGATCCCAATTATAAGGTCAAATCATTATGACACGTCCTATACCATGTCACACAATTTTGTCCCATAATCAGGCGTGTCAATTTCATTCATCATGCGTTCCAATCTTTAATCACGACCCCATGAGCACGGCCTACTCAACGTCCAGCGGTCTTCTGGCGTAACCAGGCATCGCCTCATCCCTTGAGCATGACAACATCCACCCGACACACATCGTGGACGGCAATCCCGAAGGAGCTTCAATCCAGCCTCTACCACGATCCAGCATCCATTATAGGGGCATCCCATATAGAGGCAACGTCCACCTGACTCACATCGAGAACGGGTTCTCATAACCATTCATGCATCCATCCAATCCTGGCCAAGACATCATGCTTTACACTCAAATGTCCCAATTAAAATAATGTACTTGGCCCATTTTCTTCGTATTAAAAACACACGGTAAAATAATCGTGTGTGAGTACACGGTCGATTTGAACTAGAAAAATTGATATCATTCCTTTTAAAATCCCACTATTTGATATAGTCTTTAAAACCACTTTCGGTGTCAAAACCCGACACCCAGGATTTTCTAATAAAATATCAAAATTTCACAATTTTGGAATAAATAACCAAAATTGCAATCACCACTCAATTTGCACAAATGAACACTCAATTGCATAAATTAATCACACCACGCAATCAACACGAAATTCCGATCACCGGCTATCTCGGTATAACTTTTGAAAAATAATAAATAATTAAATAATGCAAATTAAATACAACAAATAATAACTTAGGCCGGAAACACTAATCTAACCACCTAAACGGGCCTAGAAAATTCCGAACCTATCTAGATAAATAATACAATCTATCCAGCCCTTAATCAATCTATTCTAACCACCTAACATGCATAATTAAATTAGTAAATCATTAATCTAAACTAACAAACCACATAATCCCTAATTATCTTAAACCAATTATCCACTACGTGTCATTAACTCCCTAAGAAGAGTTTAGCAAGTAAACTCATTGGTTTAGCAGGTCGGTGGGTCGACAGTGACGGTGACGTGGAAGTGAGCAATAAACAAGTCTGCGGCGACACCAACAGTGGTTCGGACGGGCCTAAAAATGAACCACGAACTCTCAGCTAGAGTTGAGCTTCGTCCACTGCTTGCTAGGCTAAGAGGGCTTGTCGAGGCCGCTAACTGGGCTGGAATGGGCTAGGCAGGCGGTGGATGGCTACTGCAGGCGACGGCGACTACTGGACGGCGGCGGAGATGGCTCAGGCGGCTAGACGGCGACTAGGGTAAGCTCGACGGTGGCCAAGGCATGTAGGAGGATGAAGGACCGAGACACGAGCAGGGCAGGCAGACGGCTTGCGGACGTCGTGCGGGCTCGCGAAGGGCAAACGGGCAGCAAGGGGGACTCCAACAGCGGTCGACAAACTAGGGGGAGGCTAGCCAATCTCTCTCTAGTTTTTTAAGCTAAAACATTGCACAACAATCGATAAAGGAGTTGCTGAAGGAAGAAGAAGCCAGCTGCAAGGGGAGGGGCCACAAAAATATTAAGAACACTTGCGAGGTCGCCCCACCAGCCGCTGCCGTCCTCTTCTGCCATTATCCACACCCAAACTTCCCCTAGAAGCTTCCTCAAATGGTCCAAATGTTGCTGCCCCTTCGTCCTACGAATTTGGACAATTTTCCTCTTCAATTTGATTCAATTCTTCTCCAATAAGACCCAAATTAGTCCCCACCAAGGTGCCTTCGTCCCTTTTGTGATTTTTTGCTCGTCAATTGAACCAACTTGACAACCAAAAATGAGACCGGTAAACGGTCCCTCGAACTTTCCAGTCCAAAATAGCCTTACTTTGATTTTTCGCCGAAATTTTGGGTTTGCAGAAAAATCTTGAAAGATTGAGTCGAAGTTCCTAAAATGAATCATGAGTTAATAGAACTTTCAATTTCTGAAATCGGGTTCAAATTCGCGGTTAATTTCAACTAGGTACAATTTTAACGTAACCTAACCTACCGAGTATCTTTTAGGAATTTTTGGTGCAATTGACTCGTGGTCAATTATTTTCAAGTCATATTGTATATCTTCGACACATTGGCAACTCTTGGTTGTCATGAAAATCTCGAGGTTTCAAATATGGGCACACGGTACAAAAATGATAGAAAAATCAGTTTAGTGCCGTTCGACGAGAATTTTACAATTAGCTGGAATCACCCACACTCTAATCACATACCTCTGTCGAACCGACCTATCTCCGGTCTCTGGTTGATTTTGACAGTGCCGTAATGGCCCTTACAAATTAGCACAGTCAATCAGTCGATTTTTGATCGAATTCTCAAATCTATTGTGTTAAAATCCCTTAACGGCTTCACTAAATGACTAGTTACTCATGAGTGATCAGCTCAGAGAAAAGAATTATAGGCGCGTGATGAAAAACCCGACTCAGTCAATTGAAAACAGAATCAGAAAATCAAGATGTCACATATAATCTCCTCCATGACTCTGAATCTAATGGATAATGTCTAATCATACATTCCAAAGTTTTCATGAAGATCATTTTATAATTGAAATAACAATTTTTGTGTACAATTAGTTTATAATTGAAATAACAATTGAAATGTTTATTCTGTACAATGAGTTTATAATTGAAATAACATTTTTTCCCTCGAATGTGAAAAGTGCTTAAGGCTCCATTTATTTCATAGAAAATATGACATTTTCTGAAAATGTCTTTTGAGAAGTCATTTTTCAAGGAAATGACAATATATTTCTGGTGTTTGGCTAAAACTTGAAAATGAATTGAAAAGTATTTTTGTTGTTTGGCAAGGAAAATCTCATTTGATTGGAAAATTATTGACAAGCACATTGGCTATCCTAAGTGCCACGGCCGAATTGATGTTGACGATTTTTGTAATTTAAAAATATATAAAAAAATTGTTAGTAATTTCTCTTTTATTTTCTTTTTGTTTTTTATTTTCCCTTCTTCCTTCGTCGGTTGTGGGGCCTTAGTGACAACCGGTGACTAGCCATGCGAATTGGCCGGCCTCGAGCAAGGCTTAATGACCTCAATAAGCTAGCCTATGCCTATGGCAAGTTGTCGATTGAAGCTAAGGGCCGACGAGTAGCTAAGGAAGAAGGAAAAAGAAATAAAGAAATAAAAATATATTTAAAAAATTCAAAAAAAATTTACAAGATTTTGGCCTCGATGGACCCGGGCTTAGCCTCGATATTATTAGGCCTAGTGTCCCGAGCAAGGGCACTGGTGTCTCAGGCTCAGCCTTGATGGCCTCAGGTGCAATAGCCGAGGTCTCAATCCCAGGCCTAGACGCTGGGCACCCAAACCCGCTACCAAGGGCCCGATAATGAGCATTAGGGTTTCCAAGCACAGAGTTTGTGCTCTAAGCACCAATATCTAATCATAGTTTGTAAATGTTTTTCTTTTTTAAAAAAAAGTGAAAATTAATTTCTTACATTTAAGCTTTGCTAAGCAAATATTGTCCCTTGACTCATTTTTTAAGCGATCCAAACATCGAAAAATGAAAAAAAAATGTTTTCACAGAAAATCTTTTCTGCGAAACAAACTAAGCCTAAAAGTTCACAAATTCTTCCTAGTCAAACTTATTCAACTTAGATGATCCTACATCTTTTCTCATAAATAATCTTGTGCTTTAAATTGCTAAATATTCTCTGTAATAATGATATCTCCTTTCATATGCATTGAAAGGAGATTATAAGGGCTGGATATCATGCCTTGCTCTAATCAATTATTTAACGCATAATAGTGCCACCTCTATGATTTACATGCACTCATATTTCAAAATCATCTTGCTTGAGCAAATCTACATATTGGAAGGTTAGAAATTGTTTTGTCGTCATAAAAAAGAGAAATTATTGAAAAAAAAAATTCTCTATTATGTTTCCAGATGACAAATAACTAAAAGTTACCAATATGTGTACTTGGATGTGTAAAACAGCTTACGCATTAACAAGTCATATGCAGATAGCGTCAACAACAGGATATCTAGAGCATATAAAGGCTTTCGCTCTATAAAAAGAGAACAAACGGCAAAAGAATGCTTCAAGTGCCAAAAGTTGGCACAAAGGGACACTTAAGTGCCAAAAGTTACAAAAGGTACACTTAAGTGCCGCATTCGAAGAAAAACGGATCACTTAAGTGCCACTCCGGCCAAAGTCTGGCCAAAAGGCTGATGTCGCATTTTTCCGATGAATTTCCGACGAAGTGAACCCAAAACGACGCCGTTTTGCACGCTAACGTGGCCAAATAATGCAAAAACGACGTATTGTCGGTTTGGGCCGACGTGGTAAAAAAATAATACAAAAATTAAATAAATTCAATTTAAAATTAAATTTAGTTAAAATATTAAAAAATAATAATTTTAAAATTAAATTTAGTTAAAATATTAAAAAATAATTATATTAATATTAAATTTATTTAAAATATTAAAAAATTTAAATTTAAATTTAGTTAAAATTTTAAAAAACTAATATAATTAATAAAAAAAGGGGGGCGGTGGTTGAGGGCAGCCCTCGCCCACCGCCGCCACCTCCTCCTCGTCGCCAGGAAGGGCTGGCAACGGAGGGGGGGAGGGTCAGAGCCCTTGCCTAGATCCGGCGAGGGTCAGTGGCCCTCACCTGGCCGAGCCAAGGGCTGCAGCCCGCTAGGAGTCGCGTCGACAAGCGACGACCCTTGGCCTGGCCAGGCGGGGGCCGCCGACCCTGCCCAGATCTGGGCGAGGGCTGCGACCCTCGCCATGATCTGGGGCGAGGGCTCGCGCGCCCTCATCGCCGGTCGGCCGGGGTCGTCGGCCCCTAGCCAGGGGAGGGCGACCCCGACCGACCCTCCCCCCTCTGTTGTCGGCCCTTCCCGGCGACGGCGAGGAGGCAGCGACGGTGGTTGAGTCCTCGCCCATAGCCCCCTTTTTATAATTTGTTTTTAAATTTTTAAATTTTTAAATTATTATTTTTAATATTTTAACTAAATTTAATTTTAAATTAAATTTATTTTATTTTAAATTTAATTTATTTAATTTTTATTTTTATCACATCAGCCCAAAACGATGCCGTTTTTGCATTATTTGGCCAATCGGCATGCAAAGCGGCTTCGTTTTTGGACTCGATTTGTCAGAAAAATGCGACATCGGCATTTTGGCCGAATTGGCACTCAAGTGATCCATTTTGCTCCGATTTTGGCATTTAAGTGTACCTTTCGTAACTTTTGGCACTTAAGTGTCATTTTGTGCCAACTTTTGGCACTTGGAAGCGTTCTTTTGCCGAGAACAAACTATTGGATAAGAAATGCGTCTAAGTCAAGAAGGACTTTCGTAGAAGGAAAACAAGCTGTAGAATGAGGATTCCCGAAGATTTGAATGGACCAATAAAACTTGAGTAACTTATCCAACATGAGGACATTAATTAGCATAGAAGATCCTGCTTGTGGAAGCTGAATAGACCCCACTGTGAAATTGTGAAAAGTTTGAAAGGACTGTCTTGCAGAAGCATACATGCTCCAGATGAAATAGATGGTTCCACATAAGTCTATGGTCCTGGTGAGAAGGCCTAGATGTTTATTAATTTTAATTGGACTCAAGGATGTTTCACAGTTGTCACCAACTGTTAAAATCCTCTAAAAGCAACCTAGAGTAAATCCAACATATTTTTGTTGTTTTATGAAAGAAAAGAAGATGTTTGGCTGACTGCACAAGCAAGGTGTTAAAGGGCCTTCAATGCTCTGCATAAAGGTGCTCGAGTGTATAGAAGTAACTCTTGAAAATGTTTTCCTAAAAAAATCAATTAACCCCTCCAAGTTATTATGCCTAGGGGTGTGCAACCAGACGGGAAATGTCTGAGAACCGGACTGGCCCACCCAAAAAACAGGATCAGGAACCGGTTCCCGTTGAAACAGGTTTGCGAACCGGTTTCGAGTGATGACCCACCCGTGAACCGGTTTCCGAATGGGTTTTGGAGATGGTTTGGGAACCTGTTTTGTAAGCAGAGGTCCAAACCCCAATTTTCTCCCCTGATTTCTATTCTTACTTCAACAATCACACAACGTTTTTCCTCTCGGCTCTCTTAGACATGTACATCGCTACTCTTTTGTCGTTCCTTTTCCTTTCTCGCTTCCCTCCCTCACTGGCTCCCTCTCTCACCATCCGACGGACGAACGGCGTCTATCGTTGCCAAATTCCCGTGTACCGTGTGGATTGACTCGCTTAATTTCTTTTTTGGATAAAGAGTTACGTTTGCAGCAGAGATTTATTAACCGTTTTAGATAAATGAATAGCTTCATGTAGTAATTGTGGGAAGGAGATTAATCTTAGATTTATGTTTGTTGCTAATGTTTATGTTATATTATGATTTTATTTATGATAATTAGCTTTGTGGATCATTAATTTTTCGTTTAGTTAGAAAGTTCATGTACTTATTGATTACAAGTGCTTCATGTTTCAATACAAATTATGAGGATTATGTTATTTTTAAGCATATTAATGTAAAATTCGAAGCCATATAGGATATCGGACAATTACAAAATAGATTCCAGTGGAAACATGGTTAACACTAGAATCGGATCAAAAAAATAGAGTGAGTCGGGTATAGGGTCCAATATAAATATGGTCGGATATATAATTTAAAAAAGGAGAACCCATTATAACGGGATCGTGTACAAAATTCAGGTCTAGACTCTACCCCGTAATTATGCCTAGTCCATTTCAAGTTCAATGTCCATCTAAAATGCCAAAACCTTTTATTGTCTCTCTACAGTAGCATCTGATCGACTCTTCGTCGCTTAAGGGCTAAACCAAACCCAACCCAAGAGGACAACAATACAAAGCTAGGACATAAAGGACAACAGTGTCCGAAGGGGAAACAGTGTCGACAAAGACAACAGTGTCAACAGTGATCCATAACTCGGACATAAAGGACAACAGTGTCCACACCTCTTAGATCTATGGTTCCAAGGAAGCCCAAGAACAATGTCGTGTAAGTCTTGGGCTCCGATGATTTTTCACAAGCAAAGGATCCAACGGCCGAAGGTAGGGTACGAACAAGGAAGAGATGATCGAGAGAGAGAGAGAGAGAGAGAGAGGGAGAGAGAGAGATCCGTCTTCCTCGAACAAATTGAAAATCGAGACAGAGACGTACTTGAGAGTCGAGACAGTGGGGAGTTTTTTTTCCCCCCGGGTGAGAGTGGGGTGAGTTGTTTCTTAATTTTTTCCTTGCCTTAATTTATTTGTTTTCCTTTCCTTCATCTGATTTAGTGAGACATTAATCAAATGCCACCAATGAAGTAGAAAATTGCCATAAAAAAATTACATTGCTTATACTAACAAATTGCCACTGATGATATTGAAAATTGCTGCTAATAAATTTTAACAACAACGTATGAACAAGATTGTGGAGAAAAACGATGTTGATAATGTTTTCAATGGAGGCGCTTTAAAATGTCACTAAATGCATCTTATTGTGGCAATTTCATAAATGATGCTAGTATAGTGTAAAAAACGACTAATTTTGTTCTTATGAGTTGGCTCAAGAGAAAGTTCTCTATGATAGGGAGACTTTACTTCTTTGGCGTTTACTGTGTGAGTAGTAGAAATTTTATTGTTATAAAAAAATATAACCAATATACAAATGAAATGACTTTTGACTTAAGATACTTTACTAACTTCTTTATATATGGTATTCAATATTTTTTATTTAGAAAAGCAATTTCCAATATATTGTCAAATCCAATGAATAAATTACACAGCTGTCGACAGCTTCTTCTTCCACTTCATTGGAAAAGTAGGCACGCATTCACTAGTAACTATTAGTTTGTTCACGCGCTTAGTTGATTTTCAATAAGGAAAAGTAACTTTCAACCTGTTATAAATATGAAAAAAAAAAAAATCTTCCACTTTCATACAAAATGTAAAAAATTATAATTGGCAACATTTATATCCTTTTACATTTAATTATGAATGTGTATTTGATTAATGATATTCTCCAAAAAAAAAAAAAGAAGAAGAGAGGCAAATTTCCTGAATTGGGGCAAGGCACCCAGACCCGCTACAAAGGGCCCGAGAATGAGCATTGGGGTTTACGTCTTCAAGCACATAGTTTGTGCTCCAAGCATTGATATCTAATCATGTTTTGCAAATGATTTCCTCTTTTTTTAAAAGAGGAAATTAATTTCCTGAATTTAAGTTTTGCTAAGGAAACCTTTTCCGTTGACTCATTTTTTAAGCATTCAAAACATCAAAAATTGAGAAAAATATTTTCATGGAAAATGTTTTCTACGAAACAAACTAAGACTAAAAGTTCACAAATTCTTCCTAGTCAAGCTTATTCAGCTTAGATTATCCTACTTCTTTTCTTATAAATAATCTTGTGGTTTAAGGAGTTGCTACGATTTCATGTAAATTGCTGAATATTCTCTGTAACAATCTAGAAATCATCAATACTCTTCAAAAGCCTCCGTTTCGGACATTCCGACACATGTCTAACACTTTTCGACACTGGGTACACATGTGTCGGAAAATTTGACACTTGATTAATTTTTTTGACATTTTCCGACACTCGAGTCAAAATCCGACATGCAAGTTTCTAATACATGATTTCAACATCCGAAGTCAATTTTAATAATTCTCAATAAATGATGGGTAAAAATGTATATATGTAAAAGAATAAAAAAATATAAAAAAATATAATAAATGGAGAAAAAATAAAAACTTAGTCCTCTCTTCTGACTCTCACTTCTCTTTATACACAATTCACTCTTCAAGTTTTTTTTTTTTCTCTTCTCTTCCAACATATCTAACATGTGAGTCCAAAATATGAATTGCCTTTTTTTCCTCCAAGTTTTCTAGATTATTAAAATAAAGTTAAATTTGTCAAATTGAAATAATGAATGATATTAATAAATGGTTGATTAATTTTTTAGTTAAATTCATTCTAGGCATTTTTTATTATTTATTTATTTGTGAGTTTGAATCAATTTAATTTGATTGAAATAATCATAAAATGATAATTTATTATGTATATATAAAAGTACACATTTAGTATGCAACATGTCTTAACGTGTCAAAATTCTCTAATTTTTAAGAAACAATGTATCGGTATATCATGTCGCATGTCGCGTGTCGGTGTTAGTGCTACTTAGGTAATAATGATGTCTTCTTTCACATGCATTGAAAATCCTATATCTGGGAGATTATAAGGGGTGCATATTATGCCTCGCTCTAACTCAATTATTTAACGCATAATAGTACCACCTCTTTGATTTACACGCACTCATATTTCAAAATCATCTTGCATGAGCACATCTACATATTGGAAGGTTAGAAATTGTTTTTTTGTCATAAAAAAGAGAGATTGTTGAAAAAAATCTCTATTATGTTTGAAGATGACAACATAACTAAAAGTTACCAGTATATACTTGGATCATAGCTTATGCATTTACAAGTCATATGCAGATAGCGTCAACAACAGGATATCTAGAGCATATAAAGGCTTTCACTCTGTAAAAGGAGAACAAGCTATTGGATAAGAAATGTGTCCAAGTCTAGAAGGACTTTTGTAGAAGGAAAACAAGCTGTAGAATGAGGATTCCTGAAGATTTGGATGGACCAGTAAAACGTGAGTCACTTATAGAACATGAGGACATTAATTAGCGTAGAAGAACCTGTTTGTGGAAGTTGAATAGACCCCACAGTGAAATTGTGAAAAGTGTGAAAGGACTGTCTTGCAGAAGTAGCACATGCTACAGATGAAGTAGATGGTTACACATATGAGTCTCTACGGTCCTGGTGGGAAGACCTAGATGTTTATTAATTTTAATTGGACTCAAGTTGACGTTTCACAGCTGTCATCAACAGTTAAAATCCTCCAAAAGCATTCTAGAGTAAATCCAATATATATTTGTTGTTTTATGAAAGAAAAGAAGATGTTTGGCTGACCGCACAAGCAAAGTGTTGAATGGCCTTCAATGCTTTGCAGAAAGGTGCTTAAGTGTATAGAAGTAACTCTTGAAAATTTGATAGAAGCAGCACTATATATAAGCTGTAACATCTCAAGATTACATAGTGAATTTGAATCCTATTGAAATTGTGAGAGCTGAGAAAGTGGAGTAGGCCAAGTAGATGACCATATCACCATAAATATGATATGCACCTCTTTTGTCTCCTTTTTTTTTTTTTTTTTTTTTTTTTTTTTATGATTCGGGAACACCGTATAATTGGCAGTCGGCGAGTAAACCTAGGGGGATAAGTAAACAGAAGGACTCACCACCTCTGGCGTCCCACTTAAGACCCCAAGCGGTTGCAAGGGGATTCGAATTCCTCCCATTCGTGAGGGGGAGAGAGCTCAAACGATCGCAGCCACCAAGGCGGTGGTCCCTCTTTTGTCTCTTTAACTCCTTCAAAATCTGTTTTATAGAAGATTGTGTTTTTGCATGAGTGTTTACATTTCAATGGTAGCTTCTAGGCACTTATCATCATGTCTTTTATGAAAAAGTTCTCCTAGAAAAATCAATTAACCCCTATCAGTTGTTATGCCTAGTCCATTTCAAGTTCAACGTCCATCTAAAATGCCAAAAACTATTATTGTCTCTCTACACTGGCATCTGATCGGCTCTTCGTCCAATAAGCGCCAAACCAAACCGAAGAGGCCAACAATACGAAAATAGGACATAAAGGACAACAGTGTCCGAAGAGGAAACAGTGTCGGCAGTGATACATAAATAGGACGTAAAGGACAACAGTGTCGGTACCTTTTACATCTATGGTTCCAGGGAAGCCCAAGAACAATGTCGTTTAAGGCGTGGGCTCCGATGATTTTTCGCAAAGCAAAGGATCCGACGGCCGAAGGCAGGGTACGAACAAGGAAGAGATGATCCAGTGTTGAGAGAGAGACAGAGAGATCCGTCTTCCTAGAAAAAATTGAAAATTCGAGAGAGAGACGTTCTTGAGAGTCGAGAGAGTGGTGCGAGTTTTTTTTTTTTTTTTCCCGGATGAGAGTGGGGTGCGTTGTTTCTTAATTTTTTCCTTGCCTTAATTTATTTATTTTCCTTTCCTTCATCTGATTTAGTGAGACATTAATAAAATGCCACCAATGAAGTAGAAAATTGCCATAAAAAAGTACATTGCTGATACTAACAAAATGCCACCGATGATATTGAAAATTGCTGCTAATAATTTTTAACGACCACATATGAACAAGACTGTGGACTTGTTCAGTGAAGGCGCTTTAAAATGTCACTAAATGCATCTTATTGTGGCAATTCCATAAATGATGCTAATGTAGTGTAAAAAACGACAAATTTTGTTCTTGTGAGTTGGTTCGAGAGAAAGTTCTTTATGATAGAACACGCTGACTCCTGGAGTGCCATAAGTTGGCACAAATGGATATTTAAGTGCCAAAACTTACGAAAGTGATACTTAAGTATCAAAATCGGAGCAAAATGGATCACTTAAGTGTCAATCCAGCCAAAATGCTGATGTGTTAATTTTTTGGCGAAGCAAGTGCAAAATGGCATTGTTTTGGTGCTGACGTGGTAAAAAATTAATATAAAAATTAATTAAATTAAATTAAATTAAATTAATTAAAAAATACAAAATACAAAATACAAATATTAAAAAATAAAATAAAATAAAGGGAGGTAGTTGCTGCCGCCTTCCTGTCGCCGTTGGCAAGGGCCGATAACGAGGGGGAGGGTCGTAGGGGTCGCCAGGCCCTGGCTAAGATCTAGCAAGGGGGAAGGAGGAGGAGGGGAGGCAGCGGCTAAGGAGGAGGAAAAAAAGAAAAAGTGGGGGAGGGGGAGGGGAGGAAGGGGAAGGGGAAGGAGGACGAGGGGAGGCAGCCAGCGGCTGTGGGCTTAGCCCTCGCCACTGCCGCTACCATGTATGATTTTCAGCCAGTTTTGCTGGAGGTGGCACTTAAGTGTTTTACTTTTCTTAAAATGTGGCACTTAAGTGTCACTTTCATAAATTTTGGCACTTAAGTGTCTTTTTGTGCAAAGTCATGGCACTTGAAGCAATCTTTTGTTCTATGATAAGGAGACTTTACTTCTTTGCCGTTTATTGTTTGAGTAGGAGAAATTTTATTGTTATCCAAAAATATAACCAATATACAAATGACATGACTTTTGACTTAAGATACATTACTAACTTCTTTATATATGGTAGTTGACATTTTTTATTTAGAAAAAGTAATTTCCAATATATTGTTAAATCCAATGAATAAATTACACAGCTGTTGATAACTTTTTTTTTTTCATTGGAAAAGTAGGCACGCATTCATAAGTAACTATTAATTTGTTCACGCGCTTAGTTGATTTTCAATAAGAAAAAGCAACTTTCAACCTATTATAAATATGAAAAAAATAATCTTCCACTTTCATACAAAAAGTCAAAAATTCTAATTGGCAACATTTATATCATTTTACATTTAATTATGAATGTGTATCTGATTAATGATATTCTCCAAAAAAAAAAAAAGAGGCAAATTTCCAAGAAG
This sequence comes from Eucalyptus victrix, assembly GCA_016097545.1. Classification (NCBI taxonomy): domain Eukaryota; kingdom Viridiplantae; phylum Streptophyta; class Magnoliopsida; order Myrtales; family Myrtaceae; genus Eucalyptus; species Eucalyptus victrix. The sequence goes on along the minus strand of CM027839.1, from coordinate 24,365,768 downwards.
GAAAGTGACCAAAAAATATAGAATGCACGACTCCTCCATTTGTCTAGAGAAACTAAGGCGCAGCCGGCATGTTGAACAGGCTATTTGGGTAGACCTCGGTGGACTAATCTTAGTAGCACGTTATCGATTTATATTAGATGATTACATTCTAAAAAAAAAAAAAAAAAAGGCAAATGTCCTCGAAGAAAAGTGACTAAAACTAAAATAGAACGCACAACTCCACCTAATGTACACATGGCACATTGGGCAGGCTAAGCGATTCTGGAAAATGCTTTTTAGGAACTTCTTTTAGAAAAGTTGACAATATTTTTCAGTTTTTTGGTTGAAATTTAAAAATGAATAAACAATATTTTCCTCCATTTAGTATAAAAAATTTGATTTGATTTTTCTCTGTGCATTCCTTCCAATAATATACTTTTATCTTTTTTAAAAAAAATTGAATTCTTAATTATTTTTCATTTTTCTTTTGTTTTTTTGTTTTTATCCTCCTTCTTTGGTCAGTTGTTGGTCTCGGCAATGGCTGGTGATCGGCAAAAGGCAAGTTCAAGGTGTCCCATTTGCTAGCGAGCACAAGCCTTGCCATAGGCTTGAAGCTTGCCGATCTGGCAAGCCTGCCAGAGGTCAATGAGGTTATATCGGTGAGCTCGGGCCATAGTAATTTGGCCATGGCCAGTGACCACTGAAGAAGAAGGGGAAAAGAAGGAAAAAAATTTTTAAAAAAATTTCATTTTTCTAAAAAAGAAAATATTTAAAAATAAATGAAAAAAATAAAAAATAATAGGAAAAGATGATTTAGTGAAAGAAAGTGCTTGATCTAGAGATGAAAGAAAGAGGATGGAACATGTTTTCCTCTTCCTAAAAAGTACAAAACATTTTCTTCATTTTTGAAGGTGTTTTTTTATTGATGAAAAATATTTTCCTTGATTAGTTTAATTTCCATGAACCAAACGCTTGAATATCCAAAAAATGTTTTACTGAGAGTTATCTTTCGTAAATGAATGAAGCCTAAAATAAATCACCCGAATCCTTCAACTGTCTAGGTAGTAGGTGCACATGGGTAGGCCAATAAGGAAGACCTTGGGTAATTAACCTTAGGATTCCTCTTCCCGGCTCCTAGGCCGAAGATTCTTGCGCTCTTCCTAGAAAATGAAATGTCGAAATCCAAGGGCGAGAGATCAGAATCTATGGAAAATTCTCCTGATAGTAATTTGTTACTCAAGGCTTGAGACTATTGGCACGGCCTAAGCTCGCCTTTGAAGCTCGCCTTTGGCTATTTCGTTGACCATAACCATGATCGATGACTGGTCGAAGAAGAAAGGACAAAAGGGAAAAAGAAAATTAGAATATTCATTTTTTAAAAGATAAGGAAAAAATAGAAAATAAAAGAAAAGGAAAGGAAATGGTGTTTGGTGAAAGAATGTGCTTGGTTGTTTTCCTCTTTCTGAAATGCAAAAAACAATTTCCCCATTTTGGAAGGTGTTTTTTCTATTGGTGGAAGATGTTTTCCTCAATTAGTTAATTTTCCATGAATATAATGCTGGAAAATCACAAACTATTTTTTTTCAAAGTTATTTTCCATGAAACGAATGTAGTCCAAAATAAATCATCCAAATCCTTCAGTTGTCTAGGTAGTAGGTGCACATGGCCCGTTGTATAGGCCAATAGGGAAGACCTTAGGTAATTAATCATGAGATTTCTTTGAAGGTGTTTTTTCTACTAGTGGAATGTGTTTTCCTTAATCAATTCATTTTCCACGAACCTAATACTATAAAATTCAAAAATTATTTTTTTTTCTAAAAAAATATTCGTGAAACGAATGGAGTCTAAAATAGATCGCCCGCACCCTTTAGCTTTCTAAGGTTGGGTAAGGCCATAGCGCAAACACCTTTCCAGGTTATACCATGAGAGTTTCATGCTCATTATGGAAGGTTCTCTTTGTCTAGGATCATGTGACCATAGGCAATATGGCTTGGGTCGCGCGACCTACCGGTTGGCGGTCATCGCTCTCCATCCAACTCCTCTGTGCAAACCGCGGTGAAGATGAACAGTGCAAGAGTGGAATGAAAAAAAAAAACATGAAATTTAAGACTTGTATTCTGAAAATGTAGCATTTTGAACTACCTCTGGACAGAACTTGAATTAAAGGTCTTTAGAGGCCTTTGAAAGTAAAATTGCATCTTCCCAAAACTTCTTAAAATTTTTGTCGAATACCATTTGCATTTGCCAAAAGGAGCTTTTAAGGTCCCAAAAGGCTTTGGCAAAGCAAAATTAATGCACCCTTAGTATGTACGAACCGATGACCGTAGTACTTGCCAAAAGTTAGGAAACATTTTCCCGTGAGATAACAAATGCACAAGGCATAAGCTGACTAGAGGGTCGGGACATGCATCGAACTTATGACATTTTGAACGGCAAGTCGAAAACCGAGGAGAATGAGCTGTCTGACGCACTCCACATGTTTCTAGAACAAAATTGGCGCGTATTCCTGGAAATCCTAATTTCTATGGGCTCAAAAATGACTACGTCTGAGCCCGTATTATTGGAGTAGCTCATTTAATGGAACCTGCACACGGGTGTTCCCAGCTACATATATGTCGGCACGCATCCTGATGGCAATACTGAAGACGCTCTTTCTATTTTCCCTCTGTCACTCATTATCTCTAAGTCCTAGACAATCACCCACAAAAGAGAGAATTCGAAATGCCGACCCCGACCGCAGAATCCGAAATGAACCAAGGGGCGGAGCCACCACCGGCAGTTCCTCTCGCGGCGCCCCCCCCAGATTCGGAAGTCAGCATCGACAAACTTAAAAGAGGCCAATATGAATCTACGAAAGCTTATCTCGAACCACGTCTGTATGAGTGAGGAATTCATGAATTTGTACTTCGTCTTCCAAGGTATTGTTTTTGCTTCTATTACGTCATCCTCGACACCGCTCAAGTGTCCAATGAAATGGACTTTATTCACCCTCTCTTTACTGGCTTCCATTTTCAACTTCTTCGCTGTGTTGGAAAACATCCATGTGTCACTGGTATACTACGAAGAGATGACCAGAAACTGGGAACAACTGGACGAAAGGAGGGGGCCGCCACCCAATGCTGATGACAAGCCGGCGGGGAAGGCCCATGAACATAAGATCAACAGACGATACGCCAAATTTTATTTGACAATGCTGCTGCTTTTGGTGTTTACGGTTGTAATGTTATATGGTTGCTTCCAAAGTGAGTGTGATGTCGTCAAGAAAGATTAATGTGATTTTACATTATGTAACACTAGATCACACTTTAATATTTGTGACATGTAAACTAGTCTGTCGATCATGTTGGGGTCAAGCTAGGCAAAAGTATGCTCTAAGTGCTAAAAGTTGGCATAAAGGGACACTTAAGTAGCAAAAGTCATGAAAGTGACACTTAAGTGCCAAAATCGAAAAGAAATTGATCACTTAAGTGCCACTCTGACCAAAATGCTAACGTGCGCAATTTTCGGCGAAATAAGTGCAAAACGATGCTATTTTGCACAGCGACGTGGCTAAATAATACAAAAACGATGTCGTTTTATTGCTGACATGGTAATAAATTAATATTAAAGTTAATTAAATTTAATTTCAAAATAAATTTATTTAAAATATTTAAAAATACAAATACAAATATTAAAACAAGGGGTAGGCGATCAGGTGGGCGGGAATAGCCGGCGACGAAGGGGGGAGGGCTGGCGATCTCAGCCGACTAGCGGCGAGGCTTGCGAGCCCTCGCCCTAGATCAAGGCAAGGGTCGCAGCCCTCGCCTAGATCTGGCAAGGGTCGGCAGCCCTCACCAGGCCGGGCCAAGGGCCGTCGCCTGCTAGGGTTGCCTCAAAGAGCGGCAGCCCTTGGCCTAGTTGGGCGAAGGCCGCCGACCCTCATCAGATCTAGGCGAGGGCCGATGGGTGGCAGCCCTTGGCTTGGTCGGGTGAGGGCTGCCAACCCTAGCCAAATCTGGGCAAGGGCCGCGCTGACCCTCCCCCCTCCATCACCGGCCCTTCCCAGTGGTGGCAGGGAGGCGACAGCGGTTGACCTCCCTCTGTTTTTTTTTTTAGTTTAAATTTTTAATATTTTTATTAGTATTTCATTTTTAGATATTTTAAACAAATTTAATTTAATTAATTTTTATATTAATTTTTTGTCACGTCGGCACCAAAACGACGTTGCTTTGCACTTGCTTCGTTGGAAAATCACAACGTTAGCATTTTAGCCGGAGTGGCACTTAAGTAATCATTTTGCTCCAATTTTGGCACTTAAGTGTTCTTTCGTGCCAAGTTTTGACACTCCAGGGGTCCCGATATCGGTCAAGCTATGTACATGTTGCCCAATTGGCTTTCCATCTAGAAGTGCTTCTTGCGTGTATTGAATAAATTTTATTTGGACGTTAAGCTATGCTTCCATTGTAAATGACGAATAGTTTGCATTATATGAAATGCCTGGCAATGGAAAGAATCGAAGGATTTTTATTCTTATACATGGATTTTGTAAAGTTTAGATTATTCAAGTTGATGTAGTAGGTGATTGTTATAACACATAGTCTGAACTTTACTTTTGGAAACGGAATTAACTTTGTTTGATATCCAAATGCACAAATGATATTCATTATGATCGACACGTGTGAACAAACCTGATATTTTATGTAACAAGTGTATGGACTTTGAAATTTCGAAATAAAATCGTGAATATTACTTTGGCTCGGAGCGAAAGTATTAATGTCTCTCGTAATCTTCATTTTACATTTCAGAGTTTTTTTTTGGCTAAATTTAGAGTGTGCAGGTGGAATGACCATTTTACTTCTAGTTTATTTACGCATATGTGATGTTCATGTCTATAGCTCAACAACCGTTATATGCCCCCCAATCAGGAACGGTGGAAAGAGGCATCCAAACACTATTTCCGAGACCGACAAATATATATATATATATATATATATATATATATATATATATTTCTATCACAAGTTGACTAAAAATAGAGCGTGATTTAATACTATCCAGGCCCAGACACGAAGATGAACTTTGGATAACGAGAGTGGAACACTCGCAAACATTTATAGACAGCCATTGTTAAATTAAGTGGGCTGAACGCAATTAGTTAAAGGGAGGAAATCAGCCATTACATTAGATATAGGTAGTTTGATGTTATCGCGATCCTCCCATGGCGAAATCCCCAAGGGAGTTTGACGAAGTACAGAGTGAGTGTCGGTCATCTCCCTTGTGCACCTGGCATGGGTTCTCCCAAAGCCTATCGATCACGATAGTGGTTGAATCAGTTAATTATGAAAATCATGTTCTTTCTATGGGAGCTGCTACTGACCTATTTGAGGCCAGTAGGGCAAGAGAAATGTAGGACTTCTGTGAACTAAAGATTTGGGAATAGAGACTCGGTTACTTTAGAAGTCTATGAGCAACCTTTAGGTTTCTTTTCTCTATCATTTCCAAAATGTTGATCATGCGATCTTATCTGTTTTTAATACCTAGGCACACTCGTCTAAATGACCATGGATGATTGAATTGCTCAATGACATTCTTTTTTTCTTTTTAATTGGTCGAAACACAATGACATTCAAGAATCACTTAATCACATAATTTCGCACAGTATCACAATCAATCGAAGGAATGAAATATGAGAAGACAACATGCGGAAAGTAACACTCGATATGAATTGAGCAAACAATATACACCACCACATTTCACTCTTTACTGTCATCTCAGTTCAGTATGTGCTTTCTAAATTGAGATAAATAAGGTGTTTTAGTAATATGGGTAGGGTCATATATGATGTAACGATCTCAACTTCATTTCCAGGATCATGAACGATGGGGGTTATTTTTGCAACGTCCCAGGCATGTTGCTGACCGCTTATATATATCTTTTCATTAAGAACATACGGAAACATATATACAACACCCATATAACAACAAGCAGCTAGGAAAACAACCGCTTGTAAACACACAATTACATCAATTACATTTATAAGCCCTTCGTCACGAGCCATTATATTTACATCTACTGCATGTACCACGCTAAAAAAACTAGGGTAGATCTTAGTTCCTTTAGCGAGACTACAACTCCATAGCTAGCGTGAGACCTCTATGCCCACAATTCTGAAAAACAAGGGGGAAGTCATAAACTTTGTAAGTAAAACTCACTAATTTCAAGATAGAATGATGCCTCACCCATCAACAAGTGTATCACTTATCCCAAGCAATTGTTGATTGCAAATCAATAGCAGAACAAAAACCATGTCTTAGTTAAGAACATGAGAAATCTGCAACACAATGATATGCAAGCATAGACCAAGCTTCATCATATGAGGAACTCAAACCTTACTCAATCATATGCGAGCATAAGCCAAGATCCATTCCATAATATGAAAAACTCATGCACATGAGATTCATTTATTAATCACTAGAATCCATTGGTTCTTCCAAACTTAGTCAGGCAACATCCGCTCATCCAAGGGTAATGACGATCCTCCGACAATGAATCCGTCGGGCATCTGAACTTAATCGAGTAACATCCCCTAATCCAAGGATGACGTCAATTCTCCATCAGTGAGTCCGTTGGGCATTCGAATTTAATCAGGCAACGTGCCCTAATTCAAGGGTGATGGCGATCCTCCAACAATGAATCCATTAGGCAACGTCAACGAAATCCATTGGTTGATGGCTAGAAATTAGTCCCTCATGTATCCATGTGTTAAGCATCACAAGCCGGTTCTTATCTTCACTTTTAGTTCAAGGGCCAAAAGGCATGCCATGTATAAGTGTGTGAAATGACTTACCGAAATTGAGACATTGAGCATGCAGGGCACGAATCAGCTTGATTTTACATGTTTAAGCACTAATCTAGTACCAAACATGGCTTGATAACAATACACCTCAATATCACATTGAGAGCATAAAAAAATTGGCTTGTCATGTCATGTTCACCGGCCTAGTACTAAACTTGGCTCAAGAACGATATGTCTCAATACCACATCAAGAACAAGAAAAGACCAGCCCGTTGAGACATAATCAACGACGTACTACCAAACTTGGCTTGAGAATGACACACCTCAATATTAGACTGAGACCAAGAAAGGACCAATACAACATGATCTCATGCATTTCAAGGCCAACGAAACCCCTTTTTAGAGCTTAAGGTGTAAACTAGAACATACAGTAGAAAAAATGGTTGAAAATAGTTTTGTAAAGCATTATCGAGCTTTCACTAAAAACACCTTTCAAAACAGTTTGATTTGAAGCAAAACCAAGGCATATTAGAAGCACAAGAACCGAGCCATTACCAAGTCAAATTGAGCCAAAGCCCACGTCAAAGCCCAATAAGTAAGAACCAAACACTATCAAGGACGGTAGCCAAGATCAAGCAAGCATATTCCAAACCTTAAGTAAGAACAAATCAAACACGGACTTGCTACATGCTTAAACTAGCGTATCACAATGCCCAAACCAAATGTTAGTAAGTTTACTTGCTACTTTCTAAGTTGGTGGCTCCAATCGGCGACGAAGGCAACAAGGACAATGGCAAAGACACCTAAAGAGGATGGAGCTCTAATGGAGGAGAAGAGGGGGAAGGTGGTAGGCTTTAGGGAGAGGAGGGAAAGAGGAGAGGTTTAGGTAAGGATGCCTTGGAGTGAATGGGCTCTACCCCTATGTATAGGGTTTCCTCAAGAATGGTCCAAATGGGGTATTTATTACTGCGGCTTAGGTGGAAAGTGCTAGGGCAAGGTGGCCAACTTCCAATTGGTCTCCTAGCTTGCCATAATGATCTATAATTAATGAATAATCATCCTCATCCTTTCCTCCCTAAGTGGCGTCCAAGGCCCTTTAATGGCCTCAATTATTGGCCTCTAATAAAACCAATTCAAGAGCATTTAAGAAGGGCCTTACTTGGTCAAGTCTCAAAATAGGTCGTAGGTAGGTTGTAGTAATATGGGAAGGGTCATATATGGTGTAACTATCCTAAATTCATCTCCAAGGTCATGAGTGATGGGAGATATTTTTGTAATGTCCCAGGCATGTTGACATCCTTTTTCTTTCTTTTGTTGATCTTTTCGTTGAGAACATGCGGAAACATACATACAACATCTGGACAACAACAAATAGCCAGGAAATCAATCACTTGTGAACACACAATTACATAAGTTACATTTACAAGTCCTTTGTCATGGACCATTATATTTACACTCACTATGTCACGACCCAATCCTCGAGCGCGTGCTCATCCCTTGGTGGTCGATAAAATTTGTGACGTTCATAGGACGCGTCATCGACTCATTCATTTTAATGCACATGCGGAAGCGAATAATAAAACCCTTAACAGAAAATAATATGGGATAGAAAAGTGGGAACCAAACTCACAACCAAAACACTTCTTTATAAACACATAAGGTTTATATATACAAAGGCCAGTCTACAAAAGATCGATTCACCAAAAAGGAACAGTCCTATGACCACTAGTTAGACACGTTCGCCAATCCTTCGGATTCCACAGGCTCCGGGGGCGTCACGTCCTCCACCACACCATCAGGAGGGTCAGCTACTTTCTCACATAGAATGGCTTTAACTACCACAGTGGGAATATCAAAACCCTTAAGGGGACTCACCTGAATCCATTGGGTCCAAAGCGAAACCATGCTCTGAATCGATGAGGAACCCTATGATGTATGTCCTCTTTGACCTAGACGGTGGTCATTACAAGCTCATAGACCCATTGACTTCAAGGATTCGGATAAACATAAACCTGCTCAGTAACCCCCATAGGTTGACCAAAATGTTTTGATGGAATCGCCATCTATGGACCTGAAAATTGAGCCCACAACGGGGTGAGACATTGTCTCAGTAAGTTCACCTCCTAAACCCCTATTATGAAGGAAATATACCCAGGGGTGGCCTAGCCACACAACCTCAATCAATGAGACTCACCTTCGCCTCAGTTGCTTCCTACTAGTTAGTACAGTTCATATCACTCAATCATATGCAATAATAAGAACTCAACCAACTGGAATGACAATACTTTCATCTTAAACAACCATAGGGGTCCTGATTATAGGGCCAAATCGTTATGACACGTCACATTCTATGTCACACAATTTTGTTCCATAATTCGGCACATCAATATCACTCAGCATGCATTCCAATTGTTAATTATGGCCACACACGGGCACAGCCTACTTGAAGTTCGGCGTCTACTAGTGAAGCTAGGCATCGTCTCACCCTACCGAGCACGACAACTTCACTATGTCAATGGCATTCCATAAGGGAGCATCGGCATAGCCTTTACTGCAACCGACATCCATTGGTAGGGCATCCCATGTAGGGGCATGTCCAACTCAACAGCTTGGGACGGGTTCTCTTAATCAACACACGACCATTCAATCTCGGCCGAGGACACTGTGGCTTGCACTCAAATGTCTCAATTAAAATAGTGATCCTAGCATATTTCCTTCGTATTAAAAACAAATGGTAAGATATTGTGTGTGGGTACACAGTCGATTTGAACCAGACAAACTGATACCTTTCATTTTTCAAACCCCACTATTTGATATAGTACTTAAAACCCTTTTCAGTGTCAAAACCTGACATCCAGGATTTTCTGAATAAATACCATACTTTTCACAATCATCACTCAATTTGCACAATCCGGCAATCAAATGCATAATCCGAACACACCATCACAATCAACATGAAATTCCGGTCTGACTATCCGGTAAAATTCCGGAAAATAATAAATAATTAAATTTATTTTCGAAATTAAATTAATTAATATTATATTATGTTAATATAAATTAATAAAATAATATTTGTAAATTCGAAATAATTAATTAACTAAAAATAATTAATTAAGGTCTAAACAAGATTACATTAACTTAACCATCTACTTAACCCTAATTAATTATCCATTAAATTAATCACATCCATTAATCTAATCACCAATTAACTAAACTAATCTAACCACCTAACCATATTTAACTTAATCTAAACGTCCCTTAAGTATCATTAACCTCCCAAGCAAGGTTTAGCAAGTAAACTCACTGGTTTAATGATCCGGTAAGTCCATGAAGACAGCAATGCCAAGGCGAGCGATAAATCTCCAAGCGGTGACACCAACCGAGGCTGGGAAGGGCTTGAAAATAGGCCTTGAAGTCGTTGGCTTGCTGCTGGCTTCAGCTATTGATCTTGACCGAAGAAAGGCTGCTCGATGGCTGGTTAGGACTGAAACAACCAAGGCGGGCGGTGACAGGTGTGGGGGACTAACGGCGAGGCTTCTAGCGGCTTGGACGACAGCTCACGGTGGCTGGCGACCAAGGACGGATTCGGATAGGGCTCCTGGGCACAGCTCAGCTTACTGGAACTCAAGCATGAGGCGGATAGCTCGCAGGTGGCTTGCGAGTGAGCGGTGGCGCAAGCGGCGGTCTGGCGGGCTTCGAGCGGTTGCTAGCTTGCTCGGACGGCTGTTGCTCTATTTTCTTTGGTTCTTGGGAGCTCAAAACAGACCAACAATGGAGAAAGCAAGGGCCAGAGGAAGAACAAGGGTCTGCTGAAGAGGGGGACCCCAAAGTGCCTCATTAGCCTTCAAAACATGTCTTCCTCTCCCTTGGCTTGCCCCCACCAGATCAGCCTTCATCCTCAGCCATTCTCTCTCCTCAATCTTCCTCAAGAAGCCATTGAAGAAGTCCAAAATGTTGTGTACCCCTTGGCATACGAATTTTGGACTTTGCCTCTTCCATTTCTTTCAATTCCTCTTCCAATGGAGCTAAATTGAAGTCCATAAATCCAACTAATGTGACCACACTTAAATCCACACTTTTCCTCACCAAATGAACCCACTTGATGGCCAAAGATGCAACCAAAAATGGTCCATTGAAGTTCCTGGTTCAAACGGCCTAACTTTGAACTTTTCGCCAAAAATCTTGGTTTGCAGAAAAATCTTTTGAGGATGTGCCAACGTTCCTAAAATGATTTGTGATATGAAAGAATTTTCAATTTCTGAAATTTGGTTTAAATTCGTGGTTAATTTCAATCTGGCGCGACTTTAGCGGTATCTAACCTACTAGGTAGCTTTTGGGAATTTTCAGTGCATTTGACTTGTGGCTGATTTTTTTAAGCCACAACGTAAATCTTTGACTCATTGGCAACTCTCGGTTATCGTGAAAATATCGAGATTTCAAATACAGACACAGGGTACAAAAATGACAAAAGAATCAATTTGGTGCCGTGTGGTGAGGATTTTGCAATTATGTGGAATCACCCACATACTAATCACATATCTCTGTCAAACTGGCCTATCTTTAATCTTAGGTCGATTTTGATAGTGCTGTAATGAGCCTTGTAGATTAGCTCGATCGAGCAGTTGTTTCCTGGTCGAATTCTCAAGTTTGTTGCGTTAGAATCCCTTAACGGCTTCACCTGATAGACTAGTTATCTCGTGAGTGATTAGCTCAGAGAATATAACTATAGGCGCATCGATGAAAAGCCCGACTTATTAAATTAAAAATAGAAGTGGAAATTAGGATGTCACAACTCTTCCCATCTTATAAAAATTTCGCCCTCAAAATTTAAACCATTACAAAACTTTAAACAAAAAAGTGGGGGTACAGTTGTCTCATCAATTCTTCATTCTCCCAAGTTGCTCCTTCAGTGCCGTGGTGTTGCCAGACCACTTTGACCAACAGGATGGTCTTGGTGTGCAGAACTTGTTCCTTTCGATCTACAATCTGAACCGATCTTTCCACGTGCGACACCCTGTCGTCCACATCTAATTCCTTGAAATTTAGCACGTGGATTGGGTCAGGTTCATACTTCCTCAACATCGACATGTGAAAGACATCATGCACTTGCACCAACCTCGGCAGTAATGCAAGACAATACGCTATAATCCCTATCCTTTCCAAAATCTCAAAGGGACCTACGTACCTCGGACTCAGCTTTCCTTTGTTGCCAAAGTGCGAAGTACCCCTTATTGGTGACACATTTAGAAAGACGTGCTCTCAAACTTGGAATTCCAATGGTCTCCGATGCTTATTTGCGTAGCTTTTCTGGTGACTCTGAGCGATCTTTAATTTGTCTATGATGACTGCAATTGCATCCACTGATTGCTAAACCAACTTTGGGCTTGTGATTTTCCATTCTCCAACCTCATCCTAACATACTGGCGTTCAACACACTCTGCCATACAAAGCTTCAAAAGGAATCATCTGAATACTCTACAAGTAGTTGCTGTTGTAAACAACCTCGACAAGGTGAAGCTATTTCTCCTAGCTTCCCTTGAAATCCAACACGCAAGCTTGCAGCATGTCTTCAAGGGTTTTAATAGTCCTCTCAGACTGACCATCCGTCTGAGGATGATATGCTGTACTGTACTGCAACTTTGTTCCTAAGGCACTCTGTAAACTCTTCTAGAAAGCAGTTGTGAATGTTGGGTCTTAATCAGATGTTATCGTCACAGGCACTCCATGTAGACGAATAATTTGACGCATATACAACTCTGCGTGCCTGTCCAAATCAAGGTCCTTCCATACAGGGATAAAGTGAGCCGACTTCATCAGTCTGTCGACCATTATCCAAATGGAATCATTACCTCTCTGACTCCTCGGTAAGCCCATCACAAAATCTATTATGATATGTTCCCATTTCCACTCAGGAATCTCAAGAGGTTACAGAAGTCCTCCCGGCTTACAGTTCTGTGCCTTCACTTGCTGCCACGTCAAACACTTGGTGACATGCTTGGCGATGTCCGCCTTCATACCAAACCACCAATAGTGTTGACGCAGATTCTGATACATCTTAATACTGCCAGGATGAATGTTGTAACTACTAGGATGAGCTTCTGATAAGATATCCTCCTTAAGCTCTGCATCGTCAGGTACACACAGTTGTCCTTGGAACTTTTGCGTTCCGTCTTCAGAAACTTGGAAATCAGCATTTCTCTTCTCACTATCCTCTTGCAGGATCTTCTGAACATTTGGATCTATTGGCTAAAACGTCTTAATCCTTATCTCACATCTAGTTCAATTCCGAGGGTGGCCATAAGATTCGAAAGGCCTACCTCAATTTTGAAGACCGATCTCGAGCTCTCTCAAGTAAATTCCACTCCTTAACCAGCAGATGCGAACCTGAAGACTTTCAACTTTGCACATCTGCGACCTTGTTCGCCTTTCTAAGGTGATACAAAATATCACAATCATAGTCTTTTAGGAGTTCCATCCAGCGACGCTGTCTCGTATTCAACTCATTTTAAGAGAGTAGATACTTGAGACTTTGATGGTCAGTGAAGATCTGGAATCTTTCTCCGCACAAATAATGTCTCCAAATCTTCAGAGCAAAAATAATCGCTGCAAGTTCTAAGTCATGCGTCGAGTAATTCAACTCATGAGGTCTCAACTAACGGGACGCGTATGCAACAACTCTGCCATGCTACATCAGCACGCAACCCAGTCCTCTAAGCGACGCATCACTATAGATCTCGTATCCTCCAAGACCAGATGGAATGGTCAGCACAGGTGCGGTAGTTATCTTCTACTTAAGCTCTTGGAAACTACACTCACACTTGTCTATCCACACGAACTTCTCTTCATTCTTCAGTAGTAGAGTCAATGGCGACGCTAAAGCTAAAAACCCTTCCACGAACCTTCTGTAGTAACCTACCAAACCCAAGAAACTTTTGATCTTTGTCACTGTCATTGGTCTTGGCCAACTGATCACTGCTTTGATCTTGCTTGGGTCCATGGAGATTCCTTCGCCTGAAATCACGTGACATAGGAATGCCACACAAGTCAACTAAAACTTGCACTTGCTGAACTTGGCATACAGCTCATGATTCCGTAGAGTCTAAAGTATTATCCTTAACTGTCATTCGTGATCCTCATGGCTTCTCGAATACACTAGGATATCATCGATGAACATGATCATAAATTGACCCAAGTATTCCTTGAAAGCTCTATTCATCAATTCCATGAAAGCAGTTGGGGCGTTCGTCAAACCAAACGGCATTACAGTGAACTCATAATGGCCGTATTGAGTACGAAACATTGACTTCGGTATATCTTCCTTTCTAATCCTTAGCTGCTAATACCCTGTCCTCAGGTCAATCTTAGAAAATATCGACGCTCCTTGCAACTGATCAAACAAGTCATCGATCCTCGGTAGTGGATATTTGTTCTTGATCGTCACCTGATTGAGTTGACGATAGTCGATGCATAGGTGCAACGAACCATCCTTCTTCTTCACGAACATAACTAGTGCTCCCTAAGGTGATGCACTGGGACATATGAATCCTTTATCCAAGAACTCCTGCATTTGCACCTTCAGTTCTTTCGGCTCCAACAACGCCATTCGAGTAAGGAGCCTTAGAGATTGGTTCTAACTCGGGGGCGAACTCAATCACGAACTCAATCTCTCTTTCTGGCGGCAGACTTGGCAATTCATTTGGAAACACATCTAGAAACTTTTGCACCACTGCAATATCTTCTATCTTCAGCTCTTCAACTGTCGTATCCATGAAAGTCACCAAGTAACCTTGACAACCCCTGTCTAACAAACGGATTGTCTCAAGCGACGAGATCAAGGTAATCAAGGGTCTTCCTCGACTCCTAACAAACTCGAAGCTCTCACCCTTTAACGGGTTAAACTGAATCGCCTTGTGATAGCAGTCCATCTTAGCTCGTTGCTTGGTGAGCCAGTCCATGCCAATTATCAAATCGAAATCATACATGGTTAGGACTATCAAATCTATCTTCCCCTTTTGCTCACCAATCACTAACTTGCAACTAAGATAACCCACTATAGCTAACACCTTATCCTTTAATGGTGTCGATATGCTAATCATTGACTCCAACAACTCAGGAATCAATCCTACCAACTTAACATATCGCTAAGTTATAAATGAATGAGTTGCACCGGGGTCGAATAAAGCATAAGCAGCTTGGTCATTCAACAAGACCGTACCTGTGATCACATTAGGCGTATCCTTCACCTGTCCTCGTGTGATAGCATACATCCTTCCTTGTGCTGGAGGTCGGATCAATTATGGCATATGAAAATTTTGACAACCCTCGGATATGTGACGGTCTGTGACTAAGTGACGGAAGCATTGTCGAACGGTGTTATTGACACCACAACGGACATTGTTTTGTTATCACCATTGGACCGATAGGTCACAATTAGAAATGATTCGATCATCGAATGAGTTATAGCCTTGTCCCTATGTACTATCACTAGTGCGACCGAGGTTTGTGCCATAAGCTGTAGATATCTTTTATGTTGATTTTAGCCGTCCAATTGTGTACCCTACGAATTTGTATTCATTGACTAAAGAAGTCAATTAACCGAAGAGGACGTCTAAAGCATGCATGGAAGACGTGCATGCATAGGAACCAAGCTGCCCGAGTCTTCCTTTCATTTGGTCGGCAAATAAGTCAACCAAAGAGGAAACTTTGACCATGAAGCCACGTTTGTTTCCAGCTGTTGGTGTGCGAGCGTCTCTCTTCTTCTTTGGCCAGCGCACCGAGCGCAGGAGCAAGGGGCCGGACACGTATCTTGCATGGACATGCAAGATGTCCTTCGATCGGCGCTGGACTCCTTGCTGTCGCTCCATCCAACGGCCACTGGATTTCATGATTTTTGACTAAGTTAGTCAACTAACAAAAAGAGAAGCAAGCGGTCGAGCAAGTGGAGAGAGAGAAACCGAGAGTGAGCAGCGGGCGAGCGAGTGAACGAGAGGAGTTCGTGAGCGAGTGAGAGAGAAGTGAACGTGCGAGTGGAAGCAGCAAGGAAAGGGGAGAGAGAGGACTGCTCTCCGCCATGCTTGTGCGTCGCCGCCATTGAGCCACACCACCACACCGAACCCCTCGCCGTTAGCACCGTAGGACTTGAGGCAAGTTGAAGTGTACTAATCTATATTTGTGTAATGCTGTTGATGTCTTAGAAAGTGCATTGATAGGCTGGATTGTTGGATTTTGATGCTGAATGATGATTTATTGAGTGACCGAGACCGTTTTGAGGCTAAAGAGTAGAGGAAATGCTAAGATTTTCATATATGGTTTCGATTTCTTTGGACTTCATTCAAAACAGATTTGATGACTATGACATCTTGAAGAATTCGGCCATTGATTTGAGTTGAGAAGGAAAAACCTCTCGATCTGTACTTGAAGCTTTATCTACCACGGCACTAGCCTCAAATGTTTTAAGAAAATATACGGTGCTTTCATATTTTGAATTTTGTGTCAATTCTTTTAAAACCATCGGAGATCGGGTTGACATTTCGAACTCACTATACAAGTTTTTAAACTCATTTGTCGTTTTGAACAAAACTTCGCCGTAGATTAACTTGGAAAAACCTCCTGACTCTTGCTGGAATTTCTACGTACCGGGGGCCGTTCATCAATGATTCAAAATGGAAAAGAAAATGTTTTGGTGCCCTCAAAGTTTCAAATTTTTGCAAGAACCAACTTTGAAAACCTTGAAGTCGGGAGTGTACATTTGAATTTTCAGTGTGCTGATTTCAAATTATTAGAACTTGATAACTTTCTTTGATTTTGGCCATGAGGCGCAAGTGCAACCCAAGAATTTATACATGGATTTTCAAAATACATTAAAAGTTAGCCGTGGAAATGGATTTATGAGTTGATTACTATTTTGCGGTTGAGTTTGTGCATTGATTCCATTGACATGAAAATGGCATACGTTTTAAGGCCTGTTGTGGTTGTTGTTGTATTAAACTATTTTAGCATTGAAATGATTTGATTGATATACCATGGTTGAGATGTGATTGATGCCGTCGGACCTTTGAGTCGACGATGCCCTGGGAGTCGGGATGCCCAGAGGTTCGAATGAGCCGATGCCCTTTGGATGCCTAGGGTCTGTAGTGCCCCAGAGGTACCCCGAGAGTGTTAGGATGCCCGGTTATATTATGATACATGCCCAGAGGGTGAGGGGTTGTATTATGATACATGCCTGGAGGGTCGGGGTAACCATTTTCATGGCGAGCCCCAGATGTCTAGGGGTGTAACGTAACACGCTCCAGATGCCCGGTTGTATATTGAATACATGCCCAGAGGCTTTCACAACGCTAGGTTGGGTGCAAAATTCCAGAGGGACGCAAACACTGGTCCTCTGGGCTAGACATAGGGAAATGAAAATGAATTGAGTTTTTCTAAAAATAACGACCCTGCTGATAACTGCGCTTGATTATGTGATTGAATTGTGTAGCATAGAATAGGACGTGTCATTACAGTTTGGCCCTATAATCGGGACTTGTGTGACTGAAATGATACATTTTGGTTTTGAAACTGCATTGCCATTGCTTTGAAAAGTTTTATTGATTTGATGCATACTCATTCTTTGATTACCTATTTTATCTATCTTGCATGGACTTGGATTGTGATGGCTTGCATAGTACAGCTTGGTAGATCTTCAACTGGTGGGTGGTTGTACTCACTCGTTTTTAGGGACTAACATTTTAGACTAGACAAGATGCCTCCGTTGCCACCGCCACCAGCAAATGGACTGAATGGTTGGATATGACCACGAGGAGGAGGACAGTAGAAGAAGGAATTTTTGGAATACCGGCACTGAAAGATGGACTCTTGGTATGTGGTTGCTGAGGGCGTCAGACCACTTTTGAAGTATAGCCGGGTGGAGGAAACCACAACACTTTTTGGATATATCGACGAACAATGTCCATCTGGTAATATATGTAAATAACGGTGCCTGGCTATTATTTATAAACGTGTTTAGTGTGTGCATTATTTCTATGTTAAGGGAAGGGAGTTGTTGGATACGCTTCCGCCATGTTTTACGCAGGGACCAATGGGAAAGATATAAACCCCCAGAATTTATGGACTTAGTGAAATGTTATGGTAATAGAGTAATAGACTTTTAGGTCGTGAGAAAGCGAGTGATATTTGTGGTGACCCTAACGGATCGGGGGTCGTCAGGGGGGTGCCACATCAATCCACCCTGCGGTGCATTCGACAATGTGATTCCTCGGTTCTGACCCATCGTTGCGGCGGCAGTAATTGTTGTTGTGGTCCCATCGGTCTTCTGTGATAGTTCCTAGCTATGTGACCCTATTGGCCACACTCATAACAAGCACCCATCCTGGAAGGACACGGGGCTAAACCATGTCATCTTCTGCAGAAATGACACACCCTATTCTATCTTGGCGCCGACTTTCCTATCCTACCTTTCTAATTGGGCGGAATAGGATATCTTTCTCCAGTCTTCGGCCTCTTCCCAAACCGATTTCCATCCCTATTAGAACCAAACCACGACCTAGATGCGGTGGCTAGTTCGTTCTAGTCTCTCTTGATCATCTGGACTTGTTCATATAGGTCGTTGTAATTCCTCAGGTTCAGTAGTATCAACGGACTCATCAGTTTTGATCTGAATCCATCTCTAAACCTCCTAGCATAGTCTACCAAATTCTCGACCAATCTAGGGGCATACCATAACAGCTCAGTGAACTTCACTTTGTACTGATCAACTGTCATCATACCTTGGCGAAGGCACTAGAATTTTGCCATCTTCAGCTCTCTAGCAGTCTTAGAAAACTACTTACTATTAAAGATCTCCAAAAAGGCATTCCACTCCGAAACCACACCTTCAGGGAACATCATTCCTCTGGTGGTCATCCACCAAGTGCTCGCAATTTCCTGCAGTTGATAGGCTGTAAGGACTACCTTCTTCGTCTAGGAGCACATCAGCAGTTCGAAGGTCTTCTCCAAACCTCGGATCCATAGGGCCGCAACATCAGGATCTTCTACTCCCGTGAACTTCAACAGAATCAATTTCAAGAACTATTCCACCAGCTTATGTATCAATCTCACAGCGACCACGTTCCTAGGTGGAACCTCAGCAGGTGCGGCAACAGGTGCGGCGACAGCTGCAGCAGCGGTGACAATAGTAACAACAACATTGGCAGTGGTAGTAGCAGCAGCTATAGCGGCGGCGGTAATGGCGGTGGCTTGATTCTGGGCCTGATGATCTATCTGATTCCCCATCATCTCTAGCATCTGCATGATCCCATCAAATCTCGGATCACTAAGGGATGTTATACCAACATTGACTAGAGGCGGTGCTACTCCACTTGCATTGGCTTTAACCTGCACTTTGCCGTGACCATCTCGAATATTGACCCTTGTCGGCGTCCTACCCCCAAGTCATAGGGCCTACCGCCCTCTTCTTAGGAGTCCTCTGTTCTTGGTCACTCATACTACAGGTTCTGTACAAACACCTGTTTTCCAATTCCGATACCGCATTAGAATTCGAGTGACAACACAAACAAGCTACAAATTAGTTATCAACCACATGCATCAGCATATTTAAATGGTCTTTTCTACTAACTATCCTGTAAACCATCGCACCTTATCACTCCAAACACAGACCAACTCTAATACTACTAAATGGCGGGGATGTCACACCCCAATCCTCGAGCACGTACCAATCCCTCAATGGTCAATAAAATTTGTGATGACCTAAGAATATGTCGCCGACCCATTCATTTTAATGCACATGTGGAAGAGAATAATAAAACTCTCGACAGAAAATAATACGGGATAGAAAAGTAGAAACCAAACTCACAACCAAAACATTTCTTTATAAACACACTAGGTTTATATATACAAAGGTTAGTCTATAAAAGATCGGTTCTCCAAAAAGGAATGGTCCTATGACCACTAGTAAGACACGTTCGCTGATCCTTCGAATTCCACAGGCTCTGGGGGCATTGGGTCTCCACCACACCATCAGGAGGGTCAGCTACATTCTTACCTAGAATGGCCTCAACTACCATAGTGGGATTATCAAAAAACCTAAGGGGACCCACCCTGATTCCATTGGATCTAAAGCGAAACCATGCTCTGAATCGATGAGGAACCCTACAATGTATGTCCTCTTCGACCAAGACGGTGGTCATCACAAGCTCATAGATCCAGTGACTTTCGGGATCCGGATAAACATTGTGACATCCCAAATGTCATTGACCTTCATTAGTGTAATTAGATCATTAGGAACTTAGATTAATTAGATTGGGCCAGAAAGTGAACGTGATGGATCGTGAGAAATGTGTGGGCTTGAGAAGTAAGTGGGCCACACGAATTGGACTTAAGAAATCTAATGAGAGATTATGGGCTTGGACTTGGCTTGAAGCAGGCCAAGGTTCGGAATTATTCTATTTGTAGATTTAGTATAGTGGGCCGGATTGTTATGGATTAAGCCTATTGGGCCGGGAATGAATATTTAGGCCCGAATGATTTTATTTTATAGATTATAGTTATGATAACTTGATTAATGTTTATAATGCTAATATCAATTTCTAAATTTAGCATTTTGTGATGAATTCTTTATAGACTAACATTGACTAGTCGATATGTTATGTCGTGATTTTGTACACTCATAAAAGGATTGAAATCAAGTTGAAACAAAAGGGAATTAATTGAAAAATATTAGAAATCAATGAACCGACTAATGACTCGGATTAGAGACTATTTAATTTTGAGTGACAAATTAAAATTGAGAGAACAAACTTGGAGGCCACATCACTCTCTCTCTCTCGTTTTCTCCTTGCATGCGACACCCACGGTTTTCTTTCCTCTAGAAACCGAAACCATCAACTCAAGGAAAAATAATCATTAGCAAATTTCGTCATTAGTCTAGTCTAGGGATTAGCTTGTAGCCTATTTCCCCCTTAAGTTTCATAACCCTCTCTCTCTCTCCATATAAAACCGAGCAACCCATCTTCATCTTCTTCTTTCTTTCTCTCTCAGTCGAGCGGTGAAACCAGAAGCAAACCAGAAGCAAACCAGTGATTTCTTCTTCTTGCATGCAAGATTTTGGTGTTGATCTTGAAGCATCTTTGTGTTGTCTAATAGCTGAACAAGGTAAGGAAAGATATAACTCTAAATTGAAAGTTATCCATTGTTTTGTCAAGAAAGCTTGTGGATCAATCCAAAGGGTGAAGGATTTAGTTTGTAGTTGTTGTTTTGTGGTTAATCTAAGCTGAGTAAGTGTTAGATTAGAGTTAGAAGCCATTGCATGTTGTTTTTGAGCCTTGCATGTTTCGAAATCCAAGTGTGAGTATGCTGTTTTGTTGAGTGAAGTGATGAAATGGATGCCAAGTGGATGGATATGGTGTCTACTTTGATGAGTGAACTCACGGATGCATTTACACTTCGAGCCGAGTTGTGGATTGATTATTTGTTAGAGAAAGACATGCCGAAGGCGTCTTAAGTTGCTGTGATTAGGCATTGAAGTATTGCAGAAGAAGTTTGTGAAAGGATAAGTGGTTTAGCCAGGTTAGAAGTAAAGGTTATCGTGTACCTATTCTGTTCTAGGTGAAAACGGTTATGGAGTCTTCTGTTTGTATTTATTTTCTTTAGGTATGTTAATGGAAATAAGAAAGAAACCATTCTACATGATAGAAAATCTATAAGATAAAGTTATACACGTAGCTATAACCATATGAATATATAAAACGTAGAGATAGAAGTGAACTTAGTAAAACCAGTAAACTGTTCTTGTGAGAAATGGTTTGACCTTTACTGATTGTACGAATTTTCTGTATTTACCTAGTTAGACTTGGACTTTGAATCCTTAATGAAAATTGTAGAAAACATCTTAAGGAATAACGTGTCAAAATGTGAGAATAAATAGAGAAGACTTGGCTAGTGAAACAATTTTCTTTGTAGATATGAAATCTAGACGTCGATACAGGGTACTAGTAAAGATTATGGCAATTGTTATTCTTAATACAGTGAGAATTGGACTTAAGTTTCTTCACAGGAATTGTTAGTCTATGTCTCAAATATAACATACTAAAATTTGGTAGTATTTAGACAAGAATTGATATACCTTCTGTGTCCGAAACCGAAACCGTACATTTAGTTAGTAAACTGTCTGGACCCGAGAACATATATTAGAGGTTGTGTCTTTTATATTAGGCTTTTGTGATGCACGTAGAGTCTAATAAACCTCATAATAAATGATAGTCATATAAGAGTAAGGCTCCTATATCATTTGAGATATAAGTGCATATAGAATCATGTGTGTGCAATGAGTGCGGTGCATAGTGCTTGATTATGGGATAAATATCTGTTCGCCATGGAATGGGACATGACGTAATGGGTTTTATCTTATAAATTGGACACACACATGTGCTAGATTCATGAGAGTTAGATATATAGTTAGATACTTTGGACTCTTTTTCTTTTGCATACGATAAATGCATTAATCAAAGGTGTGGTGGTGTGAAACATGTGCTTAAGACGAATGAACCCATCGGTACCGAGATACTAGTGATGCCCCTCGGAAGTTGGGATGTCCTTGCTGAGTGGTCTTGGATGCCTCGGTAGAGAGATACTGAGATGACTCGGAGTGAGATGCCCATGATAGAAATATTGTGGAAGTCCGGATAAGGTAACTTCCGGAAGTGACTTGATCGGACCGGTTGAATTCCGATTAGTGATTGATCGAGGGTGGATCATGTGCACACTAAATATAATTCTATTTGGCGAGTGAGTCCATTTATTATTGTTGCATTACATCTTGATATGAGATTGAGCTTGAGAAAGGTAAGCATAGAAATGGATGCTCATAAGGTGATTATATACATAATGTGTCAATATCCAATTATTTATGCTTGTGATGTACTTCTTTTAGCATCCTGAATTGTTTGATGATTCTCTTGTAATCTTGATGGCTGTGGATTGTTTAAGTTAGAGTTTTATCATTCTTTACTAGGCAAGGTTGTTTGCTCATACCTTACGTTTTCAAACTGATAGCATGGATGTACCGCCAGTAGCTCGATATGGGATGGTAGTGCGTCTTGATGTTTCTCTTCATGATGTGTATGATCCCGACATTGACATGATTTTCTCTAACTATGAGGCGACTTTATGGCTGGATGACGGTAGGGCTGAGTTGATACAGATGATGTTCATTGCATGGTTTGTCAACCATGAAGGGGAGATATTTGGACCTTTACCCTTTGGAGCAGGAGGACCTGGAGTGGGGATGGATAGCGCCTAGATGCCTTTGATCTTGTAGAGGCTGACTAACTTTTGTTTTTTGTTAGATGCGGGTTGGTATGGGAATTTGTGGAGTAGATACCCTCAACCCTTATCCCTGACTTTTGTTACGCCTTACTTTTGTTATGTATATGTTGTATATATAGGCGATGAACATGGAAAGAGTCCAGGTTGATAAATTTTGTAAGCCCTGATGATGATAAGAAGAAATGAAGCTTCTTGTGATCTTGTTTTGTGTGCATGAATGATTTGGCCAATACTTAGAATTGAAGGTAGAGTGATTGCAGGACAACCTCATAATATAAACTTGAGATTTTAAATAATCCATGTTATACATGCTAACCTTCAATGGTAAACACTATGGATGAAGTAAAGGAGATTACAAGCTAGACAAGAATATAATAATAATTATAATTCCACTTGCGCTTAGTACGTGATGCCCTGGGACGTCACAAACATAAACTCGCTTGGTAACCCCCATAGGTCAACCAAAACGTTCTAATGGAATTGCCATCTACGGACCTGAAAATTGAGCCCATAACGGGGTGAGACATTGTCTTAGCAAGTTTACCCTTTAAACCCCTATTACGAAGGAAATACACCTAGGGATGGCCTAGCCACACAACCTCAATCAATGAGACTCATCTTCACCTTAGTTCCTTCCTACAGGTCAGTATAGTTCATATCACTCAATCATATGCAGTAATAAGAACTCAACTAACTAAAACGACAATACTTTCAACTTAAACAACCATAGGGGTCCTGATTATAGGGCTAAATCGTTATGACACGTCCCATTTCATGTCACACAATTTTGTCCCATAATTCGGCGCGTCAATATCACTCAGCATGCGTTCTAATTGTTAATAATGGCCACACACTGGCACAACCTACTCGAAGTTTGGCATCTACTAGCGAAGCTAGGCATCGTCTCGCCCCACCGAGCACAGCAACGTCACTATGTCGACGGCATTTCATAAGGGAGCATCGGCCTAGCCTCTACTGCGACCGGCATCCATTGGTAGGATATCCCATATAGGGGCACGTCGAGCTCAATAGCTCGGGACGGGTTTTCTTAATCAACACAAGACCATTTGATCTCGGCCTAGGACACTATGCCCTGCACTCAAGTGTCTCAATTAAAATAGTGATCTTGGCCTATTTCCTTCGTATTAAAAACAAATGTTAAGATAGTCGAGCGTGGGTACACGGTCGATTTGAACTAGACAAACTGATACCTTTCATTTTTCAAACCCCATTATTTGATATAGTACTTAAAACCCTTTTCATTGTCAAAACCCGACCTTCGGGATTTTTTGAATAAATACTATACTTTTCGCAATCATCACTCAATTTGCACAATCCAGCAATCAAATGCATAATCGAACACACCATCACAATCAAGCACGAAATTCTGGTTACCAGCTATCTCGGTAAAATTTTAGAAAATAATAAATAATTAAATTTATTCCAATATTAAATTAATTAATATTATATTATATTAATATAAACTAATAAAATAATATTTTTAAATTCGAAATAATTAATTAAATAAAAATAATTAATTAAGGTCTAAATAAGATTACTCTAATCTAAACTTCTACCTAACCTTAATTAATTATCCACTAAACTAATCACATCCTTTAATCTAATCACCGATGAACTAAACTAATCTAACCACCTAACCATACTTAACTTAGTCTAAACATCTCTTAAGCATCATTAACCTTCTAAGCAAGGTTTAGCAAGTAAACTCACCGATTTAATGATCTAGTGAGTCCATGACGACGGCAATGCCAAGGCTGGCGATAAACCTCTAAGCGACGACACTAACCGATCTTGACCGAATAAGGGCTGCTTGGTGGTTGGTTGGAGTCGAAACAACCAAGGCGGGTAGCGACGGGTGCGTGGGACCAATGGTGAGGCTTTTAGTAGCTTGGACGGCGGCTCACGGTGGTTGGCGACTAGGGACGATGACAAACAGGGCTCCTAGATGTGGCTCGACTTGCTGGAACGTGAGCAAGAGGCAGACAGCTCGCGAGCGGCTTGTGGGCAAGTAGTGGCGCGAGCAACGGTCCGGTGGGCTTTGGGCGATTGCTAGCTTGCTTAGATGGTTGCTGCTCTATTTTCTTTGGTTCTTGGGAGCTCAAAACATACCAACAATGGAGAAAGCAAGGGCTAGAGGAAGAAGATGGGTCTGCTAAAGAGGGGGACCCTAAAGTGCTTCATTAGCCTTCAACACATGTCTTCCTCTCCCTTGGCTTGCCCCCACCAAATCAGCCTTCATCCTCAGCCATTCTCTATCCTCAATCTTCCTTAAGAAGCCATTGAAGAAGTCCAAAATGTTGTCTGCCCCTCGGCATACGAGTTTTGGACTTTGCCTCTTCCATTTCTTTCAATTCCTCTTCCAATCGAGTTAAATTGAAGTCCATAAATCCAACTAAGGTGACCACACTTAAATCCACACTTTTCCTCACCAAATGAACCCACTTGATGGCTAAAGATGGGACCAAAACAGTCCATCAAAGTTCCCAGTTCAAACGGCCTAACTTTGAACTTTTCACCGAAAATGATTTGTGACATGACATAAATTTCAATTTCTGAAATAGGGTTTATATTCGCAGTTAATTTCAATCTTGTGTGACTTTAGCGTTATCTAACCTACTGGGTAGCTTTTAGGAATTTTCAGTGCATTTGACCTATGGTTGATTATTTTCAAGCCACAATGTACTTCTTTGACTCATTAGTAACTCTCCGTTGTTGTGAAAATCTCGAGGTTTCAAATACGGACACAAGGTACAAAAATGATAGAAGAATTAGTTTAGTGCCGTTCGGCTAGAATTTTACAATTAGGTGGAATCACCCATACACTAATCACATCTCTGTCGAGTCGGCCTATCTCTTATCTCTAGTTGATTTTGACAGTGCCGTAATGACCCTTGCAAATTAGCTCGGTCGAGCAGTTGTTTCGTGGTCAAGTTCTTAAGTTTGTCGCGTTAGAATCCTTTAACGGCTTCACCTAATAGACTAGTTATCTCGTGAGTGATTAGCTCAGAGAATAGAACTATAGGCGCATCGATGAAAAGCTTGACTTATTAAATTGAAAACAGAAATGGAAAATTAGGATGTCACACACTACATGTACTACGCTCAAAAAGCTGAGGTAAACCTTAGCTCCCCTAATAAAACTGCAACTCCAAAGCTAGTGTGAGACTTCAATGCCTACAATTCTAAAAAAAAAAAAAAAGGAGTGAGTCATAAACTCAATAAGTAAAACCCATTTATTTTCCGGTAGAAGGATGTCTCGTCTATCAACAAGCATATAACTTATCTCAAGCAATTGTTGATGGCAAATCAATAACAAAACAAAAACCATGTCTTGGTTAGAAACGTGAGAAATTCACAACATAACAATATACAAGCATAGGCCAAGCTTCGTCATATGAGGAACTCAAACCTTACTCAATCATATGCAAGCATAAGCCAAGATCTATTTCATAATATGAAAAACTCATGTACATAGGATTCATTTATTAATTAATCGAAATCTATCGGTTCTTCTGAACATAATTGAGCAATGTCCCCTAATCCAAGGGCGATGGCAATCCTCGACAATGAATCGGTTGAGCATCCTAACATAATCAGACAACATTCCCAAATCCAAGGGTGACGGTGATCCTCTGACAATGAGTCCGTTGGGCATCTGAATTTAATCGAGCAACATCCTCTAATCCAAAGGTGACGGCAATCCTCCAACAATGAATTTGTCGGGCAATGTCATCGAAATCCATTGGTCGACGGATAGATTTTGGTCCATTATGCCTCCATGCATCAAACATCATAAGCCGATTCTTATCTTCATTTTTAGTTTAATGGCTCAAAGTCATGCTTTGCATAAGTGTGTGAAATAACTAACTAAAATCGAGATGTTGCTATTGATGCCCAAATTTTGATTAAGTTTTTTTTTAGGCCTTAGTCTCTTTTAATCTTTGCTTTTCCTTATCTTTTTCAGATGATAATAAATAACAAAAACAACCAAAAATAAAAATAAAAACAAAAAGAAAACAGAAAAAAAACAAATGCAGCTGTCGGGCTAGGCCTTTGAGCCCAGCCCCTCCTTTTTTCTCGCGCAGGCCCCCCACGGCCTGGCCCCCTCTTTCTCGTTCTTCCTCTCGTCTTGTTCTTCCTTCCTCCTTCATTCGCCTCTGCAAGTCACGCGCGGCAACAAAGACGCTCTCAACGACAACCTACAGCAAAGAGAGGAGCATAGGCTGGTGGCTGAGAGGACGCAGCATTGAAGGCGAGCATGCCGCTGTGGAAGGGCGAAGATTTGACGCCGGTTCGGCTGGCGGAGGAAGGCTAGTCAGCGTGCGAGGGCCAGTGGCCGAACCTCCATCGACCATCCTCCTCCTCACCTATAAATAGGAGGGCACAACCTCTGTCGAAGAAGACACAAGCCAACAAGCTCAGAGGGGTCCTCGAGAGACTTCGGGGAGCTCAAAGAGTGAGCAAGGCGGAAATCAAGTTGTGAACTCAAACCACCTCCCTCTGAGAGACTTCGAGGGAGGTTGGCGGTGAGCGAGCCCGAAGAGGCAGAGAGAGAGCACGAGTGAAGAGGAGGGCCAGATCTGATGGGAGAAGTCTCACCGTTGCCAACGGAATCGTTGCTCCGCCGTCGTTCCGACGCCATTGCTGCGACTGATTTGCCTAAGCTGCACCAGATCTGGAGGTTGAGGGCTCGCTGTCGCTACCTCGTCTCGACTGCTGCTCCCTGCTGTCACCATTCTCCATGCCGCCGTGTCGGGCCCTCTCCATAGATAGGTATCAGTCCTGCTTGGCCATCACCATTGCTTGAAACACTGGCCGTCGCCTCTGCCGGTCGTCGTCATCACTGTCACTCAGCCTTCCCCTCGAGAACCCAGCAGCCGCTCATTGTCGTTCCCGATTCTTGAGAACCCAGTAGCCGTCCGTTGTCATCGCCAAAACCCTAGCCACCATTCGCCGCGTCATTGTCGTCGAGTCCCCGCCCAGTGACGTCCCAACCAACCCTCCCTCGATGTCACAGATAGCCAAATCTCAAGGGTTACGAGCAAGTCGGGTCGGCAAGATCAAAGCGGGTCACGAATCTTGGTAGGGTTTCAGGAATCGGGTCGTGGCTGCAAGGCGGGTCAGCGGTGGAAAATCGCGTTGGGCGTGGGTCTGAATGGGGTAAGGTTTGCTTTCAAAGCAGGTTGGACTGTGCGTGTGGGCCGGGTAGCTTTTGTGCTGAAGTTTTTTATGAAAGCAGGCCAAAATGGTTTTGGTGCATTGCAGGCCTGTCCGAGTCTTGGGTGGACGACTCGGGGTCAGGTCCCCCTGCGACCCAACCCGAGTCGCCTTTTTTAATATATTAATACAAAATAATATTTTTTAAATAAAATAAAATAAAAAATTATTTATTTTCCAAAAAATCAAAAAAATCGTAAATATCCCATATTTTCCTAAAAAAGCCAAAAATTTCAGAAAAAGCCAAAAATGATTTATATTTTCAGAAAAAAGACCAAAAAATAAAAAAATGCTTTTTATGTCCAAAAAATGAGAAAAGGACCCAAGAAATGTTTTTCTTCGACAAATGTATGGAAAATCCCTTAAATATCCAAAAAGCCTCAGGGTTTAAACAAGATTAAATACTGAAAGGGCATTAGTGATTAACTAGTGTAATCAAGTTCCCAATCCTAATTTATCTGGTTGTGCAGGAGCGAGTATTTCTCCCGATATTTTGCTTGCGTTTCTAATTAACCTACCCCAAATTGATTAGTGGTGACTCCATTTTAAAAAAATTAACGTACAAGTTAAAAACTTGGGTTATTAAGTCGTGAATTGGTGGACTTGGAAGAGTCCAAGTTATAGACTTAGCCGAACCATTAGCCTCCAAAGGCGCCCGCCCCGATTGGGCGCCAAAAAATAGAGGTCGCGACAGCTTGGCTACTCCACTGGGGATTTGAAGACTTAGGCCTTTTTTATCTTGTTTAAATGCTTTGTTGACTTAGTTTTTTTTCTTTTCTATGCAGGTTAGTAGCTTTTTATTCCATTAAAATAAAATGATTTTGTGATCATAAACTGCTATGCATGCTTTACTGTTTTAGCACTACACGTGGCACACACAACCTGGCCGCCGAACCTAGGCCGCCATAGGATATCTGGGATGGTGTTAAGAAAGATACGGCTTTGAACGCGAAACTGCGATGGGTGGATATCTTTTTAATTTCAACAAACCTTCTCAGTTAGAAATTGAGCCACACATCCCATGTGCATGTCTTAGTGCTTGCCATTTTCTTTAAAAGCAAAGTAACTTCTTTACTTTTACTCAGTCTTTTTATTGGCCCATGGCAATTTAGGGTAAGCTTTTTGAGTCCCAGTTTATATGCAATGGGAGAGGATGATATCCAGTTTATTCCCACTCCCAAAGCAAAGCTTTTCAGATGGTGGGGTCAATTGGACCAATATGCCCAAGAGCACGTGAAAGCCAAAGTCGGTTATCTTCTATCGTTGATCCAAATCCCTATTCATCCTGAAGTCCTGCAGGACATGGCACATTTTTGGTGCCCAAAGACATCCACTTTTATGTTTGGTGGGTTCGAGCTAACCCCAACTTTGGAGGAATACAGCATTATCTCTGGAAAGTCTCTCGAGAATAGCCTTGTTAAGCCACCGACAGGCATTGACCCGTTGCATGGGTTAGCATGACTTTTAAGAACTAAAGTCTATGTTATGAGGCAAATTCTTGAAAACAACCATAATATCTGCACACTAGCATTTTTGACTACCTGTTTTGAAAATCAACCTATGACCTAAAAAAGTGAAATTTTCCTCCTAGTTTTTTTCTAGTTCATCGTTTTCCCCCATCAAAGAGATGTCATAAATCCCTCAATGGCATGAGTGGTTGATCAGATCTCAAGAGGGAAAAATTGTGTCAACATGATTTTAACCGAAACATTCTTAATCCTTTTAAAGAAAACACGGAAAAAATCATGCGGGCCTCACTAGAAATTTTGCTGGTCCGGTTCTTTTCTCACCTAAGCAAATTTCAATGTCTCATGCAATCGCCTGAAACAAATGATTTCGAAAATCCATTACAGAAATTTGTAATCCTAGGACCATATATTCCCAAACAAATATGTTTTAACTAGATAAATTTCTTAGGAGACCCCGCTCCCGAGACATTCTAATTGTGCGTTCGTTGGTTTCATGAAGAGAGAGCTCATTTTGCTTAGACGTAGCCATCCAATTCCATTACTTGGCCTCACTAGCGCCACTCCCTACTACCCATATAGGGTGGCCCGACAGTATGGAGCCCTTCAGGAGATCCCGTCGCTTTCCAGGAGGAAAATACGTCCACTCCGTTTTACCAATCAAAGTTGTGACTACGCATTCGAGATTGCCATTATCAAGGAAACATGGAGCAAGTGTCATCGCAAAAGAATCATGGTACCTGAAGGGCTTGAGGGACAGGAAAAAGCCCACCACGCCTCTGAGTTATACATCCACAATCATCGTATCCCGACAAAATTGAAGCCATCAGTCCCTCACCCAATCAGCGAGGGCAGCCGGCACGAACAAGCAGAGCTTATGCAAAGAGATTTGTGAATAGGCTGGATACATGTCTTAGAGCCAGTCTAATGAAGCAAGCATCTGCACAAGAACAAGGCTCCCCGTTGCATATAAAATGGCAATCATGTGCCCCTTAGTGTTAATATTGTGAAAGTTTTGTCCCATTGTTTAGGGACTTTTGTTTAATATCTAGTATTTCGTTATGTCATTTCAATTTCAAGTTTTAAATGTCAGAAGTTGGCAGTCTTTAAAATCCTCTTTTGATAAATAAAAACAATTAGACCATTACCATGGGTCAATCTTTGTTTACTTTCGTGCTCATTCATTGTTTTCGCGACGCCAGATAAATTTGAATTGCCAACTATCAGCCACCTGTGAATGGTCTCACGTGATAGGGCCCGATCAAAATGATGTACAAAATCGCCTTGCCAACATTGAAGATGGCATAGGACAGATGTCCATTGTCCTTTGACAACTCTCGAGGCAAATGGAATCCACTCAAGCCAAACCCAACTCCGTAGCTACTTTAAACAACGTCATGACACCCGCGAATTTGCTAGAGGAGGATCAACAAGATAGACAGTTTGTAAAGATCATGAAGAAGTTGAGCCAGTTGCAGGGGCAGGATCTCGTGGACTTGTCTAATTATGTCGGCATTAAGATCCCTGAAGAGCTCAAAGCACATGAATGCGAAAGGTATGCTGATACTTCTCGCCCAGAGACCTACTTGCAGGCCTATCTGATCCGAATGATGATTCAATCGTACCAATCAAACCTGATTGGCCCCGCCTTGCGGTGGTACATTGTCAGGAAGATTAGTCTCCTTAAGACTTGGGGAGAACTAACTCATGCTTTCCACCAAGAATATAATGTTGACATCAGCCCCGACATCGCCCTGCCCTATAAAGAGCCAATGGTCGCGGAGCATGAGAAGCTAATAGTCGTAGAGACAGGAGAAGAAGATGTTAATAAAGCTTTGCATGATAAATGGGCGACTGAGCAATATCCTATTGCTGAAAAGTTTTCCACTAGGAAAGGTAAGAAGCCTACATACGAGGTTAATGACACAGAGTTTGTTCAAGACCAGGGCATGACAGGACAGCTCCCCAAGCTTACTGTAGGAGTTAGGGTCCAAAGAATGCCGACCCCTATCAACCTAGAGAGTGAAGCTCCACCATCTCCCACTCCCCTTGACAAGGTCCAACTGGCGAAATGAAGGGCTTTACTCAAAAGATCCGGACCAGAAGTCAAGAAAAGAAAGCCTAAGCAATTTGATTCAACATCTGCCACTGAGTGTTGCCAAAACTTCGAGCATCCCCTAGGATATAACCCTGAAGGCTACCATCATCTAAGGTACAATCATGGAGGCTACCAGTCCCTAGAGTACAACCTTGAAGGCTACCATAACCTAGAATACAACCCTGAAGGCTACTAGTCCCTAGGATACAATACCGAGGGCTACTAGTGTTATACAAATGAAATCGGCCATTCATCGAATGACTGTCTCCCACCCACACAGAGGATCCAAAGCCCGTTAGAAGTGGAAACATTCGTTTTTATCCACCATGACTTGTCTCCCAATGAACTACTAAGCTTGTCACCTGACCATGAGGATAACTTAAATTCCTCATCCTCGTTTGGTGATTTTGACCCGGAAGAAAGTAATGGGATGATCTCGGTAGAGTCTAGCTTTCTTGAAGTAATAGAATTCACCACTGCAATGAATATGCAATGGGAAAACCAATGGCTTAACCAAGACACAGCAGGCTCTTCTTGCCCTCATAGGATCATGACCCCCAGAGAAATGTGGATACCTAATCTCCACAAGTATAATGGCACGACTTGCCCTATGGCTCATTTGCAATATCTCCACGCTGAAATGAGTCGGTACTATAGCCCGATGTCATTCATAACTCAGGCCTTCCAAGAAAGTCTTATGGGGTCTACATTGTAATGGTTCATTACATCAGATATCTACCTCATGAGAGATTGGAATGGGCTGTCTTTTGCATTCTTGCTTCAGTATCAAAGCCGGATTGGAACTGAACTACCTTGCGAGAACTTGGTTCAGTTCAAAAGAAGACCAATGGAGGATTTCCAAGCATATGCAAGGAGGTGGGAGGCTTTCATGATGCAAACCTATCCTCAACTGGCCGAAGAAGAAATTATAAAGCTGTTCATAGGGGCTTTACCTCGCAAGCATCGTTGTTGGTTGCATGGGTTGCACTTCCGTAACTTCAATGAAGTGGTCCTCTCATGCGAATACTTCGAGTGTATTGGAGGCGAGGAACTCAAAGGCGCTTGATTTTAGAACCAGCACTATCAAAGTGTTCCTTTTCTAGTGTATTACTGTTGTATTTTCCATTCCAGTAATCTAATGTACAGTTCTAATATTTTGTTTTGAAAGCATGAGGCAGTATCCCAAACCAGGCCAGTGATGCTATCCATCCATGAAAAGAAAATATCATCCAAGAAGAATTATGAGGGCTGGGCTTCCTCATGCTTTCCTCATGCTTTCTTCCCTCCAAAGATATATACTTTTGAAAAAAAAATGTTTCAATACCAAAAGCTTCCGTTAAAACAAGATGTTAAATTTAATTATATTTTTCTTTCTTACTCACTCACTTCATGTTTCAGAATATCATCCCCATCCCCATTGACTTAATGTGACAGAGGGCATTTGAAGCTGGCGCATCATGTGAACTTGCCGAATTTAAAGACACTCTTCCAAGAAGGTAGTGGGGCAAATAGAAAAGATCATCTCACTTTAAAGAAGGTAATTTTTATTCTCTGAATATAATTTTGGAAATGATGTCCTCTCTTTTCTATTTACAGGAAACAAAAGATAGGATGTAATAGGTACAGGCATACGGTTGAAATCAAGCCGTCCCTAGGAGCTCTGTGCACTCCACCTCGCTCTTGCCTAACTCCTTCTTAAGCCGGAGCAATATCTTTTCCCCATAATGTGCCTAAGCAACTAGATGTTGTGGTTTCATCAATGGGACTTCCGGCTTCGACAAGTCAAGAAGCACAAAAAAGGAATTTCTTCTCTTCCTTTGGATTGGCTACTGTCAACAGAGAGGAAATCCAGATAGTTAAGACGGTCTCTAGCCCCCTATTTCAGATGATGACATTAGGGCCTAGAAATTTCACTTCTTGCTCCAAATGCATGCTTCCCAAGAAGTGATTGCCATCAGAGAATTGGAGGTTTTGATTGTCCAGCTTAGATTCCGTAGAAGCTTGAAGTACATGATTTTGCTTAATGCTGCTAATGACCATGTAGTCAGAGACAAAAGAAAATTCCACAGAAGGAAGGCGTTGAAGATGAATCAACGACCATCAATCATGCATACATGGCCACGAATGAGGAAGGCCAATTGAAAGAAATGTCGAACTGTGTCAAGACGAAAAGGCCGTCATTGACATTTAAATATTCCTAGGAGTCAGCAAATATAAACTCTGGGGAAGAGTAATTTGGTATCATTTCCAGTACTCCCAGTATCTGAACTCACTTTTGACATATTTTCTCCTATTGACAGGAAGCATAGGATTCAAGAAACAAGCTTAATGGTCAATTTAGGCAAATCAAGTGACCTATATCGATTTACCAAACTTGGTATGAAAGGACGTGTCATCTAGAAGCCAATTCAATTAAATGAAAAAAAGAAGTGCACTACCGACGCCATTGGTGCCTTAGCCTAGTGCGAGAGAATAATTGACCTAACGAAGCAAGAGACATAGGACTTCGTGTCCCACTCGCACTTTTGGTCCATCCAATCATCTGCAAACTAGTGAAGTGTAATGTTGTATCGCTCTCAATTGTTTAACTCTTGAGAGAGTTCGTGACTGACACGTTCTTTCCTATCTTTTTGTAGGATCACCTGACTATCAAAAACAAGGATAACAAATCAATGAGAGGCATGACAAACTCTCCTAAACAAAATGGCGTCCTGAGTAATCGCTAAAGCAAATGACAGAAACCTTTCAGGCCTTAAATCACGTGCAATCTTGGCCCTACTAATTGATCTATTTCCATATCTTTCTCTTACGCAGGGGCAAAAGTAGAAAGGCCTATCAAATCAATGATCAGATTCCCAACCTCGGCTGATCCTTCTTGTGTCATGTCCCTATTTAATAGGAGTAATCCATCGACACCCATTTGTGAATAACCCTTTTGATGTTGAAAATTTAACAACACTATTCTGTTGACCCTGAAAGCTACGAACAAGGTCTTTTTGAGCCAAAACCATTCATTTGTTCTGAGAGTACAAACTCCACCACATTTAAAATGATGCATGCCTTTTCCAAATGGATTTTGCATGATGATTTTGTCTATCTAAGTCATTGATTCCACTGAGGATTATTAGAATAGATAGCTAAGTGAAGAATACAAGATTGATTAAGCATGCTGGATGAGGTGCGCCAGAATGATGTAAGGCAAGCCATATCCTATACATAGTTCCCCATCTATACACTTGTGAGATAAATGCAGAAGAATCCATGACTGCAGGGTAAAGAGTTCTCTCGCGAATGGTACGATAACCAAAATAGTGAGAGGCATTTCATTGCTCACTCCCTTCTTTGAGCCCCATACACTGGTAAAGCTTCTTTCATACCCCTATCAAGAACCAACCCACACTGGGGTAGATCGGAGGCAAAACAGCATAACAAGGTGAGAAAAGGGATACAAATTTTCTTGCTTGCACTTACATCAATCTTTGGGAGTCTTTATTGCATATGAACACTTGCGTTAATTTAAGTACCCTAGAATGACAAAGCAATTCTTTCTCTACACACTTATATTCATTGTATAGCCCAAGTGAGCTTGTAATTTAGCCTCTCATGGAGGCAAAACAGAAGTTACTGCCATTTGAGTAGCATAGCCCAGAGCGCTAGCTGAAGATGAAGACTCAAGAGTCTAACAACTATGTTGTGCTTGGACCTGCCTATGCCAATTCCTCTAAAGACAAGAATGAAAAACATGGGCATGAAAAAGCAGTGTACGTAGTAAAAGCAAGGTCAATGCCCATAAATGAAGAACTGGAATAAAACTAGGGGCATGAAAAAAGTAGTGTGCCTGATAAAAGCAAGGCCAATGCCCCCCAGTCAAAAATATAGCCAAGAAAAAATTGATTGTTGTGGTCCATAGAACCTCCATCTGACACTGAGAAGAAAGACTAGTGACAAATGCCGAGACAGTCACCAACTCTCACCCTCTTAAATGTGAGCCAAGCCTACATTGCGTCCCATTGTAAAAGTCTCTTCAGACTAGGGGCACTTTAATTAATGTAGGATTTCATATGTTTATAAACATTGCTCGAAGAAGTACGTGCAAGATTATTCTATCTCTTTTCGTAGGATTTTTGACTTGCAAACTCGGGGATGATCGTGCTGCACTTCGTTCATGAGCCTTGCCCTCGACGGTCCCATTTGATGATCCACTGACCAAGACTTCATCACAATTTCGACAAAGACCTCTCACATTGGTAAAGTCGTACCATTTGCGAGAATACTCGGACCCCTGCTGACATGATGACAGTGAGATAATGTGGTCCTTATAAATCCTGCATCAATGGTTAGGATATCCTTTCCAATGAGAGTAAGCCAAAAGTTCTTTCAAACTGAAAGTCCCTCATCTAGCATGCTCAAGACATCTACATTCTAAATGAAGATTATCTTTTAAAATCTTCTCCAGTGGAATTCGGATGATGCAAAACTGACACAAAGTCGTCATGCTTGAATCCCATTTGAACTCATGAATTTACAGCATATACAATCATGTGTGCTTATTATGCAAATAACAGACATACTCTCAGAGATCAAAGATATCGACAAGTAAGCATATCCCTATCACCATTTGCCCTTAGGTACCTACCACTGTCTAGGTACTCTCTTATCGACAATCGACTTGTTCAAGCCATCTTCAAAGTTTTGATACTTGTGACTGTCCATGTATCCCCTTGTCTTTGAATACTAGCCACCGTTCGGATACTCCCTTTTCTTGACACTCGACTTGTTTGAGTTGTCTAGGATACCTGCAACTAACCAAGTATCCCACTACCTTTGAGTACCGACCACCGTTCGGATACTCCCTTTCCGTGACACTTGACCTGTCCGAGTTGTTCTGAAAATTGTGTCATTAAATACTAGCAGTCGCTCAAGTATTCCACCACATTATGCACCTGCGATTACCCAGGTATGTGTTCTTACACTTGGACATGCCTGAGTGGTCCTAGATCATATCATTAAATACTTGTGTTCATCCAAGTATTCCAGTACGTTGCACACCTGCGGCTACCCAGATGTTCCAGCCCTTTTGAGTGCCTGCGGCCATCCAAGTAGGCCTTGTGCTCCATTCAAATTTATGTTACCAGGAGATGAGAGACCTTCACGAATATGCGGGGCACGTCCTCGATATTCCCTTTACCATCAAGTGAGAGACCTTCAAGAATATCTCAGGTATGTTCTCGATATCCCCAATTACCAAGAGGTAAGAGACTTTCACGAATATCTCAAATACGTCATTGATATTCCATTCTCCAGAGTTTAGTGCTTGTGATCATCCAGGTACCCCTTCGATACCTACAAACGTTCAGGTATCCTCCAAGAATTTATATATGTGATCATCCAGGTACCCTTTTGATACCTGTGTTCATCCAGGTATCCTCCAAGAATTTGTACTTATGATCATCCAGGAACCCCTTTGATACCTTTGTTCAACTAGGTATCCTTCAAAAGTTTGTACTTGTGATCATTAAGGTATCCCTTCGATATCTGCGAACGTCTAAGTATCCTCCAAGAGTTTTTACTTGTGATCATCCAATTATCCTTTCAATACCTGTGATAAGCCAGGTACCCCTTCAACACCTGCGAAGGTCTAGGCATCCTTCAGAGTTTGTACTTGTGACGATCCAAGTATTCTTCCGATACTTGCAAGCAATCAGGTATTTTCTGACATCTAATACCTATGATCAGCCAGGTACCCCTTCAACACCTGCGAAGGTCTAGGCACCCTCCAAAATTTGCACTTGTGATCATTTAAGTACCCCTTCGACGCCCGCAAAGGCCCAAATATCTAGGTACTCTTTCAAATCTTGTAAAATGTCTAGGTATCTTCCAAAATAGACGCCCTGAGAAAAGTCGACGCATCTCTCGAGAAAGGTCGGGTACCAACTGGTGTCCATGATTGAGGTCAGGCACCCCAACAAATTGATGCCCTGAGAAAGGTCGGCGCATCTCCCGAGAAAAGTCGGGTACCAACTGGTGTCCATGACTGAGGTTAGGCACCCTAATAAATCGATGCCTTGATAAAGGTCGGTGCATCTCCCGAGAAAGGTCGGGTACCAACTGGTGTCCATGACTGAGGTCAGGCACCTCAACAAATCGGTGCCTTGAGAAAGGTCGGCGCATCTCTCGAGAATGGTCGGGTACCAATCGGTGTCCTTGACTGAGATCAGGCACCCCAACAAATCGATGTCCTGAGAAGGTTTGGTGCATCTCCTGAGAATGGTCGGGTACCAACCGGTGTCCTTGATTGAGGTTAGGCACCCCAACAAATCGATACCCTGAGAAAGGTCGGCGCATCTCCTGAGAAAGATCGGGTACCAACCGGTGTCCATGACTGAGATCAGGCACCCACAAATCGATGCCTTGAAAAAGGTCGGCACATCTCCCGAGAAAGGTCAGGTATAAACTAGTGTCCTTGACAGAGATTAGGCACCCCCACAAATCGATGCTCTGAGAAAGGTCGGCGCATCCCCCAAGAAAGGTTGGGTAAACAACTTATTACTCTAACAGGCGACCGAAGAATGGTTCGGGTCCTAAGAAAGCAATTTCTCATTAAGGTGACTGAAGAAAGGTTTAGGTCTTGGAGGAGTAACCTCCTCACGTCACCAAGTAAGATGATGTCCTGATACTTGCCAAGCTCAAGATTTGCACCCTATCTCACCCGTGTCCGCTAAGTAACTACATGTATCTTCTTATCTGTCTTGGTATGTGTAATGTTATATGCTTTTTTTCTGCATAGGACAATAGGTCCCAAATAAAATATAATCTGCTGCACGTGCATGGATAAAATTTAGGTATTAGTTTGTCTTTGAATGCAACCTCTGTGAGCTCACCTTCAAAGAGTGGCAGCTATTGACGCCTAAATTTTGATTAGGTTTTTTTTAGGCCTTAGTCTCTTTTAATCTTTGTTTTTGTTTTTTTTGTTTTTTTGTTTTGTTTTTTATGTTTTTTCAGATAATAATAAATAATAAAAAACAAAAAAAATAGAAAATAGAAAGAAAACAAATGCACCCCGTCAAGCTAGGCCTTCAAGCCTAGCCCCTCCTTTTTTCTCGCACAGAGCCCCCATGGCCTAGCCCCCTCTTTCTCCTTCTTCCTCTCGTCTTCTTCTTCCTTCCTCCTTCCACCTCTGCAAGCCACGCGTGGCAATGAAGATGCGCTCTACGACAACCTATAGCAAAGAGAGGAGCGTATGCCAGTGGCTGAGAGGACACAGTATTGAAGGCAAGCATGCCTTTGTGGAAGGGGGAAGATTTGACACCACTTCGGCCGGTGGAGGAAGGCCGGTCAGCGTGCGAGGGCTGGTAGCCGAACCTCCATCGATCGGCCTCCTCCTCACCTATAAATAGTAGGGCACAACCTCTGTCGAAGAAGACACAAGCCAGCAAGCTCAGAGGTGTCCCCGAGAGACTTCGGGGAGCTTAAGGAGTGAGCAAGGTGGAAATCAAGTCACGAGCTCAAACCACCTCCTCCAAGAGACTTCGGGGGAGGCTGGCGGCAAGTGAGCCTGAAGAGGGCGAGAGAGAGCACGAGTGAAGAGGAGGGCAAATCTGAAGGGAGTAGACTCGCCATCGCTAACGCACCCGCTTCTCCGCTGCTGTTCCAACGCCGTTGCTGCGACCGATTCACCCAAGCTGCACCAGATCTGGAGGTTGAGGGCCTACTGTCGCTGCCCCATCTTCACCGCTGCTCCCTGCCATCACTATTCTCCACGCCGCTGTGCCGGGCCATCTCCACAGACAGTGTCAGCCCTACTTGGCCGTCACCATTGCTCGAAACCTTGGCCGTCGCCTCTGCCGATCCTCGTCGTCACTGTGGCTCCGCCTTCCCCCTGAGAACCCAATAGCCGCTCGTCATTGTTGTTGTTTCTTGAGAACCTAGTAGACGTTCGTTGTTGTTGCCGAAACACTAGCCGCCATCCGCTGCATTATTGCCGTCAAGTCGCCGCCCGGTGACGTCTTAGCCGACCCTCCCTCGGCACCGCAGATCACAAAATCTCGAGGGTTACAAGCAAGTCAGGTTGGCGAGTTGAAATCGGGTCACGAATTGGTAGGGTTTCAGGAATCGGATTGCAGCTACAAGCCGGGTCAGCGGTGGAAAACCAGGTTAGGCGTGGGTCTGAACCGGGTAGGGTTTGGCTTCAAAGCGAGTTGGGCTGTACGCATGGGCCGAGTAGCTTTTACACTGAAGTTTTTTATAAAAGCACGCCAAAATGGTTTTGGGCTTTTGTGTTTCAAAGAAAAAAAAATCCCGGGCTAGGCCCACGGTTTAGGCCCGTTCGGGTCTTGGGTGGATGACCCAAGGTCGAGTCCCCCTGGGACACGACACGGGTCACCCTTTTTTAATATATTAATATAAAATAATATTTTTTAATAAAATAAAATAAAATAAAAAATGATTTATTTTCCAAAAAGTCAAAAAAATCATTAATATCCCATATTTTTCCTAAAAAAGCCAAAAATGTCAGAAAAAAGCCAAAAATGTTTTATATTTTAAGAAAAAAGGCCAATAAAATTCTTTTTATGTCAAAACAAATGAGAAAATGACCCAAGAAATGTTTTTCTTCGACAAATGCATGGAAAATTCCTCAAATTGATTAACTAGTGTAATTAAGTCCCCGATCCTAATTTCTCTGGTTGCGCAGAGCGAGTATTTCTCTTGATATTTCGCTTGGCTTTCTAATCAACCTGCCCCAAATTGATTAGTGGCAACTCCGTTTAAAAAAAAATTAACTTACAAGTTAAAAACTTGGATTATTAAGTAGTGAATTGGTGGACTTGGGAGAATCCAGGTTATAGACTTAGCCAAACCATTAGCCTCCAAAGGCGCCCACCCCGATCGGGCACCGAAAAAATAGAGGTTGTGACAGTTGCGCATGCTGGGCATGAATCGGCTTTATTCGACACGTTTCAGCACTAATCTAGTATCAAACTTGGTTCGCTAACAATATGCCTTAATATCACATTGAGACTATTAAAAAAAAAAAATCAACATGTCGTGACACATTCATCAACTTAATACTAAACTTGGCACGGGAACGATACGCCCCAATATCGCACTGACTCCAAGACAAGACTAGCCTGTTGTGACATGATCACTGACGTAGTACCAAACTCGCCTGGAGAACCATATGCCTCAATATCGCACTGAGACCAAGAAAGAACCAATCCGATGTAATCCCATGTATGTTCAAAGCCAACGAAACCACTTTTTGGAGCTTGGGTTGTCAAATGGAAGATGTAATAGTGAAAACGGTTGAAAATAGTTTTGTAAAGCATTAATGAGCTTTTACTAAAAATGCCTTTCAAAATAGTTTGATTTAAAGCAAAACCAAGGCATATCAAACAAGTGCGAGAACCAAGCCATTACCAAGTCAATTTGAGCCAAAACCCAAGCCAAAGCCCAATAAGTAAGAACTGAACACTATCAAGGGCATAAGCCAAGATCAAGCATGCATATTCCAAACCTCAAGCAAGAACAAATCAAACACGGACTCGCTACATGCTTGGATGGCATATCACAACGCCCTAACCAAACGTTAGTAAATCTACTTACTACTTTCTAAGTTGGGGGCTCCAATCCGCAACGGAGGTGGTAAGGACAATGGCAAGGACACCAAGGAAGGATGAAGGCTG
The DNA here is from genome assembly GCA_016097545.1 of Eucalyptus victrix. Lineage (NCBI taxonomy): Eukaryota > Viridiplantae > Streptophyta > Magnoliopsida > Myrtales > Myrtaceae > Eucalyptus > Eucalyptus victrix. The sequence goes on along the minus strand of CM027839.1, from coordinate 24,324,209 downwards.
AATGGATAAGAAGAGAGGAAGGGTAGTCGACTTTAGAAAAAGGGGGAGAGGTTTTGGTGAGGATGCCTTGGAGTGAATGGGCTCTACCCCTATTTATAGGGATTTTCCCAAGAATGGTCCAAATGAGGTGTCGCAACCTACTCTCGGGGGGAGGGAGTAGGTTTAGGGGTATTGCCTAAAGGATGGACCTAAATTCCATGATTAGGCGCAGGCTTTCCTAAGCCCATACCTTGTGTGACGTTTGGATATTTTTAATAAATTTTGCAAAAAGGAGTCACCACTAGCCTATTGGGGTCGGCTAGAAACCAAACAGCGCATGGGAGTGTACCTCGCTTCTTACGCAACCAGAGAATCTAGGGTAGGGGACTTGATTACACTAATTGACAAATTAGTGCCCTGATTTTACACCTATCCACTAACATGTGAGGTGATCATGCAGGTGTGCAATCATTAAAATAATAATCATATTTATCAAGATCCTAATTGCAATAAAATTGAGCACGTGCAATTAAACATAATGAAATATGCAATAAACAAGCAATACAATCTAATGTGCAAATAAACAAAGGTCCAATTACACTAAGAAAGCAAGGTAAGTTAATTTCTAAACAAACCCTGCATTTCTAATTTTTGAATTTTTTGAATTTTTTGAATTAATTTAAAAAAAATGAATTTTGTCTTTTAGGCTAGGCCGAGTCAGGTCTAGTCTGACTCGGCCCGAGTTTGACCTAGTCGGGTGGGTCGATTCAACTTGCTTGGGTTCAGCCATATTGGAGGCTGGCCAGTTAGCCCACCCGTAAGACCCAAGCCCGACCAACCCTGGTCAAGCCTACATTTGATAGAGGGTTGGGTCCAATTGATGGGCCCAACTGTTTTTTTTTTTTTGGGAAAATGCCTCCCGCGGGCCCGAACGAAAGAGGGCTGACCGGGCTAGATCTATAATTTGGCTTAGCTCGGCCGTCGACCCTATTTCGTAGCAAGGGATGGTGAGGCCACGCATTGTAGGTGGCCTCTATGGCAAGGGCCGTGACAGTGCTACTTCAATTGGGCAAATGGGAGTGACCCTCAACGTCTGGAGTTGGGGGTCTCGACGGCTACGACGAAGACGTCGATCAAGGCTGGCATTCCGCCAGCCCATAGCCCCTACCCTCCCACTATCTAGTCACAATAAGGGAAGCGGCGACAGTGACCGGTGTGGGCGACGTCTAACCATAGCATGTTGCTCCTGCTTCGACAAGGAAGGGATGCAGCTCGGCTTCCGGCTAGATCGCAATGGTGCTCTGGCGACAAAAAAAAAAAAAAGGCTGAAGTCAGGGACAACAAAGTAGGATTTTAGCTCGACATTTGGACAAATAGGTGGGGGGCACTCGGGACTCGCAAGATTCTAGACCCAACTAGCACTTGAGGCGGGTCTTAGATCCATAACAAACAACCAGCAACCAACAACGACCTAAACGAGGACTTACGGAGACTAGAGCTTGCCTGAAACGGGCAGAATGAGCTTCGGTCAGCTTGGCTTCAAGCTACGCACACCAAATGTTTGACAAAATGTTTACCTAGATTCCAGCAGAGTTAGAGGTGGTCGGCGGCTTCGGCAGCGATCCGTGGCTTAGGGGAATGGTCTCCTCTTCCTCTACTTCCTTCCTTGGCCTTGTCCGCCTTCTTTTCCTTTCGTTACGCTCTCTCTCCCACTCTATTCCCTCTCTCTGTTCTCTGTTCTGTTTTCTTTTTTTCCTCTTTGCTTTGCTACTTTTCTTTTTCTTTCTGTAGGTCTTGCACACGTGGCTTCATCCACAATTTAGCGGCCTCTGCTGGCCTACTCTGACCCGACGATCGCGTTGCATGCCTGCCCCCACGAGATCCTGCTATCCCCTACCACCGTGCCTTTCTGTTCTGGTGGCTGCCTTTTTCTTCGCCAGTTCTCTGTGCGGAAGACAGCTGGAGGAAGAAAGGTAGGGATGCAGGCCAAGCTGAAGGGAAGAGGAGCCTAATGTGGGGAAAGGAAAGGAAGAGGGCGGAAATTTGGGCCAAGGTTGGATTCGACTCGGCTCGGCTGCGAGGGGCCTTTTTAAAAAATATATTTTTTTCTATTTATTTAATATATATATATATATATATGTGCTCAAAAATATGAATTAGATGTCAATAGCTGCCCCTCTTTGAATGTAGCCTCGAAGTGGTTGTAATCAAAGATAGAAGATACTTAAATTATTACGGTAGGAGAGAAATCTTGGGTACATAGGCAAATGCCTGATCGACCAAAGGAACTCCAGGTTATGAAACGTGTGATGAATAAGAGGAAGAAAGGAAGACCCTAAGCTACAAAAGCACACCGTGTCACAAGAAGAAAGAAAAGACCCTAGGCTACAGAAGCATACCGTGTCATAAGAAGAAGGAAAGACTCTAGGCTACAGAACCACACCGTGTCATCAAAAGAGAGAAGAGACCCCAAGCTACAGAAGCATACTATGTTGTAAGAAGAGAGAATGACTCCAGGCTACTGAAGCACACTTTGTCATAAGAAGAGAGAAGAGACTAAAGGCTACAAAAACACACCTTGTCATAAGAAGAGAGAAAAATTCCAAGCTACAAGAGCATGCTGTGTCATAAGAAGAGAGAAAGACTCCAGGTTACAGAAGCACTTCATGTCATAAGAAGAGAGAATGACTCCGAGTTATAGAAGCACTTCGTGTCATAAGAAGAGAGAAGGACTCTGGGCTATAGAAGCACACCATATCATAAGAAGATATAAGAGACTTCGGGCTATAGAATTACACCATATCATAAGAAGAGTGAAAGACTCTGGGTTACAAAAGCACTCCATGTCATAAGAAGAGAGAAAAACTCCAGGCTATAGAAGCACTTCGTATCATAAGAAGAGAGAAAGACTCTCGGCTACAGAAGCACTCCGTGTCATAAGAAGAGAGAAGAGACTCTAGGCTACAAAAGCACACCGTGTCATAAGAAGAGAGAAAGACTCCGGCCTACAAAAGCACACCAAGAAAGACTCTGGGTTACAGAAGCACACCGTATCATAAGAAGAGAGAAAGATTCCAAGTTATAGAAGCACTCTATGTCATAAGAAGAGAAAAAGACTCTAGACTACAGAAGTACTCTGTGTCATAAGAAGAGAGAAAGACTCTAGGCTACAGAAGCACACTATGTCATAAGAAGAGAGAATAATCCCCGGGCTACAGAAGTACACCATGTCATAAGAAGAGAGAAAGACATGGTTTGAGGCTGACCATGAACCTTTGCTTTTTTAGGGAAGCACCCGCTAATCCCTTGAAAACTACATGGCTTCACTAGGGAATCTTGTCAAACTCAACTTGAGCAAATGTCATTAGGGATGTCATCAAGAGACGTATTGGCAGTATTGTAGCATTAATAGAATAAGCTAATCAAGCTAAGTCCAACTGCTTTAACAAAACATTCAATGTCAATCAGCATCATGTGGCGCAGAACTGTTGTCTTGCTTGAGGATGTATTATTAATCATCAAGTTCTCTAGAAGACAAATACTTATTAAAATGATTTCCATTAGTGAAAAAGGCTATTAAGCATGCCAAACTAGAGTTTCTTAGTCTGAAATGGTTTCTCACATACTCTTGATAAAATGACTGCTTGATCCCATCCATTCATATGGGAGATAAATTGTTGCTTAGGGTATCTCACATAACCTATGTCGAAGGCTTCCAAAAACATTCGCAATGAGCATAATCTGATCAATAAAAAGGCCTTTTGAAAGGACCACAATATAGGCTTGGTTAAGGTTCACACAAAGGGATTATTTCTTTGAGGCCAATAAAGGAACATTTCTTGCTATCTTCATCTGGTTTACAAGTTGAGAACTTGGAAGATGAGATAAGATAGAATTACTTTCACTCCCTCAAGCATTAGTTTCTTTGTGGCATTCTCATTTTCACTCAAACCATCCCAATCAGAAGAGACTACGGAAGAGGGTTGTAATGTTGGCTCGGGAGAGGCTCGAAAGGCTTAAAATTTTCAAGAGGGTTTTTAAGAGTCAGTGATCATCATGGCATCGTGACTAGGTCACTCGATGTTTCGAAATCATTTGGCTTTTGAAACACAACACATCTCGAAAGTCTCTTGACTAATCATTTCTATATGGGAGCTTTGCTCCTTTCTCTAATTTCTTTTGCACTTGCGATGATTTTTTTTTTTTTGAAAGCACTTGGACTTTGATAATTTTTCTTTCACATAAGATGCAGCATTTCGGCTCTTTTCCTTGATGGGCATTGGCCTTACTTTTACCAGTCACATTGCTTTTTCATGCCCCCTAATTTTGTCGAACTTTTTGCTTTTTGAACTTTTGGAGCTTTTATGACTTTCGAGATGCTTTTCATATTTTATCAAAAATAACAATTGTATTTGGTTAATTCTTATGCCTTGCCCCAGTGAAGGGAGATGATCACCGCTCGGGATTTAGAAATGAATAATTAGGCCCAAATTGGTTAAAGCAACATGTATTAGTATTTGGGTAGAGAAGGAAATGCTCTTGTTCACCTTGGGATGAGTCAAGCTCTAATGAGAATCCCTCTGAAGCTATCACCAGAAGATTGATGCAAACGAAAGTAATAGAATCTTTCTCAATCTTTCGCTCCACAACACGATCGTAACCTCTTATGCTGCCTCAATGTAGGGTCGTTCTCGACAGGGGTACTTTAAAGGATCTTCTTTTTTCAGCCCAAAGGGGTTAGCAAGAGATTAGTGCAATGCTTGGGATTGATGAAAGAAACGCCTTTAACATTTCGATCTTTGCACTCAATGCGAATGAATCCTTCATCCTATGGGAATGTCGCTTTTCACTGAACTCTCAAAAGTGTTTGAAGGATGTGTTTGGAAATGGCTTACCTTTCTTCATCCTAAGCATTTCTTGTTTAGCATGGTTAATGTCTCCATTTTTGCCCAAATAAAATCATTTTTGCGAGACCCTTTTTCGAGGGTCACCGACATGAGGCACGCATGGCGACACCGGAAATAGGTCATACAAATGATGCCATGCATAATGATGCCATGCATTCTTGTTCTTCTCTTTTTCTTTTTATCATCTTTTTATTTATTTAGTTTATTTATTTCTACTGTCCTGATTTACCTCTCATTTAAGATGAAGAGATACTCAACCATATGTGCAAAGAGTCGATGGGTCCTTGAATTGACTTTTCCCTTCACCATTTCGTCATCGGACGGTAATGTGCCTGAAACACAAACAAATATGCGTGTATGTAACATATACATGATATCTACGATGCTATGTGACTTGGATTGTGCATGAAGTGGCTCCTCGGCCTTGATTTCAATCATGGAAAATATTTCTTGACTGCATCACTGTTTACAGGTCTAGGCAATTCACTATTGTCCATTTCAACTAAAATCGTAACACCACCAGGAAGAATCTTCTTAATGACATACGGCCTTTCGTAGTTTGGGGTGAATTTGCCATGAGGGTCTGGTATGATTGGAAGCACTTTCCTCAGCACCAAGTCGTTGACTTCAAAGTGTCTGGGACGCACCCTTCGATTGAAGGCTTTTACGACTCGTCTCTAATAGCATTGACCATGAGACACAGCTTGCAATCTCTTCTCATTGATCATGTTTAGCTACTCATGTCTCTATTGCATCCACTCAGTCTTATCGAGCTTAGACTGGGAAAGGACCCTTAGAGAAGGGACTTCAACTTCAACAAGTAAGACGACCTCCCTCCTGTACACTAGTGAAAAAGGAGTTGCCCCAGTAGAAGTACAGATAGAATTTCGATATGCCATCAGTGCATAGGGAAGTCCCTCATGGCAATCACGATAATTTTCGGCAGTCTTTGATAGGAATTTCTTTATGTTTTTGTTCGCCGCCTCCACTGCTCCATTCATCTGAGGACGGTACGATGACAAGTTCAAATGCTTAATTCGAAACTCACTGAGCAAGCCATCCACGACTTTGTTGTTCAAATTAGTGCCATTGTTAGTAATGATTGCCTTTAGAAAACCCCGTAATGGGTAACAATGTCGTGACAAATGAACGTGGCCACATTCTTGGCCGTAACGTTAACATACGAGTTAACCTCGATCCATTTGGTAAAATATGAAAAAGCTAGTATAAACACCTAGAGGGGGGTGAATAGGTGTAAAGACGATTATTCTCAAATTGCAGTAAAGATATATTTCTTTTAAACCGAGTCTATTAAACTATAGACTTTGAATAAAGATTCAGACTCAAGTAAATACAGTGAAAGTCAGAAAAGTATCACAACAGATAAATTAAAGGAGTTCAGGGAAGAGAAAATGAACACAAGATTTATAGTGGTTCGGCTTAGATTACGCCTATGTCCACTTTCCCACATTGATAACCTTTTGGCTAGTTTTCATTATGAATCGAAAGAGAATTATAGCAAATAACATTGACTACTCAGTAGAGAGTTTCTTTTTCTCACTAACTCACTCTTTAGTATTTCTCCCTTTTTCGAATACAAGTTTGAGCACTATATGACGAAGAACAAGTGATTTGAGAAGGTTTAGACGTTGGACTTTTAGCTTTCACGCTCTCTTCCAAATGACTCAAAAAACCTACTCAAATACTCCCTCATGCCTTTGTGATCGTTGGCACTTTTCAGAGAAATTCATCAAATCAACCCGTTGGACAGAATTAATCAAAGAGATCTTGAGCCGTTTGAAGATTGAGATGAAAGTCCAATGATCCTAGTAGCCCATACAATTAGGATTTAGGTTTCGATAAGTAGATTCTTTCCAAATAAACTTGTCTTCCAAAAAGATTATACCATTTCGTGAATGATTCCACCAAAAATATCAAAAAGGCAAGTGAGATTTCCAACAAAGAAGCCATATGTATCTTATTCGTACTGAATCCTTGAAGGAAGAAAAATAATCCCGAGTCTAATTATATCTTCAATCTTCACTTTAGTTCAGTTTAGATCTTCATCGAGTGGGGCTGACTTCGATGTAAGATAGACTTTAAAAAGAATTCCACAAAAGTTTAATATTCCTTAGAATAGAAATAGTAAAGTTTTGTCAACTTCAAAACCTAATAGGAGTTTCCTCAACAATCTCCCATTTTTTTATGGTGACAACTTTCATGCAGATTTTAAAACTTATATCCTACAAAACAACACTTTAGCAGCACATGATAGTTTATAATAAGAACAGATTATTTATAGAACAGAATATCATAGAATATGCAACCACAAGACACATTAATCTCAACGGTTCTAAAAAATAGAGTTCAAGCACTGCAAAAGTTCAATCCACAACCACAAAAGTTAACCACGATCCACGACAAAACCACAAGTTCAATCTAACACAATCCAAAGTTCAAGCAAATAACAAGAATCTTATGTCTGCTCTCACTCTCCCCATTTTTTTCATCGGCAAAAAGATAGACTTACTCTGGGAAAGAGTGAGTAAAAGGATGATCGGGCTGTTTTGGAACACGAACAAATCGGAAATCCTCCAGTGACAGCACAGTCTCCTCAAACTTGTGTAGGCACTGATGATAGAAATTCTCCACTTTGGCTACAGTCTGCGAAGCCTGTTGATTCAGCATCTGAGCCTGAGTGTTAAGAGACTATACCTTTCTAGTAGGAAATTCTGTGGTAGATCCTAAAGCAATATGTAACTTATGAATCTCAAACTCCATGGCATATTGTTATGCCTTTATCTCCAACAGGAGGTCTACTATCCTTGGATAGTTTGCGTCAGGTTTGGTTTGGGCACTAGCTTTAGTAAAGTGAATCTGTGGAGCATCAAGAAGTGAAGGAATGTCAACTTGAATGTGTGCAGTTTGTTGCTTACCTTGACTTGGAGTTTCCTTTTCAACATCAATTTCAGGGAAATGAGATGCAAATACATCTTCAACATTTGCAGGAGGTCTATTAATACCATCACTAGCAGTAGGTGCATCTGATGGAGTTTTCTCATATTCTCCCCCTATTTTGGTGCCTTCAAGTTAAGACAAAACTTCTCCCTCTTGCACTTTCTCTTTTCCAGCACGTGATCGCTTCTCCGGTTTAGTCTCCTTTTCAGCAGGTGCAGTAGTTTCCCTATTTTCTTTAGTTTCTTCCAATTTTGGTATTGTACAAGCGTCTCCTTCTGAGTCTTCATTCTCCTTCTCTTCAGATCCTTCAGCATCACTCTCTTTTTCATCTTCCTTTTCACCTTATTCTTCTTTTATCTCTTCAGAATCAGCCAAACCTTGAAGATTATGTAAAGCAATGGTAGATATTTTCAGATCGTTATCTTCCTTTGTGGCACCCTGAAACACCTAAGGTCGCCACAGGTACCTATCGCTCCACCTAATGAATACTACTTACATTTCTTAGCAAAAGCACCGTAGTTCATAGGCATTTTTTAAATAAAAAAAATGGTCCCAGTGGAACATATTAGCGGAAGCATAAACAAATCTCGCCATTTCTCCCTCCAATAACTATAATGCAATGCACACCAACTACAAATCATATGAAAAGATGAAGTCGAGCCACTTTTATTTACATATTTTCATGATGGATTTCTCGGGTCGGTACAACCAAAAAGAAAAGCCAAGACTTTTAGCTAAACTTGGCCATAGCTCAAAAAGTGAGATCTTGACCCCTATATTGATCACGTGTCATCCTCCATCTACAAGTGTGGGATATCCTAAAAAAAGGTCAGCTCCCACTCCTCACGCGGGCCATCACACCCATCCTGACGCATCGGGCAGTGACGGCGGCAACATCCCTCGTATCACTCCGCCACGGCGGACATGGACCGACAAGAACTCCTAGATGACCGGGCTCCCAACCAGGCTTACATCATACATCACCAGCATGTGAACCCGAATAAAAGTCAGACCAGAGATGGTAACACAATCAATCTCTGAACATTTGATCTCCACGTCAGAAGAAAGGTTGTAAAAGGTACCCCGCATGCCTAGAGGGAGCGGCATCTTTCTAATATGAAATGTTGGCCCCTAGAGGGGTGAGTAGAGCCACTCAGCAGGTAAAAGATCCATTAAACTACTCCATGCATCAAACAGGGCAATCATGACATCATAGTGGGGTATATATCACTCATGCATCCAGGCATAACTTACCTTGCAGCCATGCATATGTCATTAATCATGCATGCATATACCATCATGCCATCATACATATCATATCATACAGCCATGCATACATGTCACATGACCATGCATGATTCAATTTCAACTTCTTCTCTTTTAATTTGATCACCACATTTTTCTTTCCCAGGACCAGCAATTGCATCCCACATTTATTTAGAAGTGACGACCAAAATCCAACTCAAACATCACATGCACACCAATAGAACGTCCAAGGTTGAACTGTTTTCTCAAGAACGGTTTACTAGCCTCAAACATCTCTCTTAAAACTTCAACTTTTAACACCCTAAACATCCGAAATTTATCACCATTCAAGCACACATACTAGGCACAATATGCAAGAGCAGATCAAGGATCCCACTTGCCTCTAAACCGAGCAAGGAGCGAGCACACGGCGATGGGACATAGCGGCGACGGACGGCGGACGATTAGCTTCCTTCTTCTTCCGAACGTTCACTGTCCCTTTCTCTTGATTTCTCTCTTCTGCTCGGTAGCTCTCTCTCTCTCTCTCCCTCTCTCCGACGACGCTTTCCCCTCATCATCAACCGGTTCTCTCAAATTTTCCTCTGTTCAATGATGAACAATCATTGATTTTGCATGAAGGACACTTGGACTAAGGGGGGAAACACTTGGCAAAATCTTCATGAAAAAAGGTGGGCCTCTCATGGGCCGGTTCCTCCTTCCGGGCTCTCCTTGGTTGACGGCCCAATGGGACTCCACAGGCCGGGCTTGAGGCTAGCTTGGTCGATAGCTCCTCCTCCTCCTTTGAGCTTCGTGGCTAGGCCCAAATGGCCGAAGGGTAGGGCTTCTTGTGGGCTGGTCTTGAGCTAGAATTTTGGCCCACACCTCATCCTAATAATCCTCCTTAAACCTTAATTTTATAAACACCTAATTGAAATTTATAATTCACAAAAATTTGTGACCTAATTTAATAAATTCTAATCCATAATCCACATGGCCAAAAATAGAATTTTCCTATCAAATAATTACCCACCAAAAGCATGGCCAAAGTTTTAATGCAAGACATGAATTAGAGTACCCCTAAAGATTGGCAAGAAATTCCAGGATGCCACAATTCTCCCCTCCTTAGAGAATTTCGTCCTCGAAATTAGACATTTACTCATGCCTTTTGAAACAAGTAGGGGTACTTTTCCTTCATCTGATCTTCACTTTCCCATGTGGCTTCTTCCGTGTCATGATGTCACCATAATACCTTAACCAGTGGGATTGTCTTGGTCCTAAGGACTAGCTCCTTTTGATCCAATATTTGCATAGGCTCTTCAATGTACCTCACTTTCTCATCTACTTTGATGGCTTCATGATCGAGTATGTGACCATGATCCCGCTGGTGCTTTCTCAGCATCGATACATGAAAGACATCATGCAAATTTCCCAATTTAGGAGGTAGCACCAAACGATAAGCTACATCTCCTATTCTTTCAAGTATCTCAAAAGGTCCGACAAATCTAGGGCTTAACTTACCCTTCATTCCAAATTGAGATATTCCTTTCATTGGAGATACTTTAAGGAATACATGATCTCCCACACTAAATTCCAAAGGCCTTCTATTCCTATCTGCGTAGTCTTTCTGTCTACTTTGAGCTGTTTTAAGTCTTTCCCTGATAATTTCGACAGCTTCAGTGGTAACTTGTACCGGTTTAGGTTTTGTCAATTTCTTTTCACCTACTTCATTCCAACATACAGGAGTCCTACATCTCCTTCCATACAATGCTTCATAGGGAGCCATACCTATACTTTTTTGAAAACTATTATTATAGGCAAACTCCACCAATTGCAAGTTTTCATCCCAATTCCCTTTAAAATCAATCACACAAGCCCTTAACATATCCTCTAATGTCTGGATTACTCTTTCTATTTGTCCATCTGTTTGAGGGTGAAAAGTGGTACTAAACTGGAGTTTTGTTGCTAAGGCAATTTGAAGACTCCACCAAAAGTTCGAAGTAAATCTCGAATCCCGGTCTGAGGTAATAGTTACTGGAACACCATGTAAACGTACTACTTGACTTACATATATATCCACATATTTGTCCATTGGGTAGTCTATGCGAACTACTAAGAAATGAGCAAACTTAGTCAGACGGTCCACTATTACCCAGATAGAGTTATGTCAACTTAATGTCCTTGGCAATCCTTGCACAATATGCTCCCATTTTCATTCTGGTATGTCTAAGGGTCTCAAGAGTCCTACAAGTTTGCAATGTTCTGCTTTTACATGTTGGCATGTCAAACATTGAGAAACGTGCTTAGCCGTATCTGCTTTCATACCATTCCACCAAAATTGCTGACGCAAATTCCTATACATCTTTGTACTACCCATATGAACACTGTAATTACTCCTATGTGCCTCCGACAGAATTTCCTTCTTTATTTCCTCGTTGTCGAGAACACAAAGTCGTCCTTGGCATCTTACCACTCCATATTCAGAGACTTGAAATTCTGGTCTTTTTTCTAAAGACACTGCATCTTTCACTTTCATAATTTCCGGGTCAAACTCTTGCAAGATCTTAACTTTCTGAATAATTTTAGGTTCAATCCTTAATGCACTAAGCATACCGGTAAGACAATCCACTTTCAATTTAAACTCTGAGTCCGTTATGGACTTTAACAAGCTCCAGTTCGCCATCCTTAAACTGGCCATCTCCATAGCTGACTTACGACTAAGAGCATCCGCTACCTTATTCACCTTCCCTAAATGGTATCGTATTTCACAATCATAATCCTTTAAAAAATTCCATCCACCTCCTTTGTCTCATGTTCAACTCCTTTTGTGAAAATAGATACTTTAAGCTCTTATGACCTGTATAGATTTCAAAATTTTCTCCATACAGATAGTGTCTCCTTATCTTCAAAGAAAACACTATAACTGCCAATTCTAAATTATGCGTTGGGTAGTTCAGCTCATGAGGTTTCAATTGCCTCGATGCATAGGCTATGACCTTGCCATGCTGCATCAAAACACATCCCAGTCCTTTGTGAGATGCATCATTATACACCGTAAAACCATCAGATCTTGTCGGTATAGTCAGAATTGGAGCCGAGGTCAATTTCCTTTTAAGTTCCTGGAAACTCCTTTCACATTCCCCATTCCATTCAAACTTCACATTCTTTCGAGTCAATTTATTAAAGGAACCCCCAATCATGAAAATCCTTCAATAAACCTTCTATAGTAACCAGCCAGTCCTAAGAAACTCCGTATTTCAATAGGTGTTGTCGGTCTTGGCCAATTTATTACCATCTCAACTTTCACCGGGTCCACTGAAATTCCTCCTCCTGACACCACGAGTCCCAAAAATACTATCTAATCCAACCAGAATTCACATTTGCTAAATTTGGCATACAGCTCATGCTCTCTTAAAGTTTGCAAAACTATCCTCAAGTGTTGTTCATGCTCTTTAGGTCCTCTTGAATATATCAGGATGTCATCAATAAAAACAATCACAAACTAGTCTAAATAAGGCTTAAATACCCTATTCATTAGATCCATAAATGCAGTTGGTGCATTGGTTAATCCAAATGGCATAACAAGGAACTCGTAGTGTCCATAACGAGTCTAAAACGCAGTCTTAGGGATGTCTTCTTTCTTAATTCTTAGCTGATGGTATCCCGACCTTAAGTCAATCTTAGAGAAGACCGAACTTCCCTGGAGTTGGTCAAATAGGTCATCAATTCTAGGCAAAGGATATTTATGTTTAATGGTCACTTGATTCAGTTACCTATAGTCAATGCACAAGTGCTTCGACCCATCTTTCTTTTTCACAAACAAGACTGGTGCACCCCAAGGTGAAGCACTTGGCCTAATGAATCCTTTGTCAAGCAACTCCTGTAGTTGCACTTTCAATTCCTCCAACTAGACTAAGGCCATCCTATACGAGGCATTTGATATAGGTCATGTTCCAGGCATTAATTCAATTTCAAACTCAATCTCTCACTCTAGCGATAATCCAGGCAACTCCTCATGAAATACATCTTGAAATTTGTTAACCACTCAAATTTCATCAAGCTTAGGCTCTTCCTTAGTATAATCTTTAACCATGGCCAGGCACCCTTGACATCCTTTGTCAAGTAATGCATGGGCTTCTATGGCTGTAATAAGTGCTATAGATAGGTTGGTCTGACCTCCCAAAAATTTACAACTAGATTGATCAGGTAAAATAAATTGGATCACTTTTCTATAACAATGCATTCTAGCCCGATACTTATGAAGCCAATCCATTCCTATGATAACATCAAAATCATACATAACCATTACGATCAAGTCTATTTGCGTATCCTTTCCTCCCATCGTTATCTTACAATTTCCACACATCGGCGTAGACAATACCATATTCTTTAAAGGCATAGAAACACAAACGACGTCTCAAGAGGCGTAGTTTCTATCTTCTTCAATTGTTTATATCTTTTAGACACAAATGAATGCGTAGCACCGATATCAAACAATGCATATGCCTTCTTGCCATTTATGAAAATCGTACCTGAAATAACATTTTTGGAAGCTTCTGCTTCCTCTTGGGTGATTGCATACACCCTTCCTTGTGTGGGTGGCCTCTGAGGATTCCTTGGTAGGTTTAGTCTAACAGCACTCTGATGTCCCTATCGCACCGCGCCAACACTCATTTGCGACCTTCCTTGTGGGCAATTCCTCCTAAGGTGTCCCATTTGTCCACAACCATAACATCTCAGTCGTCCATTGCAAGGTTATGAGACATGACTCTCATCGCACTTTTGACAAACATCAGGCTAATAGGGTGCTTTCCCTATATTCAGGCCATCTTTAGCTCTCCCAAAATTTCCAAAATTGCTCTTTTTCTTTGCATTCCAAGTCTGACCTTGACCAGGATAGGGTCTCTTACCCCTTCTCGCATCACTAAAGTTCAGCGGTCTCTTAAACTTTGATCGCTCTCTCACTAGCTCTTGTTCCACCAACTGTGCCATTTCATAAATCTCATGATAATCCCTTATATTCAAAGGCACCATTTGTTTCCTAATATCAATTCTCAACCCTTTCAGAAACCTCTTAGCTTTCTCTTCTTGATCCTCAATTAGTCTAGGAGTATATCTAGACAGTTTAGAAAATCTTGCCTCATATTGATCCACTATCAGCTCATTTTGTTCTAATTGAACAAATTCTGAAATTTTCTTGTCCTTAGCACAATCAGAAAAAATGTTTTCTATTGAAGGCTCTGACAAACTCATCCCAATTAACATTAGTACTTGGCGGGAAGATTGTGTCCCTCCAAGCTCTCCACCGAAACTTTACATTTCGCTCCAGCTGGTACTTTGCCAAAGTTATTTTCTCAGCATCATTGCAGTCCAACAACCAGAAAATTCGTTCCATCCCATCAATCCAATGCTCCGCCTCCTCAGGACTTCCCATTCCACTCAACTTAGGTGGTTTCAACTTCAAAAATTGCTCCACCAGTCCCTGAGTATGGTGTTCTGCTCCGGGTTGTTGCTGCGCTTGTCTTTCCATCAGATTTCCTATATTGGCCAATGCCTGTAGGATTTCTTCTAGTCGAGGTTCCGCCCTTGCCATAGAGGCTTCAGCCCTCGACCATGATTTCCATATCGTACCATGATTTTCCTGCAGTTTCCAAGCATTTGCCTCAGGAAATATCTGTGACTCAGTGTCTTCATTAAAAACAACAGCGCTAAGGAAAATAAGTAACATAACCATGTTACTGGTACCTAAAAGCAGCTCATAATAACTACTAGGGATCTACGAGTGAATACTCATCACCCGTTATTCAAAGTTACCCAACTATTCTTGTTAATATCCTATGGTGTGCATTATCATCATGTTCCTCAATTTTCAAATGAGGCTCCTTATTACTCCAATCTATAACCATTGCTCTGATACCAAAAAGGGGGCTGTGGCACCTCAAAACACCTAAGGTCGCCACAGGTACCTATCGCTTCACCTAATGAATACTAGTTACATTTCTTAGCAGAAGCACTGTAGTTCATAGGCATTTTTTTATTTTTGAAAACGGTTCTAGCGCAACTTATTAGCGGAAGCATAAACAAATCTCACAATTCCTCCCTCCAATAACCATAATGCAATGCACACCAACTACACATCATATGAAAAGATGAAGCCGAGCCACTTTTATTTACATATTTTCATGATGGATTTCCCGGGTTGGTACAACCAAAAAGAAAAGCCAAGACTTTTAGCTAAACTTGGCCATAGCTCAAAAAGTGAAATCTCAACCCCCATATCAATCACTTGTCATTCTCCATCTACAAGTGTTGGCTATCCCAAAAAAAGTCAACTCCCACTCCTCACGCGGGCCATCACACCCATCCTTGCGCATCGGGCGATGGCGGGGGCAACATCCCTCGTATCACTCCGCCACGGCGGACGTGGACCAATAAGAACTTCTGGATGACCGGGCCCCCAGCTAGGCCCACATCATACATCACTAGCACACAAACCCAAATAAAAGTCAAACCAGGGATGGTAACATAATCAATCTCTGACCACTCAACCTCCACGTCAGAAGGAAGGCCGTAAAAGGTACCCCTTGTGACCGGAGGGAGTGGCATCTTTCTAATCTGAAATGTTGGTCCCCAGAAGGGTGAGTACAGCCACTTAGCAGGTAAAAGAGCCATTAAACTACTCCATGCATCAAACAAGGAAATCATGACATCATAGTGGGGTACATATCACTCATGCATCCAGGCATAACTTACCTTGCAGCCATGCATATATCATCAATCATGCACGCATATACCATCATGCCATCATACATATCATATCATACAGCCATGCATACATGTCACACGACCATGCATGATTCAATTTCAACTTCTTCTCTTTCAATTGGATCACCACATTTTTCTTTCCCGAGACCAGCGATTGCATCCACATTTTATCGCTCGCACCCAACCTGGCATTGCGAGTAACCTCTAGCACACACCATCGGGCATCCGGCACCCCCACATTCCGGGCATCTCGTATCCCAACTGGCATCACGAGGTATCCCCTCGGCACACACCACCAAGGCTTCCGGCACCCCCACATTCCGGGCATCCGGCACCTCCACATCCCGGGCATCCTGACACTCCCAGGGCATTGATGGCTCACACCTCCGACGGCATCCACATTCATCATAACTCATATTCACAATTTATGTCTCAATATCAACGTGGCACATGATGTAATGCCAATCAAGTCAATTTCAGCTTTTCATTATATATCTAATGTCAAATATCATCACATGTGCAGCAAGATTCAATCACTTACAACAATACAATTTATGGGGCTCATGCAAAAAGAGAATAGTCCATGCATTACAGCCTTTGAAATTCGCACAATCCAGCTTGCACAGTTTTAGAAAATATTTCCATTAAATACCCAAATGACCTTTAAAAATTATGAAATTTGAACATGTAATAGTCAAGGCATAAGGGCAGATATTTCATGAAGAACACTACACCAAAAGGCCTTCATATCATTCGATATAGACCAAGCATAACAGCACCATTATTATAACTATTTAACATGCACAGTTTTTGAAACATTTTTGTTAAATAGGCAAATGAACTTCAAAAATTATGAAATTTAAATATGTTTCAGGGTAGACATAAAGAGAGATACTTCAAGAAGGTCACTTTGCCGAAAGAACTTCATACAAAATGATATGACCCACACATTGAAACTGACTAAGTTCGAACGTGTCAGATTACACGGTTTTATAAATATTTCCGATTAAATACACTAATGACCTTCAAAAATTATGAAATTCGACCATATGATATTCAAGACCCTAAGGTAGATTTTTCATGAAGGAATGAAAGTCTGATTCGCCCAAGGTAATTAAATATAGGCGGTTAAAACTTCTGTTCCTAGTACCCAAATTTCCAGATTCAACACCCTCCGAAAAACCACGATTTCACCTACCTATTGCTGTTGGTTTTCTCTAAATTTTTGATATGTTAAACTTCAGAATGTCCTTTACATCTTTTGTTAAGAAATAGAAGTGAAATTTCAACAAACAGTTGGCCTTACTGTCCATGCATTCATCAAAGGTAGTTACCGAAGTTTCCAGATTTAGTCTTTCCAACGAATAAAGATTTCACCCACTTATTCTTGTTCGTTTTATCCCAAATTTGAGTATGTTATATTTGAAGAAGTCCTTAACAACTTTTATTTAGAAGTGATGACCAAAATCCAACTCAAACATCACATACAAGCCAATAGAACATCCAAGGTTGAACTGTTTTCTCAAGAACAGTTTACTAGCCTCAAACATCTCTCTTAAAACTTCAACTTTTAACAACCTAAGCATCGGGAATTTATCACCATTCAAGCACACATACTAGGCACAACATGCAAGAGTAGATCAAGGATCCCACTTGCCTCTAAAGCGAGCAAGCAGCGAGCACACGGCGACGGGACACAGTGGCGACAGACGGCGGACGATCGGCTTCCTTCTTCTTCCGCACGCTCACTCTCCCTTTCTCTCGATTTCTCTCTTCTGCTCGGTAGCTCTCTCTCTCTCTCTCCCTCTCTCCGACGATGCTTCCCCTCATCATCAACCGGTTCTCTCAAATTTTCCTCTCTTCAATGATGAACAATCATTGATTTTGCAAGAAGGACACTTGGACTAAGGGGGGAAACACTTGGCAAAATCTTCATGAAAAAGGGTGGGCCTCTCATGGGCCAGTTCCTCCTTCCGGGCTCTCCTTGGTCAATGGCCCAATGGGACTCCATCCGGCCAGGCTTGAGGCCAGCTTGGTCAATAGCTCCTCCTCCTCCTTTGGGCTTCGCGGCTAGGCCCAAATGGCTGAAGGGTGGGGCTTCTTGTGGGCTGGTCTTGAGCTAGAATTTTGGCCCACACCTCATCCTAATAATCCTCCTTAAACCTTAATTTTATATACACCTAACTAAAATTTATAATTCACAAAAGTTTGTGACCTAATTTAATAAATTCCAATCCATAATCCACATGGCTAAAAGTAGAATTTTCCTATCAAATAATTACCCACCAAAAGCTTGGCCAAAGTTTTAATGCAAGGCATGAATTAGAATACCCCTAAAGATTCGCAAGAAATTTCAAGATGCCACATCCTCCTCTTCATCTTGTAGAAGGATAGATTTCTTTTTCTTTGAAGTCTTTTGGACAACATCCTTTCCTTTGCGCTTCTTGGCAACAACAGTTCCTTCTTTGATTCTACTAGATGATTCCTTCTTCAAAAGATCCAGGGCCTTAGTAAGATCTTTCAGCTTCATCTTAGAAATCATTTTCATTCCTATCTCTATAGGAGTGAGAATCCTTGATCGAAGTTGAGAGGGTAACTAAATCTAAAAGTGTTTGAATAATCTCGTTATTAAGGCAGAGTAGGGCAGTTGTTCTTTTTCCTTCATCACAATTCTATACATATGCAAAAAGATAGTATGTGGGAGAGAAAAAGGAATTCCATTGCAAATTGCCCACATGATCTTTGCTTGAAATCTCGAGACATCAGTCTTGGAGGCAGCCTTGGGTCTGATGTAATTGGTCACAATCTTATGCAGCAGAGTGTTTGAAGCTGGCATACGAGAGTAAGTAATACTCCCACTCGAAAATCTATCCTTCACGAGAAATCTAGTGGTTTGATTGATAGAAACATTTATGGGTAGAAAACCACTCCGCTCTACACCCAAAATGTCAGCTAGAATATCCTCATCCAGAATAAACACTCTATCACAAACGATAAACTGAATATGAGTTTGATCCAGAAATGATAGATTCGAATAAAAATATGCCATTAATTTAGGATATGCTTCTGTTGTCTCTGTACAAAATTTTTCAAGTTGAAGATTAGCTAACCTTTCCCTCAAGTTAACCTTTATAGAATCTAGAAAGTCAAAGTCTACTGTGCATGAGTTTATCACTCCTCTGTTCAACATTTGAGCATAAACCCTTTTATGCTCTTTTGAACGAAAAAGTTTCGTTCTTTCTCCAAGATTCTCAGCAGCCACACCCATTCTTGGTTGGAAATTTGTAAAGATTCTCTCATCATCATCTTTGTTCTTAGGCTGATTTTCTGACCCAAAATGAGGATCATACGGAAAATTCATAAATTCCTTCTCTGCTGTTTCGTTTGGTGCCAGTCCTAACCTTTCCACTGCTCTAAAAAACAAAGTAATTGTCTTTTAGAAAACTCGAGATAAAATCCATAGGACTTCCACCCTATTTCAAAAACTTATAATGCTTGCGTTAATGCTAGTATGAACACATATAGGAGGTGAATAGGTGTGAAGACAATTTTGAAAGGGCTAGTGCAAACACCTAGAGGGGGGTTAATAGGTGTAAGTAAAAATTTTCGCAAGACTTAGTAGAAGTAGTTTGCCTTTAGAAGATAATAGACTAAGGACATAATCAGCTTTAAACGATTGTATAAATCTACGACTAAAAGTAAGAAGTTTAAGGAAATAGAATTATAACACAAGGTTTATAGTGGTTTGGCTTAGATCAAGCCTACATCCACTCTCCCACGCTAACAGCCCACTGGCTGGATTCCACTATGAATCAAAAGAGATTTTATAGCAGTGAGATCTTGACTTCTCAGTGAAGAGTCTCTACTGGTCTCTCACAAAGTCTCACCAAGAGTTTCTCTCTTTTGTATGCAACTTTGAACACAATGAATGAAATAGCAAGGAACTAGAAAGCTTCAGATTTTGAAATTCTTCTCTCATACACTATATCGAACAACTGGAGAGTTTGCCTTAAATACTCCTTTATGCTTTCACAACTGTTGGCACTTTCTAAAGAAGTTTTTCCAATCTATCCGTTAGACAAAATCAATCAAGGAGACCTCGAGTCGTTAGATGATTGTGATGAAAGCCTGTCAATCTTGTTCGCCCATACATTCAGGATCTTTGGTTTCCTTAAGTAGAACCTTCCAAGTTTGCTCGCTTTTCAAAAGATCTTCATATCGGAGTAGATTCTAATAAGAATAACCACCCAAGTAGTTGCTATATCCAGCCATAAGGTCTTCCAAAAACCATACAAATCAAATCTTTAAAGATAATCCCACATCTGCATAAGTCTTCATTCTTCAGTATAGAAACTATTAGTGAGGGCAGACTTTGAGATTAAGAGTTGGCGATCTTCAAACTTTGACAAAAGAGTCTGGAGTTCTCTAGATTATAACACTTAAGTCTGCAAGTTTTCAGACTAGACTTTTGGAAATGTTTTGTCAACTTCAAAACAATAAAGGAGTTTTCTCTAATAATTTTTTCACAAAGGATAGTGAAAATGTTTTACTTTTGAAACTGAATCTGAATAACAACAGAATTTAAGCAAATTCAGACTTTATCAGTTAAATATAACTACGAACAAAATAAAGAAGTTCAGGGAAAAGAATACGAACACAGAATTTATAGTGGTTCAGCTTAGATCAAGTCTACATCCACTATCCCACGCTGACAAACTTCTAATTGGATTCCACTATGAAACAAAAGAGAATTTACAATCTTGCGATCACAACTTCATAGCGAAGAGTCTCTATTGCTCTCTCACGAAGTCACACTATGAGTTTCTCTCTTTTGAATACAACTTTGAGTTCAGAGTAAGAAGTAACAAGGAAATGATAAGGTTCAAACTTTGGAATTTCTCTTTCACGCATACTATCAAACAACTAGAGAGTCCTCCTTAAATACTCATTCATGCCTTCTTGACTATTGGCACTTTCCAAAGGAATTCTTCCAATCAACTGTTAGACAGAATCTATCAAAGAGATCTCGAGCTATTTGAAGATTGAGATGAAAGCCCGTCAATCATGTTCGCCCATTGGTTTTCATAAGTAGATTCTTACCAAAAATATTGGCCCTTCAAAAGGATTTGGTGTATCCAAATTGATTCCAATAAAGATATCTAATCTCGTAAGTGATTTTTCCAACCATAAGACTATAAATAATCCATACGAACCAATCCCTTGAAGAAAGAAAAATAATCCCTTAGCTGGAAAAATCTTCATCATTTACTTTTGTTCAGTCTGGAATTTGAAAGAGTAGGCAGACTTCGACACAAAGTCTGGGAGTCTTCATACTTAAACAAAATCTAGGAGTCTTCGGACTATGACACAAAAGTTTGGAATTCTTCAGAATAGACTTTGGATAAGTTTTGTTAGCTTCAAACCATCAAAGGAGTTTTCTCCAACAATCTCTCCTTTTTTTATGGTGACAAAACTTCCCTGTAGATTTACAAATTTCTAACCTATAAAACAACTCTTAGCGATATATGATATCTTATAAAAATAGTTAGTTGAGGATTTGGATTACATCGATTCTGAAACCACATAAAACAAGTTAATCTTGAAAAACACGTATTAAGATTTAAACATCCATATCCATAATCATCACAACTGCAAGAATTGCTGAGAATAAGTGTTCAAAACAAATCAAATCTGCAAAAAAGTAAAAGGTTGAAGGAAAATTAAGTTCAATTTCAAATATGCAAATTCTCCCACTTTTTGTCAACAGCAAAAAGTGGAGAAGGTCAAAATATATTAGAGATAAAAAGAGTCAAGGTTGTCTTGGAATTCAAGCGAGCCGGAAATCCCCCCATTGGCTGCACTAAATCCTTAATCTTTTGGTACTGGAGATGAACATTCTCGACTTGATTATGCAAAGTCTTGATAAGCTGACAAGTTTGTTCATGCTTGACTTGATTTTGGGCAACAATCTGAGATACTAGTTGATTCAAAGTTTGGACCTAAATATCTTAGGATTGTACCTTCTCATAGTTAAAGTCTGAAGAGGATCTCAACGCAATATGAAGTTTCTAACTTTCCATCTCCATAGCATATTGATGAGCATTTACTTCCAAAAGAAGCTCAATCATCTTTGGATAATTAACATTTCGTTCTATCTATGTAATGGCCTCAGCAAAATGAGTGCGTGGAGAATTCAGAAACGAGGGATCATCATGTTGTCTTGCTCCAAGGCTCAGAGTAGATTCTTCAATATCTGCTTCAAGAAAATGAGAAGCATGGATATCTTCTGGGTCTGCAGGAGATCTACTGATACCATCACTCGTAAAAAGAGGAGAAGAAGTCATTTTTTCTTGATAGCTCCCCCTATTTTGGTGCCTACAGAAGAAGAAGTGATGTCTTCTTCTTGAGTCTTTTTCTTTTCAGGATGACAATGATGTTCTTCTTCTGTATGTACTCCTATTTGACCATTTCGAGTTGCTTCTGAATCTTTAGATAAAGATAAGGCAATTGTTGCCTCATAAGATTCATCTTCAGGACCTTTTCCTTCTTCATCCCTTCCTTCTTCTTCTCTTACTTCATCTTCTTCTCTTGCTTCTTCTTCCTTCTCTGGTTCTACCTCTTCTTCTGGTTCAGTCTCTTTTCTTGCTCTTTCTGTTCTGTCTCTGGGATTCTCATAACCAACAAAACCTTGAAGATTCATCAAAGCGATTGCGGAAATGGTGAGATCATCATCATCATCATCCTCTTCGTCCTGTAGGATGAGAGATCTTCTCTTCTTGACAGATTCTTTCACATCCTCTTTGCCTTTTCTCTACCTTGCAGCAAAATCTACTTTGCTTTTGCTGGATGACTCATCCTTCATGCACTCAATAACCTTGCTCAGATCTTTTAGCCTCATTTTTGAAATCATTTTCAGCCCTATGACCATAGGAGCAATAGTTCGAGAGCAGAATGAGGCAGGAAACTCAATCTGAAAATGTCTGAACAACTTGGTAACCAGTGCAGAATAAGGTAACTATCCTTTGTCCTTCACAACCGTCCCATGCATGTGCATCATAATAGTGTGTGGGAGTGAAAATCTCATCCTATTGCAAATGGCAAACATTAGCCGTGCTTCAAACCTAGAGACATCAATTTTTGAAGCAGCCTTCGATCTGATGCAATTAATGACCACTTTATACAACAAAATGTTTGAGGCTGACAATCTGGAATACAAAAGAAAAGGAGAGAGAGGGATTCGAACCCTCGATAGTTTTTTGTTACGAACAATAAATGATGCCTCCTTCCAGTACTTTGCCCTTGACAAGAAATTGCATTGCTTGACCAAAAGAGACCATTTATTGGTTGAAAGCTACTCCTTTCCACCCCAATATTATCAACCAATGTGTCTACATCCACCACATAGTCTTTATCATACATAATAAATCTAAAATGATTCTGGTCAAGAAAAGATAGGTTCAAGTAGAAATAGGCAGTCAACTCTAGATAAGCAATAGTTGTCTCAAAACAAAAGTTCTCTAGTTGAAGTAAGGCTAACTTATCCCTCAAGTTAACCTTGATCGAGTCTAGGAAATCAAAATCAACAATACGAGAGTTCATCACCCCTTTCTTTAGCATCTGTGAATAAACCTTTTTATGTTCCTTATAACAAAAAAATCTCGTCCTTTATCTAGGAACATCTGCAGCCACACCCATTCTTGGTTGAAAATTAGAATAAAATTTCTCATCATCATCCTTGTTCTCAGGATGATTAGAATCAAATTTAGGGTCTGTAGGAAAATGAAGAAAAGCATTGTCTGCCGATCCTTTCGGCACTATGCCCAACTGTTCCATCCTTCTTAGGAGCAAAGTCTTGTTCTTATAACCTTTTTCTCTAAGAAAATCATCAATAAAATCATAGGTGTACCACCCTGCTTCAAATGAGAGTAAAGCTTTGAGTGGTTTTGCATCTTGGGGTCTCGAGGCTCTGAGTGGTTTTGCATCTTCTATAACTTCCTCTTCCAGAGGTTGGCGCGGAACATTCTGAGTAAGGTGCTATGAAGAATGCTATGGAGAGTAAGATCAAAATGCGTTGGTCTTTCTGGCATGCTTCTCGGCCCTTGATTAGCAATCCGAGATGATTTCCTTTGATGAGACATATTTGCAGGCTTGGAGGATTTCACAGATTGATTCAAGTGAAAAAGATTGAAACTTGAGAAGCAATCTTGAGAGTAGAAACGAGAGAGTAGAGAGGAGAGAGTAGAGAGTCTGCATTTTAGGGTTTGGAAAGTAGTACTCAAAAGAAAGACGAAAGAGTATATAAAGAAAATGAAAGGTCACAAATAAAAAGAGGTAATCGAACCAAAAACAGGTAAAAGAAAACTTCCTTTTTGAAATAAATTGAAAATAAAAACTGCCAAAATTTTGAAAATACAAAAAGGATAACTTCCAATAATAAATTAGGCAAACAACGATTTGGATAATCATACCTTTTCATTCCCAAAATAAAATACCTGGATTCCAAACTTTACTGAAGTAGCATCTGGAAAGTCTAAGTCTGGCCACCTTTAGACTTTACTCCACAATAGAAAAAATATTCAGTTTGGTGCAAATAGACTCAAATAGATTTTTTTCCAAAGGCTTTGTGAAGATGTCTGCTAGCTGATTCTTCAAATCAATGAACTGAATCAAAATCTCCCCATTCTGAACATGATCTCTTATGAAGTGATGTCGAGTCTCTACGTGCTTAGCTCTCGAATGAAGAATTGGATTCTTGGTGACGTTAATGGCACTAGTGTTGTCACAATTGATCTCGGTGCACGATTCTTCAATTCCAAAGTCTCTCAGTTGTTGTCTTATCCATAGGATTTGAGAGTAACAATTTTCAAGAGCAACACACTCTGCTTCCATAGTTGATAAAGCTACAGTACTATGCTTCCTTAAGAATCAAGATTGTCACACCCCGATCCTTGAGCACACACCTATCCCTCACATGGTCGACTTAATAGTGACGTCCCAGGATGCATCGCTAACCCATTCCTTTTTATACGCATGCAGAAGCAGACATAAAATCCCCAAACAATAAAATAATGGGATAGGAAAGTAGGGCCATAAATCACAACCAACACAAGCCTTTTTATAAACAAACAAGTTTATATACAATGCCAGGCTGTTTACAAAAATATCGGCTTAACAAAAAGGGAACTGTCTTATGACCCTCTAGTCAGACATGTTCGCCGATTCTTCAATCTCTGCCTTCCCAAATTCCGGGGCTTCTGGTCCTTCACCAATACCATCTAAAGACCTGAAAACGGCTATACAATAATCAGTGAGACAATGTCTCAGCAAGTTCAACCCCTTAAAACTTGATTAGGAAAAAAAATATATCTTAGGGGCTGCCTAGGCATAACACGGGTCAGAGGGACTTATCTTGGCCTCAGTTACTTTTTGCAAGTCAATTTACTTTATACTATCATCAAATCACATCAAATCAGCACTCAGATCAAATCATTGATCAATCGACCCAGTTGATTACATGTCATCACAACCTCCCCTTGGTCGGTAAGGTCCTATCAATTCAGGACTACTTGCCCAAAGCTGATAATATAGTATACTATATTTATATGCTCACCCAAAGCTAATAAATTAAGGCCTCATGGTCATTATAGTATACTATATATGCTCGCCCAAAGCTAATAAATTTAGGGCCCCCTAGCCAAAATAGTATACCACCTCAATCATACAACCAATTCATCATTTTTATCACACCCGATAAAAATAGCTGTGTGTGGGTACACGGTTTGCCTTAGGCAAAATACAATAATTTCCTTTCCATAAATCCCACCATTTTATATAGTCCACCAAAATATTTTTTGGCATTGTAAACCGACGCTTCGGTTATTTTCCAATCAATTATTGAAATTAAATGAATTTAAGAATAAATTCCAAAAATGCAATTCATGCACAATCGTAACGAATTAAAGCTCTATTAAAAAAAAAGGTTACACCACCGCAATTAGGATAAAATTTTGATCACCAAGTTATCCGGTCTAATTTTCAGAAAATAGTTAATTAATTAAATAATTTCAGAAAATATTAAATAAATGTTAATAATGTGACTTAAGCCTGGAAAAGCCTAATTAAATGCAGAGATGGACCCGGAAAATTTCCGAATTACTCTCGATAAATATTCGAGCTTGTTTAGGCCGTAATTGCACTAACTATCCACCTAATATGCATCAGCAATTAATTAAATTCACTAATCTAATCTAACTAACCACCTAACCATGCTTAACTTAATCTAATCAACCCTCAAGCGTCATTAATCTACTAAGTGAGGATTATGAGTTAAACTCACTTGATCGGTGATCCGGTCGGTGAAAATCGATAAGGACGCGACACGGCTCAACTAACTCCAAAGCGAGCCTAACTTTCGGGGCCAGGAACACCTCCAAAACAGGTCTCAAAGGCTATTGGAAACCCACTGATCTTGCTTTTGTTCTTGGCTGGTTGAGGGCTGAAAATGCGAGGTGGTGGCTCGGTTGATGCGTGGATGGACTAAGGGATCAAAACCAGACCTAGGCAAGACTCGTCGGAGCTCGAACAGTGACCAATAGCAGCTCACGGTGGTCTAGGTAGCTTGCTGGGTGGCGGGACAGGTGGCTGGCGCGTCGGGATTTTGTGGGTGGCGCGGTGCAGCGCCGGCACACACATGAGGCGAAGGCGGCGAATGGCGACAGCGAATGGCGGCAGCAAGTTGTCCTGGTGGTGTGCGAGCTTGCTCTAGTGGCTTCTCCTTGGTTGCTGGGGTTCAAAAACAACAAGATGGACGAAGAAATGGGGCTGCCGGCTAGTATTGAGGGGAGGAAGAGATGGAGGAGAGAGGGAGGGAACAAGGGGGCCACCATTTTCTTTATCTTTCTCCTTTTGGTCCCATTGACCATCCATCACCACCAGCTGCATCCTTGGCTGAAAATTAGCCACCAAATCCTTCTAGAAACTAATTGAAATGGTCCAATTGGTGTAGGCTAAAGGGGGGCACACGAATTTGGGTGGAATTGCTTCAATTCCCTTTCAATTTCTCTTCGACTCAATTCATCTTGGCCTCTATAAATTCAATTAACATCTCAATGATCCAATTTGTATTTTTCCTCACAAATTAATCCCCCTTACTTTCCAATTTTGTGATAAAAAATGATCCCGACATTTTCTGGACAAAAACGGCCCTATCTCGTCTTTTTCCCAAAAAGTCTCAGTTTGCATAAAAATCTTTGAGACTAGGTCAACATTCCTAAAATGACTTGTGACATGACAAAACTTTCAATTTCTGAAATCGAATTGAAATTCGCGGTAAATTTTACTCAGGCACGATTTTAGCGTAACCTAGGCTACTGGGTAGCTTTTAGAAATTTTTAGTACAAATGATCCATGGTCGATTTTCTTTGAGCCACAATGAACTCACTCAACACATTAGTGACTTTCAGTTGTTGTGAAAATCTCGATGATTCAAATACGGATACAGGATACCAAAATGATAGAAAAATTAGTCTAGTGTCGGTCAATGAGAATTTTCCAATTTAGTGGAGTCACTAATGTTTAGCCACACATCCCAGTCGAACCGACCTATCTCTGATCCCTGATCGATTTTTAACTATGCCGTAAGGGCCTCTAAAGATGAGCACAGTCGATTAGTCAATTCCTAGTCGAATTCTAAAGTCTATTGCCTTAAAATTCTTTAATGGGTTCCCTAGATAGTCTAGTTATCTTGAGAGTAATCAGCTTTGAGAATAGCCCTATAGGTGTGTTGATGAAATGCTCGATTAATTTAATTGAAAGCAGAAGTGAAAAATTAAGAATGTCACAACTCTTCCCATCTTATAAAAATTTTGTCCTCAAAATTTAAACCATTATAATACTTAAGCAAAAAGGTCAGGGTACAAATGTCTCATCGACTCTTTAGTCTCCTATGTTGCTCCTTCAGTACCATGGTGTTGCCAGACCACTTTGACCAGTGGAATGGTCTTTGTACGCAGAACTTGCTCTTTTCTGTCCATTATCTGAGCCAGGCTTTCAACGTATTACACTTGGTCATTCACGTCCAATTTCTCAAAATTAAACACATGGGTCGGGTCAGGCTTATACTTCCTCAACATTAACACATGAAAGGCGTCATGCACTTTTGCCAATCTTGACGGCAACGCAAGACGATACGCTAAGATCCCAATATTCTCTAAAATTTCAAATGAACCTACGTACCTCGGACTTAGTTTTCCTTTCTTTCCAAAGCACGAAGTTCCCTTCATTGGTGACACCTTCAGAAAAATGTGATCACCAATTTGAAATTCCAATGATCTCTAGCATTTATCTGCGTAACTTTTTTGTCTACTCTAAACGGTCTTCAATCTGCCTTTGATCATTGCAATGGCATCCACTGACTACTGGACCAACTCTGGGCCTGTAATCTTTCTCCCCCTGACTTCATCCCCACAAATTGGCGTTCTGCACACTTTGCCATACAACGCTCCAAAAGGAGCCATCTGTATGCTTTGCTGATAACTGTTGTTATAGGCAAATTCCATCAGATGAAGTTGTTCTTCCTAACTCCCTTTAAAACCTAGTACACAAGTTCGTAGCATGTCCTCAAAGGTCTGAATTGTCCTCTCAGACTGGCGATCCATTTGAGGATGATATGCTGTACTATATTGTAGCTTGGTACCTAAAGCACTCTGTAATCTCTTCCAAAAAGTAGCGGTAAATCTTGGGTCTCTATCTGAAGTTATCGTAATTGTCACCCCATGCGGACGAACTACCTAATGCACATACAACTCTACGTGTCTATCTAAACTGAGGTCCTTTTGTACTGCAATGAAGTGAGCCATCTTCGACCACTACCCAAATCAAATCATTTCCTCTCTAACTTTTCGGTAGCTCAGTCACGAAATCCATCGTGATTTGTTCCCATTTCCACTATGGGATCTCGAGAGGTTGTAGAAGTCCTCCCGGTTTGCAATGCTGAGCTTTGACCTGTTGACACGTCAAACATTTGGCGACATGCTTGACGATGTCTGCCTTCATACCTGACCACCAATAATGTTGACGTAAATTTTGATACATCTTGGTACTACCAGCATGAATACTATAACTGATACGATATGCTTCTAATAAAATATCCTCTCTAAGCCCCACATCGTCAGGTACAACTAGGCATCTTCGAAACCTTAGTGTTCCGTCATTAGAAATCTGGAAGTCAGCCTTTCTTTTCTCTGTGTCCTTTGAAGAATTTTCTGGACATCTGGGTCTGTCGATTGGAGTAACTTGATTATGATTTGGACATCCGGTTCAATTCTAAGGTTGGCCATAAGGTTTGAAAGGTGGCCTACCTCAAATTTGAATATCGAATGTGGAGCTCTCTTAATTAGGTTTCACTCTTTAATCAATATATGAGCAATTGAAGACTTCCGACTCAAAGCATCAGCAACTTTATTTGCCTTTCCCAGGTGATATAGGATATCATAGTCATAGTCCTTTAGTAATTCCATCCATCAGTGTTGTCTCATGTTCAACTCCTTCTGAGAGAACAGGTACTTGACACTTTGATGGTTTGTGAAAATCTGGAATTTCTCTCCACACAGATAGTGTCTCCAAATTTTCAGGGTGAAAATAATTGCCGCGAGTTCTAAGTCATGCGTCGGGTAATTCTGTTCATAAGGTCTCAGCTGACGGGAGGCGTATGCAACAACTCTACCATGTTGCACCAACACGCAACCCAATCCTCTGAACAATGTATCGCTATAGATCTCGAATCCTCTAGGACCACATGGAATGGTCGGCACAGTTGCGGTAGTCAGCTTTTGCTTTAGCTTTTGAAAACTACTCTCGCACTTGTCTGTCCAAACAAACTTCTCTTTTTTCTTTAAGAGTCTTGTCAAAAGCGACGCTAATGATGAGAACTCTTCCACAAACCATCTGTAATAACCTGCTAAACCCAGAAAACTTTGGATTTCTATCACTGTAGTTGATCTTGGCCAATTAATCACTGCTTCAATCTTGCTCGGGTCTAAGGAGATTCCTTCACCTAAAATCACTTGACCTAAGAAAGCAACATGAGTTAACCAAAACTCGCACTTGCTAAACTAGGCGTACAATTGATGGACTCTCAGTGTTTGTAGCACTAATCTTAGATGACTCTCATGCTCTTCCTCACTTCTCGAATACACCAAAATATCATCAATCAACATGATTACAAACTGATCTAGATATTCCTCGAATACTCAGTTCATTAGATCCATGAAGGTAGGTGGAGCATTTGTCAACCCGAATGGCTTCATAGTGAACTCGTAATGACCATACCGAGTACGAAATGCTAACTTAGGAATGTCCTCCTTCCTAATTCTCAGTTGGTGATATCCTATCCTCAACTCGATCTTCGAGAATATCGATGCTCCTTGTGATTGATCAAACAAATCATTGATCCTTGGGAGTGGATACTTATTCTTGATCGTTACCTGATTGAGTTGGCAATACTCGATGCATAAGCACAACTAACCATCTTTCTTCTTTACGAACAGAACTGGTGCTCCCCAAGGTGATGCACTGGGACGAATGAATCCCTTATCCAATAACTCCTGCATCTGCACCTTCAGTTCCTTCAACTCTAATAACGCCATCCGATAAGGAGTCTTAGAGATTGGCTCTGTCCCAGGTGCTAGCTCGATCATAAACTCAATTTCCCTCTTTAACGGTAGACTTGGCAATTCTTTCGAAAAAAACATCTGGAAATTCTTGCACCACAGCGATGTCTTCCATCTTCATCTCCTCAACTGTCGTATCCACGAGAGTTGCCAAGTAACCTTGATAATCCTCATCTAACAGACGAGTTGCTTTTGGCGACGAGATTAAGATAATAGAGGGTCCTCCTCGATTCCCGACAAACTCGAAGCTCTCACCCTCTAATGGGTCAAACTAAATCGCCTTACGATAGTAGTCCATCTTAGCTCGTTGTTTAGTGAGCCAGTCCATGCCAATTATTAAATCAAAGTTATACATGGCTAGAACTAACAAGTCTATTTTCCCCTCTCGCTCACCATTCGCTAACTTGCAACTAGAACAACCTAAAGCAGCTATCACTTTATCCTTCAAGGGTGTAAATATACTAATTGCTGACTCCAATAATATAAGACTTACTCCTATCAACTTAATGTATTGCTCGGAAATAAAGGAATAGGTCACTCATGGATCAAATAAAGCGTAAGTAGGATAGTTGTTCAGCAAAACCATACCTGTGATCACGTCAGGTGCAACTTCTGCCTGACCTTGTGTGATGGCATACATTATGCCTTGAACTGAGGGTCTCATTTGTCCTCCTTGTGGCGCGTTCTGAGGCGCATACCCTCTAATCTGACCTATCAGTGGCGACGACAGTAACTGTGGTTGTCCTCTTGGTCTGTTAGGACAATTTCTAATCATGTGACCCGGTTGGCCACATCCAAAACGAACGCCTAGTCTTCAAGGACACGAGGTTAAACCATGTCACCTCCCACACAAACGACATAGGCCATTTTGACTCGGCCCTGGTTTTCCAATTCCACCCTTCCTGTTGGGTGGAACCTGGAATCTACTTCCAATCATGGGCCTCTTCCCATGGCGAATCCCTTCTTGATGTGAAGTAAACCTCGATCCAGACGAGGGAGCTTGCTTGTTCGAACTTCTTTCGAGCAGCTGTGCTTGACGATAGATTTCTTGGTAATCAATCAGATCGAACGGCACCAAGGGCTGTTTCAACTCTATTCGAAGGCCATTCTTGAACCTTCGAGCATTCTCTTCTGGATCTTCAATCAGCCTCGGAGCATACTGGGAAATCTCCGCGAATTTAACCCCATATTGGTCAACAGTCATTGTCCCCTAACGGAGACACATAAATTCTTCTATTTTCTGCTCCCTAGCATTCTGTGAGAAGTATTGTTCATTGAATGCTTTGAGGAATGGGTCCCATAGCGGGACCACTCCTTCTGGAAACACCGTCTCTCTAGCGACTCTCCACCAGGTGTTGGCGTTACCCTGCAACTGATAAACTGCTAGGGTCACTTTCTTAGCCTGGGTGCACATCAAGAGTGCAAAGGCTTTCTCCAAATCTTGTATCCAAAATGAGGCGGCCTCGGGGTCTCCAATACCCATCAACCTCAATGAGTTCAATTTCAAAAATTGCTCCACTTGCTTGTGGATTGGTCTTTCTCTGTCTATAACTAGGTTCCCAGCTGGAACATCGGCAGGTGTGGCGACAAATGTAGCAACAGGTGCAACAGTGGCTGCGGCAGCAATGGCAGCATTGGCAACAGTACTGGCAGCAGCTTCAACAGCGATGGTAAAAGCGGCAGCTTGACTTTGGGCCTGCTGCCCCATCATCTCTCGCATGGCATCCAAGGCTTGCGTGATTCCAATTGATCCCGAATCACCAAGGGCTACAGCCCCAATACCAACAGGAGGTAGTGCTAGGGCACTAATGCTAGCCTGTACTGGTGCTTTACCTCTGCCTTCTCGGGTACCGACCCTTGTTGGCATCCTACCGCGGTATGTAAGCCTAACTATCCTCTTACTAGGAGTTCTTTGCTCCTGATCACTCATGGCTCAGCTTTCTACTGAAACTTGCTTCCACTTTTGCATCGAATTAAAAGCTGAGCGATTAACACAACAAGCAATTCTACTAATCAGCTATCATAGATATGCACCAACATGAATTTAAAGGCCTTTCCTACCACTATCCCATAGACCATCGCACCTTATCACTCAAATCCTAACCATTGCTTTGATACCACTAAAACTGGGATGTCACACCTCGATTCTCGAGCACGCACCTATCCCTCACATGGTCGATTTAATAGCGACATCCCATGACGCATCGCCAATCCATTCCTTTTTATATGCATGCGGAAGCAAACATAAAATCCCCAAACAATAAAACATTGGGATAGGAAAGTAGAGCCATAAATCACAACCAACACAAGCCTTTTTTTATAAACAAACGGGTTTATATACAATGCCAGGTTGTTTACAAAAATATCGGTTTAACAAAAAGGGAACTGTCCTATGACCCTCTAATCAGACATGTTCGCCGATTCTTTAATCTCCACCTTCCCAAACTCCGAGGCTTCCAGTCCTCCACCAACACCATCTAAAGACCTGAAAATGGTTATACAATAACCGGTGAGATAATGTCTTAGCAAGTTCAACCCTCTAAGACTCGATTAGGAAGAAAATACGTGCTAAGGGCTGCTTAGGCACAACATGGGTCAGAGGACTTACCTTGGCCTCAGTTCCTTCTTGCAAGTCAATTTACTTTGCATTATCATCAAATCACATCAAATCAGCACTCAGATCGAATCATCGATCAATCGACCCAATCAATTACATGTCATCACAACCTCCCCTTAGTTAGTACATTCCATACTATCTATAAGGTCCTATCAATTCAGGACTGCTTGCCCAAAGCTGAAAATAGATAGTATAGCTTGCCCAAAGCTGATAATATAGTATACTATATTTATATGCTTGCCCAAAGCTAATAAATTAGGGCTCCCTGGCCATTATAGTATACTATATATGCTCACCTAAAGCTGATAAATTTAGGGCCCCCTAGCCAAAATAGTATAGCACCTCAATCATACAACCGATTCATCATTTTTATCATACCCGATAAAAATAGCCGTGTGTGGGTACACGGTTTACCTTAGCCAAAATACAATAATTTCCTTTCCACAAATCCCACCATTTTATATAGTCTACCACAATATTTTTTGGTGCTATAAACCAATGCTCGATTATTTTCCAATCAATTACTGAAATTAAATGAATTTAAGAATAAATTCAAAAAATGCAATTCATGCACAATCAATACAAATTAAAGCTCAATTAAATAAACAAGTTGCATCACTACAACCAAGTATAAAATTCTGGTCACCGGCTATCCCGATTTAATTTCTAGAAATTAATTAATTAATTAATTGCATAAAATATTAAATAAATGCCAATAATGCAACTTAGGCCCGGAAAAGCCTAACTAAATATCGAGATGGACCCAGAAAATTTCCGAATCACTCTAGATAAATACTAAAGCTCGTCTAAGCCCTAATTGCACTAACTATCCACCTAACATGCATTGGTAATTAATTAAATTCACTAATCTAATCTAACTAACCGTCTAACCATGCTTAACTTATGCTAATCAACCCTTAAGTGTCATTAACCTACTAAGCGAGGATTAGTGAGTTAAACTCACTTGATCGATGATCCAATTGGTGCAAATTGACGGGCACGCGACGGGGCTCAACTAACTCCAAAGCGGGCCTAACTTTCGTGGTCGGGAACACCTCCAAAATGACCCTCGAATGCTACTGGAAACCCACTGATCTTGCTTTTGTTCTTAGCTAGTTGAGAGCTGAAAAGGCGAGGTGGTGGCTCGGTTGAGGAGGGGATGGACCGAGGGAGCAAAACCAAACCTAGGCGGGACTTGTCGAAGCTCGAATGGTGGCCAGCAGCAGCTCACGGCGATCCAGGCTACTTGCTAGGCGGCGGGACAAGTGGTTGGAACTTCGGGATCGCGTGAGTGGCGCAATACAGCGGCAGCGCACACGCGGGGCGGAGGCGACGAATGAGGGCAGCAAGTTGTCCTAGCGGCGTGTGGGCTTGCTTCGGTGGCTTCTCCTTGGCTATTAGGGTTCGAAAACAACAAGATGGAGGAAGAAATGGGGTTGCTGATTGGTCTTAAGGGGGAGGAAGAGTTGGAGGAGAGAGGGAGGGAACAAGGGGGCCACCACTTGCCTTATCTTCCTCCTCTTGGTCCCCTTGACCATCCATCACCACCAGCTGCATCCTTGGCTGAAAATCAGCCACCAAATCCTTCTAGAAACTAATTAAAATGGTCCAATTGTTGTAGGCTAGAGGGGGCACACGAATTTAGGTGGAATTGCTTCAATTCCCTTTCAATTTCTCTTCGACTCAATTCATCTCGGCCTCTATAAATTCAATTAACACCTCGATGATGCAATTTGTATTTTTCCTCACCAATTGATCCCCTTTCTTCCCAATTTTGCGATAAAAAATGATCCCTGACATATTCTGGACAAAAACGACCCTACCTCGACTTTTTCCCAAAAAGTCTCGGTTTGCAGAAAAATCTTCTGAGACTAAGTCGATGTTCCTAAAATGACTTGTGACATGACAAAACTTTCAATTTCTGAAATCACATTCAAATTCGCAGTTAATTTCACCTAGTCGCGATTTTAGCGTAACCTAAGCTACTGGGTAGCTTTAAGAAATTTTTGGTACAAATGACCCGTAGTCAATTTTTTTCAAGCCACAATGAACCCACTCAACACATTGGCGACTTTTGGTTGTCGTGAAAATCTCAAGGATTCAAATACGGACACAACGTACCGAAACGATAGAAAAATCAATCTAGTGCCAACCAACTAGAATTTTCCAAGTTGGTGGAGTCACCGACGTTTAGCCATATATCTTAGTCGAACCGACCTATCTCTGATCCCTAATTGATTTTTAACTGTGCCGTAAGGACCTCTAAAGATGAGCATGGTCGAATAGCCGATTCCTAGTCGAATTCTCAAGTCTATTGCCTTAAAATTCTTTAATTGCTTCCCCAAATAGTGTAGTTATCTCAAGAGTGATCAGCTCTGAGAACAACCCAATAGGCACGTGGATGAGATCAGTGTCTAAATATCCAAGAAGAGTAAAGGCTCATTCCTTTGGATACCACCGACCCAACTTTAGACAGGTCGGAACATATTTAATAATGCATTTTACAACACTTAAATGAGATTCTTTGGGATTAGACTGAAATCTAGCACACATACAAATACTGAATAAAATATGAGGTTTAGAAGCAGTAAGGTAAAGAAGTGAACCGATCATGCTTCTGTATAACTTCTGATCTACTTTCTTCCCATCTTCATCTTTATCCAATTTCGAAGAACTTGACATTGGTGTCTCTGTTTTCTTGCAATTCTCCAAGCCAAACGTTTTGATAAGATCTTTTGCATATTTTTCTTGGTGAATGAATATACCTTTCTTCGATTATTTAACTTGCAATTCCAAAAAGAAAGTTAACTCACCCATCATGCTCATCTCGAATTCATCCTACATAGATCTTGAGAATTTCTTGCAAAGACATTCATTAGGAGAACCAAAAATAATATCATCTACATAAATTTGTACCAGCAGAAAGTCTTTTCCTACTTTCTTTATAAACAAGGTAGTATCAACCTTTCCCTTTTCAAAACCATTTGGAGTTAGAAACTTACTCAACCTCTCATATCAAGCTCAAGGTGCTTACTTTAGTACATACGCGGCATTTTTCAGTCTGTAGACTGAGTCAAGCTTTCTTGGATTTTCAAATCCAAGTGGTTGTTCCACATAGACTTCTTCTTGTATGAACCCATTCAGGAATGCACTTTTGACATCCATCTCGCTACTAGTGCATAGGTCTCGTCATAGTCTATCCCTTCTTCCTGCGTATAACATTTTGCCACGAGCCTTGCTTTGTTTTTGACCACTTTGCCATTCTCATTCATCTTGTTCCTGAAAACCCATTTCTTTCCAATAATGGATTTGCCTTTAGGTTTCGAAATCAACTCCCATACGCCGTTGATACTGAATTGTTTGAATTCTTCCTGCATAGCTTCTATCCAACTTTCATCAGACAAGACTTCGTTTACACCTTTTGGTTCTATTTCAGAGACAAGTGCTAGAGCACTAAACTTTTCTCTTCCTTTTGATCTGGTGTAAACTCCCTCGTCAATGTTGCCAATGATTAGTTCCTTGGGATGGCTTGACTTATGCTTCCAATTGCTGCTTAGTTTGAAAGTTGGTTGATCTTCTACATTTTTTGAATCTTCTCGTTCTGCTTGTTGCTTATGCTTCCAATTGCTGCTTAGTTTGAAAGTTGGTTGATCTTCTGCATTCGTTGAATCTTCTCGTTCTGCTTTTTGTTGTTCTCCTAAAGTCTGAACCTCTTTGAGGGAAATAGACTTAGTAAAGTCTGGATCAGGTTTAGACTCTTCAAGTTGAGTTTGGTCTAGTAGATTCTCCACATAATCTTGAAACTTTATGTTCATAGATTCTTCCACAAATTGAGTCTTCTCGTTAAAGACTCTGTAAGCTTTGCTTGAAGTTGAATAGCCAAGGAAGATTCCTTCATCTAACTTTGCTTCAAACTTTCCAGATCGATCATTTGCATTCTTCGGAATAAAACATTTGTAGCCAAAGACATGAAAGTAAGAGATATTTGGCTTCTTTTTTTTGTACACTTCATAAGGAGTTTTCTCTAGAATATGCCTTAGGAATACTTTGTTGATAATGTAAGAAGCTGTAGAAACTACTTTAGTCCAAAATCAAGAAGATATTTTGCTTTCTATTGAAAGAGTTTTGGCCATCTCCTGTAAGGATCTATTTTTCCTTTCCACAACCCCATTTTGTTCTAGAGTGTATGGAGAAGAGAAAAGATGCTGAAAACCATATTCATCACAAAACTTAGCAAAGTTCTAATTCTCAAACTCACCTCCATGGTTAGTTCTTATGCTTGAAATAGCATAACATTTTTCATTCTGAACCTTCTTGGCAAACTTCAAGAAACGAGAGAAGGCTTTAGACTTACTTGTTAGAAAATAGACCCAAGTGAAAGGAGAATAATCATCCACTATTACTAGACAATACTTCTTTCCATCAATACTTTGAGTTCTGGTTGGACTAAAAAGGTCTATATGAAAAAGTTGCGGAGCTCGATTAGTAGAAACTTGATTCATAGGTTTAAATGAACTTCTGACTTGTTTTCCTAGAACACAAGGAGTGCACAAATGATTCTTCTGGTAAGCTAGATTTTGAAGTCCTCGAACAAGCTTATTAGAAGAGATCTTGGTAATTTGCTTTAAGTTAACATGACCAAGCTTCCGATGCCAGAGACTTGCTTCATCTTGGATGGAAATAAGACACTGAGAACTTTATGGGTTTACATCCAGAATGTATATATCGCCATGTCTTCGCTCAGTGAAAGACTGAGAGAAGTCTTGACTTGTTCTAGAACAAATGTCTTCTTAGAAATTTATTCTAAACTAGTATCACAAAGCTGACTTATGCTCAACAAATTTATTCCACCAAAGAAACGTTGTTGATAGTTAGGCTTCCAATCTTCACAGCTCCACATCCCACAATCTTTCCTTTGCTGTTTTCTCCAAAAGATACTTTTCCTCGATTTAGTCTCACAAGCCTTATAAAATAGCTTGAGTCTCTTGTCATATGCCTTAATCAGCCACTATCTAAATACCATTTGATCTTCCTTTCGATAGTGACCTGCGATCAAAAGAGAAATTCAAACTTTCTTTGGTACCCAGATTTTATTGGGTCCAGGAGGGTTAGTATAAAAAGCAATCTTAGCCTAGTCCTTTTTAACTGGTCTCCAAACCTTGGGACATTCTTTCTCGAAATGTTTTGAGCTATTACACTTTGAACATCTGAGTGCACTTTGGCCAACAAGTTTTACAAAAAAGTTTTTGAAAATGATTTTTGTAAAATGCCTTTGCATGTCTTTGTTTGATTCTTTCATTTACTTTAGAAAAATCAATTAATGAAATATTTTCTGAAATCATTCCCAAACTAGATTTGTTAAAGTGTGGTATTTGTACTAAAAGAATTTTCTCTAGTTTCTCGAATCCTTTTGATTTTTTTTTTTGTTATATTTGAGATATCACTTTTCAAGAAAGTATTTTCCTTTGAAAGAAAATCAGAATTTTCTTTGAAAATATCAAAACTTGTTTTGAGACTTTCAAATTTTGCTTTCCAGGAAACTTCCTATTGCCTGAGTTTAGAATTCTTCATTTTTAGTTCATAAATCATTTTAAGAGAGGATTTGAGACTGAGAGAAAGTTCATCTATGTATTTAAGACTTTGACAAGAATTTTTGAATCACTAACCTCAATTTCATTGTTTGTATCTGAATCAATGTCTATTTCTGATTCTGAGTCTGAGTCGGAATGAGCCATTGGACATATGTTGGCATATTCTTCTTCGCTTTCCTCACACTCGGTGTCACTCCAAGTTTTAGCTTTGAGTGCCTTCTTGTACTTCTTTGTTTTTCTTTTCTTCTTCTTCAATAAAGGACAGTTAGGTCTGATATGCCCATTTTTCTTACATTTGAAGCATATCACATCTTTGCTGGTTTCGTTGCCCTCAGTTGGTTTCTTCAGGAAATTTTGCGTGCTCTGTTTCTTCTAGTTGAATCTTTTTCCCTTTCTATTCAGCTTTATGAATTTCTTGATCATGAGTGCCAGCTTTTCGTCGTCCATATGATCATTTGAATCCGTATCATTATAATCAATGCTAGACTTTAAAGCAATTGACTTCTTACTTTTAAGATCTTCTTCGTCATTTATTTGTTCTACTTCATAGGACTGAAGCATGCCTATCAATTCGTCAATCGATAGAGGCATGATCCTCTAGGTCTCTCTAATTGAAGTCTTCACATGATTCCAGTCTTTTGAAAGCTCACGTTGCAACTTGTTGACTTTCATTGGTCCTAAGATTGGCTGACCTTGATAAGCTAGGCCATTTACAATCTCTATAAATCGACTGAACATATCAATAATAGATTCTCTAGGCTTCATTCTGAAGGCTTCATACTTTCTAAGAAATATGTTTATTTTGGTTTCCTTTACACGATTAGTTCCTTCGTAGGTAACATGCAATTTGACCCAAACTTTTTTTGTTGTTTCACAAGAAGAAATTCGGTTATACTCTGTAGGTGATAAGGCACAGTATAAATAGTAGATTGCTTTTGCGTCAAGAGCTTGTCTCTTGGTAAATTCAGCTCTTGTTGCTTCGTCAGCATCAATGACTTCTTTTCCTCAATTTGAAGCTAATGTTGCTTTAGGATTGATCCATTTTTTCTACAACATCCCACTCTAGAGGAACTTTGGATCTGAGAAATGCCTTCATCTTGTTTTTCCAGACATTGCACTATTTTCCATCGAAGTAGGGAGGTTTGGTGTTGATCTGACCTTCAACCAAACTTGGAGCCAATATACTAGCCATAGAGGATCTTTAGCTTAAAAGTAAAACACTTCAAAAATTAAACAAACATGCTATAATACCAATTGTTAGTGTTAGTATAAACACCTAGAGGGGGGTGAATAAGTACGAAAACAATTTTTCGCAAAGAACAGTGAAAATATTTTACTTTTGAAACTAAGTCTAAAGAACAACAAACTTTGAGCGAATTCAGATTTTAACAGTCAAATAGAATTACAAGCAAAATAAAGAAGTTCAGAGAAGAGAATATGAACACAAAATTTATAGCGGTTCGGTTTAGATCAAATCTACATCCACTCTCCCATGTTGACAGCCTTCTAGTTGGATTCCATTATGAAACAAAAGAGAATTTGCAGTCTTGTGATCTCAACTTCACAGCGAAGAGTCTCTACTACTCTCTTACGAAGTCACACTATGAGTTTCTCTCTTTTGAATACAACTTTGAGTTCAAAGTAAGAAGTAACAAGGAAATGATAAGCTTCAGACTTTGGAATTTCTCTTTCATGTACACTATCGAACAACTGGAGAGTCCTCCTTAAATGCTCCTTCACGCCTTCTCGAGTTGGCACTTTCCAAATGAATTCTTCCAATCAACCCGTTGGACAGAATCAATCAATTAGACCTCGAGCTATTTCAAGATTGGGATGAAAGCCCGTCAATCCTGTTCGCCCATACAATTAGGATCTTGGTTTCCATAAGTAGATTCTTATTAAAAATACTTGCCCTTCAGAAAGATTTGGTGTACCCAAATTGATTCCAATAAAGATATACAATCTCGTAGGTGATATTTCTAACCGAGAAGATCATAAATAATCCATACGAACTAATCCCTTGAAGAAAGAAAGATAACCCCTTATCTAGAAAAATCTTCATCCTTTACTTTCGTTCAGTCTAGAATTTGACAGAGTGGGCAGACTTTGACACAAAGTTTGGGAGTCTTCAGACTTTGACAAAATCTGGGAGTCTTCAGACTTTGACACAAAAGTCTGGAATTCTTCAAAATAGACTTTGGACAAGTTTTGTCAGCTTCAAAACATGAAACAAGTTTTCTCCAATAGTTTGAAAAGTACCTCAGGCCTCATTACTCAGATAGGAGTCGCCTCTTGTATAACTTCCTCATCTCAGAGTGACGAGGAGAACTCTACGGAGAATCTTCTCCAATAAGATCAAAGTGAGTTGGTCCTTCAGGCATGTTGCAGGGGCCGCGACTTGCGATGCAAGAAGATTTCCTCTGGAACGACATTGATGCAAATTTGGAGGACTTCGACGACATGTTCGAGTGAAAGAGAGAAAGAGGTTTTGCATAAAGTTTTTGCGAGAAAAATCGAGAGAGAGAGAGAGAGAGAGAGAGAGAGAGAGAGAGAGAGAATTAGGGCTTGAAAACACTGTACCCAAAGGAAATAATTCACATAATTTAACTAAATCAAAATGGGGTAAATGAATCGTCACAAAAGAAAATGCCTTTTCATATAATAGTTCAAAAAGAATAACGCCAAAAAAATTTGAAATATATTCCGAAAAATTAGCTATGAAAATGAAATTTTCCAAAAATAAAAAAAGGCTAGTAATGATTGAAAGATAATCATACCTATTTAGTTCTTATGTGCTAAAAATAAAATACCGGATTGGAGAGATTTCCATACCGAAGTAATTTCCTTAAGTTGAAATTCTAAGTTTGATCAACTGTAAACTTTAGTCAAGAGGAAGGATGATATTGACCTTGCTATGAATTGATTCAAATAAGCTTTTCTCCAATGGTTTTGTAAAGATATCTGCCAGTCTCACCATTCTGGACATGATCTCTTATGAAATGATGACGAATCTCGATGTGCTTTGCTCTTGAGTGAAGAATTGAGTTTCTAGTAAGGTTGATAGCATTTGTGTTGTCGCATCTAATTTCTGTGCAGGATTCTTCTATTCTGAAGTCTCTTAGTTGTTGTCTAATCCATAGAATTTGAGAACAACAACTTCCAAGAGCAACATGTTCTCCTTTTGCTGTAGATAGTGCCACCGTACTTTGTTTCCTTGAGAACCATGATACAGCATTTGTCCCAATAATTGACATGTGCCAGATGTACTCTTCTTGTCGACTCTAATTTTGGCTAGATCAATGTCAGAATAACCAAGTAAAGTAAAGTCTCTTGCCTTTGGATACCATAGACCCAGCTTTGGAAAAGTTGCAACATATTTGATGATGTGTTTAACCGCACTTGAATGTGATTCTTTTGGATCATATTGAAATCTAGCACAAATGCACATAGTGAATAACATGTCAGGTGTAGAGGTAGTGAGATATAGTAGAGAAACAATCATGCTTCTGTATAGCTTTTCATCTATTTTCTTTCCTCCTTCATTCTTGTCGAGCTTTGATGAGTTTGACACTGGAGTTTCTGTCCTCTTGCAATTTTCAATCCAAATTTCTTAATAAGATCTTTGGCATATTTCTCCTAATGAACACATATTCCTTTTTTTTATTGTTTGACTTGCAATCCCGAAAGAATGTTAATTCACCCATCATTTTCATTTCAAATTCTTCCTGCATAGATCTTGAAAATCTCTTGCAAAGATTTTCATTAGGAGAACCAAAGCTTATATCATTTACATAAATCTGTACAAGTAGAAAGTCTTTTTCTTCTCCTTTTATAAACAAGGTTGGATCAATTTTTCCTTTCTCAAAACCATTATCTTTTAATAACTTACTTAACCTTTCATATCAAGCTTGAGGTGTGTGCTTCAAACCATATAATGTCTTCTTTAAGTTATAGATAGAGTCGGGTTTTCTTGGATCTTCAAATCCTGATGGTTGTTCCACATAGACTTCTTCTTGTATGAATCCATTAAGGAAAGCGCTTTTGACATCCATTTGGAATAATCTAAAATTTTGATAACAAGTAACAGCAAGTGATAATCTAATTGCTTCTAACCTTGCTATTGGTGCATAAGTCTCGTCATAGTCTATCTCTTCTTCCTGTGTATATCCTTTTGCCACACGCCTTGCTTTGTTTCTAATTACTTTACATTTTTCATCCATCTTGTTTCTAAATACCCACTTTGTTCTAATCACAGATTTTCCGTTGGGTTTTGGAATTAGTTCCCACACATTGTTGATGCTGAATTTTTTAAGTTCTTCCTACATAGCTTCTATCTAGCTTTCGTCAGACAATGCTTCTTCCACTCCTTTTGGTTGTATTTTTGAAATAAGTACTACTGCACTATAATCTTCTTTTCCTTTGAATCTGGTGCGAATTCCTTCATCAATTTTGCCAATGATGAGTTATCTGGGATGACTTGATTTGTGCTTCCAGTTGCTATTTGATTTGACAATCTGTTGATCATATGTTCCTTTTAAATCTTCTTGTTCTGCTTGTTGTTGTACTCTAAAATATTGAATTTTTCCGGGGGAATTAGACTTTATTAAGTCTGAAATTGGTTCAGACTCTTCAAGTTGAACCTGATCTAGTTGATTCTACACATAATCCTGAAACCTGATGTTCTTTGATTCTTCTACAAATTGAGTCTTCTTGTTAAAGATCCTATAATCTTTGCTTGACATAGAATAGCCAAGAAAAATTCCTTCATCCGATTTTTTTTCGAACTTTCCAGAATGATCATTTGCATTCTTCAAGATAAAGCACTTACAGCAAAAAACGTGAAAGTAGGAAATATTAGGCTTCTTCCCTTTATATACTTCATAATGAGTCTTCTTTAGAATAAGCCTTAAAAACACCAAAACACCCTGTTGATTATATAACAAGCAGTGGAAATTGCTTCTACCCAAAATCGAGAAGATATTTTGCTTTCTATCAATAGAATTTGGCCATCTCCTGTAAAGATCTGCTTTTCCTTTCCACAACTACATTTTGTTCTGGAGTATATGAAGAAGAGAAAACATGTTGAAAACCAGATTCATCACAAAAGTTTACAAAATCCTGATTTTCAAACTCACCTCTATGATCTGTTCTTATGCTTGAAATAGCATAACTTTTCTCGTTCTGAACTCTCTTGGCAAACTTTGAAAAATAAGAAAAATTTTCAGACTTATTTCCCAAAAAGAATACCCAAGAGAAACGTCAATAATCATCCACAATCACTAGATAATATTTCTTTCCGCCAATACTCTGAGTTCTTGTTGGTCTAAAAAGATCCATATGGGGATGCTACAAAACACAACTGGTAGAAACCTAATTTATTGGTTTAAAAGAACTTCTGACCTATTTTCCTAAGATACAAGGAGTGCACAAATCAGACTTCTTACAAGCCAAATTAGAAAGCCCTCAAACCAGCTTCTTTGATGAAAGTTTGGCAATCTGCTTCATGTTTACGTGACCAAGCTTTCAATACCAAAGACTTGCTTCATCTTGTATTGAGATGAAGCATTGAGAATTTTTTGG
The DNA here is from genome assembly GCA_016097545.1 of Eucalyptus victrix. Lineage (NCBI taxonomy): Eukaryota > Viridiplantae > Streptophyta > Magnoliopsida > Myrtales > Myrtaceae > Eucalyptus > Eucalyptus victrix. The sequence goes on along the minus strand of CM027839.1, from coordinate 24,279,901 downwards.
ATTTACGTTCATATATTGCCATGCCTTCGCCTAGTAAAGGACTGAAAGAGATCTTGACTTATTCTAGAACAAATACCTTCTTGAAAGTTTATTCTGAAACCTGTATCACAAAGCTGACTTATACTCAGAAGATTGATAGTTAGACTTCCAATCTTCACTGTTGCATATCCTATAATCTTCTCTTTTTGTTTCCACCAAAAGAAACATTTCCTCATTTTAGTCTATCAAGCTTTACAAAGCAGCTTGAGTCTCCCATCATATGCCTAGAACAGCCACTATCTAAACACCATTTGATTTTTCTTTTAATGATGAACTCAATTTTTTTATCATAATCTAAATCAATGTCTATCTTAATTCTGAGTCTGGCTTTGAGTAAGCCATTAGACATATGTTTGCAAATTCCTCCTATTTCTTCATATTCGGTGTCACTCCAAGTTTCTGCTTTAAGAACTTTCTTATACTTTTCAGACTTCCTTTTCTTCTTTTTCAACAAGGGACAGTTTGGTCTAATATGCCCATTTTTCTTACACTCGAAGCATATTACATCCTTTCTAGTTTCAATGTCTTCCGTTCGTCCCTTCTGGGAATTCTGCCTGTTTTACTTCTTCCAATTTAGCCTTCTTCCATTTCTATTTAGTTTTCTGAATTTCTTTATCATAAGGGCTAGCTCTTCATTATCCATATCATCATCCAAATCTATATCATTAGAATCAACGTTAGATTTTAATGCAATTGATTTCTTACCTTTTGGATCTTCCTTATCATTGATATGCTCCACTTCGTATGATTGAAGCATGCCTATCAGTTCGTCAACTGATAGAGGCATGATTCTCTAAGCTTTTGTTATTGAAGTCTTCACATGATTCCAATCCTTTGAAAGTCCAAGCAGTAGTTTGTTGACTTTCATTGATCCAGAAATTGGTTGACCTTGATAAGTCAGGCTATTCACAATTTCTGTAAAGCAACTGAACATATCATAAAGAGATTCTCCAGGCTTCATTATGAAGGATTCATATTGTCCAAGCAGAATTTTTTTTTGTGTCTCCTTCACACAGTTAGTCCCCTCATAAGTGACGTATAGTATGTCCTAAACTTCTTTTACTGTTTCACAAGAGGAGATTCGGTTATATTCAGTGAGAGACAAAGCACAGTATAAGGAATAAATTACTTTTGCATCAAGAGCTTATCTCTTGGTAATTTCAGCTTATGTTGATTCATTAGCATCAATCACTTCTTTCCCTTTGTTTGAAGCTGATGTTACTTTTGGATTGATTCATTTTTCAACAGCATCCCACTCCAGGGGATCTCTAGATTTGAGTAATGCCTTCATTTTGTTCTTGCATACATTATATTCATTTCCATCAAAATAAGAGATTTGGTGTTGCTCTGTATTTCAACCAATCCTGGAGCCAAAATACTAGTCATCGAAAATCTTTAGCTTGGAAGTAAAAACACTTCAATAAAGTAAGCACACAAGCTCTGATACCGATTGAAAAAGCTAGTATAAACACCTAGAGGAGAGTGAATAGGTGTAAAGACGATTATTCTCAAATTGCAGTAAAGATATTTTTCTTTTAAACTGAGTTTGTTAAACTATAGACTTTGAATAAAGATTCAAACTCAAGCAAATACAATGAAAGTCAGAAAAGTATCACAACAGATAAATTAAAGGAGTTTAGGGAAGAAAAAATGAATACAAGATTTATAGTAGTTCAGCTTAGATTAAGCCTACATCCACTCTTTCACGCTGACAAGCTTCTAACATGTTTTCACTATGAATCGAAAGAGAATTACAGCAATATAACACCGACTACTCGGTGGAGAGTTTCTTTTTCTTATTAAGTCACTCTTTAGTGTTTTCTCTCTTTTGAATACAAGTTTGAACACTACATGGGAAAGAACAACTGATTTGAGAAGCTTCGGACTTTGGAATTTTCGCTTTCATGCTCTCTTTAGAATGACTCGAAAAACCTCCTTAAGTACTCCTCAATCAAAGAGATCTTGAGCCATTTGAAAATTGAGATGAAAGTTCGATGATCTTGATCGCCCATACAATTAGGATCTAGGTTTCCATAAGTAGATTCTTTCCAAATAAATTTGTCTTCCAAAAAGATTATACCGTTCCGTGAATGATTCCATCAAAAATATCAAAAGGCAAGTGAGATTTCCAACCAGGAAGCCGAATGTATCTTGTTTGTACTGAATCCTTAAAGGAAGAAAAATAATCCTGAGTCTAATTATATCTTCAATCTTCACTTGAGTTCAGTTTGGATCTCCGTCAAAGTGGGGCAGACTTCTATTGTAAGATAGAATTTGAAAGAATTCCACAGAAGTCTAATATTCCTCACAATAGAATTAGAAAAGTTTTGTCAACTTCAAAACCTAATAGGAGTTTCCTCAACAAAATAGTCCATCACCACCAAGATAAATCGATGCCCATTTGAAGCTTTAGGGTTAATGGGCCTGATCACGTCAATTCCCCACATTGAAAAGGGCCAGGATTGAGACATTTGGTGAAGTTTATTTGGAGGGGCATTTATCCTGTCTCCATAAATCTGGCATTGGTGACACCATCGTACATGCTTAATGCAGTTGGACACCATGGTCAGCCAATAATAACCGAGTCGCATGATCTTTCTCACCAAGAAGTGTCCATTCATATGGGGGCCGCACTCCCCATCATGTATCTCTTTCATCAAATGATTGGCTTCTTTAGCGTTGACACATCTTAACAATGTCGAGTCAAAGGACCTTTTGTAGAGGACATCTCCACTGGTGAATACAAGAACGATATCTCTATGTGAATTAAAATAAACACGAGTGCAGAATTTCCTAATCTATTTACTATCCTATCTCTTGGTATAGCAAACCTACTCAGCTTATTAATCCACTATATCTCTATGTGAATTAAAATAAACATGAGTGCATTAAAAACTATTAATATTCCCGGTTTACAATAAGTCTTTTGGATCACCTTATCACAGAAAGCTACACAAATAATGCGGTATATTTCTATCCACGTTTAATTCATGGTTATATATTATAATGAGCAATTGCATATTATCACCTCTCAGTCTCAAATATGCACATCAAATCATTCAAGTGGTGGCCAGTCACTCAAAAGCAGTAAACGCAATAATATATAACTCACATGAAGGAAATCAATTGTAAAACATAAAAATCATGAAATTAATATCATCATGGTTAGGCTACATCGTAGCCCTAACAAAAGAAAATTAGAACATAGTAGAATAAGAAATAAAAACAAAAATATAGATCAAACCCAGCATCTTGAATCAAAGGACAAGAATTTTGTCATCACTTTTGTCTTCTCTTCAAAATACTTGAAAGAACTCTCAGAAGAATGAAAAACGTTCTCACTAAAAAAAAACCCTAGCTGCTCTGTCCTCCTATTTATAGGAAATCTAAAATATCTATCTCTCAATACTTGCATATAACATCGGGAACAAAATCAAGAATTTCCTGATTTGATATCCATCTTCCCTTCGCCGCTTTTATTTGAATTCATGATAATTGCCATTCTTTTCCTTATTTTCTCCATATCTCATTATTCGGCATAAACAAGGAAAATTTAAATAATCAGAAGGAAATCCAAAAATTTTCTCATAGATAATGCATTAATTTTTGCCTAAAATAGGTAAAATAACTCTATTTTTATAGAGTTATCAAACCCCAAACTTAACATTTTGCTAGTCCTCGAGCAAAATCAAGACATAACACATACTTAACCTAACAACCTTCTCCATGGCATCTTTCCATAATTGCTCAAATTCACAATTCAAAGAAAAGCACAAATTTCATTCAAACATTGAAATCGATTTATAAGTTAAAACCAATTCTAACTATATGATCCAAGTGTGTGTGTGAGAGTCCTCATCTTTTTCGAATTATATGCAATCCAAATAAATTCACATTAACATGCAACCTCTCAAAAATTCTCAATAATTATGACCAAATCTCATAGGTTTGCTTTTCATTCCTCTCTCCACTAATGTAAGCTAATTATCCAATCAAAAATCAATAGAACTTTTCTCGGGTTATAATGTAAGGCTGGGCTAAAGGTGAGATAACGAGAATTTTAAGCTCAAATCACCCATCAACATGTTGATTTCGAGGATCTAATTAGAGCCAATGTCACAATCCAAATTCACTCCTTCAAGATAATTTTTCTGCCGCCATATATCATCATTTTTTTCTCTCCTTTTCTCTCTCTCTCTCTCTCTCTCTCTCTCTCTCTCTCTCTCTCTCTTTTTAATTGCTTTATGGTGGAGTTTCTCCCAAAGTCCCTCCTAATATAATATGAAAATTTCCAACCCATTAAGTATCCAAAAGGCTCACTCAATTGAAAGTTGGATGGGGAACCATAAAAGCAATTTTTTTTTTGACAATACACCCCAAACAACCATTGTAATCACTTCTTTTTTTTTTTTCTTTTTCATACTCCATCCTTCCTCCCAAATTTCTATCAAGCTCAAATAATTTTTTATCTCAAAAGAAAATCAACATGTTCATAGGGCAAGGGATAAGGATATAATTTGATAATGGCTAGGCTAAACATATATGGGTGTTAATGAAAAATTGGGTAATAATTAAGGCTCAACGGGGTAACTAGGGATAAATAAATAGAGTTGGCTTGAAAGGCTCAATCGATCCAAAAACTGCCTATATCATTTTCTCAGTTAGATTTAGCTTAGGATTTTGCCTCAAGAGAAATTCAAACAAATTCTAAAATTTGGGTGAAATCTAAGAAAATTACATATTTCACATGAATGTTCTCTAGATTTACACATAATTCAAAAAGTAAGGACTTTTAGTGCTCGCAGTAAGGGGATCAACATAATCAGAATTAAGATTAACTCACACCTCAACTGCAAGTTTAAATAAAATTTAATTTTTCCTAATAATCGCAAAAATTCACAACCAAGAATGCAATCATGAAAAAAATTATCCAAAAAAATTTGTCTCCCCCTCCCCCCCAAACTTGAATGAAGCAGTGTCCTCAATGCGAAAAATAGAAATAGGAAGAAGAAAACTCCCCTGGTTGTAAGATAAGTCCATAGATGACCTTGATGATTAAACTCTTGAAAGGTGCTTCCTAAAAATTAACCTGGATAAAACAGAGAAAAGTTAATCTTTTTTTTTTTTTTTGCAAAACATACACTTAAAAAAGTAAATAAAAACATAATTAAAATGCTTGGGTTGCCTCCCAAGAAGCGCTTGCTTTATAGTTTTCAGCCAAACTATCTCAAATGTCGCTATTCTGGAGGATGAAGTTCAATGGTGGTCTTCTGCTTGTTGTAACCACCTTCAAAGTAGGGCTTCAAACGTTGACCGTTCACTTTGAATGTGCCCTCAGTGTCATGCACAACTTCAACTGTTCCATATGGGAATACCTGTGTAACTGTGAAAGGACTAGACCATCTAGATCGCAACTTTCATGGAAAAAGTTTAAGACGAGAGTTATAAAGTAAGACTTTTTGACCAATTTTAAACTCTCTTCTGAATATGTGCTTGTCATGCCATCTTTTTGTACGCTTTTTGTACAACTTAGAATTTTCATAGGCCTCATTGCGAAATTCCTCCAATTCACTCGCTTGCAATAATCTTTCTTCACTGCATCGCATATCAAAATTCAGAAATTTCAATGCCCAATATGCTTTGTGCTCTAATTCCACTGGTAAGTGACAAGCCTTTCCAAACACTAGCCTAAAAGGAGACATCCCAATTGGAGTTTTGAACGCTGTCCTATAGGCCCAAAGTGCATCATCAAGTTTTATTAACCAATCTTTCCTAAAGGCATTCACTGTTTTTTCTAAAATTCTTTTGATTTCCCTATTTGAAATCTCTACTTGACCACTAGTCTGAGGATAATAAGGGGTTGCAACCTTATGTGTGACTCCATACTTACTCAAAAGTACTTCAAATTGCTTGTTGTTAAAATATGTCCCCCCATCACTTATGATTGCTTTAGGAGTGCCGAATCGGGTAAAAATATTTTTCTTCAAAAATTTCACCACAACTTTAGCATTATTTGTTGGTAATGCTACAGCTTCTACCCACTTAGACACATACTCCACAGCCACTAAAATGTATAAATTTCCATAAGTAGGTGTTAAGGGTTCCATGAAATCAATACCCCAAACATCAAATAATTCACACATAATAATGTTGTTTAAAGGCATCTCATTTTTTCTTGAAATATTTCTAGTTCTTTGACACCTATCACATGAAGCTACATAGGAGTATGCATCTTTAAAAAGTGTAGGCCAATAAAATCCAGATTGTAAAATCTTAGCTGCAGTTTTTGTGGCACCAAAATGGCCACCTGTCTCTCCATCATGACAATGATGTAGAATGTTTGCCTTCTCTTTATCTGGAACACACCTCCTTATGACCTGATTTGTACATACTTTAAACAAGAAAGGTTCTTCCCAAAAATAATTTTTAACATCAGAAAAGAATTTTTTCTTCTTTTGATATTATAATTCAGGAGGAAGAACATTACTTACCAAATAATTTACAAAGTCAGCATACCAAAGAATTGACTTGATGGAAAAAAATTTCTCATTAGGGAACTCTTCCAAAATTGGTCTTACCTCTTCCTTTGAATTTGGAATTCTTGATAAGTGATCTGCAATTAGATTTTCAGTGCCCTTCTTATCTTTGATTTCCAAATCAAATTCTTGCAGCAATAGAATCCACATGATCAACCTGGGTTTTGATTCTTTCTTTTCAAGCAGATACTTAAGAGTAGAGTGGTCAGAATAAACTATAACTTTTGAGCCAATTAAATAAGAACGAAATTTATCAAAAGCAAATACTACCGCCAAAAGTTCTTTTTCTGTTGTTGAATAATTCAATTGTGCACCTGACAAGGTTTGACTGGCATAGTATATGGTTTGAAAAATTTTATTCTTCCTTTGTCCCAAAACAGCTCCTACTGCAGAATCGCTAGCATCACACATCAGCTCAAAAGGTAAATCCCAATTTGGTGATGTCATAATTGGTGATGATATTAACTTCTCCTTTAAAGTGTTAAAAGCCTGCGTGCATTCAATGGAAAAATTAAAAGGAGCATCTTTTTCCAAAAGATTAGAAAGAGGTTTAGCAATTTTTGAAAAATCTTTTATAAATCGCCTTTGTAAAATCCTGCATGCCCCAAAAATCCTCTGACTAGTTTCACAGGTGTTGGCGGAGGTAATTTTGCAATGACCTCCACTTTGGCTCGATCGACTTCTATTCCGTTTCGAGAAATTTTATGCCCGAGCACTATTCCTTCCTCAGCTTTCACTACTTCTTGCATCTTTGGGTTCAAACGCCTCTGAGGTTGGATAGTGGGTTTATGTTCCTCCTCCATCAAAATTTTATGCATGCAAATTGAAGGACTAATTCCCTTGATATCAGCTATTTTCCATCCAATTGCACATTTATGCTCTCTTAATACTCTAAGCAATTTCTCCTCCATCAAATCTGTCAAAGAAGAAGATATAATTACTGGTAAAGAAGAAACTCCATCTAAATAAGCATATTTCAAATGAGAAGGTAAGGGTTTGAATTCAAGAATTGAAGGCTCTTCAATTGATGGTTTAGGCTTTGTAATGTGTTGTCCCAACTCTTCAAATTTAATTGCCTTTTGCCTTGAATATGGTTGAATTGCCTCTATAAAATTTGTGTACTCCTTTATCTCCTCATTCTGAATATCTTTGCCCTTTAGTTGAATCGACATGCTTCAAGTGGATCTTTAAAAATATTTTCCTGAAAAACCTTATTTACCAACTTGTCAACCTGTCTTAACTCTAAAACAAGAATTATCATCAGATGGATATTTCATTATTTTAAAAATATTAAATGAAACAAGATCATCTTGAACTCTAAGGATCAAGTTCCCCGTTGTACATCAATAAGAGCTCTTCTTGTTGCTAGAAAAGGTCGACCTAAGATAAGTGGTACTTCAAAATCTTCCTCCATGTCAAGAATTATGAAATCTGCAGGAAAGATCAATTTGTCAACTTTTACCAAAACATCTTCCATAATACCTCTCGGGTATTTAATTGATCGATCAACCAATTGAAGTGACACTGTGGTTGCTTTTACCTCGCCCAATCCTAATTTCTTGAAAACTGAATAAGGCATCAGATTAATACTTGCACCTAAATCACATAATGCTTTTTCAAAGTAAGAATTCTCAATAGTGCAAGGAATAGTAAAACTCCCTGGATCTTTTAATTTTGAAGGCAATTTGTTTTGTAAGATGGCTGAACACTCCTCGTTTAACTTCACAATCTCATAATCCTCCAGTTTCCTTTTGTTTGCCAAAATCTCCTTCAAAAATTTTGCATAACTAGGCATTTTTTACTAAAGCATTTGCAAAAGGAATGTTAATGTGCAATTTTTTAAATACTTCAAGAAATTTAGAAAATTGCTTATCCATTTTGTGCTGCTAGAGTCGCTGAGGGAATGGAATTGGCGGCACATATGGCTTGGGATTATCTGGAAAAAGTTTACTCTTACTTGTCTCCTTTGATTGTTTATTGATCACCTCTTCTTTGTCTCTGGAAATCTCTTCTTCTCCTACTTGTTTACCACTTCTCAGGGTAATAGCCTTTATTTTTTCAATTGGATTTTTCTCTGTGTTGCTCGGCAAAGAACCCTATTGCCTTCCTGACATCATGCTTGCTAACTGACCCACTTGCATCTCCAGATTTCTGATTGAAGCCTCTTGGTTTTGAAATCTCACATCTGTGCTTTTGATGAAGTTATGAGTTGTGTTAGCAAGTTTGGTGACTATGTCTTCCAAATTTGACTTTGTCTCTTTTGATTGTTTGAATCCTGGTGGTCTCGTCACATTTTGTTTGTTCCATGAAAAATTTGGATGATTGCGTCATCCCGGATTGTATGTGTTGGAGTAGGGATTATTCTGCGACCTGTTAAAATTCCCAACATAATTAGAATTTTCACTAGGTTGTTTGAAAGTATTACCTACCTGACACTCTGTGCTAACATGTCCTCCACCACAAAAATCACATGTCAAATTGTGAATTTTCATGGCTGAAACACTCATATTATCTAGCTTTTTGTTGAGTGTTTCAAATTGTGCAGCAATTGCAGCAAAAGCATCAACTTCATGAACTCCGCTAACTTTTCGCATTGGTAATCTCTCAGTAGGCCACTGATAACTATTGGACACCATCTCTTCTAATAAATTGTAGGCTTCTTTTGGTGTTTTATTATTTAAAGTCCCCTCTGCAGCTGCATCAATCATAGAACGAAGATTTGCACTAGAGCCATTATAAAAAGTTTGTACCTGCATCCATACGGGTAGTTTGTGATGTGGGCATCTCCTAAGAAATTCTTTGAATCTTTCCCATGCTGCATATAATGATTCATTATCCATCTGCATAAAATTAGTAATATCGTTACGCATCTTCGCAGACTTTGCAAGTGGAAAGAACTTACCAAGAAATTTCTAAGCCATATCATTCCATGTAGTAATTGATCCTGCAGGAAGACAAGAAAGCCAACTTTTAGCTTTGTCTCTAAGAGAGAATGGAAATAATCTCAATCTAATAGCATCATCCGTAACTCCATTATATTTAATGGTGTCACAGATTTCAAGAAAAGCATCAATGTGAGCATTTGGATCATCGCTTGGTAGCCCACTGAATTGCACCGATTGTTGAAGCATCTGAATAAGTGACGGCTTAATCTCAAAGTTGTTTGCTTGAATTGCAAGTCTTCTGATACTTGATGTGGTGCATTGAACTGTTGGCGCAGCATAATCTTTTAAGAGTCTACGTGGATTTTCATTCTTACCGTTTGCCATCTTAGCGTGATTATTCTGTTCTCTTAGTTGCCTTTTGAATGTACGCTCGATTTCTGGAACAAGCTCAACAAGTTACCCTTGTTGGCTACGTGTCATAAATTAATGTACACCCTGAAAAATAAAACAAAACGAAAGCTAGATTAAATTTAGAATTATCTGGTATCAATATTAATTAGTATTAAACAAATGATCCCCGGCAATGGCGCCAAAAACTTGTTCGTAAAATTCTAAACGCAAGTGCACGTATCGAACAAGTAATATAATGATGAGAAAAAGTATCATCCCACGGAGATCGATGATTAATAAACTAATTAAGTACTAAAATAGATTAATTCTAAAAATTATCTAACAAATCAAAATATAATTTAGAATAAATTAAAAACAAAACTTGAAGAATAAATACAGTAAAATCAATAAGATAAATATGTTAGAACATCCGATTTCATCATAACCACTGGATATGAATTTCATATTGTTGTGAATACAAGAACGATATTAAACATGTGATAGCGGAATTTCCTAATCTATTTACTATCCTATCACTAGGTATAGCAAACCTACTCAGCTTATTAATCCACTATATCTCTATGTGAATTAAAATAAACATGAGTGCATTAAAAACAATGAATATTCCCGGTTTACAATAAGTCTTTTGGATCACCTTATCACTGAAAGCTACACAAATAACGCGGTATATTTCTATCCACATTTAATTCATGGTTATTTATTATAATGAGCAATTGCATATTATCACCTCTCAGTCTCAAACATGCACATTAAATCATTCAAGTGGTGGCCAGTCACTCAAAAGCAGTAAACACAATTATATATAACTCACATGAATGAAATCAATTGTAAAACATAAAAATCATGAAATTCATATCATCATGGTTAGGCTACATCGTAGCCCTAACAAAAGAAAATTAGAACATAGTAGAATAAGAAATAAAAATAAAAATATAGATCAAACCCAGCATCTTGAATCAAAGGACAAGAATTTTGTCACCACTTTTGTCTTTTCTTCAAAATACTTGAAAAAAGTCTCAGAAGAATGAAAAACGATCTCACTAAAAAAAAAACCCTAGCTGCTCTCTCTTCCTATTTATAGGAAATCTAAAATATCTATCTCTCAATACTTGCAGATAACATCAGGGAACAAAATCAAGAATTTCCTGATTTGATATCCATCTTCCACTTCGCTGCTTCTATTTTTATTCATGATAATTGCCATTCTTTTCCTTATCTTCTCCATATATCATTATTCTGCATAAACAAGGAAAATTTAAATAATCAGAAGGAAATCCAAATATTTTCTCATAGATAATGCATTAATTATTGCCTAAAATAGGTAAAATAACTCTATTTTTATAGAGTTATCAATCTTCATGCAAGTCAGCCGCTCCATTCAATCTACATTGCCAGCGAAGCCGAAACCTAGCTCCGTTTCTGCTTCGATCATGCCATGCGAGATGAAGCCAGTGAAGCCGGCAACAATTCAGCCCATCTATTTCTCCTCCGCGTGTCTTGGCCTAGTGAAATGTTTCTTCAGCCCAGCGTCTTCAATCTTGGGCTCGTGATTTCCTGCCCATAGTTGGTTAGGATCAGCTCAGCCCATATGAGTTTCAGATAGGCCCAGTAGCTCCTTCGAGCTTTCTTGGTCAGCCCGTGAAATGCAGTAGCTTATCTTCACGTGTCAGGCCCATTTGAAACCCAAGAAGTTTCAGTAACTCAGCCTACAAAGCTAGATGGCCCAAGTTCAGCCGAAGCCCAGCGTTTGCTATGGGCTTGCAAGGCCTTTGGGCCTGGCCCGAGTGATCGTCGACGTCGCCGAAAATTCGAATTTCGGCCGCCGTCCTATCGTCGTGTCGCCATCGCGGTGTTCCGGTGTTCGCTTTGCCAAGTGAGTAATCTCACTAATCCTTGCTTAGTAGAATAATTATGCTTAAGGGTTGATTATATTTAATTAAGTGCAAATAGGTGCTTAGATTAGAATGGATTAGTGATTATTAGTTAATTGCATTGCATATTAGTTAGGTGGTCAGTGTACTTAACTAGAGAACTGACTATATTATTTATTGAATGCATCTCAGGATTTTTCCCAACCCTTATCGGGCTTCAATTAGGCATTACGGTCCTAAATTGAATTTTTAGTATTTATTTAATAATTTTTGAAATTAATTATTTAGTTATTGATTTTTCGAAATTAGGCAAGGATAGCGACGACCGAAATTTAGTGCTAATTGTTGTGGCGTACTCCGTTTATTTATTTGAGCTCTACTTGTGCTGAATCGAATTAATCGTACAATTTGAGGAATTATTCCTTAATTGATTGAAATTGAGTGAAATTGAATGATTGATTGGTAGATGACCGAGTGTGGTTTTTTTTAGCATTGACAATGCTTTGATGAGTTGTAAAGTGGAGGAAATCGTGAGGCTAAACTGTGGCATCCCAAAATTCAAGTCATCCTCTAGAGAAATTAAAGCCTATAATTAGGTAATGAAATTACCTATGGTCTATGTGTTAGCCATTAGTTTTCTTAAGGCTATGTGTTATTATGCTTATGTTTATGAATTTTGAAATTAGGACTATAGGATAAATTAATAATCTATGCTTGGCTATGCACCTCATAAATTAAATTACTATATGTAAAATATTACCAGATTTTGGCCATGTGGAATTTAGTAATTTAATTCTTAAAAGAAAGAATAAGAAAGCGGTAAAATTGATTTTAATTGGGTTGAGCCTTAGGCCCAATAGCTTGAGCCTTTGATGGGCCAAGCTAGTTGGCCCAATTAGGCCCATTAAAGGGGGGCTGTCGACCAGCCCAAGAGGAGGCCCAAGAGTGGCCAGCCCAAGCCCAAGCCCAAAGCCCATCTTGCATGTGTTGTGACAAGTGGTAGAGGGGTGGCATGCATTGGGCATTGGGGAGGCAAGCTAATGATGAGGTTTAAGGGGGAATAAAAGGGAAGGAAAAGAGAGAGAATGGCTGGTTAGCCATTCGGCCAAGAGAGAAAGGGAGAGAGAGAGAGAGAGAGGAAGAGGGTGCGGCCGAGAGAGAAAGGGAAGCTGAGAGAGGGAGGAGCTCGCCCGTCGCCGCCCGTCCGCCGTGTTCGCCGCCCTACGCCGTTGACCAACCGGTCTAGAGGCAAGTGGGAGTCCTCTAGCTTCTCTTGCATGCTTGTTTGTTGTTTGCATGTTGAACTTTTGGTTGTTAGATGGGAAAAACCGAAGCATGGATGAGTTGCGTGTGAGTGGTGTGACTGTTCTTGCTCGGATCGTGTGAGTCAGTAACTTGTTTGAGCTTGCATGTGTGCTTGGACTCCGATTTTGGCTTTGATGTCTTCATGAAAGTTGTAGCTAACATCTTGTACTACAACATACTAAAATTTCGTGGAAAATTATGGATATTTGTGGGGTTAAAGTCTCATCTTACGGAGACCTCAGATCTGGAGAGTTTTTACTGACCTTTCGCTGGATTAAAGTTTGCATGTTGGTTTTTGTTGAGAATCTTACTTCGGTTTCTTCATGAAAGTTGTAGGGAACATCTTAAGCTACAACATACTCAAATTTTAAGTGAAAATAACAAGTATAGCTTGGCTAATCGACTAGATCTTGAAGACGATGATTCTGGCGATGTGTTCCGAGACACCCGAGATTTCAAGGACCTAAATGATGACTATACTCTGGTTATTTGACCTATATCTCTTCATGAAACTTGTAAAGGACATCTTGAAACATAACATATCCGAATTTCAGCGAAAACGAAAGAGAATAGGTAGGTTAAAACTTCATATTTCGGAGATGGAGGCACTGGACGATGCGGTAATGGGTCCAGAGGCTTCGTGAGACTGTATAAAATAATATAAAAATAATCTTGCTTGGAGTTCTTCATGAAAGTTGTACAAAAATATCTTGGCTATAACTCAGCAAAATTTCGTAATTTTTGGAGGCCGTATGGATATTTTAATCGAATTTCTTTGGAAACCGTGCATTCTGGTTTCATCCAAAAGTTCTATGATGTTTTGTGAAAATTGGGAAATTGTGTGAAATGCGATTTGGCCATGTATTTTGTATGAAATTATCATCCTATTGGCTTGTTTAACATTTGCTGTAATTTTTATAATTTTGGGAATTTGTTGATATTAAATTTAATATTTATGGAAATGACAAAAGTTGGAATTTAAATAAACAAATAAATAAATAAATAAAAATAAATAAATAAATAAAATAAAATAGATTATTTTATTGGCCATAAATTCCATGAATTTTATTTTATAAATAGTTGCACCATGTAGTATGTGTGACGAGGTCTTGATGTATGCATTGAGATGCATGTATGAATTCAATGGTGAGCATGATCTTGATTGCCATCACATCACATGCCTATAATTGAAGATGAGAAATGAGATGTATGAGAATATGCATCGCGGTGGTGATGATACCGTCGGAGGTGTGAGCCGACGATGCCCCGGGAGTCGGGATGCCCAAAGGTTCGAATGAGTCGATGCCCTTTGGATGCCTGGTTGTATTATGAATACATGCCCAAAGGTTTTCCCCAGGAGTGTCGGGATGCCCGGTTGTATTATGATACATACCCGAAGGGTGAGGGGTTGTATCATGATGCATGCCCGGAGGGTAGGGGTAACCATTTTCATGGCAAGCCCCGGAGATTCCTCGTGATGCCAGGTGGGGTGCGAGATGCCCAGAGGTTCGAATGAGTCGATGCCCTTTGGATGCCCGGTTGTATCTTGGATACATGCCCGGATGCCTCGTGATGCTTGTTGGGATACGAGATGCTCGGAATGTGGGGGTTCCGGATGTTCGGTTGTATCTTGAATACATGCCCGGATGCCTCGTGATGCCAGTTGGGATACGAGATGCTCGGAATGTGGGGGTTCTGGATGTTCGGTTGTATCTTGGATACATGCCCGGAGGTTTCTCGCAATGCCAGGATTGGGCGCGAGTGATGAATATGGGATGCAAACATTGGTCCTGGGAAAAGAGAAATTTGGCGGTTCAAAATGAATTTGAAATTTAATTATGCATGATGATATATGCATGATATGATGTTACATGCATGGATGCATGGTAATGATGATGGCACATGTGATATGAGGATATGGTGATGATGTTACATGCATGGATGCATGGTAATTATGATGGTACATGTGACATGTGTGATATGATGATGCCACGATAATGATGACATGTGTATGGTATGATGGTGTCATGTATATGATGATGATGACATGTGTGTGATATAATAATGTCATGATGACGATGATATGAGTACGACATGATGATACACATGTATGTGTTATGATTGTGGTGATGATGCATGATAGTATATGCATGGCTTCAAGGTAAGTAATACATGAAATGCATGTATGACATGTATGATGCATTAAGTGGTTATTGGATTCCTTTACTTGCTGAGTGGTTGTACTCACCCCTTTTGGGGACCAACATTTCAGATTAGTAGATGGTTTGAACGGTTGGATGTGACCGTGAAAAGGAGGATAGCAAGGGAAGGAGCTTTTGGACGCGGACACTGATCGATGCACTTAAAGTGTATGACTGTTGGAGGAAATGTCGGTCATCTTTTGGAGTGTAGCTGAATATAGAAGACTACGGCATTTTGATGTACTGATGAATTATGTCCATCTAATTTAAGTAAATAAAAAGTGTACGGCTTTTACTTATAAATATTTAGTAGGTGTGCATCGTTTTCTGAATATATGGAAGGGAGTTTGTTGGATGTGCTTCCGTATATGAATTGCGCAAGGGACCTATTATAAAAAAAAATGTGTAAACCCCCAAGTTGTATGGACCCGCTGCAATTGAAATTGTATCAGAGTGACATGTTAATAGGGAAAGTGAAAATGAAAGCGAATTGTGGCGACTCTAACGGATCTGGGGCTATCGAGGGGTGCCACATAAACTGAGAATAATATTGGCCAAGATCGATCAGGTACGAGGTATAACCATACGTGGTTCGGTGATAAGGAAATTACTAGCGAAAACGGCATCTTAAAGAACGCATGAGTGCTGTCTATTACCTGTATCAGTATAGACATACGTGGTTCGGTGATAAGGAAATCACTGGTGAAAATGGCGCCTTAAAGAATACACGACTACTGTCTACTGCATGCCTCATTACAGACATACGTGATTCAGTGATTAAGAATATCACTGGTGAAAACGGCGCCTTAAAGAACGCATGAGTGTTGTCCAGTACATGTGTCACTTTGGTGAAAACGACGCCCGAGAGCATTATTAAAGCTCTATGATTGAGAATGCAAATGGGAGGTTTTATATTGAGAAGTGATTTGACTTGGAAATGGTCCGACTAACATGTAATCAACTAGGTCGATTGATTGATGATTTGATCCGTTGTCGTGGATTGATTGATTTAGCGGAAGTGACTTTGAATAGTTTGATTGACATGTAATTGACTAGGTCGATTGATCGAGATATCGATATGTGTTGTGATTGCTAAGGTACCTATTGAATTGTGCTAATATGCTAGTGGAATCTGAGGCCAAGGTAAGTCTTATGAACCGTGTGTGTATAGGTAGCCCAGTTAGCGTACTGGTTTCATAATCGAGTCTTAGTAGGGTAGAACTTGCTAAGACGTAGTCTCATCCCGGTTGTTGGACAACATATCAGGCCCATAGATGAGCCTATGAAGAAGGAACCGGAAGAGGACGATGAGCTGGTAAAAGATGAAGAGCTTGAAGGATGTGATCTTAGTGAAGAATTGTCAGAAGATGATCAGGATGATCCTGAGTATGACTCGGATGAGGATTGAGATCCCATCCTCTTTTGTGAACCTTGTGTTATGTATATATAGTGTGACTAGAATGTTATGAATAGTCTTGTGAATAGACTTTGAGTTATGCCATGTATAAAGGTTCGATTGTGAATTTCAATATGAAAAATATGGCCTTACTTTTCTATCCCATTGTTTTATTGTTTGGGTATTTATAACTACTTATGCATGTGCTTTCTAAATGAAAGGGTCAGCAATACTTAGTCCTAATATATCGCATTATAAAATCGACCTAGTAGAAGGATGTGTGCATGCGCGAGGATCGGGGCATGACATGCAGCTTCCAGATTTTCATATCGATGGTAGGTTGGAGGCCGAGAATGCATGCCTCGTACTCAACAACATTATTTGTGACGTCCTAGTAGCATCACGTACTAAGCGCAAGCGGAAATTACAAATATTATTATCTTACCGGACTTATAAATTCCATTTGTTAGTCTATGGTGTTCACCTTTGAAGGTTGGCATGTATAACATGGATTATTTAAAATTTAAACTTTATATTACAAGGTTAACCTACAATGGTACTATCAATTCATAATAGACAATCCTATTAAGATCATATATGAAGATCATGAGAAGCTTCATTACTTTCCTATTAACATCATTCGGGCTTACAAAAATCAACCTGGATCACTTCTTGTATTTTTCACCCATTTACATCATACTTACAAGATCAAAAGTAAAGGCGTAAGTAAAAGCCAAGGAACAAGGGTGGGGGTTTCTAACTCCACTATCCCACACAAGTCCATGTCCATCAAAAAGAAGCAAAAGACATTCCTCTAGCTTCTACATGATCAAAGGCATCTAGGTGCCATCCGTCCCAACTCCAAGTCCATCAGCGCTAAAAGGAAAAGGGCCAAACATCTCTCCTTTGTGGTTTATGAACCACGCAACAAACTTCATCGGAATCATCTCAACTCTACCATCGTCCATCCACAGCGTAGCCTCATACTTCGAGAAAGTCATCTCGACATCAGGATCAAACACATCACTAAAGGTAACCTCAATGCTCAATATCACTCCATAACGAGCTATCGGGGCACATCCATACTATCAATCTGAAAAATATAAGGAATGAGCAAAAACTATGCCTAGTAAAGAAATAATAAGACTCTAACCTAGACAATCCATAGCTATAAAGAGTACAAGAGAATCATAACTAAATAGCTTAAGATACTAAAACAGGATTGTCACAACTATAATCAAATGAATATTAATGCACATATGTATAACCACTTTATATGAGACATACTAACTGCATCCATATATACATATATACCTATCACATTCTCAATCTATATCAAGATGAAATGCAATAGTAATATGCACAACTCACACGCCAAATAGAATTATGATTTAGTGTGAATATCAAATCCACCATCGATCAGTTTACCCACCGGAACACAGCCGGCCTGATCGAGTCACTTCCGGAATTCCATATCCGGACTTCCATAATATTTCTATTATGGGCATCTCAATCAACGGCATCTCGGTATCACACAACCGAGACCTCCCAAGATCACACAGCATGGGGCATCTCACTCCGAGGCATCTCAGTAACATGGGACCGAGGCATCCAAGATCACACAGCATGGGCATCCCACTTCCGAGGGGCATCACCGGCATTTCAGTATCGATGGAAATCTCTTACTCATTCAAGCACGCATATCACACATCACACCTTTGATTAATGTAATCACCGTATGCAAAGGACCTAAAAAATACACAACTATCTCAAGTATAATCTATACACTTAACTCTCATGTATGAAACACACGTGTATGTCCAAATTATAAGATAAAACCCATTTCGACATGTCCCATACCATGCCTAACAGATTTTTATCCCATAATCAAGCACTATGCATCACACTCACTGCACACGCATGCCACTATTGGTACCTATACTTCAAATGATAGATGAGGCTTACTCATGTATAGACTAACAACTATCATAAGGTTACTAGAATCCATGTGTGTCATGCAATTCAAGTACAAGAGGCACAACAAATATTTCTCATTCTCAGGTCAAAACAGTTTTATGGACTAAAATGAGTAGTTTTGATCACGACACAGAAGGTATGTCAAATCTTATCAGAATACTACAAAATTTTAGTATGTTATAGAAGAGACATCGATTAACATTTTCCATGAATAAATCTACATCTATATCTCATTGTATTAAGAGCAGTAATTGCTATCTTCTTTCCTAACATTGTGTAACAACTTCCAGATTTAGTATCTACAGAGAAAAATCGTTTTACTATCCAAAACTTGTCCATTTGTTCTCAAATTTTGATATGTTATTCCAAAGGGTGTGTCCTACAACTTTAATTAAGGGTTCGAAGTCCAATTCTATATAGAAAATTACAGAAAATTCATAGAGCCATCGAAGGTCTTGTTGTTTTCTACAAGACAGCTTACTGTTTCAAAGAGAATTACTTCCACTTACATGTTTTTGCATTCATATAACTATAACTAGAAGTCGCACTCAATATAATGGATGTTCTCTCAAGTAAGATTGTTCTTTTCCTTGTCTTCATCATTAAAAATCAAGGCAACACAAAACAAAAGGCTTCCCATCTATATTTCTCTGGAACATAAATATTTTGTACCGTTTTCTTCATTTCTAGCTCAACCAAACCATTAATTTCTCTACCAATCTCTTTTACAGCATCTTAAGACTCTTCCACAGCATCTAAGAATAATCACAGTAGGTCTTTACTTACATAGAAACCTTCCACAGCTCGGTACAAAGCAAATATTCACACTTCGTCTCACCTACCGCAACATACATCACTTTACCTCACTCGACAACCACCACTACACCTTGCTCGACCAACACAGCCATCTTACACTCAATTTTCGAGACATGCAAGACTCTAATGCAACATGCAATGATTTGTAGCCTCAATCTAGTGCTCATCAAGCTCAAACCAACACAAAACAGCAACATCACATCTAATCCTCCACCATTCAGCTAGATCTGCAAGTTCCTTAACAAAATCAATGGATAACTTCTAGTTTAGAGACTTATCTTTCCTTACGTTAGTTCAGCTACTTTTTGACTCAAAGATCCTTCAAAAATCAACACCTAAGCTCGTGCAAGAAGAAGGAAATTTGATGGAGTTGCTACTGGTTTTCTTTGCTGCTTGACCGAAAGAGAGAGGGGAAGAAGATGAGTTTCGATGGCTTTGGAGAGAGAGAGAGAGAGGTAATGAGAGTTAAGAGGGGAAATGGGGCTAATAGAGCTAGTCTCTAGAATAGGCTAATCATTAGATTTTGCTAATGATGATGTCTCTTTGGTTGTTTTGGTTTTAGGGATGGAAAAACCGTGGGAAAAGAGAGAGAGAGAAGAGAGAAGAGAACTCATGGCTTCCATGCACAATCTCTTTCGCCATCTGTCACTCAATATCAATTAGTCTCTAATCCTTGTCCTTAGTAAGTTTATTAGTTTTCAAATGTTTTTCATTTAATTCCCTTTCGAATTCACTAAATTTCAATCCTCTTGTAATTATACAAATTTATGAAATCATATGACATATTAGCTATGACATATTAGCTATTTAGTGTTAGTCTATGGAGAATTTATCACAAGAAATGTTAAAGTTAGAAATTGACATTAGCATTACAATCACTAATCCAATCATCATAACTATAATCTATAAACTTAATCGAAAATAGAATTACTTAGGCCTAAATACCCGTCTCTAGCCCAACTGGCTTATTCTATAACAATTCGGTCCACTAAACTAAATTTACCGATCTAACAAATCTAAGTCTTGGCCCACTCCAAGCCAAGCCCATAATTTCTCATTCGACTTATCAAGTCCAATTCGTGTGGACTCCTGACTTCTCAAGCCCACACATTCCTCACGGTCCATCGGGTTTGCTTTCTAGCCTGATCTAAAATAATCTAAGCTCTTAACAATCTGGCTACACTAATAAAGGTTGGTGAAATTTGGGATGTTACATTATTCGTACAAAGGAATGTCAATTTAGCAACGACAAGGCAGTGCTGTCCATCTAGGGAGATAAGAACTGCCCCGGTACCCGACCCATCTAAGTTAACTACACCATCGAAGTACATCGTCCATTTGTCACTTGATACAAGTAAAATTTGCTCCTCCGCATCACTATCCTCATCAAATGCTCTAGACCTCTCGGAACTTTCTGCCAACATGTCTGCTCAGGCGCGACCTTTAACGGACTTCTGCCCTAGGCTCTGAACGTCAAACTCTAAAATTAAGATTTGCCACTTGGCAAACTTGCCAACCAGCACCGGCTTCTCCAGGAGGTACCTGATGGGATCATTTTCGGTCACCAACAGAATTCAGTGATGGAGTGTGTATTACCGCAGCCTGTGCAAGAACCAAATCAAGCCATGCTAGTTCTCTCAACTTATGTATAGTTCATCTCAGAAATGGTGAACTTCTTGCAAAAGTAGTATATCGTGCATTCTCTCCCATCATTTGGTCTTTTCAATGCTTACATGGCTCCCAATGATTCATCATGTATGGTCAAGTACCAAATAAAGGAAATTTTAGCGAGAGGGGGCACTAGGATTGGTGCGTGAGTAAAATAGTGTTTTATCTTCTCAAAAGTGCCCTAGCACTTGTCATCCCACTTAATCTTCACATTCTTTTTCAAGAGCTTGAAGAATGGCTTCTCTATTTCAAACAACTGATAGATTAACCTCACCACATTATTTGAGTCGTCCCATCAGGCTGCGGACTTCCCTGGCGGTAGTCAAGGGTCTTAAATCACAAATAGCCTTAACCTTTGACGTTTCAATCTTTATGCCCTTGCTACTGATCATGAACCCTAACAACTTCCCAGATCTTACTCCAAAAACGCATTTTGTGGGATTGAGGCGTAGCTTGAAATTTTAAAGATGTTCAAATAATTTCCGCAAGACTTCAACATGGTCCTCACCTCATCTTGATTTCGCGATCATATTATCCACATACACTTCAATCTCCTTGTGCATCATGTCATGAAACAACGTGACCATGGCCCTTTGATATGTTGCCTCAGCATTCTTTAGACCGAAAGGCATCACTTGGTAGCAAAAAGTTCCCCAAGGAGTTATGAATGACGTTTTTCTCCTATCTTCCTCCTTCATACAGATTTGGTTATATCCAGAAAAAACTATCCATGAAGGAGAATAACCAAAATCCCGCCGTACTGTTAACCAAGACATCAATATGGGGGAGTGGAAAGTTGTCCTTGAGGCTTGCTCGATTTAGGTTACAATAATTAACACACCTTGATTCGCCCATCTTTCTTCATTACAAGCATCATATTTGCTACCCAATCAGGATAACGCATCACTTCGATAAAATATATTTTCAGTAGTTTCATCACTTCTTCTTCGATCTTCTTGGACAACTCTAGTTTAGTTCTCCTAAGTCTTTGCTTCTTGGGTGGCATATTAGGATACGTCCGCAAAGCATGTTCCGCAATTTTGGGGTCCAACCTCGGCATGTCGGCATATGTCCAAGCAAACACATCTTGATATTCTTTTAGAAGATTAGTCATCTTTTTTGCCTCTGACTCTGAGAGACATACCCCAATCTTTACTTCTCTGACATTCTCTGCATCACCCAAATTTGTGGTGACTGTTCATTCTTCTGTCAACGGCTTCGATTCTTCATGTCGGTTCCATTCACGCTTGATCCCCTTCTAATCGTCATTGTTGGTGTCATCGAAACCTGAGAGACTTTCTTCATACACGTTTAGGTCACATGCATCCTTATTATGATTATGCATAATGTAATGCATGAGATGTGATGAGATAAGATAGAGCAATGTCAACAATAAAGATGATGCATGTCTTTTCAAGAATTTTTGAAATATTTATTTATTTATTTATTGTAAAAAGTTTCAAGAACTCATCCTTATATCCTCAGATTTTGGTGTCTTTGCAAAATAGACAAACAAGGGAGCATGTGGAGCCTAGGCCTCAGTGACCATCATAAGACTAGTTTGATATGATTCCACATATCCTTAATAAAATATGCATCTATTTTATTGAATGTGGAAAGATAAGGCCGTATTTTAACACACACCACCATCGACCAACGGCTCAAGATCAAGGCTGACCATAGTTCATGTTACAAACGACATAAATAGGAAAAAAAAAAACTACGAGATCCCACACAGGAGAGAAGACATAAAACCGAAAACTAGGCTAAACGAGAATCGCCCTACTCTAGAGGGATAGCCACGACTTCAAAGGACACAACTTCCTTGCACGCCAGGATGGTGCATATGACATCCTCCTCAAATAGATTGGTCACACCATAGATGTCCTCCTCTCCTCGAACATCATCCTTGGAGGTCTCAGAAACGTCTCTTCTAGCAATAGAGGAAACGGGTTCTGACCGCCCACATTCTCCTTAGTTCGAGCAATGCGTCCCTCTTGGTCTTCATGCTCACTTCGGCCTCCTCAGGTACCTCAACCTCTCTGCTTTCCATGGCCTCTTTTGTTGCCATGGCCACCTCGCTCGCTACGACCCATTCGCCCTTCAACATATTCCAAGCCTCTCCTTTTCGAGTTTTTATGAGCTTCAATGGGTTTTCGCACACCTTGGCCATGCGATCCAAGACCCTCTCCAGGATTATACCCGCTCGCCAACATGATCTTTCCTGCAGCTATAGCCGACTTACATAATTTAGGGACCTTCATGAAAGAACCTGCAGGCACATAAATCATGGATACCAACTCTAAGGTTTGAAAGCTGGATTCATCGGTACATTCAAGCTCCACATAAGGGATGGCTGTCTTGTGATAGATCTTGAAATTAGATTCTCCATGTGTAGTGATAAGCCTGTTGCCAACCACAAATCGCACTTTCTGATGAAGGCTAGAGGGAACGGCACCCGCTGTGTGGATCCATGGCCTCCCTAGCAGAAAAATAAAGGCGCTCTATATATCCAGCACTTGGAATAGGACTTGGTAAAGTACAAGGCTAATCAGTAGCTCAAGTTCAATCTCCCCTATCACCTCCTTCTTCATCCCGTTAAAAACCCACACAATTGACTCGCCAGTACGGATTCACCCAAGATCAATGCCAAGATAGTGGAGTGTAGCCAACGAGCATATATTGAGCGTCAAACTGTTATCGATCAACACTCTACAAACAAGAGTGATCTCATGCTTCACTGAGATGTGCAGCGCTTTGGTATGATTAGGACCATCGGGGGGGGAGATCCTCATCAGTAAAGGAAATTGGTCTTTCAGTAGAACGAACCCAACAAATTCTTCAAGTTGGACTTCGTCGATCATTTCTGGCACATGCACCTCATTAAGGACTTTTAGCAAAATGTCCCCGTGCTTCTCGGAAGATTTGAATAACTCCAGGAGGGAGATTTGAGCTAGCAACTTCTGCAATTGATCCACCATATTGAACTCAGTGGATAGCCAAGAATTGTTTTGCCTCGTTTTCGGTCACGGCCTTCTTTTCTACTCCTTTATCAGGTGTGTAATAGTGGCCCAATCGTGTGACAACGTCTACCTCATTCGTTCCATAATTCCAAGGTACTGCTTTGAGATCAAATTTTGGAGGATGCTTCAACACTATCATTCTATCTTTCTCTTAGGGTGGCAATTCAATTATGACCAATGTTGTGCTCCTTCTCGGGACTTTGATAGCTGATAACTCCTTGACCATGGGGTCTATCACCGTGGGCTCGATGATTTCCATCTCGATATCGCCAACAGACTCCTCATCAGATAGTTCAATCACCATCGGGGTTATCATAGCTATCACCCCTTCCTCAAACAATGCTGGCGTCTTCGAAACTCTAGGCACAACGTTCCTTACCCGAGGGATGCAAGCAAAATTGCAGAAATATGAACGGAATGATGATGGCGCTATCATGGACACAAACCTCTCTTCCTCTTCTCCACATCGGATTACTCCCATGGCTACCATCCTACAGACATGGTTTAGTTTCTCTTATGGGGTCACATCTTCCTGACCTCCATAGTATCCTGCCAACACTAAGGACTCATATAACTTTGAAGCATCGACCACTAGAGGCTATTGACCCCCTCGCATCTCCTCAGAGATTGATTTCACTCCCTCCGCATGATTTGTTAGGGGGTGCTGCTGCATATTAGGCTGAGCTTTCCTGAAAGTCAAAATATTCTTGTCTAGCAACTATTGGACTTTGTATCTCAGTACGTTGCAATTATTTATAGCTTTGACCATCGAACTAGGCAAACCTCGCGGGATTGTCTCTAGGTATCACCTTTGCGACCATCCTCTTTTCGAGAAGCATGAGCAACAGCTTTGACAACAAGCGTGGTTATGGGGAAATTCCTTTCAAATGGGCCTCTTGCCCTTTTCATATGCTCATGACGAGCTCTCTAAAACCACTAAAGGCTTGTGCGCGAGTGCTACAAGCAGCCTAGGGAGAAGCGGCTCTTGCACAACTGCTACTTCAACTGCGGCTACTTTATCTTTTCTTGCCAAGAACTTCTTCGTGCTTCTGGTAGAGATCCTTCCCTCGATAATTGCCCATTTAACTCCTTCACCTACATCCACCAATTGTGAAAATGTCTAACATCCCGAGTACACTAATTCTTGAAAGTATTCAAGGGGCAATGTCTTGAGGAATAGTTGCTTCATCTCTCTCTTATTCAAGGTCAGCTTCACCTGCAAGGCCATGATCCTTCGCTTTTGCGCAAATGCCTTAAATGACTCATTCATCTTCTTCTTAATGCGGGTCAACTCTTCCCTCATGGGGGTGAGCTTGGTATTAAACCCGTATTGCTGCAGGAAATCATTGGCTAAATTTTCCCAACTGGTGGATTCTTCAATGTCTAGTGCGATGAACCACGTCAAGGCAATGCCTTCCAAGCTATCTTGGAACATGTGAATGAGGAAGGGCACGTTGTTAGCGTAGCGAGCCACTTTCCTCAAGTAGTACCTAAGGTGGGTCTTGGGGCATTCAGTGCCATCATACTTCTTTATGAACTCAGGCTCTTGGAAAGTCTCGGGGAAGTTCGTCTTGGTATATGGAGATAGCTTATTAGCTCCTTTTAGCCCGTAACCTTGCAAGGCGCATAGTCATTCCTCCATCTTTGCCAAGCGTTTTTCACTTTCTTCATTTAGGTGAGGTGTTGGCTCTTTCTTCGGAGGAGGATCCAAATTGATGCTGATTGACGTGACAGAATGAGCTTCTCCACCAATTTCCTTTCCAAGGAGATCAACGAGGTGCATGCCTCCCGTCAACAGAGGAGCGTGTCCTGATGACATAGGAGTGGACGTCCCAATTACAGCTACAGCGCGGGGCTTTTTAAGTGTCCGGCTTATCTTGAGCATCATCACGGTGAGTTGGGCCAGCTGGTCCTCAATCTTGGCCATATGCGTGTTAGTGTCCTCATTCTCCATTATGACTTTTGTGCATGTGTGAATCGGATATCTCCGCTTGGCCATGTCAACAATCAACAAAAGACAATCGATTGGCGAATACTCGGAGCAAAGGTAGATAAGCTTATATAAGCATGAGTAACAATCAAGCAGCCGGCCCACAACAAAGATCTAATCGCCCCAATTTGCTTATTTCATTGAAAGCAAGGTTGCTACATAATGCAAGAAAATACACAAGAGAGAACCCCAAACAACAAAGCTATTTTGAAGACGGATAGACACTCTTTTAACTCACAACTCCCAACATTGAGACTCGAGACAAAAACTCTTTAACATTGTAACGCATGTGAGTATGGTCCCACTACATATCGCACTTGACTCAATCTAACTAATGAGGACAGCTTTCGCTTGTGGCAACCCCACTAACTCGGGTCAACTTCAGGGCATGCTCCTCTACCTCCTCGAGCTCCCTTTTGAGGCGCTTAATCTCAACTCGGTGGGTGATCTTCAATGGCACTTTAGGAATCTTCGGGTAGAGACTCTCCATGATCTTGTACTTAAGGATGTACTCCTTTGAGGCATAGTAGGTCTTCTCTTGCCCCTCCAACTCCTCTTCAGGCCACATCAATTTCCGAGAGTGGCACATATCCCGCATCAACTTGACCAACACGGCGGAGTCTTCGTGATCTTGGGATCCATTGAGGAAGTCTATCCTGACCAGGTCTTCTTGAATTACCGGTGTAAGCTGCTGAACCTCTTGAAATTGACGAGTGACTTGGGTTGGGAAATATTCGATGACTCTAGTGATTCCCAACAAAGGAATAGGTCCAGTAAGCCCACACATGAACCGCACCTCTTGAACTCGGAGCCATTTGGCATGCCATTGGAAATCCTCAAGTCTAGGGTTGGTGATGAAAACTAATCACTCAGAATAATAATAGTTAGGGGCAAACGTTTTCTTATCTCTGAACCTCAAAATAGGGTGGCTAGAATAAAAAATGTTGCTCACGGTCATCAAGCTATTGAACCCCTTAATGTGAGAGGAACCAAATTTGCAAGAGTTCAGGAGGAGCATGGAAAACTTTGTCTTTATTTTCTTTAAAATGAGTAAGGGAAAGAAAAGTTTCAGTTAAGACAACATTAACAAAGCCCTCCCTTTCCCATACATACTTCAAGAACTACTCACGCTACAAAAGGGCTAATAGCATTCCTATAATGAGGGAATATCACAACCTAAAGAAAGCTAGTAGGAAATTCCTATTCTTTTGGAAAGATGGGGCATTTTCAAAAAGCTCATTTAGAAATGAAAACGGGCAAGTCTCACGATTGGCTTTCAAAACTTTTTTCACGTCCTCTCCCTTAACTCTAAGGAACTTAGATAAGGTCGATGCATACTCAGTCCCTACATGTGGGCTAGCCAACTCCGACATTACGGGCTTTCCAATGGCAATATTGTATTCCTCCAAGGTTAAAGTGAGTTCATGATCACCAAATATTAACATGCAAGTTGCGGGGCACCAAACATGTGCTAGCACTCGCACGACACCATAATGAGCCTCTATCTCCAATAGGGGGTAATCGTCCGACATTAGATCACACCCAGTCATGGCCAGTCAGATCTAGTCTATCCCACCATGTGCGGAGCTTGGCTTTCAGGACAGAAATGATGCGAAGCTCAGGTACCCCCATCGTATGCCAACCAAAGTGACAACAAACCTAATTTGTCATGGGCCGACCAAAAAGAAGGCGAATAAATAAATTGCAAAGAAAAGAATTCGAAAAAAATTACCCTCCTCATTGAGTAGTAATGCTAATGACATAAACATGCACATGGGCAGTGGTTCAATTTCTACTCTAGATAGCTTAAAATTGAGTCATAAGATCATCAAACCAAACCAACAAAATCGTGGATAGATTGTGTTACTCATGACTCTGGCTTTGTCAAAGAATTGACCCGTGTCGCATGGTTGCAGACCAGGGTGGGGACCTTTGACATCAGAATGGAAACTTCGAGGTTGAGATGGGCGACTCGTACTACACGATTGTAAAAAGAGTGGTATCCACATCAACACCATCCTAGGTAATCCTATATGGCCCAGGTCCGGTGATAGGTAATGTGTGTCATGGTGTAGTACGATGCAGAGAATGTAGGCATGACAATTTATAAGCAAGTAGCACTTCATGCGTAAGTAAACCATACATTCCTACACCCCATACAAAACAAGGGTTAGCAATCATTTCCCCTTATACCTCCCATTCAGCATGAACATTTAACACCTGACACATTAGGGACCTACCTGATATCCTTGCTGCTAAACAAAATTTTTTTTTTTTAACACGTTAAATTTCAGCTTAATCCTTTAAGGTTTAAAACCAATTCCCCAGCAAAGTCACCAAGCTATTGCGACCTACCCTCGGGAGGATAGAGTAGGTTTAGGGGTATTGCCTAAAGGATGGACCTAAGGCCCATGATTAGGCACGGACTCTCCCAAGCCCGTACCTTGCATAACGTTTGGATATTTTTAAGAATTTTGCAAAGGGGAGTCACCACTAGTCTAGTGGGGTCGGCTACAAACCAAGTAAGGCATGGGAGTATACCTCGTTTCCTACGCAACCAAAATATCTAGGGTTGGGGACTTGATTACACCAATTAACCAATTAATGCCCTTTCGATACCTCATCTTGTTCATTTTAAATAAAAGATTTTTGTCAGGTAGTTTGGATTGATTTTACATCTATCCACTAACATGTGAGGTGATCATGCAGGTGTGCAATCATTAAAATAATAATCATAGTTATCAAGATTGTAATTGCTGTAAAATCGAGCACGTGCAATTAAACATAATTAAATATGCAAAGAAACAAGCGACATAATCTAATGTGCAAATAAACAAAGGTCTAATTATACTAAGAAAGCAAGACAAGGCAATTTCTAAACAAACCCTACACTTTTTAATTTTCAAAATTTTTAAAATTTTTTAAATAATTTTAAGAAAGAAAATTGAAATTTTTTTTTTGCCGAGTTGGGTCAAGTCCGGTCCGACTGCGGCGGCGACCCAGTCAAGCGGGTCAATTAAACCGCCTAGGTCCAGCCTGATTGGGCGTAGGCCAATCAACTCGCCCTGGTTGGGCCTGCGTTTGATAGAGGATTAAGCCCAATCGATGGGCGCAATTGTCTTTTTTTGGAAAAAGGCCTCCCGTAAGCCCGAAGGAAAGAGGGCCTACTAAAAACCAGATCTATAATCTGGCCCAGCTCGACCCTCGACCCTGCTCCGCAGCAGGGGATGGCGAGGGCACGCGATGCAGGCAACCCCCCCGATGAGGGCAGTGACGGCGCCACTTCAACTAGGTGAACGGGAGCGACCCTTGACGTCTGAAGTCGGGGGTTCCAATGGTTGCAGTGAAGATGTCGATCAAGGCTGGCGTTCCGCGGGCCCATGACCCTTGCCTCGCGATTATTTAGTCACGACAGCGGAAGCGGCGGCAGCGATTAGCGTGGACGACATCTAACCAACTCAACTTCCGGCTAGACCATGATGGTGCTCTGGTGACCAAAAAAAAAGGCTGAAGTCAGGGATGGTAAAGTAGGATTTCAGCTCGACGTTTAGACAAATAGGTGGGGGGCACTCAAGACTCGCAAGATTCTAGACCCAACCAGGACTTGAGGTGGGTCCAAGATCCACAGCAAACAACTAGCAACCAACGATGACCTAAACGGGGACTTACGGAGACCGGAGCTCGCCAGAAACAGGCAAAAAGAGCTTCGGTCAGCTTGGCTTCAAGCTACACACACTAGATGTTCAACAAAATGTTTACCTGGATTCCAACAGAGTTGGAGGTGGTCGGCGGCTCCGACGGCAATTGACGGCTCAGGGGAAGGGTCTCATCTTCCTCTACTTCCTTCTTTAGCCCTGTCCTTCTTCTCTTTCTCTTGTTACACTCTCTCTCCCTCTCTTTTCCCACTCTCTATTCTCTATTCTGTTTTTCTTTTTTTCCTATTTGCTCTACTACTTATCTTTTTCTTTCTGCAGGTCTCGCGTGCATGGCTTTGTCCGACCATTTAGCGACCTCTGCCGGCCTGCTCTGACCCAAGGATCCGCTGCACACTTGCCTCCGCAAGATCTTGCTATCCCCTGCCGCCGCGCCTTTTTTGCTCTAGCGGCTACCTTTTTCTTTGCCAATTCCCCGCGCGGAAGATGGTTGGAGGAAGAAAGCAAGGGGCGCTAGTCAGGCCAAAGGGTAGAGGAGGCTGGGCTGCGCGAAGGAAAAGAGAGAGCTAGGCTGGGCCTAGCGTAGGGAAAGGAAAGGAAGAGGGGCGGCCTGGGCTAAGGCCGAATCTGGCCCAATCCGACCCTTGAAGGGCCTTTTTTTTTTACATTTTTTATTTAATATATATGTATATATATGTGCTTGAAAATACGAATTAGGTGTCAACATGAGGCATTAATTACCGTGGCTCAGTTGGAAAGTGCTAGGGCAAGGTGGCCAACTTCTAATTGGTCCCTAGCTTGCCATAATGACCTACAATTAATGAACAATCGTCCTCATCCTTTTCCCCTTAAATGGCATCCGAGGCTCTTCAATGGCGTCAATTATTGACCTATAATAAAACCAATTCAAGAAGTATTTAAGAAGAGCCTTACTTGGTCATCAAGTCTCAAAATAAGTCATCGGTTGGTTGGACAACTCATCTTGGTTATTTAAGGGCTAAATTCCAAGGGTTAATGCAAGCTTATCTTGAGTTAATAATTTTGACTTAGCTTGCTCTCTCTTTAAGGTGGGCTTGTGGCCCTATTTCTTGCAGTCTATGGTCTACTTTTCACACTAGTTTTAGCGTATAATAGGCTAGAGCTATAGGGATACGTATACCCTAATAGCTTGCAACTCATTTAATGCATTCACACGCATTAATACTTAATTTCTAAGAAGATTCGAATAGTCCAAGGCCTAAATATGAACCCTTCTAAATAGGCTTAGGTGTCCTCCTCGTTAGTGAGTCAAGGTCCAAGTCTAAGCTTATCTTTCAAGGCCGAAGCTCAATGGGCCAAGTGTCCACCTTAGTCAATGGTCATTTATTAACTATGTGAACAAGGTAGTAATTGTAAATGCTAGTATGAGCACATAGAGTAGGTGAATAGGTGCAAAAATAAATTTTTGTTGAGAATAGTGTAAAACTTTACTTTTAACCTGAGTCTCTTTAACAGTAGACTTTCAAGAGAAAATGAGACTCTAATATTTAAATAAAGTTACAAACAAAGTAAATGAGTTTAAGGAAGAGAATAAGAACACAAGGTTTATAGTGGTTCGGCTTAATCCGAGCCTATGTCCACTCTCCGCACTGACAGCCCACCAGCTAGATTTCACTAAAATTCAAAAGAGTTGTTACAGTAACACTTTCGTGATTCCACAGTGTAGAGACTCTGCTACACTTCTTCAATGCTTCCCAAATGTATAAACTCTCTTTTGAGTACAAGTTTACACTCAACAAATGAATTGACAAAAAACAAGGAACTTCAGACTTTGGAATTTTTGTATCACGCACTACTTCAAATAACCAGAGCATCTTCCTTATATACTCCTCCATGCCTTCATAACCGTTGGCACCTTCCAAAGGAGTTCTTCCAATCTACCGGTTGGACAAAATCAATTAGGGAGATCTTGAGTTACTTAAGGAATGTGACGATAGCCCACCAATCCTGCTCGCCCATACAATCAGGATCTAGGTTTCCATAAGTGGAACTTTCCAAGTATGCTTCGCCAATCAACGGATCTAAACTACTTGGATTAATTTCAAGACGAATAATAGATTCCGAGATGCTATCTCCAGCTGTAAGATCTTCTTCAACCGCTTGAATCAAATCCTTAGAGAACTACTCAATTTTGTATAAGTCTTCCTCTTTGGTCTAGAATCTGTCAATGAGGGCAGATTTTGAGTCTTGAATCTGGTGGTCTGGTAGTCTTCATACTTTGTCGAAAGAGTCTACAAGTCTTCAGACTAGACTCATGAAAATGTTTTGTCAGCTTCAAAACAAATGAGGAAGTTTTCTCCAACAAATTCCCCCTTTTTGATGGTGACAAAACTTTCATGCAGATTTGGATATTTTTAACTTGCAAGACAATACTCAAACAAGGATATCTCATAACAGATAAATGGATTAGAAAAGATAGTATTGAATCTGCATCCATAGGAAAAGTGTTAGTCCTGTAAAAACACTATCTCTGCCATGAATACCAGCAACACTTAAAGTATTGCAAGCAAGCATTAAACATAAAAACAATCCAAATCCAAACTAGTCACAACCAAACAACCAAACAAAAGTAAAGTCAATCAAGAGTCAAAAGTTAAAGCTCAAATCTGCAAATCTGCACTATCTCCCCCTTTTTGTCAACATTAAAAAGGTAAAGATGAAAAGAGATGGATAAAATTATGATTGTTTTGGAATGTGAACAAGTTGGAAATCTCCCATCGACTAAACAATCTCTTCTAGCTTTTTCAAATCATCCTTCAATTGCGCCACTTCTTCACCCTTGGCATTAGCTTGAACTTGAAGAGTAAGGGCCTGAATTTGATGATCCAAAGAAATTGAAAAGGATTGACTGGCATTCTGCATATTCTGAATTTCACATCCCAGGGCATAAATCTGTCCTCACATCTCTATAAGAACATCAAGCAATCTTCAAAAGTCTACTGAATTGTCAGTTTAAGTGCTTGCTGTTGCATGTTTGGTTTGAGGAGTATTAGCAGATGATGGCATTTCAGCATGAGCACCCAGATTTGGAGATGAAGTCTCATGATCTTCCTCAGGAAATTGAGAGGCATAGATATCTTCTGGATCTACAGGTGAACGGCTAACATCTTCAATAGTAAAAGCAATTGAAGGGGTACCTCTTTTCTCAGCAACTCCCCCTGTTTCAGTGCCTTCAGGTGGAGAGAAGTACTCTTCATGCTCTGTCTCTTCTTGTTCTCCTTTACCCTCTTCTTCTGCAGTTCTTTCTTCCTCTTCTTCTTTTCTCATCGATTCCCTCTCTTCACTTCTTTGTTCTGTCTCTTCTCGGTCTTGATCCTTTCTCTCCTCTATCTCTGGAACAAAATGTTGTAAGCTTCTTAAAGCAAGAGCAGATATGGTGACATCTTCCTCATCTCCTTCATCCTGCAAGATGAGAGCTCTTCTTTTCTTGGATAGAGTTATCATGGGCTCCTTTCCTTTTCGTTATGAAGCCATAGAGACTTGGTGAGTCTTGATAGGGGTTTTCTCCTTAAATCGCTCCAAGGTCTTGTTTAGCTCCTTTAGACGCATTTTGGAAACCATCTTCAGTCCCACCACCATTTGATCACAGGTTCGAACACACAGAATCTTGGGAGGCTAAATATTCAAATGTCTGAATAACTTAGAAACAAGTGCTGAATAAGGAAGTTGGCCCTTGTCCTTCACCATTGATCTATACATGTGAAACATGATAGTGTCTGGTAGAGAGAACTTTTGCCAGCATTGATAGCATATATCAGCTTTGCTTCTGAGTTGGAGACGTCAGTCTTTGAAGTCGATTTTGGTCTAAGGCAATTGATCACAATCTTATGAAGCAAAAAATTTAAGGCATTCATCCTCAAGTACGAAATTCGTCCTTCCGCCATTCCATCTTAGAGAAGCTCTACCGTTGCACAACCAATAGACACACCAATTGATTGGAACTCCCCTCTTTCTACTCTAATCACATTAGCCAAAGTATCCATATCAACTACATAATCCTGGTCACTAACACTGAAAGAGAATCTATTCGCATCCAAAAAGCTGAGATTTGAGTAGAAATACATAGTAAGTTCTGGATGAGCCACTATCATTTTAGAGCAAAATTGTCTAAGTTGAAGCAAAGTGAATTTCTCTCGCAACTTCACGTTCAGAGAGTCAAGAAAATTAAAGTCCACACTCCTTGAGTTCATCACCCCTCACTTTAGCAACTTAAAGTAAAGTCGTTTGTGTTCCTCCGATCGAAATAGATCCGTCCTTTTGCTTCGAACATTCGCTGCAATACCCGTTCTAGGCTCAAAATGAGTGAACATCTTTTCATCATCATTTCCATCAGGTTGATTATGTCCGCCAACACGTGGATCACTAGGGATATTTGCAAAAGCTCTTTCTGCCGAGCCCACAAGAGCAATTCCCAAACGTTCCATCGTTTGCAAAAAGTGGGTTTCATTTCGATACCCCTTTTCTCTAAAAAAAATTCATCAATAAAATTCAATGCAAAGCCTCCATCCTTTAAGGAAGAGTAGAGTTTGAAGGTAAAAGCAGGCTTTTGAGTTCTTACAGGTTCTGCATCTTCAATGATTTCTTCCTCCGCTTGGTGTTGTACATCCCGTGGCCTAGCTCAAGGAGAATGACGCAGTTGAGAATGTTGTGGACTCTGTTGCTGTCTTGGAGATTTTTCTTCTTCCTCGATGAGCTCAAAATGCGTAGGACCCTCTTGCATATGCTGTGATCCCCTACTTGCGATTCTTGAGGACTTTCTTTGAGAGGCCATTGTCATAGTCTTTGAGAGATTTCAAACCTGATTCGCGAGAAATATGAAAACTTTGAGGATTAAACTAGAGAGTAAAAGTAAGAAAGTGATGTTATGTGCTTTTAGGGTTCGTAAAGAAGAAGACAATCAGTATATAAGGCAATCAAAATGAGGTATACAGATTGTCGTAAAAGGAAAAATAGAAAATGCCTTTTCAAAAAATAACCGCATTTTTAAAAATAGATAACCGTCGTTTCAAAAGATAACTTATTTTTCGAAAAGAAATGAATGCTATAATTACGAAAACTCGGGGAAATAACATCAATCAATTACGAATCAATAGACAATCATACCTTTTTGAGATTTTATCGGAAAGATAAGTTCCTAAAACAGAAATAACTTACAGTCGTGATTCTTGGTATTCTGAGTTTGAGCATCTTTAGACTTTTATCCATAAGTCTAAACTTCTTCAGACTTTAAGATATTAAGTCTGGATAGAATAAACTCAAATTGACTTTTCTCCAGTGGCTTGGTAAAAATGTCCGCCAACTGATTCTTTGAGTCTATGAATTGAATTAAGACTTCTCCATTTTGAACATGGTCTCTAATAAAATGATGTTGAATATCTATATACTTTGCTCTTGAATGAAGAATTGGGTTCTTGGTGAGATCAATCACGCTGGTGTTGTCACATTTGATCTTCGTGCATGAATCTTCGATTCCAAAGTCTCTTAGCTATTGTTTTATCCACAAGATTTGAGAACAACTTTCACAACTTTCAAGAGCCACATACTCTACTTCTGCTGTTGAGAGAGCTACAATGTTTTGTTTCCTTGAAAACCAAGATATTATCCTGTTACCAAGCAATTGACAAGTGCCCGAGGTGCTCTTTCTATCAACTCTGCATCCTGCTAGGTCTGCGTTTGAGTATCCAAGGAGAGTAAGGTCTCATTCTTTAGGATACTAGAGACCCAAATTAGAGGTTGTTGCAATGTATTTGATGATGCGTTTCGCAGCACTTAGATGAGATTCTTTGGGATCTGATTGAAATCTGGCACAAATGCAAACTCTAAACAGAATGTCAAGTCTAGAAGCAGTAAGATAAAGAAGTGAACCAATGATACTCCTGTATAGTTTCTAGTCAACTTTCTTTCCTCCTTCATCTTTGTCCAGTTTTGACGAACTTGACATTGGTATATCAGTCTTTTTGCAATTCTCCAGTCCGAACATTTTAACAAGTTCTTTAGCATATTTTTATTGGTGAATGAAAGTCCCTTGCTTCAATTGTTTTACTTGAAGTCCAAGAAAGAAGGATAGTTCACCCATCATGCTCATTTCAAATTCATCCTGCATAGACTTAGAAAATTTCTTGCACAGATTTTCGTTAGGTGATCCAAATATAATATCATCAACATAGATTTGAACAAATAAAAAGTTTTTGCTTTCTCTTTTGATAAACAATGTAGTGTCTACTTTACCTTTAACAAATCCATTTTAGATTAAAAATTTACTTAACCTATCGTACCAAGCTCAAAGTGTTGAATACAAAGTCTGGATTCCTTGGGTCTTCAAAACTGAGAGGTTGTTCCACATAGACTTCCTCTTGGATAAGTCCATTTAGGAACTTTTGACGTCCATTTGGAATAACCTGAAATTCTTATAACAAGCAAAAGCAAGTAGTAATCTAATTGCTTCTAACCTTGCTACCGGTGCATAAGTCTCATCATAGTCTATCCCTTCTTCTTGTGTATATCCTTTGACCACGAGTCTTGCTTTATTCCTTATGACTTTTCCTTTCTTGTTCATTTTGTTCTTGAAAACCCATTTAGCTCCAATAACAGATTTACCTTTTGGTTTAGAAGTTAATTCCCAAGCATCATGAATACTGAATTGCCTGAGTTCTTCTTGCATAGCTTCAATCCAGCTTTCATCAGTTAAAGCTTCATCTATGCTTTTGGGTTCTATTTTAGAAATAAGAGCCACAACACTAAACTCTTCACGCCTTTTAGATCTTGTACAAATCCCTTCAACAACGTCACCAATAATGAGTTCTTTGGGATGACTAGACTTGTGCTTCCAGTTGCTGATTGGTTTGACAAACTGATCTTTTTCTTCATATGATTCCTCAACAATTGTTCGTTGTTGATATTCTGAAGTTTTAGCTGTTTCTGAGGATTTAGACTTTGTAGAGTCTAGATCATGTTCAGATTCTTCAGGTTGAGTTTGAATCGATTGATTTTGTATAAAGTCTTGAAATTTGACATTCATTAATTCCTCCACCGATTGAGTCTTTTTGTTGTAAACTCTGTCAGCTTTGCCGGTGGTTGAATATCCAAGGAAGATGCCTTCGTTTGATTTTTCTTCAAACTTACTAATTCGATCATTTGCATTTTTTAATATAAAACATTTGCATCCAAACACATGAAAATAGGAAACAATTGGCTTCTTTCTTTTGAACAATTCATAGGGAGTTTTCTCCAGAATAGGCTTTAAGAATACTCTATTAATAATATAACATGTTGTAGAAATTGCCTCAGCCCAAAAACGAGAAAAAATGTTACTTTCAATTAAAATAGTTCTAACCATTTCTTGCAACAATCTATTTTTCCTTTCTACAACTCCATTATGCTCTGGAGTATATAGTGAGGAGAGCACATGTTGAAAGCCAGATTCATCGTAGAATTTAGCAAAATCTTGATTTTCAAACTCACCTCCATGATCTATTAGTATATTTGAAATAACATACCCTTTCTCATTCTGTACTTTCTTAGCAAACTTTATGAAATAAGAAAAAGCTTCAAACTTACTTACCAAGAAACATACCCAAGTAAATCATGAATGATCATCCACTATTACTAGTCAATATTTCTTACCATCAATGCTCTGAGTTCTGGTTGGTCCAAAGAGATTCATATGCGAGAGTTGCAGTACACGATTAGTAGAAACTTGATTTATTGGTTTGGAGAAATTTCTAACATGTTTTCCCAACACGCATGGTGTGCATAGATCAGACTTTTGGTATGTGAGGTTAGGTAGCCACGAACAAGCTTCTTTGTAGAAATCTTGGCTATTTACTTCATGTTGATGTGACCAAGTTTTCTATGCCAAAGATTAGCTTCCTCTTGAATTGAAATTAGACATTGGGATTTCTTTGGTTTGATGTCCAAAAAATAGATGTTCCCATGTTTTCATCCCGTGAAAGTCTGAGAGGAGTCTTTACTGGTTCCTGAACATATTTCTTCTTGAAAGTTGATTTTGAAACCTGTGTCGCACAGTTGGCTAATGCTCAGCAAGTTATAGTTGAGTCATTCCACTAAGGAAACATTACTAATTGTGAGACTTCCAATCTTTACAGTTCCATATCCAACAATTCTGCCTTTGTTATTTCCACCAAACGAAATTTTTCCACCATTAACTTCTATAAGCTTTACGAAACAACTTGAGTCTCCTGTCATATGTCTTGAGCATCCATTATCCAAGTACCATTTGATATTTTTCTTGATGGTGACCTGCACTTAAAAAAGAAACTCAAGCTTTCTTTGGTATCCACACTTTCTTGGATCCAATGGAGTTAGGGCAATATACGATCTTTGCCCAAACCTTCTTGATAAGTTTCCAAACCATAGGACATTCTTTCTCAAAATGTTCTGAGCTGTTGCACTTAGAACATTTAAGAGCACTACGACCTACGTGTTTTACAAAGACATTTTGAAAATGATTTCTATAAAAGTCTTTTGCAGGTCTTTGTTTAATTCTTTCCTTTACTTTTGGAAAATCAATTAGAGGAATAGTTTTAGCAGTCATTCCTAAGGCTGATTTGTTAAATAAAGGTTTTGCGCTAAAAGAATCTTTTTAGTTTCTCAGATCCTATAGAAAAACTTTTTGAAATACTTGAAATATCATTTTTCAAAAGTGCATTTTCTTTTGAAAGAGAGTTTGCCTTTTCTTCCAAAGGAATAACACTTTTATCTAAATTTTCGACCATTTCTTTCCAAACAATCTCCTATTGCTTCGGTGCAGAATTTTTCCTTTTTAGTTTGAAAATCCTCTTGAAAGAGGTTTTGAGACTAAGACACAGCTCATCAATATATTTAGAGACTTTAGGAGGAATTTTTAAGTTACTTATCTCGATTTCATTGTCTAAGTCTAAGTCTATCTCAAAGTCTAAATTTGATTCGGATTGTGCCATTAGACAAATATTAGCATAATCATCATCACTTTCTTCACACTCAGTATCACTCCAAGTTTCTGCTTTGAGAGCCTTTCTGTATTTCTCAATCTTTCATTTCTTCTTCTTCAGCAAGGGATAGTTGGATCTGATGTGTCCATTTTTCTTGCATTCAAAACAAATCACATCTTTATTGGATTCATCGTCCTCTGCTGATTTATTTGGAAACTTTTGAGAACTTTGTTTCTTCCAATTGAATCTTCTTCCCCTTTTGTTCAGTTTTCTGAATTTTCTTATCATGAGAGCAAGCTCTTCATTGTCCATATCATCTTCAGAATCTGTAACATCAAAATCATCATTAGATTTTAATACTATAGATTTTTATCTTTGGCATCTTCATCTTTACTGTTTTGCTCCACTTCATAAGACTGGAGAGTGCCAACCAATTGATCAATGGAAAGTGGCACGATCCTTTGTGTCTCCCTTATTGAGGTCTTTATGTGATTCCAATCTTTGAAAACTCCACGCAACAATTTGTTAACCTTCATGGGTCCAGAGATTGGTTGGCCTTGGTACTTAAGACCATTCACGATTTCTATAAAACGACTAAACATGTCAGTGATAGATTCTCCTGGATTCATCTTGAAGGCTTCGTATTGACCGAGCAGATTATTAATTCTGGTTTCTTTCACTTGATATGTTCCTTCATAGGTAATGTGCAACTTATCCCAGACTTCTTTTGTTGTTTCACACGAAGATATTCTACGTTATCTTCGTAGGAGATAATGCATAATAT
This sequence comes from Eucalyptus victrix, assembly GCA_016097545.1. Classification (NCBI taxonomy): domain Eukaryota; kingdom Viridiplantae; phylum Streptophyta; class Magnoliopsida; order Myrtales; family Myrtaceae; genus Eucalyptus; species Eucalyptus victrix. The sequence goes on along the minus strand of CM027839.1, from coordinate 24,240,377 downwards.
AAAGAATAAATTGCTTTTGCATCGAGAGTTTGTTTCTTGGTTATCTCTTCTTGAGTCATCTCATTTGGACTCAACAGCTTCTTTTCCTCTTTTTGAGATTGATGTAGCTTTAGGAATGATTCCTTTATCTACCACGTCCCATTCAAGAGGGTATTTTGATCTTAGGAGTGCCCTCATCTTATTTTTCCATATGTTGTATTCCTTCCCATCAAAGTAAGGTGGTTTAATATTGCTTTGCCCTTCAACCAGACCTGAAGCCAACATACTAGCCATGGAACGTTAACTCTGAAGTAAAAGCACTTCAATTTAAATGAGTACACTGGCTCTGATACCAATTGTAAATGCTAGTATGAGCACCTAGAGGAGGTGAATAGGTGTAAAAATATATTTTTGTAGATAATAGTGTAAAACTTTACTTTTAACCTGAGTCTCCTTAACAATAGACTTTAAAGAGAAAATGAGACTTAACAGTTAAATAAAGCTATGAACAAAGTAAATGAGTTTAGGGAAGAGAATAAGAACTCAATGTTTATAGTGGTTTGGCTTAATCCAAGCTTACGTCCACTCTCCCGCACTGACAACCCACCGATTGGATTCTACTAAGTTTCAAAAGAGTTGTTACAGTAACACTTCCTTGATTCCAAAGTGTAGAGACTCTGCTACACTTCCTCAATGCTTCCCAAATGTGTAAACTCTCTTTTGAGTGCAAGTTTACGCTCAACAAATGAATTGACAAAGAACAAAGAACTTTAGACTTTAGAATTTTTCTATCGCACACTACTTCAAATAACCAGAGCATCTTTCTTATAAACTCTTTCATGCCTTCATAACCATTGGCACCTTCCAAAGGACTTCTTCCAATCTATCCGTTGGACAGAATCAATTAGGGAGATCTTGAGTTACTTAAGGAATGTGACGATAGCCCACCAATCCTGCTCGCCCATGCAATTAGGATCTAGGTTTCCATAAGTAGAACCTTCCAAGTATACTTCGCCAATCAACGGATCTAAATTACCCGAATTAATTTCAAGACGAATAATAGATTCTGACATGCTATCTCCAACCGTGAGATCTTCTTCAACCACTCGAATCAAATCTGTAGAGAACTACTCAATTCTGGATAAGTCTTCTTCGTCGGTCTAGAATCTGTCAACGAGGGTAGACTTTGAATCTTAAGTCTGGCGGTTTGGCAGTCTTCAGACTTTGTCGAAAGAGTCTACAAGTCTTCAGACTAAACTGATGGAAGCATTTTGTCAACTTCAAAACAAATAAAGAAGTTTTCTCCGACACTAATTACACCTTAGAAAATATCTAAGTTTTGAAGGCCTTATCATTGGGCAGAAATTAATCGAGTTTGACTGCGATCGATCAAATTTAGTTTGAGATTCGTGCCTGAACAATGCCCAAATAGAGCTGGACGCAAACACACTTAATAGGCAAAACCAAGCTCAAACTTCCCTTTACCGAGTAAAGGGGCTCGTGAATGGGCCTAGCCAGGCCTTAAGCTAGTCGGTTGGTCCTCTAGCCAATCTGTAGCCAGTCTAGGGTTCTACACCCTAACTTTTAGGTAGTCCAAAACTGAATTGTGTTGAGTTTATTCGATCAATGATTGATTATTGGATGTCATGTAATTGCGTGAGATCGATCAATTCACCTTAACTCATAGTTTTCTTGGATCGACTCTTAGTCGTCCACAACCAATACAATGTCTAGGTGGAATCATCCATGACTGGTACAATAACTGAGTAGAATTATCCATGACCAATGCATTGACCAGGCAAATCAAGCCATGATCGTCCGCGGATCCGTGATGGTACATGACTGTCCCATGACTGATCTTTATGGTTGAATAACTTTTCTATGATTGAACACACTATTACCAAACCTTTGGTTGCCGATTCCTAAACGGGCTAATTGACTTATGACCAACCCTTGAGCTGGCTTACGGCCTAGTCCAGCTATTGGCGTACTAGTCCTTAGCCTACTAGTCGGGGCCAAAATAAGGGTCAAAATCGAGGATATTACATATGAGTTGGGTATAGATCGAATTGATATAGGTCATTAAATTTGTATTGCATGGAAAATGGGACAAAATGGGTTACATTAGTGTATTTGGGTCGGACCATTTTTTACCCAATCTAAACTAGACTCAACCCACTCATATAACTAGTCTAGGAAAATGCCACTATTAGAGAAACCTTACCGATGTCAGAGAGTCATTTTAACAATTTTGAGTGACATTTTGTTGCTAACAATTGTAGAACCGACGATTACTTGAGGATTTTAATAGGAATGGTCATTTAAGGATGAATGGCTATATATTGAGTCCAAGAGAAGTACTTGGGTTGGGTGAAAACAAACAAAATGAATCATATGCTTTGAGTGTTCTTCATTACTTTGTTTATCCTAATGTCATTTTCTGTGTAGCACTGCTTTTTGTAATTGTGATCATAGGAATTGTACAATGGCATAGTACATGAGTCTTGATAGTGCAGTATATTGGAAAGAAGATGCTTGCTAAATGCAACTTCTCTTGAAGATTATAGTTAATTCTAGCCTTGTTGTGGTTGTTAACGTTGAGAATAGACGTAGGCTTGGGCATCAAGCCAAGCCACTATACATATGTTTAAAATGTCTTTTGTCTCTTCACTATCAACGTTGCCTATTCATTATCATAACTATCTATTCATTAGCAGCACGCGTATCTGATTTCTATATTTTGTTTCTACTACTATTTGAAGTGTAATTGTTACCTTCTGCAAAAAGTTTCTCATAATTCATATACAACTTATTTTTTTCCTCTAGGTAATATTGTTAGCCTCAATAGCTCTGTTGCCAATTACAACCTAAAGGGAGGGAGAGAGGTGAATAGGTTGTTTTCAAACTTCAAAAAAAAAAAAATCTCACATAAAACAACAAATAAGTGTGACAATGACCAGTGATAGATTATCGTGATAGATGCATGTGTTGCTCACAAGCACACACAACCAATAATGAACATATGATGATAATAAGGAGAAAATAGAGAATATTGCTCAAAGATTTATAAAGGTTCAACTTTATCCCCAATCTCATGTTATCTTTTCAAGGTAACAGCCTTAACACTAGCTATATTTCACAAGTAATCTTTAAGCTAGGTTACAATAAGCATATATTGCTCTTATCACATGATAAATCATATTATCAGTACATAAGTACTACTATCACCCTTGTGCACTTGCTTATAACTAGCTTACAAAGTAGTAAGAACACTACACAAAAAACTTTCCAACAGGTGAATGTACAATATTATCAAGGAAAGAATGATGAACATCACTATTATTTTTGTATTTTTCGTCCAACCCTTTTAAGCTTCTTTGATCCTTTTTATATTGACATCTACAATTGATCCTTCGAGACTCTTTTGGGAAGCAAGGAGCCATGAGGGTTGATTAGAGTAGTTGCCTTGGTTAGAATTGTCCCAAAATGGAGTCCACCAACATTGTGACATCCATTATTCCTCTGAAAATCTACTGATTGTTCTGTGACATGTTCTCGGTTCTTTTGTTGTAGTTTTCTCATCCTGTCAATCGCTGCAAGCCTTTTCACAAACATCATCTTTAGAAGACATATTAACCAACATTTCCCCATAGTCAAGATCAACATGGTATAAAACCCTTTATCATTTGATATCACCACATGCTCATAATTATTAGTTTGTTAAGGCTATCCACAATTGAGCTGTGAGAAATGACTTCTAACCAATCATCCAATCATCTTTTCAACAGTATTAGTTTCTAAACACTTTAAGTTGATAACGGATTGACCATGGTACCCCTTGTTGACACCTAAATTTTTGCCCAAATATCATTTTCAAAAAATGAAAACTTGTTTTTTCACATAAATATTTTATGTTAAATTCTTGTATTTAGATTACCTAGGCGTTTAATATAGTTTTTTTTTAAATGGAAGATGTCTTTCTTTAAAAAAAAAAAAAAAAAGGAAAAAAGGAAAAGGCAAGTTAGGGCCAATGATCTAAATGTGATGTGGCATCCCAGAAATTCAAAGCCGAGCCTTAAGGTGTGTTAAATGTCTTTAATTAGGTGATAGAATTTTATGATTTATGCTTTAGCCAATTTGTCTTTTAATTTGATGGATTTTGCTTATGTTGTGGAAATTTAAATTTAAATGCTTGGCCATATGATTTAAATTTCAATAATTAAAAATATATCCCAAGACTTTGGCCAAGGTGAAATTTGAATTTAGAAATATTAATTAAAAGGAATTCAAAAAAAAAAAGAGAAAATAGGTTATTTTCGAAATGGGCCTTGAACCCATTAGCCTAGAGCTTGGTGGGCCAAGCTAGTCGGCCCATTGGGCCCAAGAGAGGAGTTCGACCAGCCCAAGGGGGAGTGGCCGGTTGGGCCTAAGCCCAAGCCCATTAAGCCCAAGTTGAATTCAAAATAGAAAATTACAAGTGGCAAAGATGATGGGCATGCATTGGTGGGATTTTAGGCAAGTAATCATTGCCTATGATGAGCCTAAGGGGAGTATAAGAGGGGTGAGGAGAGAGAGTGGCCGGTTCTTCATTTGGCCGAGAGAGTGTGCGAGAGAGAGAGAGAAATCGCGAGTGAGAGGGAGAGAGGCCGAGAGGGAAGGAGGCGGAACCGAGAGAGGAGCCGCCGTGTCTCGCCGTCGCCGTCGTCCTACGCCGCCTTACGTCGCCGTTCGTTTATCTTGGAGGCAAGTGGGGTTCCATGACTTCTCTTGCATGTTGTTTTTGGTGTTTGCATGTTAAGTTTTAGGGGTGATTTAGGCGAAATACCAAGCAAGGGTTGCATATGTTCATGTGTTGTGGCTGTTTCCGTTCGGTTTGTGGTAGACAGTTTCTTGTTCGAGCTTGCATGTGGGTTTGGATTGTGATTTTGGCTTCGGTGTCTTCATGAAAGTTGAAGCTAACATCTTGAGGTATGACATACTCGAATTTCATGGAAAACGAAGGTGATATGAGGGGTCAAAAGTTCTATTTCACGGAGGTTCTAGATCTGCGAAATCTTCACTGACCTCTTGATGATTTCTTGGTTGCATGTTGATTTCTGTTGGAGATCTCACCTTGTTGTCTTCTTGAAAGTTGTAGGAAACACCCTAAGCTACAACATACTCGAAAATGAGGCAAAAAGAACAAGTATAACTTGGTGATTCGGCTAGATCTTTGAGATGGATGGTTCTGTTGGAGTGAACCGAGACACCCGAGGCTTCATGGGTTAAAATGGTGACCAAAATCTGGGTATTTTACCTAGATCCCTTCATGAAAATTTTAAAGGACACATTGATGTATAACATACTCGAATTTCAGAAGAAACGAAAGAGATCTAATGGGTCAAATCTAAGTTTTTCGGTGATATGTATTCTGGACGAAACGGTAGAGGTTCCAGAAGCTTCATGGAGTTGTATAAATTAATCCATAAAGAATTTGGCTTAGTGTTCTTCATGAAAAGTGTACGAAAATGTGTTGGCTATCACCCTGTAAAATTTGGGAATTTTCGGAGGTCATATGGGTATTTTAATTGAATAAATCCGAAAACTGTGCAATCTGGCCATTATCCGAATATTAAGTGTATTTGGTGGAAATTTGGGAAACTATGTGAAATACGAAATTGGCCATGAAATTGTGTGAAATTGTGATTCTAATTAGTTGTTTAATGATTGTGTGATTTTCATGATTTTTGGAAAATCATAAATGTTAAAGATAATATTTATTTATGGAAATAAATAAATATAATATTAAAATAATAAAATAATAATAAAATAGTAATAAAATAATAATAAAATAAATAATATATATATATATATATATATATATATATATATATATATATATATATAAAAGTGGATTTTTCGGCCATGAGTTCTATTGAATTATGATGCATTGTTATATGACGTTGATGCATGCATGATCGTGAATTATGATGCATTGTTATATGACCTTGATGCATGCATGATCGTGAATTATGATGCATTGTTATATGACCTTGATGCATGTATGATCGTGAACTATGATGCATTGCTATATGGTATTGATGCATGAATGATTATGAATTGTGATGCCCGTGTGTTAACCATATGCCATGAAATAATGAAATGAAAAGAATGATAAAATGTGGAAGTGGTATGTGAGTAAGAGGATGTGGCGGAGGTTGATGTCTCGGTGGCCGAGTGGCATAATTCCGAGATTCCCCGGGAGTTTCGTGGATGCCCGGAATGTGGGGGGCCGGAAGTCCCCGTCGGAGGTTTTCGCCCGAAGGGAGTGACTCGCGATGCCGGGATTAGGGTGCGAGATCCCGGTTAGAAGGGTAAAGACCGGAAGTCCCCGTCGGAGGTTTCGCGCCCGAAGGGAGGTTCCTCGTGATGCTAGTTGAGGTGCGAGATGCCCGGAATGTGGGGGCCGGAAGCCCAAGTGGCCATGAGATGGCTGGAATGCGGGAACCCCGTCGGAGGTTTTTCGCTCGAAGGGTGATGATCAAATTGATCATGGAATCCTGTCGGAGGTTTCTGCCCGAAGGATTGATAATGATACCCTGTCGGAGGTTTCTGCCCGAAGGGATGGTGATGATTTGAGAAAAGATAATGTGGGGATCAATTGATAAATAAAAATGGCCAATGATGAGATGATGTGATATGCATGGTGATGCATGGCTAATGATGATGTGATATGCATGGTGATGCATGGCCAATGATGATATGATGTGATATGCATGGTGATGCATGGTTAATGATGATGTGATATGCATGGTGATGCATGGCCAATGATGATATGATGTGATATGCATGGTGATGCATGGTTAATGATGATGTGATATGCATGGTGATGCATGGCTAATGATGATATGATGTGATATGCATGGTGATGCATGGTTAATGATGATATGTATGCTATGATGATGCATGAATACGCTTTGTCATCAAAAAGGTAAGTGATGCCTGAATTGTATGATGGTATGCATGGTGCACCGAGTTGTTATTGGATTTCCTATCTCGCGAGTGGTTGTACTCACCCCTTTTGGGGATAACATTTCAGATTAGCACTATGCCGCTGCCTCGCTGTTTCGCGTGGCGTGTTTTACGGTATTCCGTCCGACGTCGAGGTGGAGATGATCGAGATAGATCTGTCCTCGGTACCCGGATTGACTTTTATCCGAGTACGATGCTTAGTCATGTATGATATCGGCCGTCGGGGCCCCGTCATACAAGAGTTTTTGTCCGTGCACATACGACGGGATGGAGTGATGCGGGGGATGCTGCCGCCGCCACCACCTGACGCACCGGGATGGGTGTGAGATCGCGCGCGAGGAGTAGGAGCTAGACCGCTTTTTGGTGTAGATAGTTGACGCTCGTGATGGGAGGGTTTTTGTGCTTATATGATGTTAGAGGTCGGAGTTCCTTTTTGAGATTTTAGGAAGGACATGGCAGAGTCCTTACCTTTTCTGTTTCTTTTGTACCGACCCGAGGAAAAAACCCCATCTCGCTATATGTATGCATGTAAGCAAAGCGTCAACACTGTTTATAAAAATCGTGGTGTTTAGTTGGTGTGTATTTGTATCATGGGATTGGTAGGGAGATAGATGGTGATATTTATTTGCTTCCGCTATGAGTTGCGCATGGGACCGCTTTTTTAAAAAAAAAAAAATGCCTGTAATCTAGCAAGGCTTTATTTAGCCAATAGATAGAGATGGAGAAAGATGTAACATCGGCACTGTTAACGACCTGCGAAGGGTTCGGGGTGTTACAGTCGCCCTTTTTTGGTATCAGAGCGAATGGTTATAAGTGGAGTGATAAGGAGCCTCATTTGGAATTGAGGAACATGATGACAATGCACACCATAGGATGTAAAACGAAATAATTGAATAACGGGTGATGAGAATTCACTCGTAGATCCCCATGTAGTCTGTCTTGAATTTCCAGTAACATGTATATGTTACTTATATGATAGTAGTAATTGCTTTGAGTGGAGGCAGTGAGTCTCAGATTATTCCTGAGGCAATGCTTGGAAATTGCAGGAGAGTCATGGTGCGAGCTGGAAGTGCTCATCCATCGAGGGCTGAAGCCTCGCCGCAAGGGCTGAACCCCGAATGGAAGATATCCTGTGCATTAGCCAATATTGGAAATCCGATGGAGAGGCGGGCGCAAAGAACAGCCGGAGCGTAACGCCGTACTCAAGGACTAGTGGAGCAGTTTTTAAAGCTGAAGCCACTTAAGTTTAATGGAATGGGAAGTCCTGAGGAGGCAGAGCAATGGATTGATGGGATGGAAAGAATTTTCCGGCTGTTGGACTGCACTAATGCTGAGAAAATAGTCTTAGCAGAGTACCAATTGGAGGGAAATGCGAAGTTTTGGTGGAGAGCTTCGAAGGACATAATCTTTCCACCAGGTACTGATGTGAGCTGGGAGGAGTTTGTTAGAGCTTTTAATAGGAAGCATTTCTCTGATTGTGCTAAGGATAGGAAGATTACTGAATTTGTTCAGCTAGAACAAAAGGGGTTGACTGTAGATCAGTATGAGGCTAGATTTTCTGAATTGTCTAGATATGCTCCTAGATTGATTGAGGATCAGGAAGAGAAGGCTAAGAGATTCCTGAAGGGGCTGAGGACTGACATTAGAAAGCAGCTGGTGCCTTTGAACATAAGAGATTATAATGAGATTTATGAAAGGGCGCAGTTAGTGGAGCAGGAATTGCTGAGAGAGAGGTCTGAATTTAAGAAACCGTTGAATTTTAGTGATGTGAAAAAGGGGAAGAGGCCTTATTCTGGTCAAGGTCAGACCTGGAATGTGAAGAAGAAGGGTAATTTTGGAAATTTTGGAGGAACAAGGAGTGGTCTGAACATAGGGAAAGCACCCTATCAGCCTGGACAACGAAATGTTTTGGTGTGGACAAGTAGGACATCTTAGGAGAAATTGTCCGCGAGAGAGGTCGCAAGTGAGTGTTGGCTCGGTGCGACAAGGATATCGAGTTGTTAGGTCAAATCCGCAAGGAAATCCTCGAGACCACCCGCTCGGGGAAGGGTGTATGCGATCACCCAGGAGGAAGCGGAAGCTTCCAAGAATGTTATCTCAGGTACGATTCTTATTAATGGCGAAAAGGCATATGCATTGTTTGACACGGGTGCAACGCATTCGTTTGTGTCTGAAAGATATAGATGTTTGAATAAGATAGAAGTTATGCCGCTTGAGACGCCTCTTTGTGTTTCCACGCCTTTAAAGGATATGGTATTGTCTATGCTGGTGTGTGAAAATTGTAAGATCTCAATGGGAGGAAAGGATATGGAAATAGACGTAGTTGTAATGGCTATGTATGATTTTGATGTTATTATAGGAATGGATTGGCTTCGTAAGTATCGGGCTCAGATGGATTGTTATAGGAGAGTGGTACAATTTGTTTTACCTGATCAGTCTAGCTGTGAATTTTTAGGAGGTCAAACCCATTTTCCTATAGCTCTTGTTTCGGCAGTAGAAGCATGTAAGTTACTTGACGAAGGATGTCAAGGGTACCTAGCCATAGTTAGAGATTATGCCAGGGAGGAGCCTAATCTCGAGGAAGTTCATGTAGTTAATGAATTTCAAGATGTATTTCCTGAGGAATTGCCTGGATTACCGCCAGAGCGGGAGATTGAATTTGAAATTGAATTAATGCCTGGAACAGGACCAATATCAAAAGCTCCATATAGGATGGCTTTAGTTGAATTGAAGGAATTGAAAGTGCAACTGCAAGAATTGCTTGATAAAGGATTTATTAGACCAAGTGCTTCACCTTGGGGTGCACCGGTCTTGTTTGTGAAAAAGAAAGATGGGTCAATGCGCTTGTGTATTGACTATAGGCGCTTGAATCAAGTGACTCGTTAAGAATAAGTATCCTTTGCCTAGAATTGATGATTTATTTGATCAACTTCGGGAAGTTCGGTCTTTTCTAAGATTGATTTGAGGTCGGGATATCATCGTTGAGAATTAAAAAGGAGGACATTCGACCTTGCGTTTAGAACTCGTTATGGACACTATGAGTTCCTTGTTATGCCATTTGGATTGACTAACGCCCCTGCTGCATTTATGGATTTGATGAACAGAATATTTCAGCCTTACTTGGACCAATTTGTGATTGTGTTTATTGATGATATTCTGGTGTATTCAAAAGGGCCTAAAGAGCATGAGCAGCATTTGAGAGTAGTTTTGCAGACTCTGAGAGAGCATAAGTTGTATGCTAAGTTTAGTAAGTGTGAATTCTGGTTGGATCGGATAGTATTTTTAGGACATGTGGTGTCAGGAAAAGGAATTGCAAAGAGACCCGGCAAAAGTTGAAATGGTAGTGAATTGGCCGAGACCGACGACACCTACTGAGATACGAAGTTTCTTAGGATTGGCTGGCTATTATAGGAGATTCATCGAAGGATTTTCAAGGCTAGCAGGACCTTTAACTAAGTTGACCCGAAAGAATGTGAAGTTTGAGTGGAATGGAGAATGTGAAAGGAGTTTTCAGGAGCTCAAAAGGAAATTGACTTCAGCTCCAATTCTAACTATACCTACTGGACCTGATGGATTCACGGTGTATAGTGATGCATCTCACAAAGGATTAGGATGTGTGTTGATGCAGCATGGCAAAGTTGTAGCCTATGCATCCAGACAATTGAAACCTCATGAGTTGAATTACCCGACGCATGATTTAGAGCTAGCAGCTATAGTGTTTGCCTTGAAGATATGGAGACACTATTTGTATGGGGAAAAGTTTGAGATCTACACGGATCATAAGAGTTTGAAGTATCTGTTCTCACAAAAGGAGTTGAACATGAGACAAAGGAGGTGGATGGAGTTGTTGAAGGATTATGACTGTGAGATAAGATATCATCCAGGAAAAGCGAATAGAGTAGCAGATGCTCTTAGTCGAAAGTCGGCTGCAGAAATAGCTAGTTTGAGGATAGCGGAATGGAAATTGCTGGAATCTGTAGCAAATTCTGAATTTAAATTGGAAGTGGATTGTCTTACTGGTATGCTTAGTGCATTAAGGATTGAGCCAGAGATTATCCAGAAAATTAAAATTCTGCAAGAATCTGACCCAGAGATTTTGAAAGTGAAAGATGCTGTATCTTTAGGGAAAAGATTAGAATTTCAGATTTCTGATGATGGAATAGTAAGATGTCAAGGACGACTATGTGTTCCCAACAATGAGGAATTAAGGAAGGAAATTCTGTCGGAGGCACATAAGAGTAATTATAGTATCCACCCAGGAAGTACAAAGATGTACAGAAATTTGCATCAGCAATTTTGGTGGAATGGTATGAAGGCAGATACGGCTAAGTACGTTTCTCAATGTTTGACGTGTCAGCAAGTAAAAGCAGAGCATCGAAAACCCGCAGGACTTTTGAGACCATTAGACATTCCTGAATGGAAATGGGAACATATAACGATGGACTTTGTGCAAGGATTGCCAAGGACATCAAGTAGTCACGATTCAATTTGGGTTATAGTGGATCGATTGACTAAGTCGGCACATTTCTTAGCGATTCGCATGGACTACCCAATGGATAAGTATGCGGACATGTATGTAAGTCAAGTGGTACGCTTACATGGTGTTCCAGTGACCATTACTTCAGATCGAGATTCGAGGTTTACTTCGAATTTTTGGAAAAGTCTTCAAATTGCGTTAGGATCTAAGCTTCAGTTTAGTACAGCTTTTCATCCCCAGACAGATGGTCAATCGGAAAGAGTAATCCAGATATTAGAGGATATGTTAAGAGCTTGCGCAATCGATTTTAAAGGAAATTGGGATGAAAGATTGCATTTGGTAGAATTCGCCTATAACAATAGCTTTCAGAAGAGTATAGGTATGTCACCTTATGAAGCATTATATGGAAGGAGATGTAGGACTCCTGTTTGTTGGAATGAAGTAGGAGAAAGGAAGTTGACAGGACCTGAATTGGTACAAGTTACCACTGAAGCTGTTGATATTATCAGAGAAAGGCTTAGAACAGCTCAGAGTAGACAGAAAGATTACGCTGATAGACGTAGGAGGCCTTTGGAATTTGGTATAGGAGACCATGTATTCCTTAAGGTATCTCCAATGAAAGGAATATCTCGATTCGGGATGAAGGGTAAGTTAAGCCCTAGATTTGTTGGACCTTTTGAGATACTTGAGAAGATAGGTGACGTGGCTTATCGTTTAGCGTTACCTCCTAAGTTAGGAAATCTGCACGATGTGTTTCATGTATCGATGTTGAGGAAATACCAGCCGGATCCTGGTCATATACTCAATCATGAAGCCATCAAAATAGATGAGAAAGTGAGGTATAGTGAAGAGCCTGTGCAGATACTAGATCGAAAGGAGCAAATTCTTAGGACCAAAAAGATCCCATTGGTTAAGGTGTTATGGCGACATCATGATGTGGAGGAAGCCACATGGGAAAGTGAGGATCAGATGAGGGAAAAGTATCCTTATTTATTTCAAGAAGGCGCGAGTAGTGCTTGAATTTCGAGGACGAAATTCTCTAAGGAGGGGAGAATTGTGGCATCCCGGAAATTCAAAGCCGAGCCTTAAGGTGTGTTAAATGTCTTTAATTAGGTGATAGAATTTTATGATTTATGCTTTAGCCAATTTGTCTTTTAATTTGATGGATTTTGCTTATGTTGTGGAAATTTAAATTTAAATGCTTGGCCATATGATTTAAATTTCAATAATTAAAAATATATCCCAAGACTTTGGCCAAGGTGAAATTTGAATTTAGAAATATTAATTAAAAGGAATTCAAAAAAAAAAAAAAGAGAAAATAGGTTATTTTCGAAATGGGCCTTGAACCCATTAGCCTAGAGCTTGGTGGGCCAAGCTAGTCGGCCCATTGGGCCCAAGAGAGGAGTTCGACCAGCCCAAGGGGGAGTGGCCGGTTGGGCCTAAGCCCAAGCCCATTAAGCCCAAGTTGAATTCAAAATAGAAAATTACAAGTGGCAAAGATGATGGGCATGCATTGGTGGGATTTTAGGCAAGTAATCATTGCCTATGATGAGCCTAAGGGGAGTATAAGAGGGGTGAGGAGAGAGAGAGTGGCCGGTTCTTCATTTGGCCGAGAGAGTGTGCGAGAGAGAGAGAGAAATCGCGAGTGAGAGGGAGAGAGGCCGAGAGGGAAGGAGGCGGAACCGAGAGAGGAGCCGCCGTGTCTCGCCGTCGCCGTCGTCCTACGCCGCCTTACGTCGCCGTTCGTTTATCTTGGAGGCAAGTGGGGTTCCATGACTTCTCTTGCATGTTGTTTTTGGTGTTTGCATGTTAAGTTTTAGGGGTGATTTAGGCGAAATACCAAGCAAGGGTTGCATATGTTCATGTGTTGTGGCTGTTTCCGTTCGGTTTGTGGTAGACAGTTTCTTGTTCGAGCTTGCATGTGGGTTTGGATTGTGATTTTGGCTTCGGTGTCTTCATGAAAGTTGAAGCTAACATCTTGAGGTATGACATACTCGAATTTCATGGAAAACGAAGGTGATATGAGGGGTCAAAAGTTCTATTTCACGGAGGTTCTAGATCTGCGAAATCTTCACTGACCTCTTGATGATTTCTTGGTTGCATGTTGATTTCTGTTGGAGATCTCACCTTGTTGTCTTCTTGAAAGTTGTAGGAAACACCCTAAGCTACAACATACTCGAAAATGAGGCAAAAAGAACAAGTATAACTTGGTGATTCGGCTAGATCTTTGAGATGGATGGTTCTGTTGGAGTGAACCGAGACACCCGAGGCTTCATGGGTTAAAATGGTGACCAAAATCTGGGTATTTTACCTAGATCCCTTCATGAAAATTTTAAAGGACACATTGATGTATAACATACTCGAATTTCAGAAGAAACGAAAGAGATCTAATGGGTCAAATCTAAGTTTTTCGGTGATATGTATTCTGGACGAAACGGTAGAGGTTCCAGAAGCTTCATGGAGTTGTATAAATTAATCCATAAAGAATTTGGCTTAGTGTTCTTCATGAAAAGTGTACGAAAATGTGTTGGCTATCACCCTGTAAAATTTGGGAATTTTCGGAGGTCATATGGGTATTTTAATTGAATAAATCCGAAAACTGTGCAATCTGGCCATTATCCGAATATTAAGTGTATTTGGTGGAAATTTGGGAAACTATGTGAAATACGAAATTGGCCATGAAATTGTGTGAAATTGTGATTCTAATTAGTTGTTTAATGATTGTGTGATTTTCATGATTTTTGGAAAATCATAAATGTTAAAGATAATATTTATTTATGGAAATAAATAAATATAATATTAAAATAATAAAATAATAATAAAATAGTAATAAAATAATAATAAAATAAATAATATATATATATATATATATATATATATATATACATAAAAGTGGATTTTTCGGCCATGAGTTCTATTGAATTATGATGCATTGTTATATGACGTTGATGCATGCATGATCGTGAATTATGATGCATTGTTATATGACCTTGATGCATGCATGATCGTGAATTATGATGCATTGTTATATGACCTTGATGCATGTATGATCGTGAACTATGATGCATTGCTATATGGTATTGATGCATGAATGATTATGAATTGTGATGCCCGTGTGTTAACCATATGCCATGAAATAATGAAATGAAAAGAATGATAAAATGTGGAAGTGGTATGTGAGTAAGAGGATGTGGCGGAGGTTGATGTCTGGTGGCCGAGTGGCATAATTCCAGAGATTCCCTGGGAGTTTCAGGATGCCCGGAATGTGGGGGGCCGGAAGTCCCTGTCGGAGGTTTCTGCCCGAAGGGAGTGACTCGCGATGCCAGGATTAGGGTGCGAGATCCCCGGTTAGAAGGGTAAAGACCGGAAGTCCCTGTCGGAGGTTTCTGCCCGAAGGGAGGTTCCTCGTGATGCTAGTTGAGGTGCGAGATGCCCGGAATGTGGGGGGCCGGAAGCCCAGTGGCCATGAGATGGCTGGAATGCGGGAACCCCGTCGGAGGTTTCTCGCCGAAGGGTGATGATCAAATTGATCATGGAATCCGTCGGAGGTTTCGCCCGAAGGATTGATAATGATACCCCGTCGGAGGTTTCGCCCGAAAGGATGGTGATGATTTGAGAAAAGATAATGTGGGGATCAATTGATAAATAAAAATGGCCAATGATGAGATGATGTGATATGCATGGTGATGCATGGCTAATGATGATGTGATATGCATGGTGATGCATGGCCAATGATGATATGATGTGATATGCATGGTGATGCATGGTTAATGATGATGTGATATGCATGGTGATGCATGGCCAATGATGATATGATGTGATATGCATGGTGATGCATGGTTAATGATGATGTGATATGCATGGTGATGCATGGCTAATGATGATATGATGTGATATGCATGGTGATGCATGGTTAATGATGATATGTATGCTATGATGATGCATGAATACGCTTGTCATCAAAAAGGTAAGTGATGCCTGAATTGTATGATGGTATGCATGGTGCACCGAGTTGTTATTGGATTTCCCTATCCGCGAGTGGTTGTACTCACCCCTTTTGGGGATAACATTTCAGATTAGCACTATGCCGCTGCCTGCTGTTTCGCGTGGCGTGTTTTACGGTATTCCGTCTGACGTCGAGGTGGAGATGACTGAGATAGACTGTCCCTCGGTACCCGGATTGACTTTTATCCGAGTACGATGCTTAGTCATGTATGATATCGGCCTGGCTGGGGGCCCTGTCATACAAGAGTTTTTGTCCGTGCACATACGACGGGATGGAGTGATGCGGGGGATGCTGCCGCCGCCACCACCTGACGCACCGGGATGGGTGTGAGATCGCGCGCGAGGAGTAGGAGCTAGACCGCTTTTTTGTGTAGATAGTTGACGCTCGTGATGGGAGGGTTTTTGTGCTTATATGATGTTAGAGGTCGGAGTTCCTTTTTGAGATTTTAGGAAGGACATGGCAGAGTCCTTACCTTTTCTGTTTCTTTTGTACCGACCCGAGGAAAAAACCCCATCTCGCTATATGTATGCATGTAAGCAAAGCGTCAACACTGTTTATAAAAATCGTGGTGTTTAGTTGGTGTGTATTTGTATCATGGGATTGGTAGGGAGATAGATGGTGATATTTATTTGCTTCCGCTATGAGTTGCGCATGGGACCGCTTTTTTAAAAAAAAAAAAAATGCCTGTAATCTAGCAAGGCTTTATTTAGCCAATAGATAGAGATGGAGAAAGATGTAACATCGGCACTGTTAACGACCTGCGAAGGGTTCGGGGTGTTACATGTGACTAGCCAAGCCCAGGATGTCAAATTAGAGTTAAAATAGCAAGTTGGCGCCAAAATGCAATTTCCAGAAGTTGAGGGACCAATTCACAAATTTTGCAAAATTTCGCCCAAACTGTTACATCATCATCTCTGCCCCCAATAAGTTGAAATTGAAATTGAGCCAAGTCAAATTAATCAAATCAGGCCAAAAGGACCAAATTGCATTGAATTGGGCATTCTCGAGCAAGAAAATGACCAAATTTGATGGACTTTCTTGCAAAATTGGGTAGAGACAATTGCAAAAACTGATTGAGATTTTAGATTACTATGCATAAGCTTGCTAATTGATCAGAAATGGTAGCCAAATTGATGGATTAAAGCATTCAAACCAATTATCAAAACCCAGCCCACAATTCGATCTCAATTTGGAACTATTGAGTAAGCAACTTTATGGCTCCACCATATCCTACCCAGCCGCCCGATCAGCCTAATCTCTACACGTTAAGGAAGACGATAATTAGTAGTGCAAGTAGATAAAAATTAGCCAAGGATAAGCTGCTAGAGGCATGTGAAAATCATATCAAAATATGCACACGCAATAGCTACAAAAGTTGAAAATTGGCAAAGTTAGAAAGTTAGTGAACTAGCTCAATTGATAGGCTTGGTAGGTAGGGCAAAGACTAATCAAAAGATGGCTTAATTTGGTGGATAAGATCTCTAAAGCGGTCTATTTTGGGGGGGGATAATAGGTTGAAAACAAGAGGCACTAGAGGAGGCTCACAATCGTTCTCTAAAGATAACCCCCACAAACAACTCAAGAAAAGCAAAACCTAGAAATTCCAAACCGACCCTTGAAAAGAAAAGTGAAATTTTCACATATTTCCATTCAAAATTATCTAAAACCTTCAACTAGATATTGAAACTTCACTCAAAGATCTTTTCAACCATAGGTCACACGTCCCAAAAAGATCTAAAAGGCCTTCTAAGGCCTCCCAAAATATACCCTCCTGGCAGGCCAAGGAAGTTTGAAAATTTTTCGTGTTGAGCCTAGTTGGTCACAGGTGAGGAAAAGTAAGCATTTTTGAGAAAAATGAGAGAAAATTGAGGAAACAAATGACCTGTAACCTAAAATAGAATGCATATAGTTTGGTTTTGGGTTGAATTGGTCAACAAGAGAGGTTCTAGAGTCTAATTTTGGAGACCAACAAAACCCTTCATTGTCAATTATTTCTTTGTAGATCTCATGTTCTAGTAGAACGGGCCAACTTCCAAGCACCTCTAAAGGAGAGTTTGTTTGCTTCCTAGGCCAAGAGCCACTTCAAAAAGAAACTAGGAAGCAAGGTGAGCATCCTAGAAGTATTTTTGTTCAACTTTGAACATGTTTTGATCATGAAAAATCAAGAGAAAAACAAGCTCAGAAAACTGATTTCTAAGACTAGAAATTTTCTTTGGTGTTTGAAGCCTCTTAAAAAGCCCCGTATGTTTGACTCGCCACTCCCCTTTGCACGCATTTTCTGTTTTCATGAGATTGATGAATGTTATATGGGAATATAAATGATACTAAGGTCGGCTTGGTTGGGTCTTTAAATCCACGTGTGAACCATGAGATCATCTACAACTTGAGCCAAAAACCAATCCTATCCACATCGATTCATGGATTGTCAATGTGGAAAATGCGTGTACGCTTCTCGAAGAGGTTGTTTCGATGTGTTCAATCAATAATCCTCTATTATGTTTGTTGTATTTGAAAGTCCATGTTATTTAATTTCATTTTGATGTTACTTGCTTTCATTTTGATTAAGTGATTTTTCCCATAGATCTTGCATGTAATGAGTGCCAAGCCTTGAATTTGGGCATGTAACATATTTACTTGACTTGGGTTCAAACTCAGATTTGCAAAATCAGGTCAAACTTGCATATTTGAGGCCGATTGCAGCTTGGTTTTTATATGTTTAAGCTATGATTTCTATCTAATCTTGAGAGCTGTTAAACGGGTAGGTTGGGTTAGGGTAAGGTCGAGTCATAAATGGTTTGACCCAAATTGACCCATTAACCCATTTATAACCTATTTATGCGCAATGTAAATTTTTTGACCCACACATGACCCATACCCGACCCATACCCGACCCATATTGATAAAACATTTGCTTATTTAATCCAATTTAGGAAAACTTATTCTTATGATTTTTTTTAAAGATTATATTGCTAAAATACCTCCAAGCAATACAAATCTAATCAATAATTTTTTTAATTTTTAAAATAATTTTTTATTTTTTTATTTTTTTCCCTTTCTTTTCCTTTTTTTTCTTCTACATTCGGAGGGTTGCTGACCAGTCTATTTATAACCCATTAATTTGCTAAGCAACCACCAACCAAAAAAAAATGTTAACCATGAAACGGATTTGAGTTTTGATTTTTTGTTAAATATAAACGAGATCTTAATATATAGGTTAACAACCGTCTAATAATACATTATTTGATGTGATGTTTTTCAATTTTAATTATTGATTATGAAGTTCTAATACCCATATAGAAGTGCACAAATATAAATTAATGAAGTCAATATTTACAATGATAAATTCATAAAAAGTAAAGCAAAGGTAAGAAAAAAGAAAGATCCCGAGCTGTACCAGATAAAGTTATACAAGCCCACGTTATAATCTTCTAGGATTAGCTCTAGTGAGTTCATGAAATAAACACGCACAACTCTTAAAAGAGAAAATCCATCCCCTAGCGTAGTTAATGTGCAATACATGATCAAGTGCTAAGGGATTCAAAGCAATAGCCATATCATAATATAATAATGGCATTCATATCCAAGCTTTTCATCGAATTTCCCCATGTAGAATGCATGTGACCAATTTTGTCTATAGCAAGCACCTAAAGTATCATTGTAATGATGATCGAATATAAAGCTAAAGTAGAATGCTCATAAAGAATATGAGGAAGCCATGTACCTCCTAATATTGCTACAAGAGGCCTTGACATGAAGAATACGGAACCCCTGCGATGATTGAGAAATGTCTCATTTAGAGGAAACTTCTTCATGTTGATATCTTCTCAAAAAATGGCTTAACCAATGGGGAAAGGGCAATAAGTTGATGTTGATATCTTCTCAAAACTGAAAACATCTTCATACATCAGATAAGAACCTATAGAAATTGATCATCATTCATACTGAGGAAAGGATCTAGAATACTAGTACTAATAGATCAATGGAAATGGAGATGTTCACCCTGTTAGAGAAGACTCCTTATTGTTTTGAAATTGACAAAACCTTTCCAAATAGTCTAGTCTGAAGGGTTGTAGACTCAAGTGTTCTAGTATGAAGATCTCAAGACTCTTTTGCCAAAGTCTAAAGATCGTTAGACTTTAAGCTCAAAGTCTAACCTCACTGACAGATTCCAGACTAATGAGAGAAGACTTATCCAGATGTGAGTTTATCTTCAAGGATTCGGTTCGTATGATTTGTGGAAGATCTTACGCTGGAGATTGCACCTCGTGATCAAATC
Organism: Eucalyptus victrix; assembly: GCA_016097545.1. Taxonomy (NCBI): domain Eukaryota; kingdom Viridiplantae; phylum Streptophyta; class Magnoliopsida; order Myrtales; family Myrtaceae; genus Eucalyptus; species Eucalyptus victrix. The sequence goes on along the minus strand of CM027839.1, from coordinate 24,220,628 downwards.
TTTTTGAAAGGCGAAGCATACTTGGAAAGTTCTACTTATGGAAACCAAGATCCTGATTGTATGGGCGAGCATGATTGGCGGGCTAACATCACATTCCTTAAATGACTCAAGATCTCCTTGATTGATTCTGTCTAACGGGTAGATTGGAGAAACTCCTTTGGAAAGTGCCAACAGATGTAGAGGCATTGAGGAGTATATAAGGTAAACTCTCAAGTTGTTCGAGGAAGTGCATGAAAAGAAAATTTCCAAAGTCTGAAGCTCTTAGTTCTTTGCTATTTCGATCGTTGAGCTTATTTTGTACTCAAAAGAGATAACAAACATTTGTGAGACTTTGAAAGAGTGTATTAGAGTTTCTACACTGTGAGGTCGAGGACGTGAGATTGTAAAAACTCTTTTGATTCATAGTGAAATCCAACCAGTGGGTTGTCAGTGCGGAAGAGTTGATGTAGGCTTAATTTAAGCCGAACCATTATAAAACCTTGTATTTCTATTCTTTTTCCCTGAACTCCTTACTTTAATTCGTAGCTTTATATAAACTGCCTGTAGTCGTTTATATCTTCAGTCTATTATCTTCTAAAGACGATTTGATTTATTAAGTCTTGCGAAAATTTCTTTTAACACCTATTCACCCCCCTCTAGGTGTTATTACTAGTCTTTTCAATTGGTATCAGAGCCTGTGTACTTATTTATTGAAGTGTTTTTACTTCTCAAGCTAAAGATCTATGGCTAATATTTTGGCTCCAAGATTGGTTGAAGGCCAAAGCAACACCAGACCTTCTTACTTTGATGGAAAGGAGTACAATGTATGGAAAAACAAGATGAAGGCATTTCTGAGATCAAAAGATCAACTGGAATGGGATGTAGTAGAGAAATGGATTATTCTCAAAACTACATCAATCTCAGAAAGAGGAAAGGAAATTACAGATGTTGGCGGAATGACACAAAAAGAAATAACCAAGAGACAAGCTCTTGATGCTAAAGCCATCTACTCCTTATACTGTGCTTTATCTCCTACTGAGTATAATAGAATTTCATCTTATGAAACAGCAAAAGAAGTCTGGGACAGGTTGAATGTTACCTATGTAGGAACTGATTGAATTAAAGAAACAAGAATCAATATTCTACTCGGACAATATGAAGCCTTCAAAATGAAGCTAGGAGAATCCATCACCGATATGTTTAGTCATTTTACTGAAATTGTAAACAGTCTAGCATGTCAAGGACAGCCAATCTCAGGACCAATGAAGGTCAACAAATTGTTGCGTGGACTCTCCAAAGACTAGAATCACGTGAAAACTTCAATAAGAGAAACCCAGAGGATCGCACCTCTTTCAGTAGATGAACTTGTTGGCACACTTCAATCATATGAAGTAAAGTAGATCAATGAGGAAGAATATCCTAAAGGTAAGAAGTCAATTGCTTTAAAATCTAATGATGATTCTTATGATATAGACTCAAAAGATTATTTGGACGATGAAGAATTGGCACTTATGATAAGGAAGTTCAGAAAGCTAAACAGGAAAGGAAGAAGGTTTAACTGGAAGAAATAGAACACTCAAAGATTTCAGAACAATTCAACCGAGGACAATGAAACCAACAAAGATGTAATTTGCTTCAAATGCGTGAAAAATAGGCACATCAGACCCAACTGCCCTTTGTTGAAGAAAAAGAAAGGAAAAACAGAGAAATTTAAAAAGGCTCTCAAAGCAGAGACATTGAGCGATACTGAATGCGAAGAAAGCGATGATGAATACGCCAACATATGTCTAATGAGAAATTTAGAATTAGACTCAGACTCTGAAACAAATCTAGACTCTAACTCAAATGAGGAAGTTGAGGTTAGTAATTTAAAGATTCCTGCTAAAGTCTCAAAGTATATAGATGAACTTTGCCTTAGTCTCAAAACATCTCTTAAAAGAATTTCCGAGCTAAAAATGGATAATTATAAACTGGAGCAATAGGAAATTTCTTGGAATGAAAAGTTTGAAAATCTAGACAAAATGTTTGTTGATTTGAAGGAAAATGCAAATTCTCTTTCGAAGAAAAATATCTTTTTGAAAGAGGAGATTTCAAATATCACAAAAAGGTTTTCTAAAGGATCTCGAGAAGTTGGAAAAGATTATGTCAAAGACAAAGACCTTATTTCAACAAATCTGGTTTGGGAATGACGCTAGAAACCATTCCTTTAATTGATTTTCCCAAAGTAAAGGAAATAATCAAACAAAGACCTACAAAAACATTTTACAGAAATCATTTTCAAAAAGTCTTTGTAAAACCTGTTGGCTGAAGTACTCTCAAATGTTCAAAGTGTAACAGCTCAGAACATTTCGAGAATGATTGTCCCAAAGTTTAGAGACATGTTTAGAGGGATTGGGCAAAGTCTATATTTCGTATTGACTCCCCTCGACCCAAGAAAGTGTGGGTACCAAAGAAAACTTGAGTTCTTTTATGATTGCAGGTCACTATCAAGAAGAAAATCAAATGGTATTTGGATAGCGGCTGCTTAACACACATGACAGGAGATTCAAGTTATTTTATAAAGTTTGTTCAAATAAATGGTGGAAAAGTTTCCTTTGGAGGAAATAGCAAAGGAAGAATTGTTGGATGTGGAACGATAGAGATTGGACGTCTCACAATCAACAATGTCTCCTTGGTGAAAGCTTTGAATTACAATTTACTCAGCATAAGTCAACTATGTGACACCGGTTTCAAAATTAATTTTCAAGAAGGCACTTGTTCGGGAATTAGTAAAGATTTCTCTCAATCTTTCACTAAATGAAGACATGAGAATATTTATCTTTTGGATATAAAACCAGAGAGCTTACAATGTCTAACATCAATTCAAGATGAAGCAAACATTTGGCATAGAAAGCTTGGTCATGTTAACATCAAGCAAATTGCCAAGATCTCATCCAAGAAGCTTGTTCGTGGACTGTCCAACCTGACTTATCAAAAATCTGAATTATGCACACCATGTGTATTGGGAAAACAGGTTAAAAGTTCTTTTAAATTTATAAATCAAGTTTCTACTAATCGAGTTTTGCAGTTTCTACATATGGATCTCTTTGGATTAACTAAAACTCAAAGCATTGGTGGAAAGAGATAATGTCTAGTAATCATGGAATATTATTCTCAATTTACTTGGATTTATTTCCTAGTAAGTAAGTCTGAAACCTTTTCTCACTTTTCAAAGTTTGCCAAGAAAGTTCAAAATGAAAAGGATTATGTTATTTCAAGCATACGGACAGACCATGGAGGTAAGTTTGAAAATCAAGACTTCGCTAAATTTTGTGATGAATCTGGTTTCCAACATGCTTTCTCTTCTCCATATACTCCAAAACAAAATGGAGTTGTGAAAAGAAAGAATAGATCTTTGCAGGAAATAGCAAGAACCATTTTAATTGAAAGCAATATTTCTTCTCGATTTTGGGCTGAAGCGGTTTCTACAGCTTGCTATATTATTAACAGAGTATTCTTAAGACCCATTTTAGATAAAACTCCTTATGAAGTGTTCGAAAGGAAAAAGCCAAAGTTTTCTTATTTTCATGTGTTTGGATGTAAGTGTTTTATGTTGAAAAATGCAAATGATCGAACTGGTAAGTTTAAAGAAAAATCAGACAAATGAATTTTTCTTGGCTACTCAACCTCAAGCAAAGCCTACAGAATATTTAACAAGAAGACTCAATCTGTGGAAGAATCTATAAACGTCAAATTCCAAAGACTCTATGCAAAATTAACTTAATCAAACTCAACTTGAAGAATCTGAACATGCTCCAGACTTTACAAAGTTTACCTCCCCTGAAGTGGTTTAGACTTCTGAAGATCAACAACGAACAGAAGTTGTAGATTCAGCCGAAGTAGAAGACGGCAAACTATCAGACCAACCAGTAACTGGAAGTATAAGTCTAGTCATCCCAAAAAACTCATCATCGGCAACATTGATGAAGGAATCCGCACCATATCCAAAAGGCAAGAAGAGTCTAGCGCTCTAGCACTTAATCTAATATGGAACCCAAAAGTATAGAAGAAGCCTTGGCTGATGAAAGTTGGATTGAAACTATGCAAGAAGAGCTTAGACAATTCAGCATCAACGATGTTTGGGAGCTAATTCCTAAACCTAAAGATAAATCTATTATTGGAACCAAAAAGGTTTTTAGGAACAAAATGGATGAGAAAGGAAAAGTGATTAGGAACAAAGCAAGACTCGTGGCCAAAGGATATACACAAGAAGAAGGAATAGACTATGACGAGACCTATGCACAAGTAGTGAGATTAGAAGCAATTAGATTATTACTTGCTTTTGCTTGTTATAAAAATTTCAAGTTATTCCAAATGGACGTCAAAAGTGCATTCCTAAATGAACTAATTCAAGAAGAAGTTTATGTGGAACAACCACCTGGATTTGAAGATCCAAAAAGACCAAACTCAGTTTTCAGACTGAAAAAGGCCCTATATGGATTAAAGCAAGCACCTCGAACTTGGTATGATAGGTTAAGTAAAATTCTAATTCAAAATGGTTTTGTTAAAGGAAATGTAGATACTACATTATTTATTAAAAAGGAAGGTAAAGACTTTATACTCGTTCAAATTTATGTTGATGACATTATCTTTGGATCATCTAATGAAAATTTGTGCAAGAAATATTCTAAGTCAATGCAGGATGAATTTGAGATGAACATGATGGGTGAATTATCTTTCTTTCTTGGATTACAAGTGAAACAATCAAAAGAAGGAATTTTTTTTTTCAAGAAAAATATGCAAAAGACCTCATTAAGAAGTTCGAATTGGAGAATTGCAAAAAGACTGATATACCAATGTCAAGCTCTTCGAAACTACACAAAGACGAAGGAGGAAAGAAAGTTGACCAGAAGCTCTATAGAAGTATTATCGGTTTACTTCTTTATCTTACTGTTTCTAGACTGACATTTTGTTTAGTGCTTACATTTGTGCTAGATTTCAATCAGATCCCAAAGAATCTCATCTAAGTGCCGAAAAACGCATCATCAAATACGTTGCAACTATTTCAAAGTTAGGTTCGTGGTAGCCAAAAGAGGGAGACTTTACTCTCCTTGGATATTCAAACGCAAATTTAGCAGGTTGCAGAGTCGATAGAAAGTGTACTTCCGGTACTTGTCAATTACTGGACAACAGGACAGTGTCTTGGCTCTCAAGAAAACAGAGTACTATAGCTCTTTCAATAGCAGAAGTGAAGTATGTGGCTCTTGGAAGCTGTTGTTCTCAAATCTTATGGATAAAGTAACAGCTGAGAGACTTTGGAATCAAAGACTCACGCACCGAGATCAAATACGACAAGACCAGTGCAATCAATCTCACAAAGAATCCAATTTTCCATTCAAGAGCGAAGCACATAGAAATTCGACATCATTTCATTAGAGATCATGTTCAGAATGGAGAAGTCATGATACAGTTCATTGGCTCGAAGAATTAGTTGGTAAACATATTTACAAAGCCACTAGAGAAAATTTTATTTGAGTCTATTTATATCGAGACTAAACATTATATCTTTTATCAATTAAAGTCTGAAGATGATCAAACTCTGAACAACCAAAAGTGACGATCAGTAAATTAATTCGTGTTAATAATTTAATTTTTGCATGAAAATTTGAAGAGGTACGTTTACTTTTTGAATCATTACTTACTTTATTTTTAGCAATTATCCTTTTAAATTTGAATTTATGGCAATTTTTCATTTTCAAAAAGGCAATTTTTACTTTTTCCTTAATAACGATCCGTGTACCCTGTTTCGTCGCTTTATATACTGTAGATTTTCTTCTTCATTTTCACACAAACCCTAGAATACATAACTCCATTTTCCCTCACTTTCTCTCTAGTTTATTCCAAAAAGGTTTCACTTTTTCACAATCGAGTTCGAGTTCGAGAAATCCCTCAAAAAAAGTCACAATGTCTTCTCAAAGAAAGTCTTCTAGAATCGTGAGCAGGGGACCACAGCATATGCATGAGGGTCCTACGCACTTTGATTTGACCAAGGAAGAAGACTCTCCACTACAGCAGCAGCAAAGTCAACAACAACATTCTCAACCGCGTCAGTCTTCTCTACGTAGGACACAAGATCCTTCACAACAACAACCGGAAGAAGAATTTGTGGAAGATGTTGAACCTGTAAGAACACAAAAACCCCAATTTTTGTTTAGACTCTACTCAAACTTAAAGATGAGTGGTTTTGCAATGACTTTGATCGATGAGTTTCTGAAATCAAATGGTTACAAGAACGAAATTTTCTTCCTTAATACCATGGAAAAGTTAGGCATTGCACCCGTTCATTCGGTAGCAAGGGCTTTTTCGAATTTTCCAAGTGATCCAAGGTACGGAATTTTTAATCAACCTGAAGGTAAGGATGATCATGAGAGGATGTATATGCATTTTTAGCCTAGGATGAGCATCGCTGCAAATGTTCATGGTGAAAGGATGGACCTTTTTTGTTCTAAGGACCATAAGAGAACTTATTCTAAACTGTTGAAGCGAGAGGTGATGAACCCTAGAAGTGTTGATTTTGATCTTCTTGATTCGTTGAAAGTAAAACTGAGGGAGAAGTTTGCACTCCTTCAACTTGAACGTTTTTGCTCAGAGACGATTGTTGCTTACCTAGAACTTATAGCTTACTTCTATTCAAATCTATCATTTTTAGATGCGAATAGATTTTCTTTTAGTGTTAAAGACAAGGATTTTGTGGTCGATGTGGACACTCTGGCTGATGTGATTGGGGTGGAAAGATGGAGTTTCTGACCAATCAGTGTATCTGTTGCTCACGCTACTTTGGAGCTCGTTCGGGATAGGATTGCTGAAGGAAGGATTTCTTACTCTAGAATGAATGCATCCAATATCTTGCTTCATAAGATTGTAATTAATTGTCTTAGACCAAATCCACATCAAAGACTAATGTCTCAAACTCTAAAGCGAAGCTGACGTATACAATCAACATCGGATTCAAGTTCTCTCTACCTCATACCATTGTTATACACATGTATAGAACAGTGGTGAAGGATAATGGACAACTCCCTTATTTTGCTCTTGTTACTCGATTATTCAGTCATTTCTACATTCAGTCTCCCAAGATTCTATGTGTTCAAACCATTGCTCCAATGGTAGTGGGACTGAAAATAGTTTCCAAGATGCATCTGAAGGAGCTGAACAAGGTTTTGGAGAGGATTAAGATGAAGTCCCCTACAAGGCAAGACAAGACTCTGCAACGGGAAAAAGGAAAGGTAAAGTGCCCATGACTGAACCAATTAAGAAGATGAGAGCACTCATCTTGCAGGATGAAGAAGATGAGGATGACATTACTCTCTCCACTTTTGCCTCAAAGAATTTATAGAGTTTTGTTAGCTTTCCAGAGACAGATGATTGAGAGAACAGAGAAAGAGAAGAGACAGAGCTGAGAGATGCAATGAGGACAAAGGAAGAGGAAGGAAGAACAAAGGAAGAAGAAAGAGGAAGAGAACAAGAAAAAGAAGAGGGTCATGATGATTCTCATGCAGAAGAAGAAGGACAGCATCACATTGATGCATAAGAAGAGCAAGAACAGGAAGAAGGGTATTTTTCTCCACCCGAAGGCATAGAAAAAGGGGGAGCTGCTGATAAAAGAGGTACTTTTTCACTTGCTTTTACTAGTGATGATGTTAGTCATTCTCCTGCCAATCCAGAGGATGTGTATGCCTCTCAATTTCCTAAAGATAATAATGAGGCTTCATTTCCAAGTATGGATGTTCCTGCTGAAGTTCCATCATCTGTTAACACTCCTCAAACTACACGTGCTGAATCAAACCAACAATACAACCGGATTTAAGAGACCGTTCGAGCTTCTTGTGGAGATCAAAGCTCAGCTTTATGGATTGGAGTGTGAATTTCAGAACATGCAGTCAGCTCATCAAGCCACTTCAGTTTCTTTGCATGATCAGGTACAAGCCCTTAAGCTTCAAGTTCAAGCTACTGCAAAGGGTCAAGATATTCAGCAACTGAAGGAGGAGCTGAGGAAACTAGAGGAGAATGTCAAGTCTATTGGGGATTTCCAGATCGTTCGCATCCCCAAACAACCATGATTTTATCCAAACTTCTTTTTAGTTTTCTCCATTTTTTGCTATTGACAAAAAGGGGGAGAATTGTGCAGATTTGATTTGATCTTTTGATGACTTTTTGCTTGATTTGACTTTAGTTTGATTTTGATGATTTTGGACTGACTGGTGATTTTATTTGGTTTGAATTTTGACTTGCAGCAACTATGTCTGAGATTTTCATTATGGATGGATAGTTATTATGCATGACTAATGTGTTACTAATGTGTTTTCTGTGGTTGCAGAATCAATACTGTCCAGATCCTAATTAATTTATCTTTATAAGACATCACATTTTGTTTAAGTGTTGTAGGTTAAAATTTTGCAAATCTGCAGGAAAGTTGTCACCATCAAAAAGAGGGAAATTGTTAGAGAAGATTCCTTATTGTTTTGAAGCTGACAAAACCTTTCCAAATAGTCTAGTTTGAAGGGTTGCAGACTTAAGTGTTATAGTTTGAAGATCTCAAGACTTTTGTCAAAGTCTGAAGATCGTGAGACTTTAAGCTCAAAGTCTAACCTCACTAACAGATTCCAGACCGATGAGAGAAGACTTCTCCGGATGCGAGTTTATCTTCAAGGATTCAGTTCATACGGTTTGTGGAAGATCTTACGGCTGGAGATTGCACCTTGTGATCAATTATTCTTATTGAAATCAATTCGGATAATCAGATCTTTTTAAAGGCAAAGTATACTTGGAAGGTTCTACTTATGGAAACCAAAATCCTGATTGTATGGGCGAGCAGGATTGGTGGGTTATCATTACATTCTTTAAATGACTTGAGATCTCGTTGATTGATTCTGTCCAACGGGTAGATTATAGGAACTCCTTTGGAAATTGCCAACGGATGTAGAGGCATAGAGGAGTATATAAGGTAGACTCTCAAGTTGTTTGAGGAAGTGCATGAAAAAAAAAAATCCAAAGTCTGAAGCTCTTAGTTCTTTGCTATTTCAATCATTGAGCTTATTTTGTACTCAAAAGAGAGAACAAACATTTGTGAGACTTTGAAAGAGTGTAGTAGAGTTTCTACACTGTGAATTCGAGGACGTGAGACTGTAAAAACTCTTTTGATTCATAGTGAAATCCAGCCAGTGGGCTGTCAGTGCGAGAGAGTGGATGTAGGCTTGATTTGAGCGGAACCACTATAAAACCTTGTGTTTCTATTCTCTTTCCTTGATTTCCTTACTTTAATTCGTAACTTTATATAAACTACTTGTAGTCGTTTACATCTTCAATCTATTATCTTCTAAAGACGATTTGATTTATTAAGTCTTGCGAAAAATTCTTTTAACACCTATTCACCCCCCTCTAGGTGTTATTACTAGCCCTTTCACATCCAACATAAGAGAGAAAGAAATAATCTAGCCAAGCAATAATTTCTGATTTACACGAAAAAAAATAAGATGCCCAAATTTAGTAGCTTCAAACATTCTCAGTCAAATCTAGAGCTCCACTAATAATCATGTTCTCATCATGGGCGACTTCACCTCCCTTGCTAGCATTCAAAACACAGAATTGCGAATCGTGAAAATGAAAAAAGAACCATAAGAAAATCAAGATGCAACTCCTTTCCTGAACCCATTTACATGCAAGAATCTTATGGAAAAGTATTAGTTTTCGTGTACCTCCTCATTCTAACCCAGCACTTAGTCTAGAACCTAAAAAGGAAAAGCATCAACTTTGATTGTCAGTCATAGCACCACAAAGTATACTAAGAACACATCATTATGAAGACAGGTGTATTAAACCAAAAGAATGAGATGAAAAAAAAAAGTACCTAATGCAAATAGTCTTGGAAGTCAATGATAAGAGACTCATCATCCAAATATTCCTCAGGTGGAACTCCAAATAACCAATCTCTAGTGGATAACTCGGCCTTTACACTTTCAGGTGAAAGGGAACTACAATATTTATTTAAAATGTGTCCTCCAATGTTGAAGGTTGATTCTGAGGCAACAGTAGGTTCATACATGGAGCATAGATGTCAATCAAATTAATAATGGGATCACTTGAAATTTTAAACCACAAAACTTAAGTCTCCAGCATCTATTAAAAAAAAATGCAGCATCCAATTGCCCATCACACAAGACTATACAAAAAGGTCCAAACAAGCAGAGACTTGGTGGTGATAGACAATCATCCATATATCAAACAGGTGCATCATAGCAACATCACAACTAGCATCCTTATTATTTCTCGCTTGTATCATACAAACCAATAGAGAATATGCACTAAAACATCTTCAGACTTTAGAATAAGCCAAAATATAGGAATGAGGACAACTACAGAAGTTGTCATCAAATTTAGGGAGTTGTAGTGCGAGTAATCATCTTATTACTAGAATAAGACAATTACAAGATAACGTCAACAAATTTTTATGATGACTAGTAGGCCAAAACAAATTGCCTCGAAACATACCTTGAGTGCGATATGGAGGTGGAAAGAACTGGAAATAGCAAAACACCGCTACCATACTCCCCACAAATTTCTTCGGCACGTTGAGCCAAAGAATCAAATCTGCCACTGCTATGACTCCCACAAATTGTGGAAAACAGTGGTACAAACCTAGGAGGCCTCTGGCAATGACATCATGCTGGTGATGCCTGTGGTCATCTACTCTTGAAAGGCCAACAAGAGATGCAATAAGAAGCGGGAGAAAGACGATGCACAGTTTTGCAACATGACCTTTGTGATCAAATGCTTTTGTTTTCCCAGCTAAATAGAGTGATAAGAAATCAAGACCTATAAAGGACACTGCACAATAATATCCAAGCTATTCACATACTCACAAGATTTTCCTATATAATGGTCTTATACGGTAGATCATTATTTTTCCCTTTCACATTGAGCATTTGGATAATACTTTTTAAGATAACATAGGGAAATGCTTACATGAAGTATGTTCGCTAGGAAAACTCGTGTGCCCTTCATTTATAATGCCTCTTTTATTGTGACAAATGACATTTCCCCATTGATCATACACCTATAAATCAATCCAAGTATTAGGTGCTGCAATTAGACTTGCCCGAGGATAGTCACTGCTCAATTTATATTCACCTACATCTTTCCCATCTGGAAAACAACGCCAAGAGACGTTTGGCTGAAGCCGGCCAACTGCAAGTTTTATGGCATCTAATATCACTGCAATGAATGTAGCAGAATACAAGAGTCCTGCTTAAACAGCTTCGATTTAGCATATTCTCGAGGGAAAAAAAAAACATTATCATTGAACAATGAGCAAAGGATATATGAGATGACACATGGAAATACTTTCACCTAGTATAGCATGATGAAGATCAATCAACACAATGAGCAGAAGATATATGAGTGACTATCATACTCTTTCCGAAAAGAGACTCAAAACAGAGAAATCAGCAAACAATCCTTCTCCGGGGAAATTTCGCCATCAACCAAATATGAGAAAAGCCATCACCAGTCCATTTCAAGCGCAATTTCTCAATCCACAGCAATGACAGCTGAGAATAGACCCAACGACTAGAAAGCCAAAGGAAGAACATAAATTCTACAATTTATAATCAAACCCAAGGATCACGGCAACAACAAAACTTGTCCATTTAAAAAGAAAAAGGAAATAAATTAGGAAGGAGAGAGGCTTGACAGTAGGGGAAGCCGTCTTAGGGAGTGCGAGTATTCCCAAGCCGATGCTAGTATCGATGATCAAAGCAACAAAACCACCCGTTGTTACACCTGCTACAACAGCACCAGCAGTCATCAAATTCCATCCTCAGAGAACACGAGCATCAAAATTCAATTGCAACTGCGACAACTCTGTTCAGAAGATACCACCTGCTATAACTCCACTAGATCCAGCTCTCCTTCCTTAGCACCGAGCCTGCTCACCACAGTCTCGTCCTTGGGCAAGTAACTCACGAAGCAACCACCCAAAGCCCCAGACGGAACCCACCCTCCTCTGCCCTCGTCGGGCTGAACCCTACCGCTGATGGTGACCGGAGAGATTTATCTGCTTGAAACGGGGGTTAGGATTTGCGAGGAGTGTAGGACTAGCAACACCGTGACAATTGAATTGTCGGACAACCTCGGCCACCAACGATGGGCAGTGGCACGGTGGCAATAGGTGGTGGCAAAGGGATGATAGGCAGTGGAGGTGGCAACGAATCAGATTCGTGGAAGGGTGGAAACAAAGAGGGAGAGTAATCGTGGCATCTGTATCCTGTGATAGGCCGGGTCCATTTCTAATGGGTTGATAAATGGGTCTTAAATGGGTGCAAATTAGACCCATTTAAAACCCATATATATCAGTCTCTTTATTTTTAGAACTCATTATGAGTGCTTTGAGAAATAAGGCTTGACCCATTAAAAACCCATTTAAACAAATATGGGTTCATAAATGGATTGTGTACCCACTTTGACACCTCTACTAATCTTGCTTTTTACATGTGGTAGTATAAGTTTGATACTTTAGTTCCACATGAGATTGTTTATGGGTCGAGATTGAAGGCCACAAATATGGCTCAAGGAAGCTGCTTAACATGGTTTAATGCACACCAAATGTTCGACAAAATGCCCAAACCAACTTTTGATTTTAAGACGATTGATTTGAGCACAACTATTGTGATAATCATGTACTGGGTTGCATAGATTGGTTTAGGGAATTATTTTTTAAAATAAAAAAATCTGAAATTTTCCATAAAAATAAAAATTATTGGATAGTGTCAAATTAGGGTAGAAATGACATCTACGAAATTTTCATAATTTTAAAAGGCAATTTTCCTAATTTGAGGCTATTTTGTATTTCATAATTATTTTTGTAAATAATCCATTTTGCATAAATTAAAATTATCTAGAGTAGCTTCATGCATTTAGGATAATTTCATGCATATTTATATTCCCATTTTGCTCACCGGGGTCCCGCCTTGGGCGTGATAACAATGCCATGTAATATTATTTGCTCGACTTATATTGAGTTTTCTTTTTTCGCATTTACTTTCAAGTCATTCCAATTTCTTAGATGTTTACTTATTGAGTAAAATGTCCTTGCTCCTAGAAATCTCTGATTGTGTAGGAATCGAGACAACACTCCCATGTCTCTATTTGTTTCTAGCCGATCCCAATAGGATGGTGGTGACTACTAGAAATAATGAGATTGTTAAGAATTAAAATACAAAATCCAATATCATGCGAGATATGGGCTTGGGAGAATCCATGCCTAACCCAAGGCTGTTGGCCCGCCATCTTAGAAAATACCCCTAAACCTCTTCCTTTTTCCCCAACGGAAGAAGAGAGGTTGCGACACCTCCAAATCTTCATGAAATTTTCATCCTATTAGACCTTTTCTCCTCTCGTCGAGATCTTCATTAGTCTTTGTTGAACTCCCAGAGATCGTTGATATCATGGAAATCTTATTAAGTTTAACACGACCATTTGCACTTGTCATGAAGATATTACTACCTACAATAATTTTGGAATAGTTGAAATTCCATTCAATGTTTTCCTAAAAACTCTTACATTCTCAAAGTATGTGAAGCAAATTTTAAATTTAATCATAACTTCGAGTCAAATTACTTGTTTATGAACTCATATCTGAATGGATAATTTTGTAATCATAAAAAAAGGGTGTTATTAGGAAAACATATCATACCATTTTGAAGATAATGGAATTATCTATTTTGATTGTTGTTTGATACATGTAGTTGTTATCATATTTATGTTTTATTAATAAAAAGAAGATTTTGCCAATATCAATGGTGTTTTGTTGTTTTTGTGCCCGTGGTTAGGCTGGTTCCTTGTTTTGTCGGCTGCATTGTTTGCGGCTTGGATTTCTTTTACTTCGACTCCCTTCCACTCGTTCTAACTTGTTGTCACTATGAGTGAAAGTTTTTGGTGCTGGATCTTTTGTATAGTTGGTTTAAAGCTCATAGAGTTTAGGCCACCTAGAGTTTAGGCCAATGGATTACTAAGTTTTAAATTTAGCTCAGACTCTCTCAAACCCATACCAATTCGCGACTTAGGTAGGTCGATTATTTTCTAACATGCAAAAAGATTATTAACTAGGACTCGCCACTTATCGGTTTATGGTAGGTCGATTAGACAACTAAGTAAAATAATTGGAGAATTATTTTACTCCTACGAACCAGAGACTAAGGGTTCGGGGATTTGGTTACACTAGAATTCTCTAACGCCCTTTCGGTACAATTTCTTTTTTTATTTTTCTAAAAATGCTTTTGCAGGCAACTTAGATTTATTTTAACCTAAATTACTATCATGTCAAAAGATGATCACACGGGTGCTCAACCATTATTAAACATTCAATAAATAAAATCAATTGCATCACACAAAACAAATGATCTTTTTGGGTTTTCTTTGAAATATTCTTTTATAAAAAAAAATGCATTTTTAACTACATGACCTAATTTACTAAATCTATATGCTCATGCAAGATTTTGATTTTTTTTTTTTAGCGTTTTTCCAAAATAAACAAGTTTCAAATAAACTACTCACACAACAAATAAAGGATTAAAATGATCGAAAAAATAATCTATTGTCTCACAGCCGATTACCGATTACTCTAATCCTAAACATCATGACAAATAAGTTCAAAATAATTAAAAATCTGATCCGAAGTCTTACGGATCAAATTAATAATTATATTGATTCAACATTTAAAATGCTATTAAAATGCCCAAAAATTAATATAGTTAAAAAAATGATCCGACCTCTTACGTATCAAATTAATAATTACATTAATTTTGGACAAAACCCTTGCGGTTAATATCTACAAGATTTATAAAAGAGTGGCACATTCCATTATTCTGATTTGAACAATAATAGCAAAATAAATAAAATAAGATAACATAAGATAATGTGAAAAATAAGAATAAAAATAAAAATAACAATCAGCTACCTAAGGGGGAATGCAGCGGAGATAGCAACGCGATGGAGTGAGGGTGGCCGGTGTGAGTGCTCCGGTGAGGGGACCAGTAGAGCTGTGGAGTGCGGCGCGGCGTCGGGGTGTAGGCAGACCAGTGGACGACGAGCGAACCTAAGGGAGAATGCAGCAGGGGCAGCAAGGCGATCTAGTGAGGTTGGCCGACGTGAGTACTCCGGTGAGGGGACCGGTAGAGCTATGGCATTCGGTGTGGCATCGGGGTGCAAGTAGACCGGTGGACGTTGGGCGAAACAGCAAGCGGCGACGATGACGGCGTGGGCTACGGCGTTGGATCATCGCTGAGGATAGAGGCGGAGGCTGGCTTTGGGCGTCAAATTGTAGGCGAGTTGCTGGCGCGATCATCAGGCAGAGGTGCAGGCAAGGACAACGTTTGAACGACATCGCAAGTGAAGACGAGCAGGTCGCTACTTGCGGTGTCGAGTGGAGCGGAGGTGGTGCGAGTTGTCAAACGCTGCCGGTGGAGGCAGCGTACAGGCGTCAACGTCGGGGCTTCTGGCATCCGGCGCTACGGGTGCAGGCACAGAGATGGGGAGGTCGCCGGGTGCGCAAGCAGAGGCTGTCTAGGCGGTGGCGTCGAGCTCTGAGTAGAAGGGACAGGTGGAGGCAAGGCACCAGTGGTAGCAATTAGGGCGACAGGCAGTAGCAGAAACAGTGATGCGGGTTGCTAGAGTTGCTCGAAGGAGGAAAGTGGCACACGGGCTGCTTTTCCCTCTCTCTACTCACTCCCTTTGCCGCCGTTGGTTTCTTTCTTCTTTGCAAATGGTAAGAGAAAATAAAAGAAATGACTCCACCCCTTGACTTTGTACAGTGGAGAGGGGGGGCTTCTTTTTCCTATCTTTTTTTTTACTCTCTCTGTTGCACGAGTTATTTCTCATGAATTTTTGGGTCTTCCTTGCACGAATTTTCTCTCGCACGAATTCTTTCGAATTTTTCCAGTCGTCCGACCCCCTCTTTTTTCACAAAATTTGGTCCCTTTTATAGTGGTTCCGAGCACCATCTTCCATGGCAATTTTTGAGCTTTCTTTTTTCATTGTCTCAATTTATGGTCTGTAAATTGGAGCAAAATCTTGCAATCAGTTTGATTTTTTTCTTGAATGTTTTGATTCCTTCCATTTTATCAAACTCCTTGCTTTTTTATTCACCTGATTTCTCTAATCGAGAATTTGCTTCCACATTTACTATGATTTGAATAATCACCGTAGCAAAGATGGCCAATCAAAATTTCCACATTCCATTCATAATCAAATCAGACTGATCCTCCCCTTATTTTCCTTTTATCCATTTTATTTGTTTTGATGCATTTTTTTTTAGGGGTTAAAATTAACCCTAATTTTTATGCAAAAACTCAATAATTGGGCCGCAAAAATTTAGATGTCAATAGCTGCCCCTCTTTGAAGGTGAGCTCGTAGAGGTTGCCTTCAAAGATAAATTGAGACCTAAATTTTGGTCATGCACATGCACCGAGTGACTTTTTTTTTTTTGAAAATGAATCCCATTTTGAAATGAAATTTATATAATGCATGTAAATACTAATGCAAATAATAAAGGAATTTACCTGGAATTACTTACCTTCGAGGAGGGTACAGTAACTCAAGATAGATTGGTGTTACATGTCCAGGACCCGTACCATTCTGTGGTCGCTCAAAATAGTAACATGGCTTTGCAAAGAGACTTCTTTACCATTATACGGTCACCTAGTATGGCATTGCTTGATTGTGTCTAGGACCCAAACCATTCTATAGTCGCCTAAACGAAAATTCATTTTTCAGGACACGTACCATTCTATGGTCGCCTGAATGGGGAAATAGATGTTGTCTAGGACCCGTACCATTCTATAGTGGCCTAAATGAGGATTCACTTTCCAAGACTCGTACCATTCTATGGTTGCCAGAATAGGTGTTGCCTAGGACCCGTACCATTCTACGGTCGCCTAAACTGGAGCATAGATCATCTGACCAGGGCCCAAACCTTTCTTTAGTCGCCTTGATCAAAATGAATATGGGAAAAATCTTTAGGGGGCAACTCCATCGACTGCTAATGCTTGAAAAGGAATACATGTACAATGACAATTATTTAAGGTATGGATAGAGACATACTTACCTGGTGACATCTCCGATCCTTAGGGATATGTCTCCTAAATTAATGAAGTGACTCTGCGTTATGGAAGCACACCATGTCGATGAAGGGGAATTTCGGGCTACGAGCACACCGATTTGATAGGGGGACTCTGGGCTACAGAAGCACACCATATCAAGGGACATCAGGCTATGGAACCACGTTGGTTCAATAAAGAGAGACACTGAGTTACGGAAGCACGCCAGGTCGATGAAATGGACTATGGGCTACGAAAGCACACCAGGTTAATATAAAGGACATCGGGCTTTGGAAGCACACACGGGTCGATGAAATGGACTCTGGACTACAGAAGCACGCCAGGTCAATATAAAGGACACTGGGCTACAAAAGCACGTCTAGTCGATGAAATGGACTATGGGCTACAAAAGCACGCTAGGTTAATATAAAAGACACCGGGCTACGAAAGCACGTCGGGTCGATGAATGCTGGGCTACAAAAGCACGCTGGGTCAATATAAAGGGACACTAGGTTATGCAAGCATGCCGAGTCAATAAATAGGGACAACAGGCTATGGAAGCATGCCGAGTCGATGAAAGGGACTCTAGGCTATGAAAGCACACCAGGTCAATATAAATGACACCGGGCTACGAAAGCACGCCGGGTCGCTATAAGAGATTCTGGGCTACGAAAGCACGCTAGGTCAATATAAAGGACACCAGGCTACGAAAGCACGCCGGGTCGATGAAAGTGACTTTAGGCTACGAAAGCACGCTAGGTCAATATAAAGGAAACCGAGCTACGAAAGCACGTCGGGTCGATGAAATGGACTTTGGGCTACGAAAGTATGCAAGTCAATATAAAGGATACCGATCTACGAAAGCATGCTGGGTCGATGAACGCTGGGCTACAAAAGCACACTAGGTCAATATAAAGAGACACCGGGCTATGGAAGCACGCCAGGTCAATAAATAGGGACATTGAGCTACGGAAACACACCGAGTCGATGAAAGGGATTCTGGGCTACGAAAGCACACCAAGTCAATATAAAGGACATCGGACTAGGAATGCACGCCGAGTCGATATAAGGAACTTTAGGCTACGAAAGCACATCGGGTCAATATAAAGGACACCGGGCTATGAAAGCACATTGGGTCGATGAAAGGGACTCTAGGCTATAAAAGCACGCCAGGTCAATTTAAAAGACACTGTGCTACGGAAGCACGCCGAGTCGATGAAAGGGACTCTGGGCTATGAAAGCACGCCGGGTCAATATAGAAGACAGCTTGACCGAGTTAAGTGTTGATGCACTTGGGAGAGAATACCTACACAATGACAAGTATTTAGAGTATGAGTAGAGATATACTTATCTAGTGATATCTTTGATTCTTGGAGATATGTCTTCTGGAATTTAGATATCCTATAGAGGTCTTTCACCTCATGGTAAAATTTCGGAACATCAAGGATGGACCTTGAATGTTCGTGATGGTTCCACATCTCCTAATATCATGAGGCATTTTGAAATGAACTTGAATGTCAGGAGCTCCTGGGTCTTTGAGAAAACATTACTTGTCCGACGTGTATTCACCAAAGAAATAAGCAATTAATGCTATTCTGGAACGCACACTTCAAAATCCACTGAAGTTTTTATCAATTCAATCGGGGTTCATGCATTATGACCTTTGCATCACCCAAATTTCCACTAGAGAGAATTATCGTTCAAGATAATTTTCACTCATGACATGGATTTCTTAAGAATACTAAATATGAGACTTTCGATTAGAAAGGACTTTCACTCACTCTTATTTAGAAGAGAATCACTCAATCTCACCATATCGACAGGGGTCCAAGTATTCTCGCAAGCGGTACAACCTTACCAATCTGAGAAGTATTCAATAGGGACCATATTGTGGGCTTGGTCAACGGCTTAACAATGGAACTCTTTGAGTCAAGGTTATTGAAAGAATAGCTTCGCAATCATTTCTAGGTTTACAAGTTAAGAACCCTGCAAAATGAGAAAGAAATAATCTTGCTCGACTTCTTCGAGCAATCCTTATAAACATATGAACCCCTACGTTAATTCAAGTGTCATAATTTGAAGAGACTTTGTAAGGGACGTAACATAAGCTAGGTTTATAGGTTGAGAAACGAAATGACCATTAGGCTCAAAAATGTGTATAAGGGTCAAAGCTGATGATCATCTAGGCATGGTCGCTGGTCTTCTCTTTCGCCAGGGATGCGCCATTGATCTCGACTCTTTGAGTACTACTCCATTAAGATAAAACCTTTTGCAACTGATAGTCACCTATCATGACTCTTTCTTTTTCATTTTCATTGGCCTTGCTTCTACTAGGCACATCACTTTTTTGATGCCCTTAGTTTTCATGCATTTTTTCTTCATTTCTTTTTCATGGGCATTGGCCTTGCTTTTACCAGGCACACTGCTTTTTCATGCCCCATTAGTTCTATTTAAATTTTTTTTTTTTTGCACACAATTCATGCATCAAGGAATTACACTTTGAATGACACTCGAACTTTCAAGGTCTTCATCTATCTTTTGCCTTGCCCGAGTGTGGGGATGATCACTAACTGGGTTTAAAGAAATAAAATTGTAGGCTCAAGTGGGCTATGCAAATGGTATAAGTTTGTAGGATAGAGAAAGAAATACTCTTCGTCATCTTAAGGCACTTAAATTAACACATGAATTCAATGTAATAGCACGGCTTGAAGATTGATACAAGTGAGCAAGAAAATTTCAATTCATTTTCCTCACCTCATGGTGCAATTTTATCTCCTAGTTGCCCCGATGTGGGGTGATTCTTGACAGGGGTAATTCGGAAAAAATATCCATAAGTGTATGGGCTCAAAAGGGTTAAGTAATGGATCACCTGCAGTATTTGGGATAGAGAAATGAATTGTCTCTCATTATTTCGGTTGCCGTACCTTTTGCGAGAGAACTCTTTACCTTGTGTATATGAACCTTCCTACACTTATCTTACAAGTGTATGAGTAGGGGACTGTGTATAGGATAAGGTTTGCCTTTCATCATCCCGACTCGTCTCATTTAGTATGCTTAGTCCATCTTGATGTTCTTTAGTGGAAATGGTGGCTAAGAGTCATCATGCAAAATCCTTTTTTTAGGCATGAAAAATTATCAACTTCAAAATAAATAGTTTTCCACACTACAAAATGATTTTAAGCAATCATTCAAGGATTCCTCTACAATGGGATTGCCTCAACAGTTGATGTCTTTGGATTGTCCCTATCATTCAAGATTGAAAATCCACTTTTGCCCCTGCATAAGAGAACGTGCATGAATATGATACTATGCAACATCAAAGTAAAAGCAGATGGAATATCCATTTTTGGCTTGAGTCGAGATCTTATCTTAGTCGGGCCACTACCAAAATCTATCATGCCCCCAATCTGTCACATTAATTCCTTAGAAATGTGCCCTTGACAGTTGGGCCAATTGCAACCTAGTGTGCCCTTTTTTCAAAGGCCTTATCATCATACCGAAAAAGTAATGCTCTGAAACTTGAAGTAAATGAGTTAGAAAATTTAACAGAGCTAACCCAATGCATGCTTTTGGAAATGGCTTCAAAAATTTATTTATTTTATTTATTTTTTTGGATTTTTTTTTATGAGGAAGCATGAAGAAGCCTAGTTCTCAGAATTCTCCTTGAATGATATTTTCTTTTAATTGTTGGATATCGTCATGAGGCTGGTTTGGTTTACCCCATCATGTTCTCAAAAAAAAATTGTAATTTTATTGATATATATCAATCAAATTACATTTATTGGAATGTAAAATGTGATATTCAAGCACTAAAGCAAAACAAAAGAAATTTTTACCAATCCCTGAAAAGCAATAAAAATTCCCATGTAGGGGAATGTGCAACTGAACATGCCCCTAATTAAATAAGGAAAGCAAACTACTTAAGACCATGAATCATGTGTGCTTGAGTTCTTCACCCTCATTGATCTCGTGATGCAAACCCTCCAGGTCAGAGATTCTTCCTTCTAGATATGTCACTAGTCTCTCCATATTGGAATCAAATTCAGCTACCTCAGGAAAATGAAACGGTTCAAAAGTCCTCTTGGCTCTCTTCTTCAAGTCACGGTTTCTCACTAAAGATAGAGTACCTATGTCATTGGCCCTTTTGCTTGACGAGACAAGCCACAATAGCAGACAATCCATCGACTTGACTTTGGAGGTGCGCAATTCGCTTGTTTATATTGAGAATGATATGGTCTAGCACCTCATTTTAATCTGCCATTTTAGCTCTCAACCGTGTACGGATGGGTGAGCGAGATCACTCCATAATCACCTAAAGGAAATAAACGGGAACATGTAAGCATGAGGTGTAAATGGAGAAGTCAATCCATGACAAAGATCTAATCGATCTTTTTTACTTTTTTTTTTTTCATTTATTCATGAAAAGTCTGTGCAAGAAGGGAATTTCCTAAAAATAACTAGAAAAATAAAAATAGGACACCCTAGCAAGAACCAAATTTCCTAAACACGAATTAGGAATGGCCAAGATTTGAAACTCCCTAATGAGAATAATAAAGACATGAATTGAAAACAAATTCTCCAAAGTTTTTGTTATTTTCCAAATGATTCATTACATGGCCATTTTCTTATTTCATTTCTAACTGACAAAGGAATTAAATTTAATGATTGACCTATACTGCCATGGACTGACTCAAAAAATAAATTGCATGATGTAGGGATAGAAGACTTACTTCACCAAGGAAAATTAACGGCAATTACATAGACATGCACATGAGATGTGAGGCTCGATTTCTACCTAGATGGCTTAACAAAGTGGAGCTAAGAGGATGATCTAACCATTGCAGTCTCGCATTAACGTGTCAGGTCCTCCTAACTCCGACTCAATCAAATGGAATGTCCAATAGTCACACGGTCTCGCGGATATGGACAAACACATTCGACACCATGAAAAGACTTTCGGGGAAGAGAAGGTCATGGTCTCACTTTGGAGGAAGTATCCTTCTCAACACCATCCTAAAAGTCCTATCGCAGCGTAAGTCTGGCCACAGGTTTTGTGTGCAATAGTGTAGTGCTAAAAGCAATAAAACATGCACAACAATTTAAATGCAAACAACAATTCTAATTAGGGAAAAAATAAATCATTCATCCCACACTCCAATTGGCAAGACAAATGTTAGCAAAACTACTCCCCTTATACTTCCCATTTGCAAAAACATTTAACACATTAGATATGTTAGGTAGTACCTGGTGTCCTCGCTGCCAAACAAAAACATTTTTAAAAGAAAAAGAAAAATTGGTCTAAGTCCACTAAGTGTTTTAAAACAAGTCCCCAGTGGAGTCGCCAAGCTGTCACAACCTAAATTTTGGGTGCACCACCTAGAGTTTAGGCTAATGAATTAGTAAGTTTTAAATTTAGCTCAGACTCTCCTAAGCCCATAACAATTTGCGACTTAGGTTTCTATTTTTTAACATGCAAAAAATTATTAACTAGGAGTCGCCACTATTAGTTTATGGTAGATCGATTAAATACCTATGTAAAATAATTTGAGAATTATTTTTCTTATAAACCAGATACTAAGGGTATAGGGACTTGGTTATACTAGAATTCTCTAATGCCCTTTCGGTACCATTTCTTTTATTATTTTTTTAAAAATACTTTTGCAGGCAGCTTGGATTTATTTTAACCTAAATTACTATCATGTCAAAAGGTGATCACACGAGTGCTCAACCATTATTTAACATTCAATAAATAAAATAAATTGCATCACACAAAACAAATGATTTTTTTGGGTTTTCTTTGAAATTAGAATTCTTTTATAAAAAAAAATGCATTTTTAACTACATGACCTAATTTACTAAATCTATATGCTCATGTAAGATTTTGATTTTTTTGATTTTTTTATTTTTTTAGCGTTTTTTCCAAAATAAACAAGTTTCAAATAAACTAATCACACAACAAATAAAGGATTAAAATGATCGAAAAAATAATCTGTTGTCTCGCAGATCAGATTAGCAATTACTCTAATCCTAAACATCATAACAAATAAGTTCAAAATAATTAAAAATCTGATCCGAAGTCTTACGAATCAAATTAATAATTACATTAATTTTGGACAAAACCCCTGTGGTTAATGTCTACAAGATTTATAAAAGAGAGGCACATTCCATTATTCTGATTTGAACAATAATAGCAAAATATATAAAATAAGATAACGTAAGATAATGTGAAAAATAAGAATAAAAATAAAAATAAAAATCAACTGCCTAAGGGGGGATGTAGTGGGGACAGCAACATGATGGAGTGAGGGTGGCTGGCGTGAGTGCTCCAGTGAGGGGACCGGTAGAGCTGTGGTGTCCGGCACAGCATCTAGGTGCAAGCAGACCAGTGGACGTCGGGCGAATCGGCAAGCGGTGACAGTGATGGCGTAGGCTGCAGCGTCGAATGATTGCAGAGGACAGAGGCAGAGGCTGGCTGTGGGCGTTGGATTGCGAGCAAGTTGCTGGCACAATCGTTAGGCAGAGGTACAAGCAGGGACGGTGTTTGAACGGCGTCGCAAGTCAAGACGAGCAGGTCACTGCTCGCGGTGTCGAGCAGAGCGAAGGTGGTATGGGTTGTCAAGCGCTGCCGGTGGAGGTGGCGCAGGGGCGTCAGCTTCGGGGCTTCAGACGTCCGGCGCTGCTGATGCGGGCACGGAGACGCGGAGGTCGCTGGGTGCGCAAGCTAAGGCTGTCTGGGCGGTGGCGTCGAGCTCCAAGCGGAAGGGACAAGCGAAGGTGAGGCACCAATGGTAGCGACGGGGGTGACAGCAGTAGCAGAAACAGTGATGCAGGTTGCTGGCGTCGCTTGAAGGAGGAAAGCGGCGCGCGGGCTACTACTCGGCAAAGGCGTGGAGACACGCGGAGGGCGGATGGCACTCGGCGACAGAGGGGGGAGACATGGGCGAGCGATGGCAGCAACAAGGGGTGCGGAGGTTGCTGGTGCTGGGCGTCGGGAAGAAACCAAGGAAGGAAGGAGACAACTCTTCTTTTTAATTTTTTTTTTTTTTACTTTTCCCTCTCTCTACTCACTCCCTTTGCCGCTGTTGGTTTCTTTCTTCTCTGCAAATGGTCAGAGAAAAGAAAAGAAATGACTCTACCCTTTGACTTTGTACGGTGGATAGGGGGGCTTCTTTTTCCTCTCTTTTTTTTTTACTCTCTCTGTTGCACGAGTTCTTTCTTGCGAATTTTTTGGTCTTCCTTGCACGAATTTTCTCTCACACGAATTCTTTCGAATTTTTCTGGTCGTCCCACCCCCTCTTTTTTCACAAAATTTGGTCCCTTTTATAGTGATTCCGAGCACCATCTCCCATGACAATTTTTTAGCTTTCTTTTTTCGTTGCCTCAATTTATGGTCTGCAAATTGGAGCAAAATCTTGCAATCGATTTGATTTTTCCTCAAATGTTTTGATTCCTTTCATTTTATCAAACTCCTCACTTTTTTTATTCACCTGATTTCTCTGATCGAGAATTTGCTTCCATATTTACCATGATTTGAATAATCGCCGGAGCAAAGATGGCCAATCAGAATTTTCGCATTCCATTCATAATCAAATCAGACCGATCCTCCCCTTATTTTCCTTTTATTCATTTTATTTGTTTTGATGCATTTTTTTTAGGGGTTAAAATTAACCCCTAATTTTTATGCAAAAACTCAATGATTGGGCCACAATAATTTAGGTGTCAACAAAGGGAAAATACGCAAGAACCAAACGAGAGAGAGAGTTAAAAACATAAAATGGCAGAAAAATCAAATGAACATGACGAAGAAAATCAGAACCAAAATTATGACTTTAGGGGGCGATCAGAACCTAAGACGCGTCGAAATCTGAAACATGTAATAATTCGTATTCCTGAGATAGGAGCCGGACGCGTCAACCTTAAGAATAGGGAAAATGATAGGCTAGGCTATGTTCAAGGCCTGAGTCCATCCAAAAATCCCGTCAATTGAAAGCCCAAAGGCGGACCCATCATTCATCGATCACCGAACATGGTCCCCAAGAATGTTGGATCGCATCCGAACTACTTACACATGATCATGGTAATTAAGCCCGACATGCCAAAAGTACCGGAAGACTTGAACATCACTCCACAGAACATGTATAAATAGCACTTGTACACTCTTGCCAAGTTAGTTCGAAATTCTACTAGTAGTCTGCTTGGGTGAAATTCTACCAAGAGTTTGTTTGGTAACTGGCTAAATAACAACTATTTTAGTTCTTTTGTTCCTAGGAACCAAAAAAAAAAAAAAGATATTCATTTTGTAAAGTTTTTGTTCTCAAAAAAATAGATTTGGAACAAAATCATGAAGTAGAGAAAAGTTGCTCATTTGTCCCGCAAACAACTCAATAATCAAGCCCGAACCATTTTCTTTTTTCTTTTCTTTCCTTTCTTTTTCTCTTCCTCTAGTCGATCCCCTACCACAGTGGGCCAACAACTAGCTAGACAAGGCTTGGCTACCTTGTTGTGGTTGGGCGAGGTTTGGCTTCACCCAATTTGCGCAAGCTTGAGTGTTGCCCAACCATGATGAGGCTTGACCTCATTGGGGGCTGACGAAACTCCCTCGGGGTCGGCAAGGTTGTCAGCTCTCATTTGGCCAATAGACAGCCATGGCTAAGGCTAGTGACTGATTAAAGGAATAAGAAGAAGAAGAAAAAGGAAAAAAGAAAAGAAAAAGAAGAAAAAAGAGAAAAATGTAATAAAATTATTAAAAAGCTAAAAGAAATTTTAAGTCATAAAAAAAGAAAATTGAGAGTCGTATCAAACACATTTCTATTCCGGCAGTTGTATAGTTATCAAATGCTTTTAAATGCTTAGAAATTCGTCTAAGGAACAAAATAAGAAAAAACTATTTTTGAGTAGAAATTGTTTTCGGAAACAAAATAGTTATCAAATGCATCATAATTGAGCCAAAATTCTCTCTTTTTTCCTTCTTGTAATCCTCTAGTTAGATGGGATTATTTTTCATGATACTTCCATCATAATCATGTAAAGAAGAAGGAGAAAAGGTGTTGACCTATCCATGCCATTTCTTCTCCTTGATGTTGGGCGGTTTTAAGCCTCTCTTATCCCAAAAGTTAGCTCGAATGGTGAGAATTTTCCTCATATTTATAATCCGACCACCAGCCCCTTCCACAATTGATATGGAACAATCTCAACACTTGAATAACTGTTGCTCTTCAATCCCACTCGCACCATGCGACTTACATCATGATCATGGAAAGAGAGAGCAATAGAGGCTAGATACGGCTATGTCATTCTTCCAGTTCCCTCGCATGGTACTTACATTATTTATGATCAATCCTTAAATTAAACGAATACATCCTTTACTTCTCATGTCACTTTCTAGTAATCTTAGGAGTCATTATACAAACCTGTTTCTAATTGTTTTTTTTTTTTTTTTTTGGTAAGAACATGTTTCTAATTGTTTCGTTTCTTACTTTTCGTTAAATTGCAATAAAAAGAAAAAATTAAGGGCATTATTCGGGTACATACAAAGAATCATTTCCAGATTATTAATCAAAATTATTTTGTAAAATATGCTTAGATTTATCGAAGGTGGAGACAGCTAGAAAGAATACACGAATGTCTAGATATATAAATTTACTTTCGTACAAAAAAAAAACAGTAATTTTCTTTGAATGTCTTTGTTTGGTTGTGAAGGTACAAATCTTCATTTATGCATAAGGTTAATGTAGCCATGAGGTTCATTAGGTGTATTCACACTTCTCTAATTATTCATGCACTTAACTTTTCAAGCATTACATTTCGCATGCTATTTAGTTTTGAAATCATTTATCTATTTTCAAAATATAGCATGAGACGTTAGAGATAATTGGGATAATTCCTTTGGATATTTGTTAGAGATAATTAGAACAATGTTTTAGGATATTTTCCTATATTAGAGATAATTAGAATATTTTTGTTGGTTTTCTGTATCTCTCAAGATCGTGCAATATCTTCTATGATTATGCATAGCTTTGATTGATATAGGTTAGATTGATATTCACTCATTAAGTACTTTATTATGATATATTGAATTATACAGAAAATTCTCCAATTTTATTTTCTATTTTATATTTAACTCGATATCGAGCTAGGTGATCCTAAAGTGCTCCGTGTGCACTCACACCCGGTGCACACCCTAATGTGTTTCTAAAGCCAATATTGTCATTTCTTTTCCAAAAAGTCCTAATATCCTCAAGTCAAGTTGATTTCAACAATATTCATCTTGTCCGACAGCCAACATACTTTTGTCACATAGTTTGCAAAGCCCTCTCATATGAGGAAGTGCTTAATCGAGTCCATTTCATGATGGTCAAGTCTCAATGCCAATCACAATGGTCACATCACCCAATCGAGCCATTCAAGGAGGTGGCTTTTCTTTCGATGCCAGCTGCATAAGCCACATCGCTCAGTAACTATTTTCCCAAGCCAGCTAGATAGGTTGCTTGATGCTAAGACACCAACTAAATAGGCCGCATCGCTTAGTTACTATTTCGAAAGCCAGATGCATCAGCCGCTTGCTATTTCATCTCCAACTCCCGACGTTTTGCATGTCGTTCCAAGAAGCAACATCACCATCAAACTTGCTGCTCTCAAACCAGCAAGATCTGGAAGTTTTAAACAATTGTTAAACCCACCTCATCTGCTGTGACTCAATTGTTGGACACGGTTAGAACTTGTAGTCAAACTCAAGTTGACATATTCAATGCACCATGAGTTTGAGGGAGGATGTTAGAGATAATTAAACTAATTTTCCAGGATATTTTCCTATATTAGAGATAAATAGAATATTTTTGTTGATTTTCTGTATCTCTCAAGATCGTATAATATCTTCAATGATTCTGCATATCTTGAATGATATTCATTACCTTTGATATTCTTTCATAAAGTCTACAAATAGGCTTATGTACTTTATTATGATATATTGAATTATACAGAAAATTCTCCAATTCTCTTTTCTATTTTATATTTAACTTGGTATCGAGCCTTTGTTCCTGTGGAAACTAAGTGCATGGGGTGCACATCGCATGGGGTGCAACCTGAGCATCTTGTTGCACATCTAAATAAATTCATCCCCACATCTCAACAGTGTTCACTTCACACACAGAAGTCTTATTTGAGGAAGCACTTAATCGAGTGTATTCCACAATAGTCATGTTTTGATGCTATTCGCACCGACTGTCACATAGTTGAGTCTTTTTCATGGAGGAGGCTTTCTTTTGATACTAGCTACATAGGCCGCATTCACTCATCTTCCCAAGCCAATTATATAGACTGTTTGATGCTATGATGCCAGCCATATAAAAGCGTCGCTGAGTTACTATTTCACAAGCCAACCACATTAGCTACTTGCTATTTCTACTCCAATTCTTGGCATTTCGTAAGTCATTTCATGAAGCTAACACCACCACCAAACAACTGACCGCCTTCAAAGGAGCCAAATTTGGAAGATGCTGGCTTATAAACTGCCCCATCACGGATCAACAAGCTTGTCCCGCATCATCACTAGAGGAACAAGTTTTCGTG
Source organism: Eucalyptus victrix (assembly GCA_016097545.1). Lineage (NCBI taxonomy): Eukaryota > Viridiplantae > Streptophyta > Magnoliopsida > Myrtales > Myrtaceae > Eucalyptus > Eucalyptus victrix. The sequence continues at coordinate 24,191,952 of CM027839.1, read as the reverse complement.
GCACTGTTTGGCATTAATTCACACTCTAGTTGATGATGTTATGTTGAGTTTGAGAGGGTCATTAGCGATATTAGGGATGTTAGTAATATTAGAATATTTAGAAATTTTATAGAGATATTTAGAATATTTCCTCTCATTTCAATATTTATTTTGATTATGCATATTTGATTTGATTTCTTTTAATTTCCTCTATTTAAGCATATAAATTAGCTCTTTGTGTACTCTTTTTAATATGTCAAATTATACAGAAAATTCTTCAATTCACTTTTTTTACTTTATATTTGACTTGAGATCTCTCACCCGCGCGGAGAGCGCCAGATTAGTTTTGTGAAGTAGCCTAGTGTGAGCACTGCTCTTGGTTGTATGGCGAGTGACGATGCATCCTCTTAAGAAATGGAGATAATATTGCGTAGGCCAGCCCCTGGCCGTCCACATCACTATGGGCCCGGTCCTTTCAACCACTGAAGCATCTGCTCTCTTTTCATTGATTGAAGGCGCGCTCTCTCTTCTGCGTCTTCTCCTTCTATAAAATGAAGGAACAGCTTATGAATCTTCCCACTGATTGAAGACCCGTGACGATAAAGTTTGAACAGCTTACGATTCATCCCATTCAAATTTCATTTCCAAAAGGTGAGAGACCTCGTAATGGGCCTCGTACTGTTGCTACTACCTAACGCAGCAGTAGCATGACGCATTTCATCTGCTGCGGGAACGAAATACAGGCACAATCTCAGGCATGGAAGTGAAACACAGAGCGACGAAGATGAGATAGAAGCCACGACTCTGGAGGTGCATATAATTGGGATATGCTGCGTTTACTTCTTCTTCTTTTTTTCTTTTTTTTTTTGGTGTTAATGGGAATGAGGGTGGCGCAGACTGGGGGTGCCGAAAGCGGGTGTATAGCTTTTTGGCCCGCCCTTCTGCTTTTACGGGCTGGTGTTCACATTTGGTTTCGGCTTTTGAGCTGTGACTTGATGGGAGGGATGTCAGATATGAGGAGGAAGAAGGGAAGAAGTTGCCAAGCTGGTTTAATTAGAGGAAAGGAAGAGAGGGAGCGTCCTCAATCAGCGAGGAGAGAGAGAGAGAGAGCAGTTTCTTCGGGGAAGAGAGAAGTTGGGACCCTATACAATAAGTCGCATCACGTCCCGTCTCAAAAATGACTTAGCCCTTTTAATCGGCATAATGCCCTTTTAGGAGAGAGCCCGTTGGCAGGTACAAAGCATTAATGATTAACATGATACCGATATACAGGTTTAGCACAGGTTAGCGTTCAGTGATCTGGTTATAGGCAAGGTATTAGAAGCCAAGGAGTTTGCAATGATTGTGAGCACCAAACCAAATGCTATTATCACCACAAGATGATGATTGGTCGACCACTTTTATCTAAACGCTAGACAAGACGGAAAGCCAGGAAAACGTCGGTTGAGGAGATACTGATAGTTTTCAAAAAGGATTAACATGCGATTGTGTAAAGCGATCCTGAAAAGCAGTCATGGAACCTCAAGTTTTGTTCATCGATAAATAAGGAGTTATAATTAGTTATTAATAAGATGAAGGTGTAGTACGAAACATGATGATAGCCAAAATTAAGGTCATTGTGAATTTAATTTCAAATTTGAATATTAATTGCTTAGAAAAGGTTAATGTTTTTTTTTTTAGTCAGTCATATTCTATTCCTATTCTACACTCACTCTTAGACTTTTATCCTGCCTCTTGCAAAGTGTGGGAGTCGAAACCCACTCCTGAAACTTACGCGTCCCCACCCTATCCCCCCTGAGAAGATAGGGATTTGAACTCCTCACTTCCCCATTCCATGTTGGAAGGGTGGCCACCGGGGCGAATTCCGTAGTTAAAAGTTTAATGTTGGATAGTAGGCTATATAAGCAGTGTTGAGCATTGTAAGCCCCCCCCCCCCCCCAACAATTATGAGCACAACTATGTATTTTTAAATTTATCAGTTTTCGGTAGTTGAATTTATCCAATATATAGATTTAGATAACATTTTCGTATCCTTGTTCAAATTGTCAGTAAACCCAAATTTAATAAGATTCAAAGATCAACCTTTGGTGAAAGATACTTAGTAGATTGGAACAATTCCCGGGAAACAGTAGGACCACCATTAATCAGGACTTGAGGACCGTCACATGGAAAAAGGTTATGTGGACCTTAGGACCCGCCATCTCGGAAAAGGAGATTAGGGACTTCAGGACACTCCTGCTCAGCTGAACAACAACCACCTTGTTCGCTTGCTGCTCCATCCATGATTCTATGAAATGGTATGATTTCGCTTCTTGCCAGCTTCCCGTTCAAAAAAATTTTTCCAAAGTATAAGAGGCCTCATAATGGGTCTCACGCTGCTGCTACTAGCTGAAGCAGCAGAAGCATGACGACTTTCATCTGCTGCGGGAACGAAATATGTGCACAATCTCAGCCATGGAAGCGAAGCACAAAGTGACGAAGATGAAATAGAAGCCACGACTCTGGAGGTGTATATAATTGGGATATCCGGCATTTGCTTGGCGTGGTATGCTTCTTCGGCTTCACAGTGTGCTTTTTGCCTTTGCGAAAAGCAAGCTTTTTTTTTTTTTTTTTTTGGCCTTAATGGGAATGAGGGTAGCGCAGACTGGGGGTGCCGAAAGCGTGCGTATAGCTTTTTGGTCCGCCCTTCTGCTTTTACGGGCTGGCGTTCACGTTTGGTTTCTGCTTTTGAGCTGTGACTTGATGGGAGGGATGTCAGATATGAGGAGGAAGAAGGGAAGAAGTCGCCAAGCTGGTTTAATTAGAGGAAAGGAAGAGAGGGAGCGTCCTCAATCAGCGAGGAGAGAGAGAGAGAGAGAGAGAGCAGTTTCTTCGGGGAAGAGAGAAGGTGGGATCCTAGACAACAAGTCGCATCACGTCCCGTCTCAAAAATGACAGCCCTTCTAATCGGCATGATGCCGACAGAGGGCTCGAGGCTAATCAGCTCCATTATCGACAGGAGGTCAACAGGAGACAGCCCGTTGGTTGGTACAAAGCATTAATGATTAACATGATGCCGATATACAGGGTAGCACAGGTTAGCGTTCAGTAATCTGGTTATCGGCAAGGTATTAGAAGCTAAGGAGTTTGCAATGATTGTGATCACCAAACCAAATGCTATTATCACCACACGATGATGATTGGTTGACCACTTATACTTAGTAATTAATTCTTAGTAAATTTATCTAAACGCTAGACAAGACGGAAAGCCAGGAAGACGTCGGTTGAGGAGATACTGATAGTATTCAAAAAGGATTAACATGCGATCGTGGAAAGCAGTCATGGAACCTGAAGTTTAGTTCATCGATAAATAAGGAGTTATAATTAGTTATTTATAATATGAAGGTGTAGTACGAAACATGATGATAGCCAAAATTAAGGTCATTGCGAATTTAATTTCAAATTTGAATATTAACTACTTAGAAGTGGTTAATGTTGGATAATAGGCTATATAAGCAGTGTTGAGCATTGTAAAGGCCCCCCCCCCAACAATTATGAGCACAATTATATATTTTTAAATATATCAGTTTTCGATAGTTGCATTTATCCAATATATAGATTTAGATAACATTTTTGTATCCTTGTTCAAATTGTCAGTAAACCCAAATTTAATAAGATTCGAAGAACAACCTTTGGTGAAAGATACTTAGTGGATGGGAACAATTCCCAGGGAAACAGTAGTACCACCATTAATCGGGACTTGAGGACCGTCACATGGAAAAAGGCTATGTGGACTTTAGGACCCGCCATCTCGGAAAAGGGGATGGGGGACTTCAGGACACTCCTACTCAGCTGAACAGCAACCACCTACTTCGCTTTTTTGCTCCATCCATGATTCTATGAAATGGTATGATTTCGCTTCTTGTCAGTTTCCCGTTCAAATTTCTTTTCCAAAATATAAGAGGTCTCTTAATGGGTCTCGTGCTATTGCTACTAGTTGAAGCAGCAAAAGCATGACGTCTTTCTTCTGCTATGGGAACGAAATATGGGCACAATATCAGCCATGGAAGTGAAACACAAAGCGACAAAGATGAGATAGAAGCCATTGCAAGAGGCAAAATATGCAATCCCAACATTTTCATAACTAAACAAGAGCGTAGATGATTGAGTAGAAAAATGAATGCACATATTTTGGAATCCATCGTTTTGTATGCGGAAGCAAAGAAGCGATGTTCCACACACAAATCATTCTCCTCTATTGTCCTCTGTATCACTAGCTCAATAAGACGGCCACCTCACCCTTTAGCGCTAGATTATTGCTCATTTTGTGAGGATACATGTGAGAATTAGGATTAGATGAAAAATTTGAGCACTATTTATAGAATTTCCAACTAGGCCATCTCATTACGGGTTAGACTCAACTCGATCCACACTAACCAGCTCCATGTTAGACTAATTAAGAAACATTATATCTCACCTTAGACCAACCCTGTAAAAATAGTAAATTACAATATTAATTAATGTAGTCCACATTAGAAAAACTCTTACATTCTCTCACTTACACTATATTAATTGAAATTGTATTGTATGTGCACACCTTGGTCTAGAGATAATTCTTAATAATCAATATTATCTCATAAAGTCTCAAACACCGAATAATAGCGGTAACTACATGTATACACAAAGAGTCTTCCATGGTCACGAATGTTCTTAATTTTATTGATATAGATTAAATATGGTAGTGTGGCAATAGATAACATCTCTCATAGAGAGATCCTATTTGTCAGTCACCATTCTCTTATCTTAAGTATCACAAAAAACTTGTGCTACTAGAAAATGTCTTTATAGTTTCAATGAACTCATATATTTTTTGTTTTTACGGTTAACCTTTTTTTTTTTTTTTAATGTTTAACAAGACATATGCACAAGACTAATAACTTGATACCATTAGCCTTCATTTAAGGTTTATACAATACCTTGAGACTTTTATCAATATGTATTCAACATAATAACAACGCATTCAAAAATGTTTTATTAAATGCAAAAGTTAATATATATCAAACCGTTACTAAGTATAACAAACACATAAGTAAACTTTATTAGAGTAAAGCCAAAATAGCTCTCATTAAACAACAACATCTCATAATGCTCTTAAACTCATATTAATGACATGTCATTCAAGAACAAAAGAGTGAAATCCTTTAGTTAGTGGATCTGCAACCACATTATCCGTGAAAATATGTTATATTATAACGTCACATTTCTGTACCATTATTTTATGATAAAAAATTTGATTTCCATATATTTAGACCCCTTAAGATCTCTGTTGTTAAATAATATTACAAATTTATTGTCTCAATACAATCGTATGGGTCTATCCATAAAGTTAAAACAATCAATTCCTTAATGATGTTCCAGAACCCAATAGCTCAAATAACAGCATAAAAGAATGTTATTAACTTTGTTTACATAGTAGAAGATGACATAAAACTTTATTTACTGCACTTCCTACTAACATAAATATGTATTCCGTTATTGATTTTATGTCATCCTAACAACCAACAAAGTTTACATCTAATTACCCAACTAGCTGCAAGAATTGAACATGTATGTAAATTAGTATATAATCTATTGTCCTCTTTAAGTACCTTAAAACCTTCTTGACAGCAACCTAATGATCATGTCTTGGATTTGACTGATTTATGCCTAAAATTTCCATCGCAAAGATGATATTTAGTCTAGTGCAAATTTGAGCATACATTATACTTTTAAATGCATGACATAATGTGCACATTTTGACTAGATTTTCTCAATATCTTAATAAGGACAATGTAATAGATTCAGTCCATCTCCTTTAATAACAAGAGCAATTCCTGACTTGCAGTGATGTATGTTGAATATTTCTAACAAATATCCTCTGAGATAAATTCTATATATATGACGAGAGCAATCCTTATGGATCTCAATGTAAAGGACAAAAAATGCCTCACTACTTGTAAGTAAAATATCACGTACATAGAGTATGAGAAAAATAGTTTTCTTTCCACTAACCTTGCAAAAGTATATATATATTGAATTACTTTGTTCCCAACTGAACGAAAAGACAACACTATGAAAATTTAATAATATTATCTAGAAACTTTGCTTAAGACCATGAATAAAACTTTTTAGTCTACACACAAGTTTACTTAAATCATCTGCTGCAAAATCCTCCGATTGCACTATATGGATTTTGTTATCAACATGTCCATTTGAAAAGATAGTATCTACTCCATATGAGCTATGAATGTTACATTTACTCTCGAAAGAATCTTTAAAAATGCTAGAAAGAAATATTTATTTCTTTACTATTAACAGTCCACCAATTTTTCAGAGTGAAAACTTTAACTGCCGGTTTGGCTTTAAACTTCACAATCTTTCTTTGAAATCTTTTTAGTTTTGTACGCCTATTTGCAACTAATGAACTTGTGATCTTTAAGCAAGTCAGTAAGTTTCCAAATACTATGATGTTTTATAGATTGCATATAACTTTTTATGGCATTTAGTCACATACTTGATTGAGGGTAAGAAACAATATTTATATATAAGTCGTTAAATCAACCATGTAGTAAATATTATAGTCATGCTCTCATAGATAAATTATATAGTCTAATGGTATAACTGATCGTCTTTCCCTAACAAATCTCTTGAGTAAAGTTACAACCACTTCATTTTGCAGTTGAGAGATTTGAAAAATTTCATCATAAACTATATCAAGAATAATACCTTGAACCTTAACAAATTTAGCCTATGGTATAGAAGATTCCACAATTGTCTATATAGGTAAAGATAAAGACACAGTAACCTTCATCGTACTATTATCTTTAATAGTCTGAGAGCAGCTATCTTTTACAACTATGTCAAACTCTAGAAACTTTATTGTATGTGATTCCATAATTTTTTTTTTTGTTACCCAAGGAACCCCTTTGAATAATTTAGGTAAGATATAAAATAATTCCGAGTGGATCTAAATTTTAACGCACTTAATATTGAATTATATACCTTACTTTTTGCATAACACCTCTAAATTTTAATATGAATCAAGTTAAAATTTACGTTTAGTCCATAACTCGAAAGAAGTTTAAGGAACAACTTTGATAAGAAACACGTTTTTGTATGTGAAAAGAGTTATTTTCAAAATATTAACCCACAGAAGATCGGATAAATCAGTCTTACTCATTATACTCATCATCATGTTGATTATGGTGCAATTATGCCTTTTGGTCAAATCATTTTGTTAGAATTTTCAGGTATAGTAATTAAGTTACCACTCCATAATTTATCAAGTATTTGACAAAAGACCCTTTAAGCTATTCCGCATTATTATACTTGTCAAAATACTCACTACCACTATTAAGCCTGATAACCTTTAAGATTAATTCTAACTTTTCTTAATTAAGTACAGAAGAATAGTCATCAATAACTTTGTTGAAATAAAATTTTTGCATACATTTTATTTCCACAATAATCTATAAAAGTCTTTAGATAACCATTAAGAGTAGACAGAATATCAACATTGTCAACTTTTCTACTCTTTCTTTAGAAATGTATGAGATTATTCCTAAGACAGAATACTTTTGGAAACAACTTTTTTTAACCGTATACGAGACGTATTTATCATTATGTTAAATATACATTGCAAATATATCCTAATTTGGTATTAGACAAGAGATAATTTCAAGTCACTAAGGCTTCTATTATCTTTTAGCAATGCAATAAGTTGGCAAACCACTTTTCAAGTGCTCCTAAATGGAACACTTCATGGATAGTAAGCAAATTCTATTGCTCTTTTCCCAAGTAGCAAATCATATGTCCACTACTTAAAATTTAAACTAGTAAAAACCTCAATAATAGTTGAGTTATTAATTACAGAAAAATATGATTGAAAAACAAGTAATGTATATAATTAGTATCATATGAGCACTGTGTAACTTGACGTATAAGTACACATCCAAAGAATTACATGCAAAATCATATAATCACCTTTGGGCAGAATACATAACATGCAGTTGTACACTCCCCACATGATAGCGGTTATAAGAATACATTCTAAATTTCATGGATTCATCACATCTGGGCATATGACTCACTAGGATCAGTCACTCTTCTACCACACCATCATGTATGCCTCCATGAACAAATATACAATCACCTCCTTTGAGAGTATGACTATGCACTAGACTAGGAGATATCTCAATCATCATACGAGACCGATATTCCTTAAACCTAATCAAGTGTGCCACTTTGGTAGTCACTACTCAATTGAATCCTTTAAACTCTTTCATATCAAGGATATAAACTTTACTTCTCACATACACCATATCATGCTAATTACACTGCTTTATTCATTAAAATATTGAACTTTATTGTATATTATTAATGAATCACACTTTTATAATTTTTGTGTGATAACATACTAGTAATCTAATACCTGTATTTCTAAAATCACAGAAAAATACAAGAAAAATATCCGAAAATATACTAAAAATACACATATTTAGGGTTTTATATGTCTTTTCACATCCATAAAATCATCAAACATGTAAAATAAATACACCATAAGATAGAGAATGGTCATACAAACCTGATGCCACCAGCCATGTGCTGATCGGAGGCTCCACGCGCCCGCACATGCCGCCTGAGTGCGTGGCATGTGGAGCTCACGCATTGTGACATCCTAATTTTCATGTTCTATTTTCAATTGGATAAGTTTGGCTTTTTATCGACGCATCTATAGTTTTTTTCCCTGAACTGATCACTCAGGGGATAACTGATCTATTAGGTGAAGCCATTAAGAGATTTTAACGCAATAGACTTAAGAATTTGACTAGGAATCGACTGCTCAATCATGCTAATCTGCAAAGGTCATTACAATACAGTTAAAAATTGATTAGAGACTCGGAGATAGGTCAATTTGAAGAAGGTATGTGATCGTGTGTGAGTGGTTCCACCTAATTGCAAAATTATTGTCAAATGGCACTAGACAGATTTTTTTGTCGTTTTGGAACCTTGTGTCTGTATTCGAAACATTGATATTTTCACGATAATCGAGAGTCGTCAATGTGTCGAAGAAATACATTGTGACTTGAAAATAATCAACCACAGGTCAAATGCGCTAAAAATTCCTAAAAGCTACCACGGTAGATTATGTCACGTTAAAATCGCGTCAAATCGAAATTAACTGCGAAATTGAACCCAATTTCATAAATTGAAAGTTCTATCATGTTATGATTCATTTTAGAAATGTCGACTCATCCTCCGAAGATTTTTCTCGCAAACCGAGATTTTTGGCAAAAATTCAAAGGTGGTTGTTTTTGACCGAAATAATCAGAGGACCATTTTTGGTCACATTTTCATGATTCGAGTGGGTTCAATTGGTGATGAAAAATATGAATTATAGTGTGGAAACCTTGGTTGATTTTATGGGGACTGATTTAGGCTCAATTGAATGAGAATTGAAGCGGATTTATGGAAATGGTTCAAAATTCGTAGGCCATGGGGGACTCAACATTTTGGACCACTTGGGGAAGCTTCCAGGGGGATTTTTGTGCAGCAAATTGGCTTGGATGACAGCCAAGACAAGTGGGGCCTTTGGAATGATCAAATAATGATAGAAGTGTGGACTTTTGTGGCCATGGGACCCCCTTCCTATCTTCAGCAACTTCTTCTTCAAGCTAGGGGCCACTTTATCCATTGTTGATGACTTCTTGAGCTCCAAAAACTAGAGAGAACTGGTAGTCCTTCTCCATAGCTGTCTCATGCCCGTCGGAGCCCCTACCGCCGCTGCACGCCAATCGCGAGCCTGAGCTAGCGCTGTCCGCCCATTCTGCCCGTTTCACACCCAGCCGCGTCCCCCGAGCCACCTTAGGCCATCGTCGAGCTCCCTAAACCACCATCTAGGTAGCCGAAGCAGTTGCCATCACCCATCATCGCCCGCTGTAGCCGTTCGCCAGCCCTTCTCGCCATTTTAGCTTAGCTAATAGCCCCGTTCCAGCTTGTTCAACTCGAAATAGAACTGGAAGCCAGCAAGGGCCGTGGGCCTTCGTGGGCCATTTCGGGCCTCTTCTGGGTCTTAGTGGGTGTCGCCGCAAAGGTCGTTTGTTGCCTGTCTCTACGTTGCCGTTGTCGTGAACTCACTGGATCGCTAAATCGGTGAGTTTACTCACTAAACTCTGCTTAGGGAATTAATGCTGCTTGGAGAGTGATTATTTTAGGTTAAGCATGGATTATGTGGTTAGTTAGAATGGATTAGTGATTTAATTATTCGATTTTGCATGTTAGGTGGTTAGAATAGACTAATGAGAGACTAGATAACTCGTACTATTCATCTAGATAAGTTCAAAAATTTTCTAGGCTCGTTTAGGTGTTTAATCAGGCATTTCGGCCTAAGTTTGCATTTTTGGTAATTAATTGTATTCATTTAATTATTTTTGGTATTTATTTAATTATTTAATATTTTCCAAAAATTAGACCGGAATAGCTTGTGATCAGAATTTCATGCTGATTGTAGTGGTGTGATTGGTTTATGCAATTGATTGCTAAATTGTGCAAATTTAGTGGAAATTGTAATTTTGGGTATTTATTCCAAAATTATCAAATTTTGATATTCAATTAGAAAATCTTGGGTGTTGGGTTTTGACATCGAAAATGATTTTTAAGGACTAGATCTAATCGCGGGATTTAAAAGTGTGAATTTCAATTTTTCTAGTTCACCTTGAATTGTCAGCTTGTGTGAGCATTAATATGTCAGTTTGTGAGAGCACTGAATTGTTAGTTTGTGCGAGCATTAGTATGTTAGCTTGTGAGAGCATTGAATTGTCTGTTTGTGTGAGCATTAATATGTCAACTTGTGAGAGCATTGAATTGTTAGCTTGTGTGAGCATTAATATGTCAGCTTGTAAGAGCAACGATTTATAATATATCCGCTTGTGTGAGTTACCATCTATATATCAGCTTGTGTGAGCTACCATTTATATATCAGCTTGTGCGAGCTACCATCTATATTTCAACTTGTGTGAGCAATAATGGTGTCGATTAATTGATAGATGGTATTGATTGATAGATGGTATGGATTGATAGATGGTATCGATTGTATCGAATCAATTGTATTAAATTGACTGGTTGAGATTATGAATTGTACTAACTTGTAGGAAGGAACTGAGGCGAGGTAAGTCTTTTGTCTTATGTGCATAGACTACCTCTAGGCGTATTTCCTTCCTAGTCGGAGTTTGGAGGGGTGAATTTGCTGAGACATTGTCTCACCCTGTCATGGACTCAACCTTTTTCAAGTCCTTAAATGTCGATTCCTCCAAAGCATTTTGGTCAGCCCAAGAGGAATATCGAGTAGGTCACCATTATCCCTTTTCCAGGGGGTCTCGAGGTCTAGGTTTATGAACTCGTGAGGACCACCATCATAAAAGGATAGATCAGACCCCCAGCACAAGGGTGAGTGTATGCCATCACTAGAGGATAAGTAGAAGACGCACCTGATGTGATTATAAGTACAATTTTGCTGAACTATCATGTTGCATATGCTTTATTTGATCTTGGAGCGACTCATTTATTTATAGCTGAGCAATTTTGTTAAGCGGATAGGATTGAGTCTTGAGTTGTTGGAGTCTGTGGTTAGCATATCTACACAATTAAAGGATAAGGTATTGTCTGCATTGGGTTGTTCTGGTTGCAAGTTAGTGATTAGTGAAAGAGAGGGGAGGATAGATTTGTTAGTCCTAGCCATGTATGATTTCAATGTGATAATTGGCATGGACTAGCTCACCAAGCAATGAGCTAAGATGGACTATTATCGTAAAGCGATTCAGTTTTGCCCGTTAGAGGGTGAAAGTTTCTAGTTCATTGGGAGTCGAGGAGGATCCTCAATTACCTTAATCTCGTCACTTGAGGCAACCCATTTGTTAGACGGGGTTGCCAAGGTTACATGGCGACTATCGTGGATACAACAGTTGAGGAGTTGAAGGTCGAGGACATCGCTGTAGTTCAAGAATTTTCGGACGTGTTTCCAAAGGAATTGTCAGGCTTGCCACTTAGAGAGAGAGATAGAGTTTGTGATCGAGTTAGCACTCGGGACAAAAACAATCTCTAAGGCTCTTTACTGAATGGCATTGTCTGAGTTGAAAGAACTGAAGGTGCAGATGCAAGAGTTGTTGGATAAGGGATTCATACATCCCAGTGTATCACTTTGGGGAGCACCAGTTCTGTTCATAAAAAAGAAGGATGGTTCGTTGCGTTTGTGCATCAATTATCACCAACTCAATCAGGTGACGATCAAGAACAAGTATCCGCTCCCGAGGATTGATGACTTGTTTGACCAGCTGCAAGGAGCGTCAATATTTTCAAAGATTGACTTAAGGACGGGATATCATCAGCTAAGGATTAGAAAGGAGGACATACCGAAATCAATGTTTCGTACTCGATATGACCATTATGAGTTTACTGTAATGCCATTTGGGTTGACGAACGCCCCAGCTGCTTTTATGGATCTGATGAACCGAGTGTTTAAGGAATATCTAGATTAGTTCATGATTGTGTTCATCGATGATATCCTAGTGTATTCGAGAAGTTTAGAGGAGCACGAGAGGCATTTGAGGATGGTACTTCAGAGCCTAAGGAATCATGAGTTGTACACCAAGTTCAGTAATTGCGAGTTTTGGTTTACTCGTCTGGCGTTCCTTCGTGATTTCAGGCGAAGGAATTTCCGTAGACCCGACCAAGATTGAAGCAGTTATCAACTGGCTAAGACCGATAACCGTGACAGAGATGAGAAGCTTTTTGGGTTCGGCAAGGTACTACAGAAGGTTTGTGGAAGGGTTTTCAACTTTAGCGTTGTCGTTGACTCGACTACTAAAGAAGGAAGAGAAGTTTGTGTGGATAGACAAGTGAGAGAATAGTTTCCAAGAGTTTAAGCAAAAACTGACTACCACAGCTGTGCTGACCATTCCATCTGGTCCTAGAGGATACGAGATCTATAGTGATGCGTCGTTTAGAGGACTAGGTTGCGTGTTGATGCAACATAGTACAGTTGTTGCATACGCGTCCCGTCAGCTGAGACCTCATGAGCTGAATTATCTGTGGCATGACTTAGAACTTGCAGTAATCATTTTCGCTCTAAAGATTTGGAGACATTATTTGTGTGGAGAAAGATTCCAGATCTTCACTAACCTTCAAAGTCTCAAGTATCTCTTCTCTCAGAAGGAGTTGAATATGAGACAGCATCGCTGGATGGAACTCCTGAAGAACTATGATTGTAATATCTTGTATCACCTTGGAAAGACGAATAAGGTTGCAAATCCGCCGAGTCGGAAGTCTCTAGTTGCACATATGCTAGTTAAGGAATGGACTTTACTTGAGAATGGTTGAGATTCGGTTTTCAAATTTGAGGTAGGACACCTTTCAAATTTTATGCCAACCCTCAGAATTGAACCGGAAGTGCAGATAAGAATCAAGATACTTTAGTGGACAGACCCAGAGATTTAGAAGATCCTCCAAGAAAATACCAAAAAGAAGAAAGCTGAATATTAGATTTTGGAGGATGGAACACTGACGTTCTGAGGACGATAGTGTGTACCTAACGATGCAATGCTTAAGGAAGAGATCTTGTCAGAAGCTCATCATAGCAGTTACAGCATTCATCTTGGTAGTACAAAGATGTATCAGAATCTGTGTTAACACTATTGGTGGTCCGGTATGAAGGCGAACATCACCAAGAATATCGCCAAGTGTCTGATGTGTCGGCAAGTGAAGGCACAACATTATAAGCTGGGAGGACTTTTGCAACTTCTCGAGATTCCCGAGTGGAAATATGAGCACATCATAATGGACTTTGTGACAGGCTTACCAAGGAGTTAGAGAGGTAATGATTCTATTTGGGTAGTGGTTGATAGACTAACGAAGTCGGCTCACTTTATCGTAGTACAGAATGACCTTGATTTGTAGAGGCATGCAGAATTCTACGTGCGTCAAATTTTTCGTTTGCATGGAGTGCCAATGACGATTACATCGGACCGAGACTCGAGATTCACGGTTGCTTTTGGAAGAGTTTGCAATCAGCCTCAAGAACGAAGTTGCAGTATAGTACGGCCTATCATCCTCGGACGGATGGCCAGTCTGAGAGGACAATTCAAACCCTCGAAGGCATGTTGCGAGCTTACATGTTGCATTTCAAGGGAAGTTGAGAGGAACAGCTTCATCTTGTTGAGTTTGCCTACAACAACAGCTACTAGCAGAGAATTCAGATTGCTCTTTTTGAAGTGTTGTATAGCAGAGCGTGCAGAACGCTAGTTTGTTGGGATGAGGTCGGAGAACGAAAATCATAAGCCCAGAGTTAGTCTAGCAGTCAGTGGATGTAGTTGCCATCATCAGAGACAGATTAAAGACCGCTCAAAACTGCTAGAAAAGTTACGCAGATAAGCACCGGAGACCATTAGAATTCCAAGTTGGTAATCACGTCTTTCTGAAGATATCATTGATGAGGGGCACTTTGCGCTTCAGTAAGAAGGGAAATCTGAGTCCGAGGTACGTAAGTCCCTTCAAGATTTTACAAAGAATCGGGATCCTAGCATATCGTCTTGCATTGCCACCAAGGTTGGTGCAAGTACATGACGTCTTTCACCTGTTGATGTTGAGGAAGTATAAGTCTGACCCGACTCACGTGCTAAATTTTGAGGAATTAGACGTGGACGATAAAGTGTCGTACGTGGAAAACCTAGTTCAAATTGTGGATCGGAAAGAACAGATTCTGCGCACCAAGACGATCCCACTGGTTAAAGCGGTCTAACAACACCACGGCACTGAAGGAACAACTTGGGAAAGTAAAAGATTCGATGAGACGACTGTACCCCCACCTTTTTGTTTAACGATTTGTAATGATTTAAATTTTGAGGATGAAATTTTTATAGGAGGGGAGGAGTTGTGACATCCTAAATTTCAGGTTCTATTTTCAATTAGATAAGTTGGGTTTTTTATTGATGTGCCTATAGTTTTTTTCCTAAACTGATCACTTACGGGATAACTAGTCTATCAAGTGAAGCCGTTAAGGAATTTAAACACAATAAACTTGAGAAGTCAACCATCAATCGACTGCTCGACCGTACTAATCTGCAGAGGTGATTGCGACACAGTTAAAAATCAATTAGAGACCGAAGATAGGTCGATTTGACAAAGGTATGTGATTAGTGCGTAGGTGATTCCACCTAATTGTAAAATTCTTACCGATCAACACTAGATCGACTTTTTTGTCGTTTTGGTACCTTTTGTCCATATTCGAAATCTCAAGATTTTCACGATAATCGAGAGTCGTCAATGCGTCGAAGAAATACATTGTGGTTTGAAAATAATCAACCACGGGTCAAATGCGCTAAAAATTCCTAAAAGCTATCAGGTATATTAGGTCATGCTAAAATCGTGCTAGATTGAAATTAATCGCAAAATTGAACCCGATTTTAGAAATTGAAAGTCCTATCATGTCATGATTCATTTTAAGAATGTTGACTCATCATTTGAAGATTTTTCTGCAAACCAAGATTTCTGGCGAAAATTCAAAGTAGGGTCATTTTTGACCGGAATAATCAGAGGACCGTTTTTGGTCATCTTTTCAGGATTCAAGTGAGTTCAATTGGTGAGGAAAAATGTGAATTTTAGTGTTGGCACCTTGGTTGATTTCATGGGGACCGATTTAGCCTCAATTGAAGGAGAATTGAAGCGGATTTGGGGAAATGGTTCAAAATTCGTAGGCTATGGGGGACTCAACATTTTGGACCACTTGGGGAAATTTCTAGGGGGATTTTTGTGTAGCAAATGGGCTTGGATGACAGCCAAGACAAGTGGGGCATTTGCAATGATCAAATGAGGATAGAAGTGTGGACTCTTGTGGCCATGGGACCCCCCTCCTATCTTCAGTAGCTTCTTCTTCAAGCTAGGGGCCACTTTATCCATTGTTGATCACTTCTTGAGTTCCAAAAACCAAAGAGAATCGGCAGCCCTCCCTCCTAGCCGTTGCACACCCGCTGGAGCCCTTGCCACCGCCACATGCCAGCTGCGAGCTTGAGCTAGCCACCTCAGGCCACTGTTGAGCTCCCTAGACCACCATCCAGATTGCCGGAGCAGTTGTTGTCACCCGTCGTCACCCGCTACAGCCATCTGCTAGACTTCCTCACCGTTTCAGCCCAGCCAGCAGCCCTGTTCCAGCTTGTTCGGCCCTAAATAGAACCGGAAGCCAGCAAGGGCCGTGGGCCTTTGTGGGCTGTTTCGGGCCTCTTCTGGGCCTTCGTTGGTGTCGTCACAAGGTCATTTGTCGCCTGTCTCCGTGTTGCCATCATCGTGAACTCATCGGATCGCTAAACCGGTGAGTTTACTCGCTAAACTCTACTTAGGGAGTTAATGATGCTTAGGGGTGATTAGTTTAGGTTAAGCATGGATTAAGTGGTTAAGTGGCGTTAAATCATTATAAAGGCCCCCGACAATCATGAGCATGACTATGTATTTTTCAATTTATCAGTTTTTAGTTGTTGCATTGATCCAATCCGTATATTTATGTCCGGTAGATCCCCGTTACATTTATTTCTGTTCAAATTGCCACAGAATCCGAATCTAAACGAAATAATAGGACCACCATTATTCGGGACTTGAGGACCATCACGTCAAAAAGGGTTATACAGACTTTAGGACCCACCATCTCGGGAGATTCGGGACTTTAGGACACTCCTGCTCAGCCGAACAGCAGCCACTCTTCTTTGCTTGCTGCTCCATCCATGATTCCATAAAATGGTATGATTTCGCTTCTCGCCAGCAACATCACAACATTTAACTTCTCTCCTCCTACAATCACTGATATCCTCGGCAGAAGCAGCGTGAAGAAATCCACTGCTTCTACAACAGCTCGGCAGCTTGTGCTTCTCCGTATTCTACCACTCCTCTTGGCATGGATGGGATATGGAAGAAGGTTGAAAATGTTGGCCAGAAAATACTAAAATATGTAGGTAAGGGATTGTCATTTCGAGATAACGACTGCGCGTGAGGAAATTTCTGTCTTTTTGACAATATCCTGAATTCACATTGTCGACCGATTCCATGAATTCGCTTTGGAATTTCCATGTCTCAATAAGCTCTAAGTATAGACAAATTGTGCATGGAAACCTTTCTGTCATGATGATTTCACATGAAGTAGGTGTTGACATTGCAAATGACTTCATGAGATGAGATTCTAGTTTCTGCTATCGTATTGAGAATTTGGCATTTCATCTGCAATATCTTCATGTTCATGAACGTGTTGCACCATTGGAATATGTTTTATGCATTTAATTAAAATGACAGGAGACTATAAGTGATAAATGATATATTTTTGGCGGACACCATCAAGAAATTTCGCAGCTGGACAGAATCTAAGGGTAGGATTATTGACAAATCTTTTACTTGCGATATGAAGCAGGGTTCGCGGCACCTAAGAGTCGAATCAAAAACCAGTCTCGTAGATCCATATTTCTGATCCCCATCAGTTTTTGGGATGCTGATCCTCCAGGGCCTGGCCGCATCAGGGAAGATCTGGTGGTAAAAATCCCGGCGGACAGTTCTATAGAAGTGACCTGCAGCAAGTACGACCTCAATGAAAAAACTTCCGACTCCCAGATAAGTATCCATTTTCGTGCAGGGAATGCTGACGAGAGTGTCCAAGAATTTCTGGGACATCTCAAAGGGATATATCCCAATGGCGTTGAAGAGGAAGGGGAGTGCTTTCTTCATGATCGACTCCCAGCAGATCTGCACCTTAACTGTGATGGCGATACGGTCATAAGAGAGCTCCCCAATGCTGATCAGGTAGCTACTTTCAAAAATCGGAAAAGCTTTTTTGTTGTCGTCTTTGTTGCTTTTGTTCGCTCTTTTGACATACTTCCCAGTCCATGGAGGTTACCGCAAACTGTCTTAGGTCGAGCTTCTTTGCGGTATGCAAATGCACATTAACAGATCATTATGTTAAATTAATAATATGCGTGCTTTAAGGCTCCATTTGTTTTGCTGATAATAAATGATTTGAAAAATATTTTCTCAAAAATGATACTTGTATCACTTAAAATAATTAGCTAACGACAAATATTTTCATTATCAACAATAATTTATATTTAAATATTTTCGTGAACGATAAAATACTTTTCATTTATTGATATTTGTTAGCAACAAAGTGATATGTTTTTTTTTTAGAAACTTTTTTCAAATCATTAATTTTCTACGAAATAAACATTCCAAAAGTACATTTAGACCTCAAAATTTGTCTTATCCTTAGCTACAATATTTACCTCTCCTCGATAACGGTTTTCAGGTCCCCATATCCAGGTACCTAGAAATAATTTTGGATTAGCTGTTAATAGAATATGTTTAGGTAGCATCTGATGAAGAGCACTTCATTTATAAGGAAGAAGACATATGTCCCCTCGGCGCATCCTTTTTCTGTAATAAGAAACATGGTGCCTATATTTTGGTTAACAGGTTTCTACACGATAGCTAATGGGTTTTGAAATTTCTAGGCATTGCTGGCCTTCCCCATAAAGTGTAACAAGAAAATGATTGCTTTGATTGCGATAAATAAGTTGAATCACTTCCGGATTTGGCAATTGATATGCTTACCAGTTTATCATTAGTCCAGTATATTATATAGTATCGTCATAGTCAAAATGGCAAATATTTCTTTTGTTGCTCAATATACAATGTTTATTATATGCTTGAGCATTGATTTTTCTTCAACATCAGCCGCATGCTGGGCGCAAGGAAGCTGTTCTTCAGCTGGTAGTTACTTTGATAAAATCTGAAGTTTTTTTTTGTTGTTCTGTTTGCTGCTTTTGGTTGCCCTTTAGACATGCTTTCCAATGGACTCATTGGTCACAAGAATGGACATGAAGCTCTCCTTGGTTGAGTTTCTTTGCGGTGTGCAAATGCATATTTAGGTGATCATTATGTTAAATGGACAATATACATGATTCAAAAAGTGGATTGTTAAACCTCAAATTCTGTCTGATCCTTCACTACAGTATGAACCTCTCTGCAGTACCGGCTTTGAGGTCCCATAAATAGGTATGTAGAAATAATTTTGAGTTGGCTGTTAATAGAATATGTTTTAGGTAGTTTCTGATGAAGAGTTCTTCATTTATAAGGCAGAAGATATATGTCCCCTTGGTGCATCTTTTTTCTGTAATAAGAAACATTGTGCCTATATTTTGGTTATCAGGTTTCTACACGATAGCTATTGGCTTTTGAGATTTCTAGGAATTGCTGGCCTTCCCCGTAAACTGTAACAAGACATTGATTTCTTCGATTACGATAAAGAAGTAGAATGACTTCTGGATTCGCAATTGATATGCTTACCAATTCATAATTAGTCCAGTATATACAGTATAGTCCTAGACGAAATGGCAAATGTTTCTTTTCTTGCTCAATGAGCATTGGTTGGACAGTTTACTGCGGTGCTAATGCATTAAATGTTTGAATTACAGCAAGTATAACGCATCAATGTTCCGGACAACCCGAACAATGCTTAAGGAAGGTCATCTGGGATTCTGGACTCTGTTCATTTCCTGCATTTTTAGTTTGGACTTCAGTTGCTTAGGCCACGTCTTTCAATTTTCGATGAGTTTGTTAAGGGATGATGGAACTTCTCATGGTATCTTCTGTTCTATATGACCATCTATGCATATTTAAGCCGTGTATTCGAATTTTCAATTAAGAATGGTTCGTTTTTAAGGGATTTCACCCGGGTGAAGCAACAAATGATAGAGGGAAATCCATTTTAAAGACAAATCCCTAATGCCACGATCGACCAAAGGATTCAAAACCATATCCTGCAACTTCCAAATCCCTAATATACGAAGGTCGGGGCTTGTTTCATGACGTTAGAAAGAACGGCATGCCGTCGTCACCCAAGTCAAAGTACTGACGTTGGCAGCCAACAAATTTCCCTCTTTCATTTATTTCTTCAAAAATTTGACTCTCTTAATTACATTTGACCCTATCTATTCCAAAAGACATCCTAAACCGGATAAGAACGTTTCAAGTGCCAAAAGTTGGCACAAAGGGACACTTAAGTGCCAAAAGTTACGAAAGTGACACTTTTGTAAGAAAAGTGAGACACCTGAGTGCCACCTCTGGCGAAGGTAGCCGGAAATCATACGTGGCAATTAAATATGATTATTTCTCGTCGAGGTGGCTCGCCGGAGAGCTGACTAGCTCTCCGGTGAGCCACCTCTAATTCACCCAAAATGACGTCGTCTCCTCAGGTTGGCCAAAATGGAGCCCTTAAATCAGCCAAAATGACATCGTCTCCCCCATTGCCCCAAATCTAAAACCCTAAATTAGGAAAATTGCCATTGAAGCGTTGGAGCCCTAATCCTGAACCCTAACTCGATTTGCCCCAAATTCTATGGTCGGATATTAGGAATGGAGAGCAGAACTTTCAGCAGCGACTCAAATTTCTCTCGCCAAAGCGAAGGAGAAGGCGAGCGTTTATGTTTTTATGGGTTACCAAGTCCAAGAAGAACATCGTGGACGCAAAGGAATCCTGGGAGAAGATTCTATGGATGTGCCCGATACAGAGAAGGGTCGAAGTGCAAATATTTCGAATGGGTTGATGCAAAATTCTCTCACCGAGCCACAGAGGTGATATTGGACCTACTTGATGGATGTCATCAACCTCCATCTACACCTGTGGACGATTTGGACGAGGTTGACTCAATGCAAGCTCAAGCATCTTCTGCTAACCATTTGAAGAATGAAGTTTCAAAGATGAATATTGAACGGAAGTGTTACCGAGCGTTTATTGTGTTGCTGTTTTTTTGTCTATCCTATTTTATGATGAAATGTAAAGTATTGGAAAATGAAAAGAAGTTTCTCCGACTACCATAGTTGTAAATGAGGTCAAGGAAAGGGAATGAATGAATGAATGAGATGTTGTTTGAATGAATGAGATGCTATTTGTACTATATTTTTGCTTATTCTCGAATATAAATCGGTGATGATGGAATGTATATTGGGTGGATGTGTTGTGGTGACTTCTTTTCTTCAATTGAATGTAAACCAATAGCAATGAATCGAATGGAGTTGGCATAAGTTGAACATTCGTATATATAAACCAGCAGCTTCTCTGGTTTGCTACAAATCACCATTTACATAGGACAAACATGAGTGATTACTCGAGTGCTATAAGTTGTATATAGTAATCATTTAAGTGCCGGTCGTGATTAAAAAGAAGTCATTTAAGTGTCAAGTTAGTATCAAAAGTGATCACTTAAGTGCCATTTGTGATTAAAAGTGAACACTTAAGTGCCGAGTTTTTTAGAATGTGATCAGTTAAGTGTTAATTTTGTTTGTACGTTTCATCTATAAACTGCACTAGCCATCAGCTGCTATCAGCCACCACGACCGCCCACCACTGGCCACCATCGGCCTCTAGCCATCACCACCAGCCACATTAAGCATTCCAGGCATCCACTTGAGCCACCACTATGCTGCTGGTATTTTGCATTGCAAAAGTTCCTAGTGCCTTACACCAGCTTGCACCAACACTACCTGGTGCAAGATGTGTATATTGCACACTTACATCTTGCACCAAATGAAGCACAAACTCCCAATCCCCCAACCTCTATAATAGACCCACTAGCCTATCAGTAGGCATCAGCACCAACATCTCAGCTACCACACCAACACGTAGCCACCACCATAAACCCACCATTAGCAACCACTATTGGTGGTGGGTCGTGGGTCTATTGCAAAAGGGGTTCATGCAAACTATACTAGCTACAGCAAAAGGCCCCAACCCAATCCACATAGTGGACCCACCACCATCAAGCTTCACCAACCGCCACCACCAGCCACACAAGCACCCCAGTCACCACCACAGATCCACCACCAAAAGTAGAAAGCAGTAAGTAAAAGTAAAAACAAAATACAAAAAATGAAAAAGGCACCAAAGATGACAAGCAACAAGATTGTTTCATTGATATTGAAATGAAGTCTCACAAAGTCGATGACAAACTATTTAAAAGAAAACATCCATAGTAAAACAATTGACTCCTCAGCCCCACAAACCATATCCCATCCCATTTCATTAATCAATATGCACAATGCCTCTTGTTCGTGCTCCTTTCACTTGATTCATAATCCTTGTGCTTTTTCTAACTGGACGTGAGGTTTCTTCTTCAACTGTCTCAAGATGCGTTGATTCTGATGGAGGTGCAATTGTCCTATGCTGAACTGATTGAGAAGGAGCTGGAGCTGCAACTGTCGTAGGCCGAACTGATTCAGATGGACTTGTAACTGGGTTTTTCTTACTCTTCTTTCTTGTTGGCGCAACCAATGTCTTCTTCTTCTTTGTTGGCGCAGCCGTTGATTCTTGAGTTTGGCCTTGAGAGATAAGAACCTCTGAACTTCTCCCAAGCTTCAAAAAGAAAACTCAATTATTAACAAAAGTTTGCACCATAAATTAAATTAAATATAGCCTAGTAAGCTTATAAAACTTACATTAAGAATAACCGTTTCAGAACGCTCATCTGTATAAAGCCCATAACCATACTGTTTTAGCCTCTTTCCAAGAGCTCCTCTTGTTCGAAGGGGAATGTCAATTTCAGGTACTTGTGATTGGTTAGCCCTTCTTCTTGCATGTGATTTCTTGGGCTCTTGTTGTAGCTGTTTAGCTACAGCAGGGGCTTCTTCTAGGCATTCGAATGCTAGACGTCTTGTAGATGGCCTTCTTGTAGGTGGCTCATGATTTGGCTTTCTTTTGGTTGTTTTTCTATTTAGCCCTTCAGCTTCAATGACACCTTCTGTTGGCTTTTGTGGTGGCCCTTGTGATGACCCTTCTAGTGGCCTTTGTGGTGACCTTGGTGATGGATCTTGTGGTGACCCTTCAGTTGGGCCCTTTGTTGACAATTGAGCTCTAGCTTGCCTTCTTCGAACCTGAGAAAAAGACAAATGACATCATAAATATAACATCATGCCATTGTAAAGGAAAACTAAACACAAATTATTTAAGTTACCGGGTATTTTTTTCTCTGCTTCTGTTGAAGAACAGTCGACTTAACTGGCCCTCCAGTTGCTTCGGCCAATCCTTGAGTTGGCTGTCTACCTGTCCTTGTTTGAACAGACCCTTCAGTTTAAGGTACAGTAGGGGCTTCAACCAATTCTTCACGTGTCATTCTCCTGACCTGACAAAGACAAAAACATTATGTCAATTAGTTGTACATATCTGTTTATACAAACCATAAAATAACATAAACACAATTGTCATGACTTACTGGGTTTATTGTTGTCAACTGAAGAATAGACGACTCACTTCGCATTTCTATTTGTCCTTCTCCAATTGTCCCTTCACTAGGCCCTTCGACTGGCCTCAATTGTTCCTGTTGCTTCCTTAATTGACAGCCTTTAGTATTATGCCCTGCTATGTGGCAAAAAGAGCACTTCATCTTTACACTTGTCCTACTCATCCTACGCTGACTTGAGACCTCTCCCTCCGTCATTCTTCGTTTTCGCTTTGGTCTTCCCATTCTCTTCTTTAGTGGCAAAGGTTGAGGTGCTTCATGATTTGTTGGCTCCTAGAACTTGGTACCTCTGATTGGCTGCAACATGCATTGGTACGAAGCAAGATATCTCGGTTTCTTGTACCAATCATCAAGGTAGTCTTCTGTGTTGTGGCCCTTCAATTGAATGGCACATATGGCATGTGCACAAGGAATTCCACTTACTTGCCATGCTCTACATGAACACTTCCTCGTACCTAAATGGACAACATACTTATCAGAGCCCTTCATTATCTCATATCCTTCATCCCCATTCCAAATGGGATGACAATACCTACTCGTAGCCAAGTTCTCATCCAATTTTTTAGCAATCCTAGGACCACATTACCTAGTCTAGTTTGCAGCCTCATCCCTTTGTTTGTGCAGCCGAGTTATAACCATAACCCTTATGTCTTCAAGCATCAACATAATTGGTTTGCATCTGGCATTTATTATCCTCCCATTGAATGATTCGTAGATGTTGTTATTTATGTTATCGCACTTGAATTCCTCACTGAAGAACGCCCTACACCAATACTTTGGTTCTGTTTGGAATAGTGCATCCTAACCTTCCCTTGTTAATTGAAGCAGTTCTTCTTTGGCCATCCTAAAATCAGCCATATTCGTGCTCTTTGCTAGCTGCCAAAATTTGAACTGCAGCTTCTCCCCTTTATAGTTCTTTCCCCAATTTGCGTATATGTGCCACGCACACATTCGATGCTTGGCATAAGGCAACAACTCAGCTATTGCTGGAACCAGTCCCTGCAATAATTCAAAAAAAGAAAAGAAATATAAGCAAACGACATGTTCATATCAACAAGCAAACAATTGACCAAATCTTTCAAAGAGTACCTTATGTTGGTCACTCATGAACGCCCACCCTGCACCATTTGTTATCTCCAAATCAGCAATCAATTTTTTTAGGAACCAAGACCAATTGTCCTTGTTCTCTACTTTCACAACAGCCCAAGTCAATGGAAACATCTGGTTGTTTGCATCTATTCCAATTGCAGCCAGCAATTCTCCCTTGCACAAGCCCTTCAAAAAACATCCGTCCAATCCTATAATCCGTCTACAACCAGATAAAAATCCTCGTTTACATGCATCGAAGCAAACATAGAACTTCTCAAACTTGGTCCCATTATCAGGAAGTGGTCTCTCCACAACCTCTACATACACTCTACTTGAAGGATTTTGCAGCCTACACTCCCAAGCATAATCCCACACATGTCCATATTCGCTATTGTATTGATCAATGAGTATCTTCATCACCTTTTGCTTCGTTCTTTTGCATTGATTCCTGCTTATATTAATGCCAACCTGCTTCTTCACTAGCAACCTGAACTGAGTACTATTCATCTAAGGCATCATCTTAATCAAATTAAAGAAGTGCTTGCACAACCATGCACTTGTTACCCTTTTACTTTCAAAATTAATGGAACAAGTATGTTCCTCTTCGTACGCTCGAATCTGGAAATATCCACTTCTCTTAAAAAATGCGCCATAGATCCTCCATGGACAATTTTGCTGTGAACACTTAGCTCTTACAAAGGCCTTAGTGTTTCTAATGAAGTCAATGTTCCTTTGTGCAGCAATGGAGTTCTTCAGTATAGCTTCCCTAAATTGTTTTGCATCTTGAAATTTCATACCTACTGACAAAGTAGGAGAGGCAACGGATGAATCATAAGAAGGAAACTTACTTTTCCTTCTCCTTGTATGCATAACTCCTTCATCTTCTTCAAGCTCATCCTGGGAAGTAACATTCTCAAGGCTTTCTTCATAATCGGTCTCCTCACCAACGGCAACAGCATCTATAGGGCCTTCGGCCCTATTTGGAACTTCATCAGCTACCTGCAAAGCTGCAAATTTATCTGTCAAAAAATCCCTTTGCCTTTTTCTTGACTGTACAAGCTCCTCATTGTCGTTATCACTTGTGAAATTTGCAGTAGGCAACCCTTCATCATCATCATCACTTGATTCAGCTACTTCCCAATCTAATCCAGTGATTGTGACATCACCTATGTCATCATCACTATGGTGAACTGCATCTACGCTCCTCTCCCCTCCATCATGTCTATCCTGCCTTTCTTCGACCCTAACCTTAGTACTACCTTGAATACCATTTCCTTCTTGTTCTATTTGGGTACTTTCTTCATCATCATCTTCATCCTCACTTTCATTGTACTCAACATATATTTTTACCTCTTCACCATGAAGATAATAGTATAGAATATCCCTAAAACAGTTATCGTTTTCTAAGGTTCGCAAACCATCTCTTAAATCTTTCCCAAGAATACAATGTAGCAACTTCTGAACTTTACAAGGCAAATAAGTTAGTATATCCCTAACAAATCCTATATAAGATGCCTTCTTAATGTCGACAAAAATGGTGCCCTCATTTCCACCCTCATACTCCCACTCATCCTCCCCAATTACAAATTCCCCACCATAGCAAACTATGATAGCGACATAATCCTTGGCATGAGCCATTTTTGCACCAATAACAAGACAAAGAATAATTAGTTTTGGGACCACATCCACAAAGAACAATAGACAATCGCACAAGGGAGTCCCCCCACTCTCATGGACTTTATTAAATAGGTCCCCACACTGACAATATGCCCCTATATGACAGCCAAAAAAGAGGTCGACACTTTAATAATTTACCTTCCCTTCTCCTACAATATTAATAAAAAACAAAGGCCTCCACACCGAGAATATGCCCCTACATGACAGCTAAGAGGTCACCACTTTAACTATTTGCCTTGCCTTCCATTCCCTTAAATATAAACCCAAAACAGAGTTCCCCACAACAAGTATAGGTCCCCACAACAAGCACAGCACAAGCAATTTTGTCTACTATCTTTTGCTGAACTAAACCTGTGATGTGAGAATGTACATCCACTTAATCAAATCTATTTTTCCTGTGAAAACACGTATAGAATTTCATTAAGGCAAGCTTGATGTAAAATTATAGGGTGAAAGTTCTGTTTCTCATCCAGCCAAGAGGAGAAATCATACCCTAATCTATAATGTTTGGCCATTAATATATTGTGTCAAGAGGTCATTACACAATCCAAGCCCTAAATTTATCCATTGCACAGTAGACTAATACTACATGTCAAAAGAGCTCATAGTTTATAAACTTTAAAATGAGGTACTTACATGTGGTTTTATCTCTTGCAGGTAAATGAACTTATATAAAGTATCAAAACAAATTTTGCACTCCTCAATGCCCTGCATATATGTCGACTATCTGATTAGAAACAACAATCAGGAAAGAAGACTAAAAGAACGAAAATATCAAAATCAAAGGAACAAAAGCATATTGATAGCAAAGTTGTGTGCTCTTTGCAGAGCACTTAAAAGGCCATTATTCCAACCACCTGATTCAATAACTTTACACTCAAACACATTAGTTCCTAGTTCCACATTAGTCAATATTCCGTCTCACTCAAGCCTCGACTGCAGAAATCATCGACTAAGGCGAGCATCTCCACACAAGGGATTAACCAAACAGAGTGCACGCATTTCAACAGCATTTCCATCGGAGCCTTAATAAAATAATTGAGCCCTAATAAAATAATCGAGCCCTAATTTCATCATGAGGGAGGGGGAGAAGGGGCCCAACCTGGAGGAGCGACGATGGTGAGCAGGGATGACGACCAACGATGCTGAGTGGCGACGACAACCAACAACGGCGACCGATGACCACCTATGGGCGTGAATGGCGACGGAGAGAAGGGCGGTGACGGCGTGAACGGCGATGGAGAGAAGGGCGGTGACGACTGAGATCTAATGTGAACGCAGATGGGAAGGAACGGCGACGGCCAAGTGTGCTTAAGCCAAAATGACCTAAATGACGTCGTTTAACACCAACGAAAAACGACGTCGTTTAGGTCAGCTCACTTAGTGTGGATGGACGACGTCGTTTTGTCGTCCACATGGGTTTTTTTTTTTCTTTAAACGTTTGCCACCTTAGTAAAAGAAGTCACCGGGAAACGCCGCATATGCAATTTGGCCAGATTTTGGCCGGATTGGCACTCAAGTGATCCATTTTGCTCCGATTTTGGCACTTAAGTGTACCTTTCATAACTTTTGGCACTTAAGTGTCCCATTTGTGCCAACTAAAGTTTATTTTTTGGCACTAACATGTTAAAGTTATGAAAACATGTAAAATGGGAGATTATGTATAAGGAGAACGGCAAAATTTTGAAAGGAATTGATTGATAATATAATAGAGTGGACGTAGTGATATCCATAAAAAATGCGTAGCTTGCTAATAGATATGCACATTGCCTCTGACATATGGGTTTAGTAAAGATATATGCTGGCTGCTCCATCTTTCTTATTTCCTTTGTTTTAATTACTCCATCTTGAATCTTTTCTTTAATGAGAAGATAATCAATTTCTATATGTTTTGTCCTTTCATTGAAAATAGGATTTCCTGCAAGTTTCAGTGCAATGTCATTGTCAATGGTTGGCTCTCTTACCTATACATCGAGATTCTAGAGTAATCCTCTAATCTAGACTATCTCACAACTGGTCTTTGCTATTGCCTGATATTCCGCTTCTGTAGATGATAATGAAACACTTAACTACTTCTTCATTTTCCAAGAGAGTAATGAGTCACCTAATTTGATGAAGAATCCCGTGATCGATTTTCTACTCATGGGACAAGTAACATAATTTGTATCACTATGCACTATCATCAAAATGTTGTTATTCTGATACAGTAGTATTCCCAAACCCGAACATCCCTTTAAGTACTTCACAACCTCTAATGTAGCATGCATGTGAGACTGCTTTAGATTGTGCATGAATTCACTGAGAATTGGCGCTGCATAGCATATGTCAGGCCTAGTCATGTTAGGTATATGAGTTTCCCGAAAAGTCTTTGATAAGTAGAAGGATCTCTGAGCAAAGAAGCCTCATTTAGGAGTGACAATCCCCTATCATATTCAACTGTCGTTAACTTGATATTCTATTTGATTAGAATGATAGTTGGTTTGGGTCCTGATAGCCTTGAATCTGATATGATTTCTTGGACAAACTTGTGCTGATTGAGACAAATTCCCTTATCTAATCTCGTAATTTCTATGCCAAGAAAGTATTTGAGAGGTCCCAAATCCTTAATATGAAAGGTGGAGTGTAGATACCCTTTAAACTTCTCGATGGCATTTTCTTCATTTCCCATAATGAGTACACCATCAATGTATATAAGCAGATAGATTGAGGATGTACCTTGTCTCCATGTGAATAAAGCATAGTTGTATATGGATTGCCGAAATTTGGCAACAATAATTGCAACAGTGAATTTGACACACCATTGACGAGAAGCCTGTTTGAGTCTATATAAGGATTTACGAAGACGACACACTCGATTCTCCTCTTATCTGTGAAAACTCGGTGAAAGATCTATGTAGATTTTGTCTTCTAAATCTTCATGAAGAAAAGTATTATGGACATTCATCAATGAAGTGGCCAATAATGAAGAGCAGCAATAGAAAAAAAAGGAGCAAATGATGACTTCCTTTGCTATTGGAGAGAATGTTTCGATCTAGTCAAAACCTTCTTGTTGAGTGAAACCTTTGGCCACTAGTCTCGGCTTTATAATGCTCAGTGGAACCATTTGCCTTGTATTTGATCTTATATACCCACTTGCAACCAATGGATTTCTGATGAGAGGGTACTGGGACAATATCCCAAGTTTAATTTTCAGTGAGAGCACGCAACTCATCAGCCATTGCCTGTTGTCAACAAGAATCCTAAGTAGCTTCATCATTTGAAGATGGTTCTCGTCCCTTTGATATTTTACTAATGCAAAACTTGTGTTCAGGTGAAAAGTGAGCAAAGGTAACATATGATGAGATGAATAGTGTGTACCAAATGATTCCAAGGTAGGAGAAATATAATCTGCTATCCAAGTGGGTGGTCGTGTAGTACAACTGAAACGCTAAGGAGGAGCTAGTGCTATTGATGGAATAATCCCCTGTGGTTTAGAAGATATATCATTCAAACAAGTAGAAGATGAAGGTATGTGAAGATCCAATGAGTCTTCTGGTGAAATATTGGGTGCTACACTGGATATATCAGATGGTGAGGTTGCATCATACTCACAAGCCAAAGTTATCGTGGGAGATTAATGAGAAATCACCATTGGTTGGGGAGGTGAAAGAACTTCTTCAATAAAAAATGGGCGGTGATCAGTACTCGCTTACCTTTCACTTTCCTTAATAACATGTCACTCTGATACCATTTCAATTACAGCGGGTCCATACAACCTGGGGGTTTACATCTTTTAGATCGGTCCCTTGCGCAATTCATATAACGGAATCATATTCAACAACTCCATTCCCTATATTCATAAAACGATGCACACCAACTAAACATCTTATATAAGTTAAAGCCAAACACTTTTATTTACATAAAGCAGATGGACATCTTTAGTTGGTACATCGAAATGCCAATGTCTTCTACACTCAGCTAAACTTCAAAAGATGACCGACATCTTTTCCAAAAGTCATATACTTAAAGTCCATCGATCATTGTCGGCGTCCAAAAGTTCCTTCATTTGCTATCCTCCTCCGCGCGGTTATATCCAACTACTTGATCCATCTACTGGTGGCAGTGGCAGCAAAGGTATTTTATCTAGTCTGAAATGTTAATCTCCAAAAGGGGTGAGTACAACCACTCAGCAGTAAAGATCCACCAAACTACTCATTGCGTCAAACAGAACAATCAAGGCATCATAACAAAGCACATATCATTCATGAATTCAAGCAAACTTACCTTGCAACCGTGCATATATCACCATGCCATATGTGCATATACCACCATACACTCATCATCAAGCATTCATGCATATATCACCATGCCATATGTGCATCTACCACTATACACTCATCATAAAGCATTCATGCACATATCAACATGCCATATGTGCACATACCACCATGCATTCATGCATATCTCACCATGCCATCGTGCATATACCACCATGATTCATATCATCCATGCTATTAAGCATACATCACCATGAGATCCATTCATGCCTTCATGAACGCATTTTCAATATCAAATAGCATTAATTTATTTTCATAAGCAGATCATTCATCATGCCATATG
Source organism: Eucalyptus victrix (assembly GCA_016097545.1). Taxonomy (NCBI): domain Eukaryota; kingdom Viridiplantae; phylum Streptophyta; class Magnoliopsida; order Myrtales; family Myrtaceae; genus Eucalyptus; species Eucalyptus victrix. Next base: position 24,161,278 of record CM027839.1, on the reverse strand, counting down.
CATACATCCATGCAAATGATTCATTTTCAATTCTTATCTTTCACAAGGATCTCATCAGTTCTTCTTTCCAGGGACCAATATTTGCATCCCACAATTTATCACTCGCACCCAACTTGGCACCGCGAGGAACCTCCGGCACACACCTCCAGGCATCTGGCACCCCCACATTCCGGGCATCTCATATCTCAACTGGCATCACGAGGTATCCTCCCGACACACACCTCTGAGATTTCCGAAATTATGTACCGCCATACCACTAGGCATTCCCCTTGAAATTACGTACCATATACCACCGGGCATCTCAAAACTCCCGAGGACATCCGGGCATGTATCGTAATACAACTGGGCATCCGACACCCCCACATTCCGGGCATCCCGACACTCCCGGGGCATCGTCAGCTCACATCCGACAGTCTTGTTACCATCTCAATTCACATTTATACATGTATCTCAATTTCAACATGGCATTTGATGCAAACAATATCAAGGATCTCAACCAACCTTTCATGCCAATAACATGCCATATGCCATTACATGTGCAGCAAAATCAACCACTCAAAGTATTTCATCACATGGAGAATTTCATTTATTTTTCAAAACACATCAGTTTTTCGAATAAATCAGAATGCATTCCTCTAATTAAAACTCCAGGAAAATTAGTAAATGACATTAATAAATTCTGAAAACTTGGCACATTATAGAAGATATCTAAAGGCAGATATTTCATGAAGAACACTACACCAAAACATCCCCATATAATTTGGTATAGACCGTGCATCACAGCACTACTATTCTAACAGTTCAACTTGCACAGTTTTTGAAACATTTTTGGCTAAATAGGCAAATGAACTTCAAAAATTACGAAATTTGGATATGTTGTAGGAAAGACATGAAGAGAGATATTTCATGCAGAACACGTTCCCAAAAGAACCTCATACCAAAACGATATAGTCTACGCATTGCAACTTACAAAGTCCAAACACATCAAATTGCACAGTTTTAGAAACATTTCCGATTAAATACCCAAATGAACTTGAAAATTTATGAAATTAGAATATGTGAGAGAAAAGACCATAAGGTATATACTTCATGAAGACATCGAATTCAAATTCGTCCTAGATAATTAAATATGGTCGGTTAAACTCTCTGTTCCTAGTATCAAAATTTCCAGATCTAACCATCTCCAAAGGACCGTGATTTCACCTACCTATTCTTGTTTTTTTCCTCGAAATTTTTGATATGTTAAACCTCTTGATGTCTTTTACAAATTTCGTTAAGAAATCGAAGTGAAATTTCAACAAGAAGGTCACTTTACAGACCACGAAACCACTGAAGGTCATCACGACGAATTCCAGATCTAGTCTCTCCAAAGAAAAATCATTTTGCTAACCATTTCTTGTTCGTTTTGCCTCAAATTTTAAAATGTTGTTCTTTAAGGTGTGCTCTACAACTTTCATGAAGAAATTGAAACATGATTCTGACTAAAAAGTCATATGCAACACACAAACTCAAAGATGGTCAAACTGGTCTTTCCATAAACAGCATGCATGGCCAACGAATCTCTCTCCATAGCTCTGAAATTTCATCTCATCTACCACAACCAAGACTTACCATCTATTACACATGCACAAAGCAATGCAAAGGGCAGGTTTTAGGACTTCATTTGCCTCAAATTTAAGCACAAAACAGCGACAAACGGCGGGCAAAGCGGCGAAGGAACGGCAGCGAATGAGCGGCGGTGAAAGGACCTCCTCTTCTTCTCTCGCATGCTCCCTCTCCCTCTCTCGGATTCCCTCTCTTTCTCTCTCTCGGTAACCCTCTCTCTCAATCCACCCACTTCCCCTTTTCCTTTTGGGTTGAATAAAACCCTTGCATGCTCTCATTTTTGCATGGAGGGACACTTGGTTACAACAGGGCAACACTTGGCAAGCTTTTCTTGCCACTTGGCATTTTTGCCATGCACATGATGGGCCTTCAATGGGCCGGGCTTGGGCCAGGCCTTTGGTCGACCAAATGGGGGAAATGGTGGGCTGGTTGTTGGGGGGTTTTGGGCCTTAAGAAATTAGTCCACACCTTTTCTTAATAGTCCACCTTAATCTCCACTTATAATAACTTAATTTCAATTATTCACATGGCTATAAAATTTTGCAACATTAATCGATAAAAATCCAACTTATAAAGTACATGGCCAAGAATAAAAATTTTCCCTATCAATTTATCCTTTAATACAAATCCTTAATCACTCATGGGCATAGGATATATTTTCAACCAAATAATTGTCCATTAAAATGTTCGGCCTTATTCTATTGTAATTCATTGGTCTAAAGGCCATAACATAATCCAATGGCACTTCCATCACCTTTCCATAGGTCGTAATGCATCTAGAGGTCGCTATGAAATTTTAGGATGCCACAATTCTCCCCTCTTTAAAGAATTTCGTCCTCGAAATTAGACATCATTTATGTCTCTTGAAGCAAGTGGGGATACTTTTCATTCATTGATTCCTCACTTTCCCATGTGGTTTCCTCCATATCGTGATGTCGCCATAATATCTTAACTAAAGGAATTTTCTTTGTCCGAAGGACTTGTTCCTTTTGATCCAGTACTTGTATTGGCTCTTCCAGATACTTCATTTTCTCATCCACATTGATGGCTTCATGATCGAGGATGTGACCAAAGTCTGGCTGATACTTCCTCAGCCATGCCTATACTTTTCTGAAAGCTATTGTTATACACCAATTCTACTAGGTGTAACTTTTCATCCCAACTTCCTTTAAAGTCAATGATGCAATCTCTTAACATGTCCTCTAATGCTTGGATCACTCTTTTTGCTTGTCCATCCATCTGTAGATGAAAAGCATTACTAAATGGGAGCTTCGTCCCTGAGGCGGTTTGAAGACTTCGCCAAAGGTTGGAAGTAAATCTCAAGTCTCGATTCGATGTGACAATTACAGGAACACCATGTAAGCGTACCACTTGGCTTACACATAAATCAATAAATTTACTCATCGGATAATCTACGTGAACTGCTAGGAAATGGGTAGATTTAGTCAAGCAATCTACTATCACCTAGATAGAGTCGTGACCACTTAATGTCCTTGGTAATCCTTGCACAAAATCCATCGTCACATGGTCCCTTTTTCCATTCTGGTATATCTAACGGTCTCAATCTAACACATCATTTAGCCGAATTATTCCTATACCTTTGTCACCATCAATTCAAGCCTAGAACCATCAAAATCGACACCATTAACAACTCATCTGGTTCAGTCCAACAAAGAGATTCACTACGCTTTCGCTACAACATAGATTCAAGCCTAAAATATAGCATCATTCCTTTGATTCAAATATCAATAGTCCACCGAGACTTATTCAACTCAAAAATCGACAATCCACCAAAATAAAACTTGTCTAGTTTCCATCGAGTATATCTCATGTCTCACCCTAAAAGATCATCACTTGGACTAATCACTCATCAAATCCACAACTTGAACTTTCACCTTTTCACCTTGGAAAGACTATAACCACAATTGATCATATCCACTAGTTCCACCAAACCTTTTCAAACAGAGATCATCACCTAAAATTAAAAGTTGACCACCATCAATTTAAACCTATTATTCTGACATATAAACCACAAATAATTTCATGTCTCATATGACCACTCAAACTCATGACTTCCAAGATCAATCTATACATACTAAATGCCTCCATGTAATGCATCAAGACTTCCAATGAGATCCTCTAATAGGAAGTCACTACTTAGCTCATATGATCATAACTTAATCCTCAAATTCATAACTCACTCTCCATAATTCACTTCTTAAGCCCTGTTTGCAGCACTACGCTTAGATGCTGTGCATGTTCTTTAGGTCCTTTAGAATATACCAAGATATCATCAAATGAAGACAATCACAATTTGATCCAAATAAGGCTTAAATATCCTATTCATTAAATCCATGAATGCAGCTAAGGTATTCATCAATCCAAATAGCATAACTAGGAACTCATAGTGTCCATAATGAGTCCTAAATGCGGTCTTAGGAATGTCTTCTTTCTTAATCCTTAATTGATATCCTGATCTCAAGTCAATTTTAAAAAAGACCGAACTTCCTTGCAGTTGGTCAAATAAATCATCAATTCTAGATAATGGGTACTGATTCTTAACAGTCACATGGTTCAATTGCCTATAATTAATGCACAAACACATCAACTTGTCCTTCTTTTCACAAAAAAGAGTTTCATAAGCTTAACCATGCTTCCGCTGCGCCACTTTGATAAAATTATCCCAGAAACTCTACCCTCCTAGTTCAGTTTATAGTTCGGTTCATTCCTGCCCCCTTTTGCCATTCTAGAAGCCTGCCAGGAGCCGCTTCTTGCTCAGGTCCTCTGACCTCGCCGTCCACTCCCCGCCCTCATGGGACCGAGTCATTACAGGTACACTAGCTTTCGCCTAGTTCGAACCCAAACTACACATCCATTGGAGGGTCTCGTTTCAATAGGGACTAACTTACAGAGATATTATCCGCTTTGGCCTATCCCATTCTTAGCCTCACGATTTTATCCTTAGTGCATGAGTAAGTACTATCTCAGGAGATCATTCATCCTAGTCCATTGCTTACGGAGCTAGTCCATACCTACGATGACGTCAAAGTCATACACAATCTATCACTATCAAGTCCATTTTCAGATCTCGTTCCCCTAGGGTTATCTCACATATCTCACATGTTAACGTAGATAGCAACATGTCCTTCAGTGATGTAAAAATACGAAGAGGCATATCTAGAGATTTGTTCCTATTTCTCACAATCATCTATATTTTTCAGACCAAATGAATGCGTGCCACTCATATCAAATAACGTATATACCTTCTTATCCCTCTATCGAAATCGTACCTATGGTAACATTTTCGAAACCTCTTGAGTGACCGCATACATCCTTCCTTGTGCCGGTGGCCTCTGTGGATTCCTTGGTGGATTTGGTTCATCAGTGCGTTGTTGCACTTGTTGTGCCGAGCTGAAATTCGACTGCGACCCATCACGTGGACAATTTTTCTTAAAGTGTCCTATTTGCCCACATCCATTACATCTTAGTTGGGCTATTACAAGGTCCTGACCCATGCCTCCCATCACACTTTTGACAAACATCAAGCTAATAGGGTGCCTTCCCTATATTCAAGCCATCCCTAGCTCTTCCAAAATTTCCAAAATTGTTCTTTTTCTTCGCATTCCAAGTCTGACCTTGACCGGCATAGGGTCTCTTACCCTTTCTCACATCACTAAAGTTCAGCTGTCTCTTAAACTCTGATCGCTCTCTTACCAGCTTTTGTTTCACTAACTGTGCCTTTTCATAAATCTAATGATAATCCCTTATATTTAGAGGCACTAGTTGTTTCCTGATATCAGTCCTTAGTCCTTTCAGGAATCTCTTAGCCTTTTCCTCTCGATCCTCAACCAACCTAGGAGCATACCTAGACAATTCAAAAAAAAATTGCCTCATACTGGTTTATTGTTAGCTCCCTTTGTTCTAATTGAACAAATTCAATGATCTTCATATCCTTGGCACAATTAGAGAAATGCTTCCTATTGAAAGCTCTAACAAACCCATCCTAGTTTACATCAGTACCTGGTGAAAGTATCGTATCCCTTGAAGCTCTCCACCAAAACTTTGCATTTCCCTCCAGTTGGTACTCTGTCAAAGTTATTTTCTCAGCATCGCTATAGCTCAACAACCGAAAAATTCGTTCCATTCCATCAATCCATTGTTTTGCCTCCTTAGGACTTCCCATTCCACTAAACTTAGGTGGTTTCAACTTCAGAAATTATTCCACCAATCCTTGAGGGCGACGTTCCACTCCGAGTTGTTGTTGAGCTTGCCTTTCCATCAGATTTCCAATATTGGCCAATGCCTGCAAGATATCTTCCATTTGGGGTTCAGCCCTTGCAACGGAGGCTTCAGCCCTTGACGGATGAGCACTTCTAGCTCGCACCATGATTTTCCTGCAGTTTTCCAAGCATTTGCCTCAAGAATAATTTGCAACTCGGTGTCACTAGTTAGATCATTAATTAAGGTTATTACTAAAGTCACATAAGTAACATAGAATGTTACTAACACACAAAAGTAACATCACACTAGTTACCAAGGATCTATGAGTGAATACCCATCACCCGTTGTTCAAAGTTAGTCAACTACTCTTGGTTAGTACCCTATGGTGTGCATCATTCTATCATCATTTCCATCTGAGGCACCTTATCACTCTAAATAGACCATAGCTCTGATACCATTAAAGATGTGGCACCCCTCGATGGCCCCCGATCCGTTAGGGTCGCCACAATTTGCTTACCTTTCACTTTCCCTAATAACATGTCACTCTGATACCATTTCAATTGCAGTGGGTCCATACAACCTGGGGGATTACATCTTTTAGATTGGTCTCTTGCGCACATCATATAACGGAAGCATATCCAATAACTCCTTTCCCTATATTCAGAAAACGATGCACACCAACTAAACATTTATATAAGTTAAAGCCGAACGCTTTTATTTACATAAAGCAGATGGACATCTTTAGTCGGTACATCGAAATGCCAAGGTCTTCTACACTCGGCTAAACTTCAAAAGATGACCGACATCTTTTCCAACAGTCGTATACTTAAAGTCCATTGATCAGTGTCGGCAGCCAAAAGTTCCTTCCTTTGCTATCCTCCTCCTCGCGGTCATATCCAATCACTTGATCCATTTACTGGTGGTAGTGGCAGCAGAGGTATTTTATCTAGTCTGAAATGTTAATCCTCAAAAAGGGTGAGTACAACCACTTAGCAGTAAAGATCCACCAAACTACTCATTGCGTCAAACAGAACAATCAAGGCATTATAACAAAGCACATATCATTCATGCATTCAAGCATAACTTACCTTGCAGCCATGCATATATCACCATGCCATATGTGCATATACCACCATGCACTCATCATCAAGCATTCATGCATATATCACCATGCCATATGTGCACATACCACCATGCAGTCATGCATATCTCACCATGGCATCGTGCATATACCACCATGATTCATATCATCCATGCTATCAAGCATACATCACCATGCGATCCATTCATGCCTTCATGATCACATTTTCAATATCAAATAGCATTAATTTATTTTCATAAGTAGATCATGCATCATGTCATATGCATACACCTATGCACATAATTCATTTTCAATTCTTATATTTCACAAGGATCTCATCAATTCTTCTTTCGAGGGACCAATGTTTGCATCCCACAATTTATCGCTCACATCTAACCCGGCATCGCGAGGAACCTCCGGCACACACCTCCGGGCATCCGGCACCCCCACATTCCAGGCATCTCGTATCCCAACTGGCATCACAAGGTATCCCCCTGGCACACATCTTCGGGGCTTCCGGAATTATGTACCGCCATACCACCAAGCATTCCCCCCTGGAATTACGTACCGTATACTACCGGGCATCTCGAAACTCCCGAGGACATCCGGGCATGTATCGTAATACAACCCAGCATCCGGCACCCCCACATTCTGGGCATCCCGACACTTCCGGGGCATCGTCAGCTCACACCTCCGACAGTCTTGTTACCATCTCAATTCACATTTATACATGTATCTCAATTTCAACATGGCATTTGATGCAACAATATCAAGGATCTCAACCAACTTTTCATGCCAATTAACATGCCATATGCCATCACATGTGCAGCAAAATCAACCACTCAAAGTATTTCATCACATGGAGAATTTCATTTATTTTTCAAAACACATCAGCTTTTCGAATAAATCAGAATGCATTCCTCTAATTAAAACTCTAGAAAAATTAGTAAATGACATTAATAAATTCTGAAAACTTCGTACATTATAGATGAGACCTAAAGGAGGATATTTCATGAAGATCACTACACCAAAAGATCCCCATATAATTTGGTATAGACCGTGCATCACAGCACTACTATTCTAACAGTTCAACTTGCATAGTTTTTGAAACATTTTTGGTTAAATAGGAAAATGAACTTCAAAAATTACGAAATTTGGATATGTTGTAGGAAAAACATGAAGAGAGATATTTCATGCAGAACACGTTTCTAAAAGAACCTCATACCAAAACGATATAGTCTACGCATTGCAACTTACAAAGTCCGAACACATCAGATTGCACAGTTTTAGAAACATTTCCGATTAAATACACAAATGAACCTCAAAATTAATGAAATTCGAATATGCGAGAGAAAAGACCATAAGGTAGATACTTAATGAAGACATCGAAGTCAAATTCGTCCTAGATAATTAAATATGGTCGGTTAAAATCTCTGTTCCTAGTACCGAAATTTCAAGATCTAACCATATCCAAAGGACCATGATTTCACCTACCTATTCTTGTTTTTTTTTTCTCTAAATTTTTTCTATGTTAAACCTCGAGATGTTCTTTACAACTTTTGTTAAGAAATCGAAGTGAAATTTCAACAAGAAGGTTACTTTACAGACCACGAAACCACTGAAGGTCATCATGACGAATTCCAGATCTAGTCTCTCCAAAGAAAAATCATTTTATTAACTATTTATTGTTCGTTTTGCCTCAAATTTTAGTATGTTATTCTTCAAAGTTTTCTCTACAACTTTCATGAAGAAATTGAAACATGATTCCGACTAAAAAGTCACATGCAACACACAAACTCAAAGATGGTCAAACTGGTCTTTCCATAAACAGCATGCATGGCCAACGACTCTCTCTCCATAGCTCCGAAATTTTATCCCATCCACCACAACAAGACTTACCATCTATTACACATACACACAGCAATGCAAAGGGTAGGTTTTAGGACTTCACTTGTCTCGAATTTAAGCATAAAACAGCGACAAACAGCAGGCAAAGCGGCGAAGGAACGGCGGCGAATGAGCGGTAGTGAACGGACCTCCTCTTCTTCTCTCACATGCTCCCTCTCCCTCTTTCGATTTCCCTCTCTCTCTCTCTCTCTCTCTCTTGGTAACCCTCTCTCTCAATCCGCCCACTTCCCCTTTTCCTTTTGGGTTGAATAAAACCCTTGCATGCTCCCATCTTTGCATGGAGGGACACTTGGTTACAAAGGGGCAAAATTTGGCAAGCTTTTCTTGCCACTTGGCATTTTTGCCATGCACATGATGGGCCTTCAATGGGTCGGGCTTGGGCTAGGCCTTTGGTCGACCAAATGGGGGAAATGGTGGGCTGGTTTTTGGGGGGTATTGGGCCTTAAGAAATTAGCCCACACCTTTTCTTAATAACCCACCTTAATCTCCACTTATAATAACTTAATTTCAATTATTCACATGGCCATAAAATTTTGCAACATTAATCGATAAAAATCCAACTTATAAAGTACATCGTCAAGAATAAAAATTTTCCCTATCAATTTATCCTTTAATACAAATCCTTAATCACTCATGGGCGTAGGATATATTTTCAACTAAATAATTGTGCATTAAAATGTTCAGCCTTATTCTATTGTAATTCATTGGTCTAAAGGCCATAACATAATCCAATGGCACTTCCATCACCTTTCCATAGGTCGTAATGCATCTAGAGGTCACTATGAAATTTTAGGATGCCACACCGGCGACCTCGCCGGAGCATCGCTGGACCCCGGCGAGGCCGAGCGTCTCCGGCCCCAGGCGAGGCTCGCCAGCCTGGCGGTGGCCCGGTGAGCCTCGCCGTGGCTAAGCGAGGCCGCCAGCCCTCGTCGGCCGCATCGGCCATGGCCGAGGCCGGCGACCGGCCAAAAGAAGAAAAAAAGAAGAAGAGTAAAATAAAAATATTAAAAAATTAAAAGAAACAAAAAAAGAACACAAAGGGCGTGCATGGAAACATTCCAAAGAAAAGTTTCTAGAACGCTTCGTACGGATTTTGTTCCGGGAATAAAAAAAGAACAGAAACGCGTTTGGTTGCGTTTCTGTTCTTTTTTTTTTTTTTGTTTCGGAACAAAATAAGAACAAAAAAAAGAATTCTTGTTCCGAAACAAAAATGAAGAAACGTTTTCTCTTCTCTCTCTTCTTCTTCTCTTCTTCTTTTCTTCTTTTTTTCTTCTTTTTTCTTTCGCCGGTTGCCGACCTCGGCCATGGCCGGCGACCGGCCGTCGAGGGTCGGCGACCTCGCCGGAGCCTCGCCGGCCCCCGGCGAGGCCGAGCCTCGCCCGCGCGGGCGAGGCCGAGCCTCGCCTAACCACGGCGAGGCTCGGCCTCGCCGAGGGCTGGCGAGCCTCGCCATGGCTGGGCGAGGGCGCCTGCCCGTTGGCCGGTTGGAGGCCGATGAACGGCCGAAAAAAGAAAAAATAAAAAAGAAAGGAAAAAATGAAAAATAAAATAAAAATGTTTAAAAAATTAAAAGAAACAAAAAAAGAATAAAATTTACCAAACGTGTTTCTATTTATTTTTTATTCCCGGAATAAACATTACCAAATGCGTTCTTTTGTTCAAAAATTGTTCCTCGGAACAGAAATACTTTTTTTTTGTTTCTGTTCCCTTGAACAAAAAAAGAATAGAAATGTTACTATTCGCGCCCAAATTTACCAAATGTGTTTCGTTAATTTTTTATTCCCGGAACAAGTTTACCAAATGCCTTATTCTGTTAAAAATTTTTTCCCTAGAGCAGAAATAGTTTTTTTCTATTTTTGTTCCTTGGAACAATTTTTGAATAGAAATGTTACCAATCGCGCCCTAAGTAAGCAACTTTGTGGCCCCACCATATCCTCCTCAGCTGCCTAATTAGCCTAATTTCTACACGTGATGGAAGACCATAATTAGTAGTGCAAGTGGACAAAATTGGCCAAGGATAAGCTATTGAAAGCACGGGAAAATCGCAGCAAAATCCGTACACTCAACAACTACAAAAGTTGAAAATATTGGCTAAGTTAGAAAGTGGGTGAACTAGCTCAGTTGGCAGGCTTAGTAGGGGGTAAAAAGTCGACCAAGAGATTGCTTAATTCAGTGGATAAGATATGTGAAGCAAGCTTTTTTTAGGGAAAAAAGGTAGGAGACAAGAGGGAGAAGGGAGGGCTTACAATCGTTCTCCAAAGAGACCTTCTAAAGCAACTCAAGAAAAGCAAAACCCAAAAATTCCAAACCGATCTTTGCTAAGAAAAGTGAAATTTTCATAAACTTACAGCCAAAATTAGCCAAAACCTTCAACTAGAGAGTGAAACTTCACTCAAAGATCTTTCCAACTATAGATTGTACATCCCAAATGGAGATCGATAAGACCTCAAAAAGCCCCCCGAAAAATACCCTCCTAGGGGGCCAAGAAAGTCTACAAATTTTTGTAGTGTTGAGCCCGATTGGTCAAGAGTGAGGGAATGCAAGTGTTTTTAAGATAAGTAAGAGCAAATGAGGAAAGGCATTAATTGTAACCCAAATTAGAATACATCTAGTTTGGTTCAGTGTTAATTTGGCCAACGAAATAGGCCTTGAAGTCTAACGTTGGAGGTCGAAGAAAAACTTTGTTGTTAGTTTTTTTCTCTTCAAATCTCATTTTCAGTTTGTAATTGCCAAATTTCACATGCCCTTAGAGGATAATTTCTTAGTTTCCTTGGCCAAGAGCCACTTGCAAAAGAAACTAAGAAGCAAGGTAAGATTCTAGATGTATTTTTGGTCAAGTTTGAACATGTTTTAATCATAAAAAATCAAGAAGAAAACCAGCCCGGAAAATTGATTTCTAAGGTTGGAATTTTTCCAAGTATTTAAAGCCTCTTCAAAAGCCCTATATTTTTTACTTGCTACCCAACTTTGCATGCATTTTCTAGCTTCATGAGCTTGATGAACATTATATGGGAGTACAATTGAGGCTGATGTCAGTTTGGTTTGGTCTTTAAATGCTTGTGTAAACCATGAGATTGTCTAAAACTTGAGCCAAAAACCAAGCCTATCCACATTGATTCATAGCTGGTCAGTGTGGACTGTGCGTGCATGCTTCTTGAAGAGGTCGTTTTGCTGTGTTTGGTTGATTATTCCCTATGATGTTTGTTGCATTTGAAAGTACATGTTACCTAATTTCACTTGGATCAAATAATGTTTCCCTTAGATGTCCTATGTGATGAGTGTCGGGACTTGAATCTGGGCATGCAACATGTTTGCTTGACTTAGATTCAAACCTAGATGTGCAAAATTAGCTCAAATTTGTATATTTGAGAACAATTTCAACTTGGTTTTTTTGTGTTTTAGGTTATGATTTCTATCTAATATTGCTCTTTCCATGCGGTAGTACAACCTTGATATTTTAGTTCTACATGAGATTGCTTATGGGTCGAGATTGAAGACCACAAACATGGCTTAAGGAAGTTGCTTGGGGTCGTTTAATGCACACCAAGTGTTCGACAAAATGCCTAAATCAAGTTTCAATCTTGAAACAGTTGATTTGAGCTCAGTTCTTATATATTCATGTACCGGGCTGTTCCATATTAATGTAAATCAGCATATATCAGTTTAGGGAATTAGTTTTAAATAAAAATAAAAAATAAAAAAATGAAAGTTCAAAAAAATTATAAAAATGATGGATGGTGTCAAATTATGGCGAAATGACATTTATGAAATTTTCCTAATTTTATAAGGCAATTTTTCCTAATTTAATGCTATTTTGGTATTTTATAATAATTCTTGTAAATAATCGAGTTTGCGTAGATTAAAATTATTGAGAGTAGTTTCATGTATCTAGAGTAATTCCATGCATATTTAAATTCTCATTTCACTCATGGGGCTCTGTCCGGGGCATGATAATAAGATCATGTAATATTATTTGCCTAACTTGTATCGGGTTTTTCTTTTCGGCATTTACTTTCAAATCATTTCAATTTATTGGATATTTACTTATCATACCGCTTTTTTCAATAATTTGAGTGTAAATTTCTCTTCTAAATTAGGTTAGGATTAGTCTACACATTAAAAAAAAAAAAACCTACAAAAACATTGGTATGGACACTTAGTAGTTTCATGTAATTGGTAATTATGATCATGTGGTCATTTAGATGAACAACCTTCCAAGTTAGTGTTATCGCAAGGGCGTTAATAGAAACATTGGCGTAAACAAGTCCCTGGTCTTAGAAATCTCCGGCTATATAGGAATCAAGATAATACTCCCGTGTCTTGATTGGTTTCTAGCCGACCCCAATAAACTAGTGGTGACTCCTAAAAATACTTAGGCTGTTAAGAACAAAAATACAAAATCCAATATTGCGGGAGGTACGAGCTTGGGAGAGCCCACGCCTAATCCAAGGCCATTGGTCCACCTTTTTAGGCAATACCCCTAAATCTCTTCATTTTTCCTTGGCAACAAAAGAGAGGTTGCGACAAGCACGGCATCGTTGTTGCAAAATAGCCTTGTCAGTCCCTTTATTTGCACTTCAAGCTCTAGGAGTAAACCTTGTATCCATAATATTTCGCAAATAGTTTTGGTCATGGCTCGATATTCAGCTTTAGCTAATGATAGGGATACGGTGGGTTGCTTCATAGTTTTCCATGAAAGCAATGGTTTCCCTAACTTAATGTAAAATCTGGCGATAGACCTTGACTCATGAGACAAATGGCATAATTCATATCACAATAGGCTATTATGTCCATATCACATCTTCAAGAGAGAAGTATTTCTAGTCCAAGACATCCTTTTATGTACTCATACAGGATTGTTTTGGCCCATTCATGAAGTGACTAAAGGTCTGTACTGCATAACATATATTTGATCTAGTCATGGTGAGATAGATAAGCCTCCTAACTAGCCTCTAATAACATAATGGATCTTTGAGTAACTAGTCATCATATTGGGATAACAATCCCATATCATATTTAGCCAGAGTTAGTTTTGCATTTTGCTTGATGGAAGTAACAGCTAGTTTGCATCTTGATAGACTTGCTTCTAATATGACTCCCAACACAAACTTCTGTTGGCTAAGTGAGATTCCCAGGTCTGATTGAGCAATCTCATTTCCAAGGAAATACATGAGTGATCCCAAATCTTTAATGTGGAAGATTAGATGCAAATATTCTTTTAGATTCTCTACAATGGATTGATTGTTTGCAGAATAAGTATGTTATCTATGTATAACATTAAATAAATAGGTGACGTGCCTCTTGTCCATGTAAATAGAGCATAATCATGTCTGAACTGATTGAAATCGGCTGCCGTAAGTGCAATAGTAAACTTGGCATACCATTATGAAGAAGCTTATTTGAGGCCATAGAGGGATTTGCAGAGAGGACACGCTCTAGACTCCCTTTGTCTTAGTAAGCTTGGTGAAAAATCCATGTAAATTTCTTCATCCAAATCACCATGAAAAAACGCATTGTCAACATCCATATGAGTAGTGGCCGATTATGAAAGGTGGCAATAGATAGGAAAGAGTGAATTGTCACATCCTTTGCCACATGAGAGAGATTCATAATAATCGAGGCCTTCTCGTTGTGTGAAGCCTTTTGCCACTAAACAAGCTTTATACCTATCAACTAATCCATCTGCACTGTACTTTATTTTGTAAACCTATTTACAATCTATTGGTTTACAGTCATGTGGCAATGATACAATATCCCAAATATTATTCTCATTCAAAGCACGCAATTATGTTTCCATAATATTTTGCCAATGTGGAATAGTGCAGCTTCATTGTAGCTAGAAGGTTCTTGCTCTTTCAAAATACAGCTAATACAACACATGTGGTCTAACGACAACCGATGAAAGGAAACATAAAAGGAAACTAGATATTGAGTACCTGATGAATTTGAGGCAATACACATGTAGTCCTCAGTCCATGTAGGTGGCCAAGTAGTGCAACCGGAGTTGCGAGATGCATTTTGCTAAGTCTACTTAATTTCAATGGGAATATTTTCATTGCCAATTGAAGAGGAAGTAGACAGCTCTTCGGAATGAATCATGAAGTCCTCAATCAATTGTTTCGGTTTCGAGGAAGCAACAGTGGTCTTCATTCTTGGACTCGGCATCTGATAAGCTGGAGGTGGGATAATAACATACTATTGTTGAAGAGATATGTCTTCCTTTGGTTAATATATGAACGACCGTGTTACCCTACTTGAATTCCCTCTTAGTGGTCGCCCCAGTGAAGGTACATAAATTCCGTCATGTCTTCATGTCCCATCCAGCAGAGTGATGAACCCTTTAGTTTTTGCAATATGTTAAGGATACAACATGAATAAGTGATTATTATACAAAAAAGAGAGAAAAAAGTGATAATCTATATACTAAAAGGCCTATGAGAGCAGATTAGACTAATCGTTCACCAGAGTTGCGCTCATCATGGCCAACTTCTTGATTCCCAGCAACTTCTCTATCGTCCGAGGACATGGTCCTGCGAGCAACCCAAGGGCTGAGTTTATAACGTGATAGTTCAAATTGTAGGATACAAAACATGCAATCCCAAGATCTCCATAACCACAACAAGAGCACAGATGATTGAGTAGAAAGATTAACACACATGTTTTGGAATCCATCGTTATTGATGCGAAAGCGAAAAAAGCGATGATCCACCTGTAAGTCCTTCTCCTCTATTGCCTTCTATATCACTAGCTCAATGAGACGGCCCCCTCACCCTTTATCACTAAGTAAACGCTCCTTATGTGAGGATACTAGTGAGAATTAGAGTTTGAGGAGAGACTTGATCACTTTTTATAGAGTTTCCAACTAGGCTCTTTCATTACGGGCTAGGCTTAACTCGGTCCACATTAGTTAGTCCCATATTATACTAATTAAGAAACCTTCTATCTCACCTTAGACCAACCCTGTGAAACGGTAAATTACAATATCAATTAATGTAACACACATTAGGAAAACTCTTACATTCTCCCACTTTGGCTATATTAATTGAAATTGTATTGTATGTGCGCACATTGGTCTAAAGATAATTCTTAATAGTTAATAATATCCCATAAAGTCTCAAACACTGAATTATGGCGGTAACTGCATATATACACACAGAGCATTCCATGGTCACAAGTACTTTCAACTTTATTGATATGGATTCAATATGGTAGTGTAACAAATGGATAACATCTCTCATAGAGAGATCCCATTTGTTAGTCACCATCTCTTACCTTAAGTGTCACAAAAAACTTGTGCCACTAGAGAATGTCTTTATGGTTTCAATGAATCCAGATATGTCTTGTCTTTACAGTTAACATTTCTTTATGTATAACAAGATATATGTACAAAGCTAATAACCGGATGCCCCTAGCCTTCACTAAAGGTTTATACAATACCTTGAGACTTTTATCAATATGTATTCAATATAATAATAACACATTCAAAAATATTTTATTGAATGCAAAAGTTTATACATATCAAACTGTTACTATGTGTAACGAACACAAATGTAAATTTTTTTAGAATAAAGCCAAAATAGCTCCCACTAAACAACATCATCTCATGATGCTCTTAAGCTCATATTAATGACATGTCACTAAAAAATAGAAGATCAAAGTCATTTAGTTAGTAAATCAGCAACCATATCATCTATGGAAATAAGTTATATTATAACGTCACATTTTTGTACCGTTTCTTTATGGTAAAAAATTTGACCGCCATATATTTAGACCCATTGAGACCTCTTTTATTAATAAATAATACTATAAATCTATTGTTTCAATATAATCGTATGAGTCTATCCATAAAATCAAAAAAAAAAAAATGGTCAACTCCTTAATGAGGTTCTAAAGCCTAATAGCCCAAGTAACAGCCTAAAAAAAATATTACAAACTCTACTTACATAGTAGAAGATGACATAGAACTTTATTTATTGCACTTCCTACAAACATAAATATATATTTCGTTATTGATCTCATATCATCATAATAGCCAGCAAAATTTACATTTAACTACCCTATTAACTGCAAGAATTGAACATGTCTATAAATCAACATATAATCTTTTGTCCTATTTAAGTACCTTAAAACCTTTCGTGGCAACAACCCGGTGATCGCGTCCTGGATTTAATTGATATCTGCCTAAAAGTCCCATCACAAAAACGATATTTCGTCTAGTGCAAATTCGAGCATACATTATACTTTTAAGTGCACTAACACAAGGTACACCCTTTAACTAGATTTTCTCAATATCTAAATAAGGACAATGTAATGGATTTGGTCCATTATACTTAATGACAGGAGTAATTCCTGGCTCATAATGATGTATTTTGAATATTTCCAAAATACGATAAGCAAATATCCTCTGAGATAAATCTAATAAAATCTAGTATATATGGCGAGACCAATCTTTACGAACCTTAGTGCAAATGACAAAAGATGTCACAAGGTCACTACTTGTAAGCAAAATATCATGTACATAAAGTATGGAAAAAAATTTTTTCCTCCCATTGACCTTGCGGTATACATATACCGAATTACTTTGTTCCCAACTAAACGAAATGACAACACTATGATAATATTGTCTAAAGCCTTACTTAAAATTATGAATAAACTTTTCAGTCTACACACAAGTTTACTTAAATTATTTGTTGCAAAAACCTCCGATTGCACTATATAGATTTTGTTATGAACGTGTTCATTTAAAAAGATAGTATCTATTTGGCGTAACTTCATATAAAAAAAAAAGGCTATTAATACCATGTTCACTTTGAAAGAATCTTTAAAAAAATATTAGAAAGAAATATTTATTTCTTAGTATTTACTATCCACCCATTTTTAGAGTGAAAACTTCAGTTACCATTTTAGCTTTGAACTCCACAATTTTTCTTTGAAATCTTTTTAGTTTTGTACATATATTTGCAACTAATGAGCTTATGATCTTTAGACAAAACAGTAAATTTCCTAACACTATAATATTTCATAGATTGCATCTCGTCCTCTATAGCATCTAATCACATACTTAATTGAGAACAAGAAACAACATTTATATAAGTCGCTAAATCAACCATGTAGTAGATATTGCAGTCATGCTATCATAAATAGACTATATAGTCTGATGATAAATTTGATCGTCTTTCCCTAACAGATTTCCTGATACAACTTCATTCTGCACTTGAGAGGTTTGAGAAATTTCATCATAAACTATATCAAGAATAATACCTTAAACCTCAACAAGTTTAGTTTATGGTATAGGAGATTCCATAATTGTCTATATAGGCAAAGACAAAAACTCAGTGATCTCTCTCATATTATTATCCTTAATAGTTTGAGAGTAGCTATCCTCGACAACTACGTCAAACTCTATAAACTATACTGTCTGTGATTGCATAATTCTTGTACCTTCATTAAGGCCATAAAATCGATACCCCTTTAAACAATTTGGGTAAGATACAAAATAATTCTAAGTGGATTTGAATTCCAACACACTTAATATTGGATTATATGACCTCACGTCTGCATGACACATCTAAATTGTAACATTATTCAAGTTAAAATTTACATTTAGTCCATAACTCAAAAGAAATTTAGGGAACAATTTTGGTAAGAAACACGTTTTTGTATGTAGAAAGAGTTGCTTTCATAATATCAACCCACAGAAGATTGAATAAGTTAATCTTACTCATCATACTCATCACCATGTTCATTATGGTGCAATTATGCATTTTGGCCAAATCATTTTGTCAGAATGTTTAGGCATAGTAAATTACGTTACCACCCGAGAATTTACTTATGACAAGTGACCCTTTAAGTTATTTAGCATTGCCATACTTGTCAAAATACTCGCCACCATTGTTAGGCTTGACAACCTTTAAGACTAATTCTAACTGTTTTATTCTTTATCTCGGTCATTTTACTTCCATAATAATTTATAGAAGTCTTTAAATAACTGTTAAGAGTAGATAAAATATCAACATTATCACTTTTCTACTCTTTCTTTAGATATTTGTGAGATTATTCTTTAGATAGAAAACTTTTGGAAACGACATTTTCAACCGTGTACGAGATGTAAATATCATTATGTTAAAAAGTCATTGCAGATGTGTCCTAATTTCAATATTAGACAAGACATAATTTTAAGTTACTAAGGCTTCCATCATCTTTCTACAGTGCGGTCAGTTGGTAAACCATTTTTCAACCTGTTCTTGAATGGAACGCTTCATAGACAGTGAGCAAATTCTATTACTCTATTTACCAAATAGAAAATCCCACTTCCAATACTTAAAATTTAAACTAGTGAAAAATCTCAATAATAGTAGAGTTATTAATTACAAATAAGGTAACTAAAATAACAAGTAATATGTGTAATTAGCATTATGTGAGTAATGTGTAACTTGACATATAAGTACACATTTAGAGAGTTACATGCAAAATCATATAATCACCTTTGGGCAAAATACATGACATGCAATTATACACTTCCCACATAATAGAGGTTATGATAATATATTCTAATTTACGTAAATTTATCACCTTTGGGCATATGAACTACTAGGATTAGTCACTCCTCCACTCCGTGGCACCCCTTGACGGCCCCCGATTCGATTAGGGTCGCCACAATTCGCTTACCATTCACTTTCCGTATTAACATATCACTCTGATACCATCTCAATTGCAGCGGGTCCATACAACCTGGGGGTTTACATCTTTTATTTTTTTCTTCATCGGTCCCTTGCACAATTCATGTATGGAAGCACATCCAACAACTCCCTTCCTTATGTTCAGAAAATGATGTACACCTACTAAACATTTATAGGTAAAAGCCGTACATTTTTTATTTACTTAAATCAGATGGACATCATTCATCGGTACATCAAAATGCCGTAGTCTTCTATATTCGGCTACACTCCTAAAGATGATCGACATTTCCTCCAACAGTCATACACTTAAAGTCCATCGATCAGTGTCGGCATCCAAAAGCTCCTTCCCTTGCTATCCTCCTCCTCACGGTCATATCCAACCGTTCAAACCATCTACTAATCTGAAATGTTGGTCCCCAAAAGGGGTGAGTACAACCACTCAGTAGGTAAAGGAATCCAATAATTACTCAATGCATCATGCAAGTCATACATGCATTGCATGCGTTACTTACCTTGAAGCCATGCGCATACTATCATGCACCATCACATCACACATGTCATCATTACATCTCACATGTCATCATGCCATATCATATATCATCATCATTATCATCATCATGCATATCATCATGCATATCATGCCATGGGTGATCATCATTATCTCACATTACATATCATCATCATCATCATCGTGCATATCATCATGCATATCATGCCATGGGTGATCATCATTATCTCACATCACATATCATCATCGTCACCATCATCATGCATATCATCATGCATATCATGCCATGGTTTAATTTCCACTTTTTGCTTTCAATTTGATCACCACATCACCCATTTCTCAAATCATCAATTTCTCAAATCATCAATTTCATCATCCCCTCGGGCAAAGACCTCCGAGGCTTCCGACATTCAGCCTCCCAGGCCACTAGGCATCCGGCCCCCCACATTTCGGGCATCTCGTATCCCAACTGGCATCACGAGGAACTTCCGGGCATGTATTCAAGATACAACTGGGCATCTCATATCACACATACTACATGGTGCAACTATTTATAAAATAAAATTTGTGGAATTTATGCCAATTAGAATAATCCATTTATCATGCCCTTTTTACATTTATTTAAATTCCAGCTTGTGCCATTTTCAAAAATATTAAATTTAATTATTTATATAATCTCAAAAATCATAAAATTAAGGCAAGTAATAAATAATACAATCGGGTAATGATTTCATGCAAAATACACGGCCAATAAAAATTTCACACGATTTCATAATTCACACAAAATAGCATATACTTTTCGGATGAAACCAAAATGCACAGTCTCCGAAGTAATTCGATTAAAATATCCATATGGCCTCCAAAAATTATGAAATTTTACTAGATTATATACAGGACATTTTCGTACAACTTTGGTGAAGAACTCCAAGCCAGATTCTTTTTAGATTATTTTATACAGTCTCACGAAGCTTCTAGATCTATTACCGCATTGTCCAGTGTACCCATCTCCGAAACATTGAGATTTCACCTACTTATTCTATTTTTTTTTTCTCTGAAATTTGGATATGTTCTACATTAAGATATCCTTTACAAGTTTCATGGAGAGATCTAGGTCAAATAACCAGAATATAGTCATCATTTAGGTCCATGAAGTCTCGGGTGTCTCGGAATACATCACCAGAATCATTGTCTTCAAGATCTAGTCGATTTACTAGGCTATACTCGTTCATTTCACTTAAAATTTGAGTATGTTGTAGTTTAAGATGTCCCCTACAACTTTGATGAAGAAATCGAAGAGAGATTCTTAGCACAAACCAACATGCAACCACAAATCCAACAAGATGTCAGTGAAATCGTTCCAGATCTGAGGTCTCCGTAGAATGAGAGTTTAACCCCACAAATCTCCATCATTTTCCACGAAATTTCAGTATGTTGTATTTTAAGATGTTAGCTACGACTTTCATGAGACATCAAAGCCAAAATCGGACTCCAAACATACATGCAAGCTCAAACAAGTTTCTGACTCACACGGTCCGAGCAAGAACAGTCACACTCTTCACACACAACTCATCCATGCTTTGGTTTTTCTCATCTAACATCCAAAAATTCGACATGCAAACAACATACAAGCATGCAAGAGAAGCTAGAGGACTCCCACTTGCCTCTAGATCGGTCGATCGACGGCGTAGGGCGGCGAACACGGCGGTACACGGCAGACGAACAGCGGTTCCTCCTCCTTTCTCTCTTGGCCGCTCCCCTCTCTCTCGAAATCTCTCTCTCTCTCTCTTACCTTCTCTCTTGGCCAAACGAGAAAATCCGGCCACCCTCTCACTCTCTTCCCTCTTATACCCCCAAATCCTCATGATTACTTGCCTACAAACCAGCCAATGCATGGCCTTCTTCCCTAAGCCAATGTATGAGAGTCTAGTGCCACTTGTCCTATGGTTTTTTGAATTTGGGCTTGGGCTTTTTGGGCTTCTATTGGGCCGGCCAACTTGGCCCATTAAAAGCTTAGGCCAATGGGCCTAAGGCCCAACCTAAAAATTGACTTTTCCTCTCTCTGTTTTTTTTTTTTTAATTTCTTCTATAAATATTTTAAACTTTAAATTTTTCACATGGCCAAAGTCTTATGACATTTCATTTATTGAAATTTAATTCATAAAGTGCATGGCCAAGCATAGATTATTAATCTATCAATTTTAAATTTTCACAATCACATGCACAAATCATCTAATTAAAAAGACTAATGGCTAAAGCATAAGCCATGGGAAATTTTATCACCTAATTAGAGACTTTAACACACCTTATGGCTTGGCTTTGAATTTTTGGGATGCCAGAACTACACCATCATATATCCCTCCATGAACTAATACACAATCACTTCATTTGAGAGTATGACAACGCATTAGATCAGGAGACATCCCAATCATTATATGAGACTAATATTTCTCAAATCTAATCGAGTGTGCCACTTTGGCGGTCACAATTTAATTGAATCATTGAAACTCTCATACCGGGAATATAAACCTTACTTCTCACATACACTATATACTTGTGATTTTCACTTTAGTGATTTTCACATTTTTATATTGTTTATATGATAATATACCAGTAACCCAATACCTGTATTTTCAAAATCACAGAAAAATACAAGAAAAATATGCAAAAATACACTCAAAATATACATATTTAGGGTTCCGTATATATTTTCACATCCATAAAATCATCAAACATGTAAAAGAAACACACCACAAGATAGAGAATGGCCATACAAATTTGACGCCGCTAGCCACGTGCCGATCAGAGTCTTCTTGCGCCCGCACGCACCATCTGAATGTACAGTGCGTGGAGCTCATGTGCGAACGTACTGACTGGTCAAAATCGGTTCGACCGACTCCCGGCTCGACCGTTTAATCCAACCGTCCGGTTCGACCAGTTGATCGGGTCGAGTCCAGTCAACGGGTCGGGTCGGGCCCTGGTCGCTAACATCATCATGACGTCAGTTTTTGCGCATGTAACACATGTGCAAGCTGCGCCCCACACGTGGGCGTGCAAGAGGGTGCATGGTCACGTGTGCTCGACGCCCTGGCAGCGCGTGGCCATGCATGGGGGCGCATAGGGCCTTCCTTGGCAACGCGCCACCCACGGTCTTGCTCGTCTCGACAAGCATAGTTCGAATTTGTAATTTTATTTTATTTTTATAGAACAAAAAATCACGAAAATCACAAAATTATGGCAAAAATTCTATGCATTCGAGTTCTAGGGTTATGGTTGCTCTAATACCATATGTAGGATACAAAACGTGCAATTCCAAGATCTCCATAACCAGAATAAGAGCACAGATGATTGAGTAGAAAGATTAACGTATCCATTTTGGAATCTATCGTTCTTAATACGGAAGCAAAAAAGTAATGATCCACACGCAAGTCATTCTTCTCTATTGCCCTCTGTATCACTAGTTTAATAAGACGGCTCCCTTACCCTTTAGCGTTAGGTAAACGCTCCTTATATGAGGATACTAGTGAGAATTAGGGTTAGATGAGAGACTTGAGCACTATTTATAAAGTTTCCAACTAGGCCCTCTCATTACGGGCCAGGCTCAACTCAGCTCACACTAGCCAGTCTCATATTAGACTAATTAAGAAATATTCTATCTCACCTTAGACCAACCCCGTAAAATGATAAATTATAATATCAATTAATATAGCCCACATCAAGAAAACTCTTACACAAATGCCCAAGGAACTACTTCAACAAAATGCTTCAAAATCTTACTTGCCATCTCCAGCACGTTCAGGATTTGTTGCAGGAACAACCCACGGGAAGGTCCAAATGACTAGCCACTTGATTCAAGACTCCACGTTTGAGTAAATTAGCATTGCGAAGATGATGGATGCCAATAGAAGAATCAGACAGTTGGTTTTGAGATGCAGGGAGCTCCTGTCCACAGTCCTTTGGATGATCCGAAGGTGTGCCGGAAAGTATAATATGGACATTTCTCCAATGGCAATTAGCATTTCTTCCTCAAATTTGATGACATTCTGTGATCCGAGGAGCGCAAGAAGCCACAGGAGCAAACTGGAGTAATGCTTATGAAAGGCTTTGGAGAATTCGAGTTGTTGATCATTTGCTGTGTCAAAGTTGACAGGAAGGACAATAACTTTCTTGAAACATGAGTAGAATATTTTTATCTGTTTCTATCATATATCAGATATTAGATATGATTAGATCTGCCATCTTCATTTTTTTTCAATTTTACTCGTTCATCGAGTTTAAAAAGCCTATAGATGGAGGTGTTCACGTCAGTAGTAATAAATCTAACGAATCAATAAATTTGAGAATTCAAGGAAAAGGAACGAAGAAAAAATAAGAAAAATAATATGAATCAACAGAACTTCCGCGTCACATATAACCATGATCCAAAATAAAAAAGAAACGCATCTTCATCTCATGGAGAAAAACCAAGAAAACTAATAAGCAAGGCTAAAGAAATGAACAGAAGAGGAATTCAAGATACTCACACTGCTAAACAAGGAGTTGCAGCTACGGGAAGGCTCGGACTGCTCTCAGACATCCTTGTTACGCGCTCTAATGTACAGATTCTGCGCAAAAAATTTGCTGGAATGGGGAAGAGCTTACAAGGTTTTGAATGTGAACCCAGTTCGCCCAGTTGGTTTCGTACGGCCGAATGCGAAGATTACCGACCAAGAAGAACGAAAGTGAGTGCGAAGCATCCGACCTTGTCAATTGGGATAGGGTTACTCGACAAGACAATATTAGTGTCTATGGCTTCCTTGAGAGACTCGCTTATCTTGAAACCATCTTTCCAATGTTTGCGAAAAAAAGTTCAACCTTTCATCCAAGGCAAAAAAGTTACAGATTTTACGAATTCCGTCCATTGTCACCATTAACTATGCTAATGTGCACAGTGAGTCATATCAACCAACACCAAGAAAGATGCGGTT
This sequence comes from Eucalyptus victrix, assembly GCA_016097545.1. Classification (NCBI taxonomy): domain Eukaryota; kingdom Viridiplantae; phylum Streptophyta; class Magnoliopsida; order Myrtales; family Myrtaceae; genus Eucalyptus; species Eucalyptus victrix. The sequence continues at coordinate 24,136,312 of CM027839.1, read as the reverse complement.
CTTAATTTGTAATCTTTGTTATTAATTTTAGATTACAATCTCTGCATCCAAATTTCTCACATTTTTGGACAAAGACCAAAGATATTAATGCGATTTATCATGCGATTTGTCATGCACTTCAGCATAGTGAGCTCCTTGGGTGACGCATGCAATTTAATCTGGATGGAATTTGTAATGGATGGCATTTTTTTTTTCTCACCAGTAAAAGATTGGCCTTTTTCTAGACACTTGAAAAGTCTTGTGTCGTGACATAATTTTTTGGGCACACTACCTAAGCTTTAGGCTAATGGACTACTAAATCTTTAAACTTAACTCGGGCTCTCCCAAGCCCATATCAATTCGCGACTTAAGGTTCATATATTTGCATACAAATGATTATTATTTAGAAGTCGCCACTAATCAGTTTATGGTAGGTCGATTAGACACCTAAGTAAAATAATGGGAGGATTATTTTACTCCTACGAACCAGAGACTAAGGGTATTGAGACTTTGTTACACTAGATTTCTCTAATGCCTTATCGGTACCATTTCTTTTTAATTTTTCAAAAATGTTTTTGCAGGCAGCTTGGATTTATTTTAACCTAAATTACTATCATGCAATGGGGTAATCACACAGATGTTCAATCATTATTAAACATTTAATAAATAAATTGCATCACACAAACCAAACAATTTTTTTTGGGTTTTCTTGAAAATTAGAATTCTTTTATAAAAATGCATATTTTAACTAAATGACTTAATCTTATTAATATGCAAATTCTAATTAAATTGGCCTATTATGCAAACTAGTTATTATGCACCTCATGACCTAACTTAACAAATTCTGATTAAATGATCCTATTATGCGAAATAGTTAACACACACCTTGTATTTTTGTATTTTTTTTATTGAAATTCAGAATTAACAAAACTCTAATTAAACTATCTAAAAAGGAATAATTTTCTAATTTATTCTAGGGATTAATTTGACTTAAACCCTATCCTATCTTAGAAAACTATTTTTTTGGAAAAAGAGATTATTAAAATGTGCAAACATTATCTAAAACCCTATTTATATAAAATAAATTATCTAAGTCCAACCCTAACCTATTTTAGAAATTATCTAGAAATGCAATCCTAAAAAAAAAAATTCTAATTTACTAAATCTACATGTCTAATTTACTAAACCAACATGCTTTGATGCAAAATTTGATTTTTTTTGTTTTTATATTTTTAGTTTTTTTCAAGACAAGCAAATATCAAATAAACTAATAAAAATATTTAACAAATAAATTATTAAAATAATCGAAAAAATAACATGTTGTCTCACAGGTCAAATTAACGATTACTCTAACCCTAAACATCATGATAAAATTCAAAATAATTAAAAATCTGATCCGAAGTTTTACATATCAAATTAATAATTATAATGATTTAATAATTAAAATTCTACCAAAATGCCCAAAAATTAATATAATTAAAAAAATTATTAGACATCTTACAGATCAAATAATAATTACAATAATTTAGAAAAAATCCCTGTGGATAATGTTAGAATATGCATAAAATGAACACGACCCAACGTCACAACTTAAGAAATAATAACAAAACTTTAAAAAAAAACAAATAAATAAAAAAATTAGAAAAAGAAAATTAAACCACCTAAGATGAGGACTCAAGGGAGGACAACGATGACGTGTTGATGGGTGATCGGATTGGTAGTAGCAACGGGCGGCGTTCGTGGCGTCGATGAATAGGGCTGGCATGGAGGTGTGGCACAGTGATCAGCGGGCGTCGAGCTAAGGCAAACCAACAGGCGTCGGGTGGATCGGCACGAGCTGAGGTGTAGCGAAGGCACAGATCACCGAAGGGGGAACGCCGGGCTGGGGTGAGTAATGTGGCGTTGCTAGTTTAGAAGTGTTGCTGGCAAGGTGGCGGTTGAAGGCGTCAGGAATGGTGGCAAGCAAGCGGAGGGGAGCCGGAGCGTGGGCTGCTAAGCGATGACGTCAGTAGCGGTGTCATGGACTGCTGGGTGTTGACGATGAGGTTAGGCAGAGGCACAGTGTCAGCATAGGCAAGAGCACGGTCGTCAGACGACGATGGCGCGCAGCACTCGGGTAGTTGCGGGTTGCTAGTGTAGGGCTCACCAGCAGGAGAAGGGTGACGGGCGGCCTGCTGCATGGTTTACTAGTGCAACATCGGGTGTTGGGTCACGATCTACGAGCGACGGGGGGCACTGTAGGCATTGGTCGTTGGTCGGAGGGGGTTTGAGTGGCGCGTAGGGGCGACAAGGCGAGATCGGTAATCGACGGGCAGAGCGTTGAGGAGTGGCAGGGGCACGGAGGTCGCTGGGTTGTGAGTTGATGAGGTGCGACGTCGGGCTCTGGTGGCGACGGTTGCAGCTGGAGCAGGGGACACTGAGCGTTATGTCGTGGGCAAATCTCAGTCGACGAGCAAAGTGTCAAGGAATGGTGAGACTGGTAGAGCGGTGGTGGAGCAAAGAGGCGCGATAGCACTAGGAGTGACGATCGCTCAGGGCTCGGAGTGACATGCAATCGGAGGCTAGCGAAGGGAGCTGCAACAGGCGTCAGTGGCGGGGCTAGAAGTCACGGCGAGACCGGCAAAGCAGCGGTGGTGAAGGCGAGTAGAGCGGCGAGGTGGCGAGACACGGCGGTTGCTAGCGTTGCAGTGTCAGCGCTATGACCGGCGTGGGCACGGGACCGACGCGAATAGGAGGCAATGTCGAGAGGAAAAGACGACACTATAGCCCCTATTTTCCTTTTTCTTTTCTCTCTCTCTCTCTCTCTCTCTCTCTCTCTCTCTCTCTCTCTCTCTCTCTCACGTCACTCACCGGTCCTCTCTGCCTCTCTCCTGCTTTTCGGTCATTTTTTTTCTCCTCTCTTTCTCTCGTAGAACCGAAGAAGACCCTCACTTTTTGCTCTGAATTTTTTCGAATTTCCTCCTCAAGTTTTCGAAAAATCCCCCCACGTTACGAAAATGAACCTCTCTTTTATAATGATCCAAACGGCCGCTTTGTATGGCATTTTTTGAGTTTCCATCTCAAGTCACATTCAATCAAAGCTAAAAATCAGAGCATGATTTCGTAATCAGCTCAATTTTGCTCGAATTTCTTCCATTGTGCAAAAATTCTCGCCCTTTATTCACTTGATTTTTAAATTGTTTATGCATTTAACAAAATCCGAATATTCATCAAAATTTCAAATTTTCATGCATAATCAATCAAATCAATTTCTCCCTTTTTTTTTTAATTTTTTCCTTTTATTTGTTCTAATGCAATTTTTTTCCCCTATTTTCCTAGATTTGCTAAAATTAGGTGTCAACGAGATGCCTCTCTTTGAAGGTGAGCTCGTAGAGGTTGCCTTCAAAGACAAGTTGAGACCTAAATTTTGATCATGCACATGTACTGAATGACTTTTTGTTGGAAAATGAATTCCATTTTTTGAATGCAATTTATATGATGCATGCTAATGCAAATGATAAATGAACTTACCTGGAATAACTTACTTTCAAGGAAGGTGAAGTAATTCGAGATAGTTGGTGTTACATGATCATTTTATGGTCGCCTAAACTAGGATTCACTTTTCAGGACCCGTACCATTCTACAATCGCCTAAATAAGTGTTGTCTAGGACCCGTACCATTCTACGGTCACTTGAATAGGTGTTGTCTAGGACCCGTACCATTCTACGGTCGCCTAAACTGGGATTCATTTTCCAGGACTCGTACCATTCTACGGCCGCCTAAACTGGGATTCATTTTCCAGGACCCGTACCATTCTACAGTCGCCTGAATAGGTGTTGTCTAGAACCCGTACCATTCTACGGTCGCCTAAACTAGGATTCATTTTCCAGGACCGGTAATATTCTACGATCGCTTGAATAGGTGTTGTCTAAGACTCTTACCATTCTACGGCTACCTAAATTGGGATTCATTTTCCAGGACCCGTACCATTCTACGGTCGCCTGAATAGGTGTTGTCTAGGACCCATACCATTCTATGATCGCCTGAATGAGTGTTATCTAGGACCCATACCATTCTACGGTCACCTAAACTAGGATTCATTTTCCAAGACCGGTACCATTCTACGATCGCTTAAATAGGTGCTGTCTAAGACCCGTACCATTCTACGGCCACCTAAACTGGGATTCATTTTTTAGGACCCATACCATTCTACGGTTGCTTGATCAGAATGAATCTAGAAAAATCTTTAGGGGGCAACTCCATCGAGTGCCATTGCTTGAAAATGAATACTTGTACGATGACAAGTATTTAAGGTATGAATAGAGATATACTTACCTGGTGGCATCTCTAATCCTTAGAGATATGTCTCCCAAATTAATGAGGTGACTCTAGGCTATGAAAGCACACCAAGTCGAAGAAGGGGAACTTCGGGCTACGGAAGCACGTCGATTTGATAGGGGGACCTTGGGCTACAGAAGCACGCCGGGTCATATAAAGGAACACCGGGCTATGAAAGTACGCCGGGTCAATAAATAGGACATCGGGCTACGAAAGCACGCCGGATCGATGAAAGGAACTTTAGGCTAGAAAGCACACCAGGTCAATATAAATGACACCGAGCTACGAAAGCACGCTGGGTCAATATAAGGGACTTTGGGCTACGAAAGCACGCCAGGTCAATATAAAGGACACCAGACTACGGAAGCACTCCGGGTCGATGAAAGAGACTTTGGGCTACAAAAGCACACCAGATCAATATAAAGGACACCGGGCTATGGAAACATGGTGGGTCAATGAAAGAGACTCTAGGCTACAAAAGCACGCCAGGTCAATTTAAAGGACACGGGGCTACGGAAGCATGTCGAGTTGATGAAAAGGACTCTAGGCTACAAAAGCATGTTAGGTCAATTTAAAGGACATCGGGCTACGGAAGCACGTTGGGTTGATGTTGACACCTAAATTTTGATTAGGTTATTAATTAGGCTTTAATTTCTTTTATTTTTCCTTCTTTTAAATAATAAAAACAAAATAATAAAAACAACAAAAAAATAAACAAAAGCAAAGAAAAAACAAAAAGAAAAGCAGAAGCCAGCAGCCACAAGGGCTAGGCCTTCAAAGCCCAGCCCCTCTCCTCTTTTCTTTTCCTTCGCACAAGTCTGCGAGGCCCAGCCACGACCTAACTTGGTTCAGCCCCCTCTTTCTCCTTTGTCTTCTTCCTTCCTCCTTCTTCCACCTCTGCAAGTCACGCGTTGCGACGAAGACGCGCTCGAGCACAACCTACAACAGAGAGAGGAGTGTAGGCCGGTGGCTATTGAAGGCGAGCATGCCTTCGTGGAAAGGGGAAGAATTGACGCTGCTTCGGCCGACGAAGGAAGGCCGGTCGGCAACCAAGGACCGCCAACCTAGCCTCCATCAACCAGCATCCCCGCGCCTATAAATAGGGTGTCGCAGAGACGGCCATAACACACACGGAGAGAGCAAAAGATTGAGGGTTGCAAAGCTTCGAATCTCCCACTAAGAGACTTCAGAGGGGGGTCGAGGACGAGCAGGCCGACATCCGGCAACACAGAGATCGCAAGCTCGGAAACCTTCTCCTGAGAGACTTTAGGGGAAGGCTGAAGAGCGAGCGAGAGGGAGAGAGGTTTGTAAGCTTAAACGGCCTCCCATCGAGAGAAATCAGGGGAGGCCGCCGACAAGCAAACCCGCAGAGAGGAGGGAAATCAGCGGGCGTAAGGGGCTGAGCGAGTGGGTTTCAGAGAGCAGGGGTCAGTGAATGCCTAGATTTGGGGTCGATCTAGCTCCGTCGCACCCCTGACGCCACCTCGAGTCGTGCCCAACCCGATGCCACCTCAAGTCGTGCCCGACACCCCTGCCACTCTAGATCTGCAAAGCTGAAGGCCCGCTGTCGGCACGACCGCCACTCTGCTGCTCCACCATCGGCGACTCTAGCTGATCCGTTGCCACCGACGACTCCACCCGATCTTGCATCCCCAACGGTGTCTCACCGACTTACAGCCGCCTTGTTGTGCCCTCGTTGTGAATAGGTAACAGCTGTGCTCGTCCGCGTCGCTTCGCATTCCCCTCTCGAACCATATCGCGACCGACCACAACACAGCTACGTTGTCGCTCGTCCTCACCATCCTTATAAGTGGTTTGTCACCGTCGTCCCCGTCAAGTCCATCGTCACCACCGTCACCGCCATCTGCCTGGCGACGCCTTAGTCCCCCTCACCAGCGCCACGAACAAACGAAGGGGAAAGGAGGCCGGGAACTGGGTCAGTTCGCTGGTCTGACCCAGTTTCCCTGTTTCCGGGTAGGGTTTCCCTAGGTAGGACTTGCACTCGTCGGGCCGATTTCGGAACTCGGCCTTAGTATCCCTTTTTTAATTCAAATAGGCTTAATTCCAATGTGGGCTGAATTTAAAAAAAAAAAGCAAAACAGAAAAAATCCCGGGCTGGGCCCGCATTGCGGATCCGTCCGGGTCTCGCAGGTTGCGAACCGGGTCAGTCCCAACCTAGGAACCCGACCCGGTTCGTTTTTTTATATTATTATAATAATAAATATAGTTTTTTAATTTTTAAAAAATAATTTAAAATTAATATATTTAAAAAAACCAAAAATATCCCATATTCTCCTAAAAAAGCCAAAAATGTTAAGAAAAAGCCAAAAAAAGATTTATATTTTCCAAAAAAATAGCAAAAAATCTAAAAATCCCTTTTATTTCCCAAAAATAGAAAAAAAGGTTCCAAAAATGTTTTTCTCCACAAATACATGGAAAATCCCTCAAATATCCAAAAAGCCTCAAGGTTTAAATAAGATTAGGTACCGAAACGGCATTAGTGATTAACTAGTGTAATTAAGTCCCCGATCCTAATTTCTCGGCTGCGTAGGATCGAGTATTTCTCCTGATATTTCGCTTTAATTTATAATCGACCCACCCCAAATTGATTAGTGGTGACTCTATTATAAAATTAATTTATAGGTTAAAAACTTGAACCATTAAGTTGCGAATTGGTGGACTTGGTAGAGTCCGGGCTAAAATAGACCTAGCCACACCATTAGCCTCTGCAAAGCACCTGCCCTGATCGAGGGCGTCGAAAAAAAGAGGTCGTGGCAGCTTAGCGACTCCACCGAGAAGATTTGAGAACTTAGGCCATTTTATCTTGTTTAAGCACTTTACTGACTTGTTTTGTTTTTTTCTTTATGCAAGTCAATAGCTTAAATGTTTATTTTAATTTTGGTCAAAATAGATTTTTTTGTGATTATAAACTATTGTGCATGCTTTACTGTTTTAACACTACACATGGCACACACAACCCGGCCGCTGGACCTGGGTCGCCATAGGATATTTAGGACGATGTCAAGAAAGATACGGCTTCGAACATGAGACTGCATTGAAGAGGTTGCCTTTCTTTTCCCCAAATTTCTCTAGCTGAGGTTAAGAGGGTACGCTGCTAATGCGAGACTGTGACAGGCGGATACCCTTTTAATTTCAACAAACCTTCTCAGTTAGAAATCAAGCCGCACATCCCATGCGCATGTCCTTGTGTTTGCCATTTTCTTTAAAAGCAAAGTAATTTCTTTACTTTTACTCAGTCTTTTTTATTGGCCCATGGCAATTTAGGATAGGTTTTTCGAGTCCCGGTTTATATGCCATGGGAGAAGACGATATCCAGTTTATTCCCGCTCCCAAAGCAGTGCTCTTTAGATTGTGGGGTCAATTGGACCAATATGCCCAAGTGCGCGTGAAAGCCAAAATAGGTCATCTTCTATCATTGATCCAAATCCCTGTTCATCTCGAAGTCATACAAGCCATGGCACATTTCTAGTGCCCGAAGACAACTACTTTTATGTTTGGTAGGTTCGAGCTAACCCCAACTCTGGAAGAATACAGCATCATCACTGGAATGCCTCTCGAAAATAAGCTTGTTAGGCCATCAACAGGCATTTTCCCATTGCGTGGGTTAGCACAACTTTTAAGAGCAAAAGTCCATGTTATGAGGGAAATTCTTGAAATAACCATAATACCTGCCCCCTAGCATTTTTAACTGCTTGTTTTGAAAATCAACCCATGACCCAAAAAAGTGAGATTTTCCTCTTAGCCTTTTTCGGGTTTATCATTTTCTCCCATCAAAGGAACGTCATAAGTCCAAAGATGGCATGGATATTGATCAGATCTCAAGGGGACAAAATTATGTCAACGTGATTTTAACCGAAACATTCTTGTCCCTTAATCGTTTTAAAGAAAACACAAAAAAAATCATGCGGGTCTCCTCGGAAATTTTACAAGTTTGGTTCTTTGCTCACCTAAGCGAATTTTGATTCTTCATGCGATCATCTAAAACGAATGATTTTGAAAATCCATTATAGAAATTTATGGTTTTAGGACCATACATTCCCAATCAAAGCTTTTAAATTGGATAAACTTTCTAAGAGACCCGACTCCTGAGGCATTCCAATGGTGTGCTGGTTGGTTCCATGAAAAGAGAGCTCGTTTTGCTTACAAACGCCGCCATCCAATTCCGTTGCTCGGCCTCACCGGCGCCATTTCTTATTTCCCATATCGGGTGGCACGACAGTATGGAGCCCTTTAAGAGATCCCACCGCCTTTCAAAAGGAAGGTCCCTCCACTCCTTTTCACCCATCAAAGTCATGGATACGCATTCGAGATTGACATCATCGAGGAAGCATGGAGCAGGTGCCATCGTAAAAGAATCGTGGTACCTAAAGGGCTTGAGGGACAGGAAAAAGCCCACCACACCTCTGAGTCCTACATCCACAACCATCATATTCCGACAAAACTGAAGCCATCGGTCCCTCACCTAATCAACGAGATTAGCCAGCATGAGCAAGCAAAGCTTATGCAAAGGGATTTGGGAATAGACTGGATACATATCTCAGAGCAAGTTCAAGGAAGCAGGCATCCTCGCAAGAACAAGGCTCCCCGTCACATATAAAATAGCAATCATGTGCCCCTTAGTGTTAATATCATGAAAGTTTTGTCCCATTGTTTAGGGACTTTTGTTTAATATCTAGTATTTCCTTCTGTCATTTCAATTTCAAGTTTTCGATGTCAGAAGTCTACATTCTATAAAATACTCTTTTGATAAATAAAAAAGCAGTTAGACCATTGTCATGGGTCAATCTTTGTTTACTTTCGTGCTCATTCGTTGTTTTCGCAACGATAGGTAATTATGATTCATCGACTATCAACCACCGCAAATGGCCTCACAGAATAGAGCTTGATCATAATGATGTACAAAATTGCCTCGCCAACATTGAAGACGGCGTAGGACAAATGTCCATTGTCCTTCGACAACTCTCGAGAAAAATGGAATCCACTCAAGTCGAGCCCAACTCCGTAGCTGCTTTAAACACCGTCATGACACCTGCGAATTTGCGAAAGAATAACCAATACCATAGATAGTTTGAAAAGATCGTGAAAAAGTTAAACCAGCTGCAGGGGCAAAATCCCATGGACCTATCCAATTACATCGGCATTGAGATCCTTGAAGAGCTCAAAGCACCTGAATGCGAAAGGTATGCTAATACCTCCCACCCAGAGACCTACTTGTAGGCCTACCTAGTCCGAAGGATGATTCAATCGTACCAATCAAGCTTGACTGGCCCCGCCTTGCGATGGTACATTGTTAGGAAGATTAGTCCCCTTAAAACCTGGGGGGAACTAATTCATGTTTTTCACTAAGAATATAATATTAACATTAGCCCTCACATCGCCTTGCCCTACAAAGAACTGATGGTCGCGGAGCACGAGGAGCCGTTAGTCGCTGAGATAAGAGAAGAATATGTTAATGAAGTCTCGCACGATAAATAGGCGTCTGAGCAACATCCTATTGCTGAAAAGTTTCCCACAGGGAAAGGCAAGGAGCCTGTGTACGAGGTCAAAGACACAGAGCTTGTTTAAGACCGGGGCACAACAGGACAGCTTCCCAAGCTTACTGCAAGAGCTAGGGTTCAAAGAATACCGACCCATATCAACCTAGAGAGGGAAGTAGAGAGTGAAGCTCCATTATCTCTCACTCCCCTTGACAAAATCGAACTGGCAAAACGAAGGGCCTTACTCAAAAGGTCTAGACCAGGAGCCAAGAAAAGAAAGTCTAAACAAATCAATTCAACAACTACCACTGAGTATAGGCGAAATTTGATAGTTGATGACCCATCGCACCAAAACTTCGAGCATTCCTTGGAATACAACCCTAAAGGCTACCATCCCCTAGAGTACAACCTTGAAGACTTCCAATCCCTAGGATACAATCCCAAGGACTACCAGTGTTATACAAATGAAATCAGCCATTCATTGTATAACTGCTTTCTACCCACACACATGGTCGAAAGCCTGTCAAAAGAGGGAACATTCGTCCTTATCCGCTATGATTCCAAAGAACTACTAAGCTTGTCACCTGACCAAGAAGATAGCTTAAATGCCTCATCGTCGTTTCGTGATTTTGACCCGGAAGAAAGCAATGGGATAATCTCGGCAGAGTCTAGTGTGGCACCCCTCGACGGCCCCCGATCCGTTAAGGTCACCACAGTTTGCGTACCTTTCACTTTTCCTTATAACATGCCACTCTGATACCATTTCAATTGCAGTGGGTCCATACAACCATGGAGGTTTATACATTTTTTTTTTTGATCGGTCCCTTGCGCAATTCATATAGTAGAAGCACATCCATTAACTCCCTTCCCTATATACAGAAACGATGCACACCTACTAAACATTTATAGATAAAAGCCAAATACTTTTATTTACTTAGACCAGATGGACATCATTCATTGGTACATCGAAATGCCATAGTCTTCTATACTTGGCTACATTTCAAAAGATGATCGACATCTCCTCCAACAGTCATATATTTAAAGTCCATCGATCAATGTCGGCGTCCAAAAGTTCCCTCCTTTGCTATCCTTCTCCTCACGGTCATATCCAATCGTTCAAACCATCTACTAATCTGAAATGTTGGTCCCCAAAAGGGGTGAGTACAACCACTCAACAGGTAAATGAATCCAATAACCACTCAATGCATCATACAAGTCACACATGCATTGCAGGCATTACTTACCTTGAAGCCATGCATATACTATCATGCATCATCACCACAATCATAACACATACATGTGTATCATCATGTCGCACTCATATCATCGTCATCATGACATTATTATGTCACGCACATGTCATCATCATCATATACATGACACCATCATACCATACACATGTCATCATCATCGTGGCATCATCATATCACACATGTCATCATCATCATGACATCATCATGTGACACATGTCATCGTCATCATATACATGACACCATCATACCATACACATGTCACCATCATCGTGGCATCATCATATCACACATGTCATCATCATCATCATGACATCATCATATCACACATGTCATCATCATCGTGGCATCATCATATTACACATGTCATCATCATCATCATGACATCATCATATCACAACATATATGCATGTCATCGTGCCATATATCATCATCATATCATGCATATCATCATGCATAATTCAATTTCAATTTCATTTTGGACCGCCACATTTCTCTTTCTCGGGATCAATGTTTGCATTCCACATTCATCACTCGCGCCCAATCTTGGCATCGCGAGAACCATCCGGCACAATTTCCGCCAGGCATCCGGCACCCCCACGCTCCGGGCATCTCGCATCCCAACTAGCATCACAAGGACCCTCCGGAATTACGCCACTAGGCCACCGGGCATCCGGCCTTTACCCTTCTAGCCAAGCATCTCGCATCCCATCTAGCATCGCGAGGCATCCCTCGGCACAATACCTGCCGAGCTTCCGGAATTATGTACTGACATACCACCAGGCCTCCCTTGGAATTACGTACCGTATACCACCGGGCATCCCGACGCTCCGGGGGAATCTCCGGGGCTCGCCATGAAAATGGTTTCCCCTGCCCTCCGGAATTACGTACCGACATACCACCAGGCCTCCCCTGGAATTACGTACCGTATACCACCGGGCATCCCGACACTCCCGGGGAATAATCATCCGCCACAAACGGTTTCCTCATTCATCATTATCCATGGCCACCAATTTAGTTCTCAACTCATCATGGCACACAATATAATGACCAACAAGATCATATGCAGCATTCAATTCATACATGCATCTCAATTCATAGCCATGCATGCACCAAGACCTCATCATCCAATCCATACAAAATTCTAGCAAATACCTCTTTCAGAAAATATTTAAATTAAATATTCATATGATTCTCAAAAATCATGAAATTAAGGCTAGTGGTAGACAAGTCAATAAGATAGCAATTTCATGAAAGATACTTGCCCAATCGAATTCCACACAAGAAGGTACAATTCACACAAGACAGCACATAAATTCGGATGGAAGCAGAATGCACGATTTCCGAAATAATTCAATTAAAATATCCATATGACCTCCGAAAATTATAAAATTTTATCAAGTTATAGCCAAGACATTTTTGTACATCTTTCATGAAGACTTCCAAGTCAGATTCTTTCTAGATTAGTTTCTACAGTCTCACGAAACTTCTGGATCCAATACCGAATCGTCCAGTACATGCTTCTCCGAAATACTGAGTTTTCACCTACCTATTCTTCTTCGTTTCCTCTGAAATTTGGATATGTTCTACATCAAGATGTCCTATACAAGTTTCATGAAGAGATCTAAGTCAAATAACCAGATTATAGTCATCATTTAGGTCCACGAATTCTCGGGTGTCCTGTAATACATCTCCAGAATCACTGTCTTCAAAATCTAGTCGATTTACTAGGTTATACTTGTTCATTTCACTTAAAATTTGAGTATGTTGTAGTTTAATATGTTCCCTACAACTTTCATGAAGAAATCGAAGAGAGATTCTTAGCACAACTCAACATGCAACCACAAATCCATCAAGAGGTCAGTGAAATCGTTCCAGATCTGAGGTCTCCATAGGATGAGAGTTTAACCCCTTAAATCTCCATCATTTTCCACAAAATTTTATTATGTTGTAGTTTAAGATGTTATATACAACTTTCATGAAGAGATTGAAGCCAAAATCGAACTCTAAACACACATGCAAGCTCAAACAACATTCTAACTCACATGATCCGAGCAAGAATAGTCACACCATTCACACACAACTCATCCATGCTTCGGTTTTTCTCATCTAACACCCAAGAATTTAACATGCAAACAACATACAAGCATGCAAGAGAAGCTAGAGGACTCCCACTTCCCTCTAGACCGGTCGGTCGACAGTGTAGGGCGGCGAACACGGCGGCACACGGCGGACGGACGGCGGTTCCTCCTCCTTTCTCTCTCGGCCGCTCTCCTCTCTCTCGAAATCTCTCTCTCTCTCTCTCTCTCTCTCTCTTACCTTCTCTCTCGGCCAAATGAGAAAATCTGGCCACCCTCTCTCTCTCTCTTCCCTCTTATACCCCCAAATCCTCATGATTACTTGCCTACAAACCAGCCAATGCATGGCCTTCTTCCCTAAGCCAATGCATGAGAGTCTAGTGCCACTTGTCCTATGGATTTTTGAATTTGGGCTTGGGCTTTTTGGGCTTCTATTGGGCCGGTCGACCACTCCTTCTGGGCCTCTATTGGGCCGGCCAACTTGGCCCATTAAAAGCTTAGGCCAATGGGCCTAAGGCCCATCCTAAAAATTGACCTTTTCCTCTTTTTTTTTTTTGAAATTCTTTTATAAATATTTTCAATTTTCAATTTGCATCTTGGCCAAAGTCTTGGGACATCTTGTTTATTGAAATTTAATTTATAAAGTACATGGCCAAGCATAGGTTATTAATCTATCAAATTTAGATTTTCACAATCACATGCACAAATCATCTAATTAAAAGACTAATGGCTAAAGCGTAAGCCATGGGAAATTTTATCACGTAATTAGAGACTTTAACACACCTTATGGCTTGGCTTTGAATTTTTGGGAAGCCACATCTAGTCTCCCTGAAACAGAAAAATTCACCAGTACAACGAATATGCAATGGGAAAACTAGTGGCCTAAGTAGGATACATCAAGCCCGTCTTGCACTCATAGGATCATGACCCCTGGAGAGATGTGGATACCTAATATCCGCAAGTATAATGGCAAGACTTGCCCCGTGGCTCATTTGCAATATCTCTACGCTGAAATGAGTCGGTACTATAGTCCAATGTCATTCACAACTCAGGCCTTCCAAGAAAGTCTTGCAGGGCCTGCATTGCAATGGTTCATCACAGCAGATATCTACCTCATGAGAGATTGGAATGAGCTATCTTCTGCATTCCTACTTCAGTATCAAAGCCAGATTGAAACTGAACTGCCTTGCGAGAACTTGGTTCATTTTAGAAGAAGACCAATGGAAGATTTCTGAGCATATGCAAGGAGATGGAAGGCTTTTATGATGCAAACCTACCCTTAATTGGTCAAAGAAGAAATGATAAATCTGTTCATAGGAGCTTTACCTCACAAGCATCGTTGTTGGTTACATGGTTTGCACTTCCGTAGCTTCAATGAAGTGATCCTCTCATGTGAATACTTCGAGTCTCCTGGAGGGGAGGAACCCTTAGGCACTTGATTTCAGAACCAACAGTATCAAAGTGCTCCTTTTTCATAGGAGTTTTCGTGGGTTTTGCTTATTTTTATAATTTCATGTTTCTTATCCTATCTAGTGTGCTATTGTTGCATTTTCCATTCCAGTAATCTAATGTATAGTTCTAATATTTTGTTTTGAGAGCATGAGGTGGTATTCCAAACCAGCCCAGTGATGCTATCCAATCATGAAAAGAAAATATCATCCAAGGAGAACACTGAGGGCTGGGCTTTCTCATGTTTTCTTCCCCCCAAAGATATATACTTTTGAAAACAAAAAATGTTTCAGTACCAAAAGCTTTCGTCAAAACAAGATGTTAAATTATATTTGTTTTTCTGACTCACTCCATTCGTGTCTCAGAATATCATCCCCATCCCCCTTGACTTAGTGTGACAGGGGGCATTTGAAGCTAGCACATCATGTGAACTCGCCAAATTCAAAGACACTTTTCTAGCAAGGCAGTGGGGCAAACGGAAAAGATCATCCCACTTTGAAGAATGTAAGTTTTATTCTCTGAATATAATTTTGGAAACGATGTCCTCTCTCTTCTATTTACAAGAAACAAAAGAAAGGACGTAATAGGTACAAGCATACGGTTGAAATCAAGTTGTCCCCAAGAGCTCTGTACACTCCACCTCGCTCCTGCCCAACTCCTTCTCAAGTTGGAGTAATATCTTTTTCCCACAACGTGCCTGAGCAACTAGCTGCAGTGGATTCATTAATGGGATTTCCAGCTTTGACAAGCCAAGAAGCACAGAAAAGGATTTTCTTCTCTTAAATTGGCTACTATCAATAGGGAGAAAATCTAGACAGTTAAGGCAGTTTCTAGCCCCCTATTTCAGATGATGACATTAGGACCTAGAAACCTCACTTCTTACTCCAGATGCATGCTCTCCCAAGAAGTGATTGCCATTAGAGAATTAGAGATTTTGATTGTCTATCTCAGATTCCATAGAAGTTTGAAGTACATGACTTTGCTCAATGCTGCTACTGGTTATATGGTCAAAAAAAGAATTCCACAGAAGGAATGCTTTGAAGAATCAACACCCATCAATCATACATACATGGCCACAAATGAGAAAGGCCAATCGAAAGAGACGTTGAACTATGTCGAGACAAAGAGGCTGTCATTGACATTTGAATACCCTTAAGAGTCAAGACAAAGAAACTCTGGAGAAGAGTAATTTGGTATCATTTCCAATACTCTCCCCCTCTCTGAATTCACTTTTGACATATTCCCCCTATTAGCAGGAAGCATCAGAATTCAAGATTCAAACTTGATGGTTAGGTTTGACAAATCAATATTGGCCAAGCTAGTACATGGAAATGACCTGTATCAAATTCACCTGACTTCATGTAAAAGGACGTGTCATCCAGAAGCCGGTTCAGTTAAATGAAAAAAGAAGCGCACTACTGACGCCATCGGTGCCTTAGCCTAGTGCGGAAGAATAATTGACTTAACAAAGCAAAAGACATAGGACTTCATGTCCCACTCGCACTTCAGGTCCAATCCTCTGCAAACCAGTGAAGGGATGTGGCATCCCAAAATTATGGCGACCTTCAGATACATTAAGGCCTATGAATAGGTGATGGAAGTACCATCAAATTGTATTGTAGCCATTTAGTCCATAATTTATAATGAGATTTATGGCCAAGCTTTTGATGGATAATTATTTGATAGGAAAGAAAATTCTATCATTATCCATGTGTTTTATAAATTGGAATTTATTGATTTATGATTTCAAGTTTTATGGCCAAGTGAATAAGGGAAATTACGTAATTATATGATAGGTAATTAGGTGATGATTAAAGGAAAAAAATTAGAAGAGTGGATTAAATTTTATTGGCCCAAGATCAGCCCCCATTCGGCCATTTGGGCCTGGCCCACGAAGGCCAAAGGGGAGAGGAGCCGCCGTCGACCAAGGCTAGCCCCAAGCCTAGCCGGATAGAGCCCATCTTGCATGGCCATTACCAAGTGTCCTTTCCTAGTAGCCAAGTGTAGCAAGCCATGCAAAATCTAACGATGGCTAATGATGAAGGGAAGGAAATTAGAGAGGAAAAGGCGGGTGGATTAAGTGAGGAAAGGGAGAGAAAGAGAGGGGGTTCGCACGAGAGAAAGAGAAAGGGAGAGAGAGTGGTCATCTGAGAGAAAGAAAGGGAGAGAAAGAGAGCAAGCGTGCAAGAGAGGAAGAGGAAGAAGGAGGAGCTCGTTCGCCGCCGTTCGTTCGCCGCCTTGCCTGCTAGTTGTCGCTGTTTTGTGCTTAAATTTGAGGCAAGTAGAGTCCTAAAACCTACCCTTTTCTTCTTGCTGTGATGTGTGTGTGTAGAAAATGGTAAATTTCGGTTATGGTGGAATTGATGAAATTTCGGAGCTTTGGGGAGAGATTTGTTGGCCTAGCATGCTGTTTCTGGAAAAACCAGTCCAACCCTTTATGAGTTTGTGACCTGCATGTGACTTTTTAGTTGGCATCTTGCTTTGATCTCTTAATGAAACTTGTAGAGAACATCTTGAGGAATAACATACTAAAATTTGAGGTAAAATAGACAAGTATTGGTTTGTGAAACGATTTTTCTTTGGAGAAATTAGATCTAGAATTTGTTGTGCTGACCTTTAGTGATTTCGTGGACTGTATAGTAGATTTCTTATGAAAATCTCATTTTGATCTTTTAATTGAAGTTGTAAAGGACTCCTTGAGGTAAAAAATATCAAAAATTTAGAGGAAATGAACAAAAATAGGTTGGTGAAATCGTTGTCCTTTAAAGAAACTAGATCTGGGAAAATGCTACCTCGACCTAGTATGATCCTGTGATTTTTTTATAAAATCATCCGGTTACAATTTGATCGTGTATCCTTAATGAAAGTTGTAGGTAATATTCTGAGGAATAAAATACTGAAAATTTAAAAGAAACGGACATATGTAGGTCGGTGAAACGAGTTTCCTTTGAAAGAAGATAATCTGGAAAAACGACACCGAGAACAGGAGGAATTAATCGTCTATATCTATTAATCTAGAAATATTTGGGTTTCTATTTCTTGATGAGATATTTATCTTTAGGACTTTTCTATAACATATCAAAATTTCAGAATTTTTATAGTTCATTTGGATATTTAATTTAAATTACTTCTGAAACTGTGCAAACTGAAGTGTTGAAATTTTGAAAACTATGGTACATGGACCGTACTGATTTGTGTGATTCTATTTTGGTTTGGTGTTTTGCACGAAATATTTTCCTCCGGATCTTGTATATAACATGTTAAATTTTTATAATTTTATAAGGCTGTTTACTAAATTTTCAAGAATTATGACCAAAGGAGTGCAATATGTTTTTATCCGAAATTTTGTTTTATTTTCAAAAATAAATGAAATTGCCCCATGTGATATAATGTCTTGAGTAGTTTATTATGCTGCATATGTGGTGACATATGGCATGTTATATGACATCAAAAGCTGGTTGAGACTCTTGATATTGATGCATCAAATGCCATCTTGAAATTGAGATACATGTATGAATATAAATTGAGATAATAACGAGACCGCCAAAGGTATAAGCCGATGATGCCCCGGGAGTGTTGGGATGCCCGAAGTGTGTGTGCCAGAAGCCCTGGAGGTGCTTACCAGGGGGATTCCTCGTGATGCTAGTTGGGGTAAGAGATGCCCGGAGTGTGTGTGCCGATTGCTCGGAGGTGTGTGCCGGAGGCTCCTCGCGATACCAGGTTGGATGCGAGCGATAAATTGAGGGATCCAAACATTGGTCCCTGGGAAGGAAATTATGCGATCTAATTGAAAGATAAAGATCTAGAAATTGAATCATATGGTTGCTTGATGATACATGATGAATGCATGGTGGTATATGCACATTGCATAATGATATATGCATGACTGTTTAATGATGAGTGCATGGTGGTATATGCACATTGCATAATGATATATGCATGACTGTTTAATGATGAGTACATGGTGATATGCATGGCTGTTTGATGATATCAGTACAAGTGCATGGTGATATATGCATGGCTGTAAGGTGAGATATGCTTGAATGCATGAATGATATGCATTTTATTCTTGATACCTTGATTATTTTGTTTGACGCATTATGTAGTTTGATGGATCTTTACTGCTGAGTGGTTGTACTCACCTCTTTTGGAGATTAACATTTCATATTAGAAAGATGCCATTGCTACCAATTGCATGTGACACTTATTATGGATTGTCATCTGATGTCAAGGTGGAGTGCACGGAGCATTCCTATCTTAGTGTGCCTGGTCTGGTGTTTGTTCGAGTTCGTGTCTTAGTGATGTACGATGTGGGTCTTGTTGATGGCCCGGTTATCCAGGAGTTTTTGTCTGTTCATGTCCAGCGAAGTGGAGTGATGCTAGGGATGTTACCATTGCCGCCGCTTGATGCACCGAGTTGGGTGTGATGGCACGTATAGCTAGTGGGGAGCTGACACTTTTTGAGGATAGCCGACACTTTTCGATGGAGGGGTGTACGTGTTTGATATGGGGTTGAGTTCTCTTTTGAGTTATAGCCAAGTATAGTTAAAAATCTTGGCCTTTTTGCTGTACCGACCCAAAATATCCACCGTGAAAATATAAATAAAAGTGACTCGGCTTTGTCTTTTCATTTGGAGCGTAGGTGGTGTGCATTGCATTATTGTTAGTCAAGGGAGGATTGGTGAGATACGTTTATGCTTCCGCTGATGAACTACGCTGGGAATTTTACAAAAAAAAAAATAGAAAAGAATTCTATCGATCAAACCCTATGATCTATGGTTTCACTTTAATTAAAAGTTACCTTACTGGTATGTAGTAGGATAAGTGACAAGTACCTGTGGCGACCTCAAGCAAATCGGGAGTGCCACAAGGGATCATCTGACTGTCAAAAACAAGGATAACAAATCAATGAGAGACATGACAAACTCTCCTAAGCGAAATGGCGTCCTGAGTAATCACTAAAGCAAATGATAGAAAATCTTCTGACATCAACTCACATTTGATTTTAGCCAAACTAATTGATCTACTTGCACATCTTCTCTTCTGTAGGGGCAAAAGCAGAGAGGCCCGATTAGATTCCTAATCCTTGGCTGATCTTTCTTGTGTCATTTTCCTATTGAATAGAGACAATCCATCGACACCCATTTGCAAATAACCCTTTTTAATGTTCAAAATTTAACATATTTGGAAACACCACTATGTTAGCCCTTAAAGTTGTCAATAGGGTCTCTTTTTGAGTCAAAACCATTCATTTGTTTTGAAAGTACAAACTCCATCATATTTGAAATGCTACATGCCTTTTCCAAATGGATTTTGCATGATGATTTTGTCTGTCTAAATCACTGATTCCATTAAGAATTATGAGAATAGATAGCTAATTGAAGAGTACAAGATTGATTGAGCATGCAAGATGAGGCGCGTCAGAATGATGACGGCAAGCTATATCCTACACACAGTCCCCCATCTGTACACTTGTGAGATGAGTGCAGAAGATTCCGTGGTTGCAGGGTAAAGAGTTCTCTTGCAAATGGTATGATAACCAAAACAGTGAGAGGCATTTCATTGCTCACCCCCTTCTTGAGCCCCATACATTGGTGAAGCTTCTCTCATACCCCCGTTAAGAACTACCCCACACTGGGGCAGATTGGAGGCGAAGCAGCATCACAAGGTGAGAAGAGAGATATAAATTTTCTTGCTCGCACTTGCATCAATATTTGGGTGTCTTTATTGCATATGAACCCTCGCGTTAATTTAAGTCCCTTAGAATGACAAAAGAACAATTCTTTCTCCACGCACTTGTATTCATTGTACAGCCCAAGTGAGTCTATAATTTTACCCTCACATTGAGACAAAACAGAAGTTACTGCCATAGCCCAGAGTGTTAGCTAAAGACGAAGACTCAAGAGTCTAACAAAAGTGTCATGCTTAAACCTGCCTATGCTAGTTCCTCTAACGACAAGAATGAAAAACAGGGGCATAAAAAAGTAGTGTATCTGGTAAAAGCAAGGTCAATGCCCATAAATGAAGAACTGGAATAAAAAAATAGGGGCATGAAAAAGCAGTGTGCCTGGTAAAAGCAAGGCCAATGCCCCCCCAGTCAAAAATACAGCTAAGAAAAAGTTGTTGTGGTCCATAGAGCCTCCATCTGACAGTGAGAAGAAAAACTAGTGACAAATGCCAAGACAGTCACCAACTCTCACCCTCTTACACATAAGTCAAGTCTACATTGCGTCCCATTGTAAAAGTCTCTTTAGACTAGGGCACTTCAATTAACGTAAGATTTCATATGTCTATAAACATCGCTCGAAGAAGTACGAGCAAGATTATTTTATCTCTTTTCGCAAGATTCTTGACTTGCAAACCCAGAGATGATCATGCAACATTTTGTCCATTAGCTTCAACCTTGATGGTCTCCTTTGATGAGCTGCTGGCCAAGACTTCATCACAGTTTCGACAAAGACCTCTCACATTGGTAAAGTCATACCATTTACGAGAACACTCAGACCCCTACTGACATGATGACAATGAGAAGTGTAGACCTTATAAATCCTGCATCAATGGTCAGGATAGTCTTTTCCATGAGAGAGAGTGAAAAGTCCTTTCAGACTGAAAGTCCCTCATCTAGCATGCTCAAGACATCTACATTTGGAATGAAGGTTATCTTTCAAATTTTCCCTAATGGAATTCGGATGATGCAAAAACTGACAAAATTGTCATGCATGAATCCCATTTAAACTCATGAATTTACAGCATATACAATCATGTGTGCATATTGTGCAAATAACAGAAATACTTTCAGAAATCAGAAATATTGCTAGGTAAGCATATCCCTATCCCCATTTGTCTTAAAGTACCTACCACTGTCCAGGTACTCTCTTATTGACACTTAACCTATTTGAGTCGTCCTTTGAGTTTGGGTGTTTACTGTTGTCTAGGTATCCCCATTGTCTTTGAGTACCGGCTACCGTTTGGATACTCCCTTTTCCTGACACTCGACCTATTTGAGTTATCCCCAGAGTATTGATACTTGTGACTGACCAAGTATCCCTTTATCGTTAAATACCTACTGCTGTTTAGGCATCCCCATATCATCAAGTACCCACCGCCATCCAAGTACTCCCTTTTCATGACACTCAACTTGCCCAAGTTGTCCCCAAATAATAGCAGCTGTTCAAGCATTCCACTGTTTTATGTGCCTGCACCTACCCAGGTATGCTTTCTTACACTTAGACCAACTGAGTGGTCCCAAGTCGTATAATTAAATACTTGTATTCATTCAAGTATTCCAGTACTTTGTACACATGCGGCTACCCAGGTGTTCTAGCCCTTTTGAGTGCCTACGGCCTTCCAGGCAAGCCTTGTGCTACATTCAAGTTTATATTACCAGGAGATGAGAGACCTTCACGAATATCCCAAGTACGCCCTTGATATTCCTAATTACCAAAAGGTGAGAGACCTTCATGAATATCCAAGGTATGTCCTCGATATTCCCAATTACCAGGAGGTGAGAGACCTTCACGAATATCTCAGGTACACCCTCAATATTCCCAATTACCAGGAGGTGAGAGACCTTTATGAATATCCAAGATACGTCCTCGATATTCCCTAACTGCTAGGAGATAGGAGACCTCTATGAATATCCCAGGTACGTCCTCGATATTCCCATTACCAGAAAGTGAGAAACCTTTATGAATATCCCAAGTACGTCCTCAATATTCCATCTACTAGGAGACTTTAAAAAACGACCAAGTATTCTCCAGAGTCTAATACTTGTGATCATATAGGTACCCCTTCGATACCTGTGAACATCTAGGTATCCTTCAAGAGTTTGTACTTATGATTATCCAAGTACTCTTTCGACACCTGCAAGCAATCAGGTACTCCTTCAACACCTACAAACATCCAAGCACCCTCCAAGAGTTTGTACTTGTGATTATCCAAGTACTCTTTTGATATCCAGGCATTAGAGGAATCTTATCTAGTTTGAAATGTTCATCCCCAAAAGGGTGAGTACAACCACTCAGCAGTAAAGATCTACCAAACTACTCATTGCGTCAAACAGAACAATCAAGGCATCATAACAAAGCACATATCACTCATGCATTCAAGCATAACTTACCTTGTAGCCATGCATATGTCATCATACCATATGTGCATATACCATCATACACTCATCATCAAGCATCCATGCATATATTACCATACCATATGTGCATATACCACCATGGTTCATATCATCCATGCTATCAAGCATACATCACCATGAGATCTATTCATGCCTTCATGATCGCATTTTCAATATCAAATAGCATTAATTTACTTTCATAAGCAGATCATGCATCATGCCATATGCATACACCCATGCACATGATTCATTTTCAATTCTTATCTTTCGCAAGGATCTCATTAGTTTTTCTTTCTAGGGACCAATGTTTGCATCCCACAATTTATCGCTCGCACCCAACCTGGCATCGCGAGGAACCTCTGGCACACACCTCCGGGCATCCGGCACCCCCACATTCCGAGCATCTCGTATCCCAACTAGCATCACGAGGTATCCCCTTGACACACACCTCCGAGGCTTTCGGAATTACGTACCGCCATACCACCAGGCATTCCCCCTGGAATTACGTACCGTGTACCACCGGGCATCTCGAAGCTCCCGAGGACATCCGGGCATGTATCGTAATACAATCGGGCATCCGGCACCCCCATATTTCGGGCATCCCGACACTCCTGGGGCATCGTCGGCTCGCACCTCTGGCGGTATCATCATTATCATAATTTATATTCACATTTGTGTCTCAATATCAACATGGCACATGATGTAATGGCAACAAGGTCAATTTCAGCTTTTGATTTTATATGTAATGCCAAATATCATCACATGTGCAGCAAGATTCAATCCCTTAAAAACAATATAAATTCATGGGGGCAAACTCATAGATTATTGCTATTATTTTAGAAACGAAATGCGTTCTTTTAATTTACACTTCTTAAAATTTAGTGATTGGCCCTAATAATTTCTAAGAATTTAATACATCATAGACAAGCTCTAGAGGCATTTATCTCATGAAAAACACAACAGCACCAGAATTTCATATAAAACAGAATAGTCCATGCATTACAGCTTTTGAAATTCACACAATCCAGCTTGCACAGTTTTAGGAAACATTCTAATTAAATACACAAATGACCTTCAAAAATTATGAAATTTGAACATGTGATATTCAAGACATAAAGGCAGATGTTTTATGAAGAATAATACACCAAAAGATTCCCATATAATTTGGTATAGATCATGCATCACAGCACTACTATTCTAACAGTTCAACTTGCACAGTTTTTGAAACATTTTTGGTTAAATAGGCAAATGAACTTCAAAAATTACGAAATTTGAATATGTTGTAGGGAAGACATTAAGAGAGATATTTCATTCAGAACACGTTTCCAAAAGAACCTCACACAAAACGATATAGTCCACGCATTACAACTTACAAAGTCCGAACACATCAGATTGCACAGTTTTAGAAACATTTCCGATTAAATACCCAAATGAACCTCAAAATTTATGAAATTAGAATATGTGAGAGAAAAGACCATAAGATAGATACTTCATGGAGACATCAAAGTCAAATTCGTCCTAGATAATTAAATATGGTCGGTTAAAATCTCTGTTCCTAGTACCGAAATTTTCCAGATCTAACTCCAAAGGACCACGATTTCACCTACCTATTCTTGTTTTTTTTCTCTAAATTTTTGATATGTTAAACCTCAGAATGTCCTTTACAACTTTTGTTAAGAAATCGAAGTGAAATTTTAACAAGAAGGTTACTTTGGAGACCACAAAACCACTGAAGGTCATCACGACGAATTCCAGATCTAGTCTCTCCAAAGAAAAATCATTTTACTAACCATTTCTTGTTCGTTTTGCCTCAAATTTTAGTATGTTGTTCTTCAAGGTGTTCTCTACAACTTTCATGAAGAAATTAAAACAAGATTCCGACTAAAAGTCACATGCATCAAACAAACTCAATGATGGTCAAACTGGTCTTTCCAGAAACAGCATGCATGACCAACGAATCTCTCTCCATAGCTCCGAAATTTCATCCCATCTACCACAAACAAGACTTACCATCTACTACACATACACACAGCAATGCAATGGGTAGGTTTGAGGACTTCACTTGCCTCTAATTCCTTAGCTTGACAGCAAGCAAAACCAAAAGCTCGAGCTTGGCTCAACAGTGACAAAGACGCAACGGCGGCAGCTTGCACTAGCATGGACAGAGGGCGGCCTTCCTTCTCAGCCCTCACACGCACAGGCCGCTCGCTGCTCACCCTCTCTTTTGGTCTCTCACTCGACCCTCTCTCCCTCTCTCAATTGCTCGGTTCACTCCCTTTCTCTCTCTCCCTTCAATTTCGAAACCCCCTCCCCTTTTGTTCTTTGATTGCATGCAGGTGCCCAAAGGAGCCAATGGGGGCAGCCACACTTGGCTCAACCTCCATGCCACTTGTTAATTTTTCCATGCAAGATGACACTTGGTTGATCCGCTTAGCCACTTGTCAATTCTCTCATGCAAGGTTAATGGGCGTCAGTTTCTTTTTGGGCCAGTCTTGGGCCGGTCGAATGAGGGGGGCTGCATGGGCTGGTTGGATGGGCTTTGGGCCTAAAAATCAGCCCACCCTCTCCTATTCCTATTCCATTTAATCCCCAATTAAATAAACACCTAATTTCAGCTTATAAGGTCACAAAACTTTGTAATTTAAATCAATAAAATTCTACTTATAAAGTGCACCACCAAGAATAAGATTTCTATGTCCATTTGCACCTTAAAAAAATCATTGGGTCACTTATAGACACATCTCCATCCAAACAATCATCCATTACAATGCTCGGCCTTAAATTAATTGAAATTCATTGATTCAATGGCTGATTCATAATCCAATGGCACTCCCATCACCTATTGATGGTTCATAACGTATCCAAGGGTTGTCATGAAATTTTAGGATGCCACAATTCTCCCCTCCTTAGAGAATTTCGTCCTCAAAATTAGACATTACTTATATCTCTTTAAACAAGTAAGGGTACCTTTCCCCCATCTCATTTTCACTTTCCCATGTGACTTCCTCCACATCATGATGTCGCCATAATATCTTAACCAAAGGAATTTTCTTCGTCCGTAGGACTTGTTCCTTTCGATCTAATATCTGTATTGGCTCTTCTATGTACCTCACTTTCTCATCCACTTTGATGGCTTCATGATCGAGTATGTGACCAGGGTCTGACTGATACTTTCTCAGCCATGCCTATACTTTTTTGAAAACTATTGTTATATACAAATTCTACTAGGTATAACTTTTCATCCCAACTTCCTTTAAAGTCAAAGATGCAATCTCTTAACATGTCCTTTAATGCTTGGATCACTCTTTTCGCTTGTCCATCCATCTATAGATGAAAAACATTTACTAAATGGGAGCTTCGTCCCTAAGGCGATTTGAAGACTTCGCCAAAGGTTGGAAGTAAATCTTGAGTCTCGATTCGATGTGACAATTACAGGAACACCATGTAAGTGTACTATTTGGCTTACATATATCTCAGCAAATTTACTCATCGAGTAGTCTATGCGAACTACTAGGAAATGGGCAAACTTAGTCATGCAATCTACTATCACCTAGATAGAGTCGTGGCCACTTGATGTCCTTGGTAATCCTTGCACAAAATCCATCGTCACATGGTCCCTTTTCGATTCTGGAATATCTAACAGTCTCAATCTAACACGCCATTTAGCCAAATCATTCATATACCTTTGTCACCATCGATTCAAGCCTAGAACCATCAAAATCAACACCACCAATAACTCATTTGGTTCAGTCCAACAAAGACATTCAATACGCTTTCACTGAAACATAGATTCAAGCCTAAAATATTGCATCATTCATTCGGTTCAAATATCGATAGTCCACCAAGACTTATTCAATTCCAAGATCGACAATCCACCAAAATAAAACTTGTTAGTTTCCATCAAGTATATCTCATGTCTCACCCTAAAGGATCATCACTTGGACTAATCACTCATCAAATCCACAACTTGAACTTTCACCTTTTCAACTTGGAAAGACTATAACCACAATTGATCATATCCACTAATTCCACCAACCCTTTTCAAATTGAGATTATCGCCTAAAATTAAAAGTTGACCACCATCGATTTAAACCTATGATTCCGACATATAAACCACAAATAATTTCATGTCTCATATGAATACTCAAACTCATGACTTCCAAGATCAATCTATACATAATAAATGCCTCCATGTAATGCATCAAGACTTCCAATGAGATCCTCTAATGGAAAGTCACTACTTAGCTCAAATAATCATAACTTAATCCTCAAATTCATAACTCACTCTCCATAATTCACTTCTTAAGCCTTGTTTGCAGCACTACCCTTAGATGCTACGCATATTCTTTAGGTCCTTTAGAATATATCAGGATATCATCAAATGAAGACAATCACAATTTGATCCAAATAAGGCTTAAATATCTTATTCATTAAATCCATGAATGCAACTAAGGCATTCATCAATCCATATAGCATAACTAGGAACTCATAGTATCCATAGCAAGTCCTAAATACGGTCTTAGGAATGTCTTCTTTCTTAATCCTTAACTGATGGTATCCCGACCTTAAGTCAATTTTAGAAAAGACTAAACTTCCTTGCAACTGATCAAATAAATCATCAATTCTCGGTAATGAGTACTTACTATTAACAATTACATGATTCAATTGCCCATTATCAATGCACAAACGCATCAACCTATCTTTCTTTTTCACAAACAAGAGTTCTACAAGCTTAACCATGCTTCCGATGCGCCATTCTAATAGAATTATCCCAAAAACACTACCTTCCTAGTTCAGTTCATAGTTCGGTTCATTCCTGCCCCCTTTTGCCATCCTAGAAGCCTGCCAGGAGCCACTCTTTGTTCAAGTCCTCTGACCTCGGCGTCCACTTCCTGCCCTCATTGGACCGGATCGTTACAGGTACACCAGCTTTCGCCTGGTTTGAACCTAAACTACACATCCATTGGAGGGTCTCATTTCGATAGGGACTAACTTACAGAGATATTATCCACTTTGGCCTATCTCATTCTTAGCCTCACGGTTTTATCCTTAGCGCACGGGTAAGTACTATCTCAGGAGATCATTCATCCTAGTCCATTGCTTACGGAGCTAGTCCATACCTACAATGACGTCAAAGTCATACATAACTATCACTATCAAGTCCATTTTCAGATCTCGTTCCCCTAGGGTTATCTCACACATCTCACAGGTTAACGTAGATAACAACATATCCTCCAGTAATGTAGAAATACGAAGAGGCATATCTAAAGATTTGTTCCTATTTCTCACAATCCTCTATATTTTTCGGACACAAATGAATGTGTGCCACTCATATCAAATAACGCATATACCTTCTCATCCCTCTATCAAAATCGTACCTGAGATAACATTTTCAGAAGCTTTCGCTTCCTCTTGGGTGACCGCATACACCCTTCCTTGTGCTGGTGGCCTCTGTGGATTCCTTGGTGGATTTGGTTCAGCAGTGCGTTGTTGCACTTGTTGCACCGAGCTGACATTCGGCTGTGATCCATTGTGTGGACAATTTCTCTTAAAGTGTCCTATTTGCCCACATCCATTACATCTTAGTTGGCTATTACAAGATCCTGGCCCATGTTGTCTACCACATCTCTAACAAATATTACTTTGCTAGGGTACTCTCCCTAGAACCGGGCCACTCCTAACTTTTCCAGAATTCCCAAAATTATTCCTCTTCTTAGATTCCCAGGGCTGATCTTGATTAGGATAAGGCCTCTTACCCCTTCGAACATCATTAAAGGTCATCTGCCTCTTAGATTATGACTACTCTCTCACTAACTCTTGCTTCACCAATTGTGCCCTCTGATAAATCTCATTATAATCTCTTATATTCAAAGGCACTAGTTGTTCCCTAATATCAGTCCTCAATCCTTTCAGGAATCTCTTAGCTTTTTCCTCTCGATCCTCAACCAACCTAAGAGCATACCTAGACAATTTAGAAAATTTTGCCTCATACTAGTCTACTGTCAGCTCCCTTTGTTCCAACTGAACAAATTCAATGATTTTCCTATCCTTCGTATCCCTCGAAGCTCTCTACCAAAACTTTGCATTTCCCTCTAGTTGGTACTTTGCCAAGGTTATCTTTTTAGCATTGCTACAGTTCAACAACCGGAAAATCCGTTCCATTCCATCAATCCAATGTTCCGCCTCCTCAGGACTTCCTATTCCACTAAACTTAAGTGGCTTCAACTTCAAAAATTGTTCCACCAGTCCTTGAGGGTGACGTTCCACTCCAGGTTGTTGCTACGCTTGTCTATCCATCAGATTTCCAATATTGGCCAATGCCTACAGGTTATCTTCCATTCGGGCTTCAGCCCTTGCCTCAAGAATAATTTGCAACTCGGTGTCACTAGTCAGATCATTAATTAAGGTTATCATTAAAGTCACATAAGTAACATAAAATGTTACTGACACACAAAAGCAACATCACACTAGTTACCAGGGATCTACGAGTGAATATCCATCACTCGTTGTTCAAAGTTGGTCAACCATTCAAGTTAGTATCCTATGGTGTGCATCATTCTATCCTTATTTCCATCTGAGGCACCTTATCACTCCAAATAGACCATAGCTCTTATACAAATACAACATGTGGCACCCCTCGACACGGCCCCTGATCCGTTAGGATCGCCACAGTTTGCTTACCTTTCACTTTTCCTAATAACATGTCACTCCGATACCATTTCAATTGCAGCGGGTCCATATAACCTGGGGGTTTACATCTTTTAGATCGGTCCCTTGCGCAATTCATATAACGGAAGCATATCCAACAACTCCCTTCCCTATATTCAGAAAACGATGCACACCAACTAAACATTTTATATAAGTTAAAGCTGTACACTTTTATTTACATAACTTGATGGACATCATTAGTAGGTACATCAAAATGCTGTAGTCTTCTATACTCGGCTATGAGATAGCTAGTATAAGCACCTAGAGGGGAGTGAATAGGTGCACAATCAATTTATCGAAATACGGAAGCAATTCTTGGCAAACAATAGAAAGGTAGTTCACTATTGATTGACAAAATGAAATACGATCAAAGTAAAGAGAGTAAGGGAGAGAGGATTAAATACAGGGTTTATAGTGGTTCGGCTTAATCCAAGCCTACGTCCACTCTTCCGCACTGACAGCCCACTAGCTGGATTTCACTATGAACAAAAGAGAAGTTACAGCACTGCTTTTCCTTGATTCTACAGTGTAGATGTTCTATCACACCTCCTCAAGGTTTCTCACAAATATAGACTCTCTTTTGTATACAAGTATTCACTCAAAGTAATTGTCTAAACAACAAGGAGCTTCAAACTTTGAAATTCTTCTATCGCGCACACCTCAACAACTTAGAACGTCTTTCTTATATACTCATTTATGCCATCATACCCGTTGGCACTTACCAAAGGAATTCCTCCAATCTACCCGTTGGACGGAATCAATTAGGAAGATCATTTTGGCTATTAAAGGAACGTGTCGATAGCCCATCAATCCTGTTCGCCCATACAATCAGGATCTCGATTTCTATAAGTAGAACCTTCCAAGAATATTTAGGCAATCAATAATTCCTTAATCTTCGAGTCAATCACAATCAACCAAAGAATTCAGTTGAGTCTTTTCCAGCCACGAGATCTTCTCCAGTTGATAAGGTCAAGCCCTTAACGAAACATCCAGTTCTGGATAACCTTTCTTCAACGGATTAGAGACTGTCAATGAGGATAGACTTTGAGTCTTGAGTTTGGCTGTCCGAAGGTCTTCAGACTTTAAATAGCAGAGTCTGCAAACCTTCAGACTAGACTGATGGAAACATTTTGTCAGCTTCAAAACACTTCAAGAAGATTTCTCCAACAATCTCCCCCTTTTTGATGGTGACAAAACTTTCCTGCAAATTTGGACAACTTTGACCTGCAAAACATTTCTCAAACACATATGCATATCTTATAGAGATAAATGGCTAAATGAATAACACTAGAATCTGCAACCACAGAAAATATGTTCAACTAATAAGTGATAAAGCCATCCATAAGATACCAATGATAGTTAAAAGCAGTCAAGTCCAAGTCTAGTTCAGTTCTCATCCAGACACAAAAACAAAATCAAACAAACAGAGTTCAAACATCAAAACAATCCAACAAGTAGTCCACACGACTAAAAATCAAGTTGTTGTTCAAATCTTGCATCTCTCCCCCTTTTTGTCAGCATTTAAAAAAGTTGAGATGAAAATGGAATAAAGTCAAGATTGCTTGGGAACGCGGACAAGCTGGAAATCTCCCATAGACTGAACGATGCCTTCCAGCCTTTTCAAGTCTTCCTTCAATTATGCAATCTCCTCACCCTTGGCATTGGCCTGAATCTGAACAAAGAGGGCTTGGATTTTATCATTCAATGAACATGAAGAAACTTGACCCGCAGTTTGCAAATTTTGAACCTCGCATCCCAAGGCATAAATTTGACCTCGCATTTCCATTAGAATATCCATGATTCTGCGAAAATCAGCTGGGTTGTCGGTCTGCGTACTAGCTTCAGCATGTTCTGCAAATGATGGCATATCAGAATAATCTCGCAGGTTTGGCGATGAAACTTCATGACCTTCTTCTGGAAATTGAGAGGCATAAACATCATCTGGGTCTGCAGGTGATCGACTGACTCCTTCACTCGCATCAAGATATGAGGACTTCCCTCCTTTCTCTTGATCTCCCCCTGTTTCCATGCCTACAGGTGGAGAGGAGTGTTCCTCAGGTTCTCCTTCTTCTCGTCTTTCTTCCTCAGTTCTTTCCTCCTATGTTTCTTTTTCACCAACTGCTCTTTCTTCTTCCTTCTCTTCTTCTTCTCGACCTTCTCTTTCCTCTTGGCTTTCTTTCTCACGATGTTCCATTGACTTTGGAACAGTGCGACTTAGCTTCTTCAAAGCTATGGCCGAAATGGTAAGGTCATCATCTTCTTCATCTTCCACAATAAGAGCTCTCCTTTTTAGTTTTGAAGCAACCAAGGGCTCCTTTCCTTTCCTCTTTGAAGAAGAGATTTGATGAGCTTTGACTGGAGTCTTCTCCTTAAATTTCTCCAACTCCTTGTTCAGTTCTTTCAGTCGCATTTTGGTCACCATCTTCAGTCCTACCACCATATGATCGCACGATTGAACACAGAAGATTTGCGGAGGCTGAATATTCAGATGTCTGAATAACTTCGTCACAAGGCTTGGGTAAGGAAGTTGACCTCTGTCCTTCATCATTGCTCTATACATGTGAAACATGATAGTGTGAGGGAGAGAAAACATTTTCCTAGTGAGGATGGCATACATCAGCTTTGCCTCTGAACTTGAAACATCAGTCTTGAAGGTTGATTTCGGTCGGAGGCAATTGATCACAATCTTGTGAAGCAAGATGTTGAATGCTTTCATCCTCAAGTAGGTGATCTTTTCCTCTATTCTCATGTCCTTCACCAGTTCCAGTGTGACCCGAGCAATAGAAGCTTTGATCGGTTGATATTTTCCTCTTTCAACTCCTAACACATATGCCAGCATATCCATATCGACAACATAGTCTTGATATTTAACACTGAAAGAAAATCTATTCGCATCCAAAAAGCTAAGATTTGAATAGAAATAAGCAGTTAGTTCAGCATAGGCCTCTGTAGTGTCGGAGCAGAACCTTTCAAGTTGAAGATAACTGAACTTCTCCCTCAAGTTCATATTCACAGCATCCAGGAAGTCAAAATCCACACTTCTAGAGTTTATTACCCCACGCTTCAGCAATTTCGAGTACAAATCCTTTTGTTCCTTCGATCTGAACAAATCTCCCCTTTTTCCTCGACTTTCAACCGCAATACCCATTCTCGGTTGAAATTGACTGTACAATTTGTCATCATCATTCCCATCTACAGGATTCGGTCCCCAATCACGAGGATCATTTGGAATATTCGCAAGAGTTTCCTTAGCCAACCTTTTACGAGCAATTCCCAAACTTTCCATTCTTCGCAGAAAGATATATTCGTTCCTATATCCTTTGTCTTTAAGAAAATCA
The DNA here is from genome assembly GCA_016097545.1 of Eucalyptus victrix. Classification (NCBI taxonomy): domain Eukaryota; kingdom Viridiplantae; phylum Streptophyta; class Magnoliopsida; order Myrtales; family Myrtaceae; genus Eucalyptus; species Eucalyptus victrix. The sequence continues at coordinate 24,103,569 of CM027839.1, read as the reverse complement.
TCGACATATTTCAAGGGAGTACGAGTTGCTTTTAAGGCACGATTCAGCTTATAAATAGTATAGGGCTTTTGAACTCTTACTAGATCTGCATCCTTAATGATTTGTTCCTCTTGTTGATGATCAACGCCTTGAGCACTAGATGGAGGAGAATGACACTGCTGAGAATGTTGTGGACTCGGTTGCTGTTCTGGAGACACTTCTTCTTCGGTGAGATCGTAGTGCGTAGGCCCCTCACTCATTCGTCGTGGTCCGCTGCTTGCGATTCTCGAAAACTTCCTTGAAGATGACATCTTTCTCAGTTTTTGGAAGATGACAACTTTTTGAAGATTAAACAAGGGAAGAAAACGGGAATGGAGGATCGATGCTTTCTAGGGTTTTTTAGAGTAAAGTGAAGAGGAATCGACAGTGCACGATCGGTTTAAAAAGAGAGATAAGCGAACCGTCACAAAGGAAATAAAGAAATGCCTTTTCAAAATAACTGTCTTTTTATGCAAAAATAGTCATTTCAAAAATAACTTCCTTTTTGAAAATGAAACGATGCAATAAATAAGTCGATTAAATATAGCAACAATTTAAACACAGTCTGACAATCGTACCTCTTCAAGATAAGATGAGAGAGAGAGAGAGAGAGAGAGAGAGAGAGAGAGAGAGAGAGAGAGAGAGAGAGAGAGAGAGAGAGAGAGAGAGAGAAAGACTTACATTCTGATGGTCGTACCAAGACTAACTTACATTTAAAGTCTTGTATGTCTAAGTCTGAAAGTCTTTAGATTTTGATCTCCTCATACTTTAAAATGTTGAGTCTGGAACGGATGGTTTCAAATTGATTTTTCTCCAAAGGCTTTGTGAATATATCTGCCAGTTGGTTCTTTGAATCAACATATTGGATTGAAACATCTCCATTTTGAACATGGTCTCTAATAAAGTGATGTTGAATCTCTATATGTTTTGCTCTTGAGTGGAGAATTGGATTTTTGGTGAGGTTGATAGCGCTGGTGTTGTCGCAATTAATCTTTATGCATGAGTCTTCAATTTCAAAGTCTCTTAACTGCTGTTTTATCCACAGAATTTACGAACAACTTCCGAGAGCTATATACTCTGCTTCTGCTGTAGAGAGAGCTACTGTACTTTGCTTTCTAGAAATCCAAGACACTGTCCTGCCTCCAAGTAGTTGACAAGTACCCGAGGTGCTCTTTCTATCGACTCTGCATCCAGCAAGGTCTGTGTCTGAATATCCAAGAAAAGTAAAGTCTCCCCTTTTTAGATACCAGAGACCAAAGCTTGAAGTTGATGAAACATATTTAATAATACGCTTCGCAGCATTCAAATGAGATTCTTTTGGGTCTGATTGAAATCTGGCACAAATGCAAACACTAAACAGAATGTCAGGTCTAGAAGCAGTAAGATAAAGAAGTGATCCGATGATACTCCTGTACAGCTTTTGATCGACTTTCTTTCCTTCTTCATCTTTGTCTATCTTCAAGGAACTTGACATTGGTATGTCAGTCTTTTTGCAATTGTCCAGTCCAAACTTTTTGACAAGATCATTTGCATACTTTTCTTGATGAATGAAAGTTCCTTCCTCCAATTGTTTTATTTGAAGTCCAAGAAAGAAGGTTAACTCACCCATCATGCTCATTTCAAATTCATCCTGCATAGTCTTAGAGAATTTCTTGCACTGAGACTTTCATTAGAGAATCCAAAAATGATATCATCGACATATATTTGAACAAGTAGAAAACTTTTGCTTTCTCTTTTAATAAAAAGAGTAGTGTCTACTTTACCTTTAACAAATCCGTTTCGAATTAAAAACTTACTTAATCTGTTGTACCAAGCTCGAGGTGCTTGCTTTAAGCCATACAAGGCCTTTTTGAGTCTGAATATTGAGTCCGGTTTCTTTGGGTCTTCAAACCCTGGTGGTTGTTCCACATTGACTTCCTCACGGATGAAACCGTTTAGGAAAGCACTTTTGATGTCCATTTGAAATAACCTGAAATTTTTATGACAAGCAAATGCAAGTAATAAACGAATTGCTTCTAACCTTGCTACCGGTGCATAAGTCTCGTCATAGTCGATCCCCTCTTCTTGTGTGTATCCCTTGGCCACGAGTCTAGCCTTGTTTCTTATGACTTTTCCTTTCTCATCCATCTTGTTCCTGAAAACCCATTTAGCTCCAACAATTGATTTACCTTTTGGTTTATGAGTCAGCTCCCAAACATCATTAACTTTGAATTGTCTGAGTTCTTCTTGCATAGCTTCAATCTAGCTTTCATCGGATAAAGCTTCTTCTATGCTTCTAGGTTCTATTTTAGAAATAAGAGCCACAGCACTAGACTCTTCTCGCCTTTTAGATCTTGTGCAGATTCCTTCGTTGATGTCGCCAATAATAAGATCTTTGGGATGACTGGACTTATGTTTCCAGTTGCTGGTTAATTTATCAGATTGATGGTCACTTCCTTCACTAGAATCTTCAACAGTCACTTGTTGCTGGTCCTTCAAAGTCTGAGCTACTTCTTGAGATTTAGACTTTGTAGAGTCTGGAGCTGGTTCAGTCTCTTTGAGATGAGTCTGAATGGATTCATTTTGTGTAGAATCTTGGAATTTGACATTCATTGATTCTTTCATTGTTTGAGTCTTCTTATTGTAGACTCTGTATGCCTTGCTTGTGGTTGAATATCCAAGGAAGATGCCTTCATCTGACTTTTCTTCAAACTTACCAACTCGATCATTTGCATTTTTCAGTATGAAACATTTGCATCCAAATACATGAAAATATAAAACAATAGGCTTCTTTTCTTTAACTAGTTCATAGGGGTTTTTTCTAGAATAGGTCTTAGAAAAACTCTATTGATAATATAACATGATGTTGACACTGCTTCAGCCCAAAACCGTAAAGGAATATTACTTTCAATTAAGAGAGTTCTAGCCATTTCTTGAAGAGATCTATTTTTCCTTTCCACAACTCCATGGTCTGTTTTTATGCTTGAAATAACATATCCATTTTCATTTTGAACCTTCTTAGCAAATTTTTCAAAATAAGAGAAAGTTTCAGACTTACTTGCCAAGAAATATACCCAAGTAAATCGTGAGTAGTCATCCACAATTACTAGGCAATATTTCTTACCTTCAATGCTTTACGTTCTTGTTGGTCCGAAGAGATCCATATGCAAGAGCTGCAGTACACGGTTAGTGGAAACTTGATTTATTGGCTTAAAGGAATTTCTTACCTGTTTTCCCAATATACATGGTGTACATAGATCAGACTTTTGGTATGATAAATTGGGTAGACCACGAACAAGCTTCTTTGCTGAGATCTTGGCTATCTGCTTCATGTTAACATGCCCAAGCTTTTTGTGCCATAAGTTTGCTTCGTCTTGGATTGAGATTAGACATTACGATTCATCTGGTTTCACGTCTAAGAGGTAGATATTTCCATGTCTTTGACCCATGAATGACTGAGTAGAGTCTTTATTGGTTCCTGAACAAATATCCTATTGAAAGTTGATTTTAAAACCAACATCACACAGTTGACTGATACTGAGCAGATTGTAATTGAGCCCTTCAACTAAAGAAACATTGATTATTGTGAGGTTCCCAATCTTTACAGTTCCAAATCATACTATTTTTCCTTTGCTGTTTCCTCCAAATGATACTTTTCCACCATTCACTTGAACAATCTTTATGAAGCAATTTGAGTCTCCTGTCATGTGTCTCGAGCATCCACTATCCAGATAACATTTCACCTTTTTCTTGATAGTAACCTACATTTAAAAAGAAACTCAAGCTTTCTTTGGTACCCATATTTTCTTGGGTCCTTTTGAGTTAGTCTGATATACGGTTTTTGCCCAAACTTTATTGATAGGTCTCCAAACCATAGGACATTATTTCTCAAAATGATCTGCACTATTGCATTTTGAACATCTAAGAGCATTGTGACCTACTGGTTTTACAAAGTTTCTTTCAAAATGATTTATGTAAGCATTTCTTGTGGGTCTTTGCTTAATTCTTTCTTTTACTTTAGGAAAATCGATTAAAGGAATAGTTTCAGCAGTCATTCCCAAACAGATTTATTAAAATAAGGTCTTTGAACAAAAAGAATTTTCTCTAGTTTTTCAGATCCTAGAGAAAATCTTTTGGAAATATTTGAAATATCATTTTCAAAAATGCATTTTCTTGTAAAAGATTATCTTTACTTTTCTCGAGAGATGAAACATTCTAGTCTAAGCATTTCACTTTTTCTTCCAAAACATTCTCTTGTTCTTTTAAAGCAGAATTTTCCTTTTTGAGTTCGGAAATTCTTTTAAGAGAAGTCTTAAGACTAAAATATAATTCATCAATGTATTTTGAAACTTTAATAGGGATTTGGAAATTACTTACCTCGAATTCACTTTCTAAATCTGAATCAGTCTCGGAGTTTGATTCTGAGTCTGATTGTGCCATTAAACATATGTTGGCATAATCATCATCACTATCTTCACACTCCGTATCACTCCAGGTTTCAGCTTTGAGAGCTTTTCGATACCTTTCAGTTTTTCCTTTCTTCTTCCTCAGAAGGGAACAGTTGGGTCTGATGTGTCCCTTTTTCTTGCATTCAAAGCAGACTACATCTTTGTTTGATTCATCATCTTCAGCAGACTTGGTCTGTTGCTTTTGAAAAATTTGTTTCCTTGAATTGAATCTTCTTCCTTTTCTATTCAGCTTTCTGAATCTTCTTATCATGAAAGCAAGTTCTTAATCATCCATGTCGTCTTCAGAATCTGTTACGTCAGAGTCATTATTAGATTTTAATGCAATAGATTTCTTACCTTTAGGATCTTTGTCTTCATTGATTCGTTCCACTTCATAAGACTGAAGAGTCCCAACCAACTCATCGACAGACAGTGGCATGATTTTTTGGGTCTCTTGAATTGAGGTCTTTATACGATTCCAATCCTTGGAGAGTCCACGCAATAGCTTGTTCACTTTCATGGGATCAGAAATTGGTTGACCTTGGTTTTCAAGACCATTCACGATTTCTGTAAAACGACTAAACATGTCAGTTATAGATTCTCTTGGTTTCATTCTGAAGGCTTCGTATTGACCGAGAAGAATGTTGATTCTAGTCTCTTTCACTCGATCGGTTCCTTCATAAGTAATATATAATCTATCCCATACTTCTTTAGCTGTATCACATGAAGATATTCTATTATATTCAGTAGGTGATAAAGCACAATATACAGAGTAAATTGCTTTTGCATCAAGAGCTTGTCTCTTGATTATCTCTTCCTGACTCATTTCGCTGGACTCAACAGTGTCCTTTCCTCTTTCTGAGATAGATGCAGTTTTAGGAATGATTCGTTTTTCTACAACGTCCCATTCCAGAGGATCCTTTGATCTTAAGAACGCCTTCATCTTGTTCTTCCATACGTTGTAATCATTTCCATCAAAGTAAGGCGGTCTGGTGTTGCTTTGCCCTTCTACCAGCCCTGGAGCCAACATACTAGCCACGGATCTTTTACTTTGAAGTAAACCACTTCAAACAAAATGAGTACATGAGCTCTGATACCAATTGAGATAGCTAGTATAAGCACCTAGTGGGGGGTGAATAGGTGCACAATCAATTTATCGAAATACGGAAACAATTCTTAGCAAACGATAGAAAGGTAGTTCACTATTGATTGACAAAATGAAATACGATCAAAGTAAAGAGAGTAAGGGAGAGAGGATTGAACACAGGGTTTATAGTGGTTCGGCTTAATCCAAGCCTATGTCCACTCTTCCTGTGGCACCCCTCGACGGCCCCCGATCCAATTAGGGTCGCCACAGTTCGCTTACCATTTACTTTCCTTATTAACATATCACTATGATACCATTTCAAGTGCAGTGGGTCCATACAACTTGGGGGTTTACATTTTTCAGATTGGTCCCTTGCGCAATTTAAATACGAAAGCACATCCAATAACTCCCTTCCCTATATTCAGAAAACGATGCACACCTACTATACATCTTATATAAGTTAAAGCCGGACACGTTTATTTACATAAAACAGATGGACATCTTTAGTCAGTACATCGAAATGCCGATGTTTTTATACTCGGCTATACTTTAAAAGATGACCGATATCTCCTCCCACAATCGTATGCTTAAGGTCCATCAACCAGTGTCGGCATCCAAAGGTTCCCTCCTTTGCTATCCTTCTCCTCGCGGTTATATCCAACCGCTCAAACCATCTACTAATCTGAAATGTTGGTCCCCAAAAGGGGTGAGTACAACCACTCAGCAGATAAAGAAATCCAATAACCACTCAATGCATCATACAAGTCATACATGCATAGCAGGCGTTACTTACCTTGAAGCCATGCATATACTATCATGCATCATCACCACAGTCATAACACATACATGTGCGTCATCATGACATTATCATATCACACATGTCATTATCTTCATGACATTATCACATCACACATGTCATCATCATCATGACATCATCATATCACACATATCATCATCATCATCATCATGCATATCATCATGCATATTGTATATCATCATCATGCACATCATCATGCATATCATGCCATGGGTGATCATCATCATTTCGCATCACATATCATCATCATCATATCATCATGCATATCATATCATGGGTGATCATCATATCACATCACATATCATTATCATCATCATTCATAGCATCATGCATATCATATCATGGGTGATCATCATATCACATCGCATATCATTATCATCATCATGCATAGCATCATGCATATCGTATCATGGGTTAATTTTTCATCTTTATCTTTAAATTTGATCACCACATCACCCATTTTCTCAAATCATCAATTTCATCATCCCTTCGGGCAAAGACCTCCGACAGGGCTCCCAGCATTCAGCCATCCCATGGCCACCGGGCTTCCCGCCCGCCCCCCACATTTCGGGCATCTCGCATCTCAACTAGCATCATGAGGCATTCCCTTCGGGTAGAAACCTCCGACAGGGCTTCTGGCCTTTACCCTTCTAGCCAGGCATCTCGCACCCCAATCCTAGCATCGCGAGGCATCCCCCGGGCAAAAACCTCCAGGGCTTCCGGAATTATGTATCGACATACCACCAGGCCTCCCCTGGAATTACGTACCGTATACCACCAGGCATCCCGACACTCCCGGGGAATCTCGGCAATGTATCTCTATACATTCCGACCATCATCCTCCACCACAACCATTTCCTCATTTACTATCATCCATGTTCACCAATATTTTGATCTCAATTTAACATGGCACATGGCATGATATCAAACAAATCATACTAGGCATGACATTCACACATGTGCATCTCGATTCAATATCATAGCCATATCAAAGCTTTATTACACATGTGCATCTCAATTCAATATCATAGCCATATCAAAGCTTTATTACACATGTGCATCTCAATTCAATATCATACATACACCAATGTCTTATTATACATGTAACAATGCATAAATTCAATGGAATTTATGGCCAATAAAATAATCCCTTTTTATTTTATATTATTTTATTATTATTTTTTATTTAATTTTATTATTATATTTATTTATGTTCATAAATAAATATCAAATTCAATATCTATGATTTTCCCACAATCATTAAACAAACCAATAAGGTGACAAATTTCATGCAAAATTCATGGCCAAATTGAATTTCACAATTTCCATAAAATAGCACATGATATTCGGATAATAACCAGAATGCACAGTTTCCAAATAAATTCGATAAAAATATTCATACGACCTCCAAAAATTACGATATTTTACAGGGTGATAGCCAAGACATTTTCGTGCATCTTTAATGAAGAACTCCAAGCCAAATTCTTTTTATATTATTTTATACAAACTCACGAAGCTTCTGGAACCATTACCGCATCGTCCAGAATACACATCTCCGAAATATTAAGATTTCACCCATCTATTCTCTTTCGTTTCCTCTGAAATTTAGATATGTTATGTATCAAGGTGTCCTTTACAAGTTTCATGAAGAGATATAGGTCAAATAACCAAGGTATGGTCACCATTTAAGTCCATGAAGTCTCGGGTGTCTCGGAATACATCACCAGAATCATCGTCTTCAAGATCTAGTCGATTTACCAAGCTATACTTGTTCTTTTCGCTTCAAATTTTAGTATGTTGTATTTTAAGATGTTCCCTACAACTTTCATGAAGACATTGAAGTAAGATTCTCAAGAAAAACCAACATGCAACCATGAATCCGGAACAAGGTTAGTAAAAACTCTCCAGATCTGAGATCTCCGTAATATGAGACTTTAACCCCTCAAATCTCGATCATTTTCCACGAAATTTTAGTATGTTATATTACAAGATGTTAGCTACAACTCTCGTGAAGATATCACAGCCAAAATCGAACTCTAAACATGCATGCAAGCTCTCACAACATTCTGACTCAAACAGTTCATACAAAAATATTCCAGATCTAGCATCTCTGTAGGATGAGGGTTTGACCCCACATATCTCCATCATTTTCCACGAAATTTTAGTATGTTATAGTTCAAGATGTTAGCTACAACTTTGATGAAGAAATCAAAGCCAAAATCGGACTCTAAACACACATGCAAGCTCAAACAAATTTCTGACTCCAAACAGTTCATGCGAAAACATTGGTGCAAGAGTAGAAAGTGGATTCCCAACTTGCCTCTAGACCTCACGAACAGCACGAGCGGACGGCACACGGCGGCGAACGGGCTCCTTTCTCTCCCTCTCGGCTTCCTCTCTCTCTCGCACGATTCTCTCTCTCTCTCCCTCACTTGGCCGAATGGCTAACCGGCCATTCTCTCTCCTCTTCTTCCCTTTTATATTGCATGCACTCTAGGTTTGCATGAGGGACAAGTGTAATTGTGGAGGAAGGCAAGTGTCCACCATGCTTCACCTCCTCCATGCCACTTGTGCTATTGCATGCATCATGGGGCTTGGAGTTGGGCTGGTCGACCACTCCTCTTGGGCCTCTATTGGGCCGGCCAACTTGGCCCATTAAAAGCTTAGGCCAATGGGCCAGCACTCATCCCAAAAATTGACCTTTTTTCTCTCTCTCTCTCTTTTTTTTTTGAATTTCTTTTATAAATATTTTAAACTTTAAATTTTCCACATGGCCAAAGTCTTGTAATATTTTACATATAGGAATTTAATTTATGAGATGCATAGCCAAGCATAGATTATTAATTTATCCTATAGTCCTAAATTCAAAATTCATAAACATAAGCATAATAACACATAGCCTTAAGAAAACTAATGGCTAACACATAGATCATAGGTAATTTCATTACCTAATTATAGGCTTTAATTTCTCTAGAGGATGACTTGAATTTTGGGATGCCACACTTCCGCACTGACAGCTCACCGGCTGGATTTCACTATGAACAAAAGAGAAGTTATAGCACTGCTTTTCCTTGATTCTACAATGTAGATGTTCTATCACACCTCCTCAAGGTTTCTCACAAATATAAACTCTCTTTTGTATACAAGTATTCGCTCAAAGGAATTGTCTAAACAACAAGGAGCTTTAGACTTTGAAATTCTTCTATCGCGCACACCTCAACAACTTAGAATGTCTTTCTTATATACTCCTTTATGCCATCATACCCGTTGGCACTTACCAAAGGAATTCCTCCAATCTACCCGTTGGATGGAATCAATTAGGAAGATCATTATAGCTATTAAAAGAACGTGTCGATAGCCCATCAATCCTGTTCGCCCATACAATCAGGATCTCGGTTTCCATAAGTAGAACCTTCCAAGAATATTTAGGCAATCAACGATTCCTTAATCTTCGAGTCAATCACAATCAACCAAAGAATTCGGTTGAGTCTTTTCCAGCCACGAGATCTTCTCCAGTTGATAAGGTCAAGAGCTTAACAAAACATCCAGTTCTGGATAACCTTTATTCAACGGATTAGAGACTGTCAATAAGGATAGACTTTGAGTCTTGAGTCTGGCTGTCCGGAGGTCTTTAGACTTTAAATAGTAGAGTCTGCAAACCTTCAGACTAGACTGATGGAAACGTTTTGTCAGCTTCAAAACACTTCAAGAAGATTTCTCCAACAGGCTATACTTTAAAAGATGACCGACATCTCCTCCAATAGTCGTATACTTAAAGTCCATCGATCAATGTCGGCATCCCAAAGTTACTTCCTTTGCTAATCCTCCTCATCGCGGTCATATCCAGCCACTTGATCCATCTACCGGTGGCAGTGGTAGCAGAGGAATCTTATCTAGTCTGAAATGTTAATCCCCAAAAGGGGTGAGTACAACCACTTAGCAGTAAAGATCCACCAAACTACTTATTGCGTCAAACAGAACAATCAAGGTATCATAACAAAGCACATATCATTCATGCATTCAAGCATAACTTACCTTGCAGCCATGCATATGTCATCATACCATATGTGCATATACCATCATACACTCATCATCAAGCATCCATGCATATATTACCATACCATATGTGCATATACCACCATGGTTTATATCATCCATGCTATCAAGCATACATCACCATGAGATCCATTCATACCTTCACGATCACATTTTCAATATCAAATAGCATTAATTTACTTTCATAAGCAGATCTTGCATCATGCCATATGCATACACCCATGCACATGATTCATTTTCAATTCTTATCTTTCGCAAGGACCTCATCAGTTTTTCTTTCCAGGGACCAATGTTTGCATCCCAAAATTTATCACTCGCACCCAACCTGGCATCGCAAGCAACCTTCGGCACACACCTCCGGGCATCCAGCACCCCTACATTCCGGGCATCTCATATGCCAACTGGCATCACGAGGTATCCCCTCGGCACACACCTCCGAGGCTTCCACAATTACGTACCGCCATACCACCAGGCATTCCCCCTGGAATTACGTACCATATACCACTGGGGATCTCGAAACTCCCGAGGACATCCGGGCATGTATCGTAATACAATCGGCCATCCGACACCCCCACATTCTGGGCATCTTGACACTCCCGGGGCATCGTCGGCTCACACCTCCGATAGTATCATCATTATCATAATTTATATTCACATTTGTGTCTCAATATCAACATGGCACATGATGTAATGGCAACAAGGTCAATTTCAGCTTTTGATTTTATATGTAATGCCAGATATCATCACATGTGCAGTAAGATTCAATCCCTTAAAAATAATATAAATTCATGGGGCAAACTCATAGATTATTGCTATTATTTTAGAAACGAAATGCGTTCTTTTAATTTACACTTCTTAAAATTTAGTGATTGGCCCTAATAATTTCTAAGAATTTAATACATCATAGACAAGCTCTAGAGGCATTTATCTCATGAAATACACAACGACACCAGAATTTCATACAAAACATAATAGTCCATGCATTACAGCTTTTGAAATTCACACAATCCAGCTTGCACAGTTTTAGAAAACATTTTAATTAAATACTCAAATGACCTTCTAAAATTATGAAATTTGAACATGTGATAGTCAAGACATAAAGGCATATTTTTAGTGAAGAACACTACACCAAAATATCCCCATATAATTCGGATGCATCAAAGAACTACTATTCTAATAGTTCAACTTGCACAGTTTTTGAAACATTTTTGGTTAAATAGGCAAATGAACTTAAACAATTACAAAATTTGAATATGTTGTAGAGAAGACATGAAGAGAGATATTTCATTCAGAACACGTTTCCAAAATAACCTCATACAAAACGATATAGTCCACGCATTGCAACTTACAAAGTCCAAACACATCATATTGCACAGTTTTAGAAACATTTCCGATTAAATACCCAAATGAACCTCAAAATTTATGAAATTCGAATATGTTAGAGACAAGACCATAAGATAGATACTTCATGGAGACATCAAAGTCAAATTCATCCTAGATAATTAAATATGGTCGGTTAAAATCTCTGTTCCTAGTACCGAAATTTTCAGATCTAACCATCTCCAAACAACCACAATTTCACCTACCTATTCTTGTTTTTTTCCCTAAATTTTTGATATGTTAAACCTCAGGATGTCCTTTACAACTTTTGTTAAGAAATTGAAGTGAAATTTCAACAAGAAGGTTACTTTACAGACCACGAAACCACTGAAGGTCATCACAACGAATTCCAGATCTAGTCTCTCAAAAGAAAAATCATTTTACTAACCATTTCTTGTTCGTTTTGCCTCAAATTTTAGTATGTTATTCTTCAAGGTGTTCTATACAACTTTCATGAAGAAATCAAAACAAGATTCCAACTAAAAAGTCACATGCAACACACAAACTCAAAGATGGTCAAACTGGTCTTTCCAGAAACAGCATGCATGACCAACGAATCTCTCTCCATAGCTCCGAAATTTCATCCCATCTACCACAACCATGACTTACCATCTACTACACATACACACAGCAATGCAAATGGTAGGTTTTAGGACTTCACTTGCCTCTAATTCCTTAGCTTGACAGCAAGCAAAACCAAAAGCTCGGGCTTGGCTCAACGGTGACAAAGACACGACGTCGGCAGCTCGCACTAGCACGGACGGAGGGCGGCCTTCCTTCTCAGCCCTCACACGCACAGACCCCTCGCTGCTCACCCTCTCTTTTGGTCTCTCACTCGACCCTCTCTCCCTCTCTCAATTGCTCGATTCACTCCCTTTCTCTCTCTCCCTTCAATTCCGAAACCCCCTCCCCTTTTGTTCTTTGATTGCATGCAGCCGCTCAAAGGAGCCAATGGGGGCAGCCACACTTGGCTCAACCTCCATGCCACTTGTTAATTTTGCCATGCAAGATGACACTTGGTCGATCCCCTTAGCCACTTGTCAATTCTCTCATGCAAGGTTAATGGGCTTCGGTTTCTTTTTGGGCCAGTCATGGGCCAGTCGAATGGGAGGGGCTGCATGGGCTGGTTGGACGGGCTTTGGGCCTAAAAATCAGCCCACCCTCTCCTATTCCTATTCCATTTAATCCCCAATTAAATAAACTCCTAATTTCAGCTTATAAGGTCACAAAACTTTGTAATTTAAATCAATAAAATTCTACTTATAAAGTGCACCACCAAGAATAAGATTTCTATGTCCATTTGCACCTTAATAAAATCCTTGGGTCACTTGTAGACACATCTCCATCCAAACAATCATCCATTACAATGCTCGGCCTTAAATTAATTGAAATTCATTGATTCAATGGCTGATTCATAATCCAATGGCACTCCCATCACCTATTGATGGTTCATAGCGTATCCAATGGTTGTCATGAAATTTTAGGATGCCAGAATAACACACTATATGGCATCATTTTAAACCTCAAAAGTGGAAATGAACAATATGATGGTTTTCCCTAAAGGTATAAGACAATACGAAGGACGAAAACATTGTCATGGACCGACGAAAATTGCAGCTAAGTAAGTGAATTGAAAAGTGAGAGTTCAGACAGCTTACTTTCGGCGGGAAGGGATGTCAGTCACATAAACACACGCATGAAGTGTGAGGCTCAATTTCTATCTAAATGGCTTAACAAAGTGGAGCTAAGAGGATGATCTGACCATTGCAGTCTCACATTAAAGTGTCAGGTCCTCCTAACCCCGGCTCAGTTGAATGGAATACCCAATAATCACGCAGTCTCGCGGATATGGACAAACACATTTAACACCAGGAGAGAAATTTTGGGGAAGAGAAGGTCAACCTCTACATAGCAGTCTCACTTTGGAGGATGTATCATTCTCAACACCATCTTAGAAATCTTATCACAACCCAAGTCCGGCCACAGGTTGTGTGTGCAATAGTGTAGTGCTAAAAACAATTAAACATGCACAACAATTTAAATGCAAACAACACTTCTAATTAAAGAAAAATAAATCATTAATCCCAATACCTCCAATACAAAGGTTAGCATAGACTACTCCACTTATACCTCCCATCTACAAGAACATTTAACACCTTAGGAATGTTAGGGACGTACCTGGGATCCTCACTGCCAAACAAAAACATTTTTAAAAGAAAAAGAAAAATTGCCCTAAGTCCACTAAGTGTTTTAACACAAGTCCATAGTGGAGTCGCCAAGCTATCACAACCTAATTTTTCGGGCACACCACCTAAGTTTTAGGCAAATGGACTACTAAGTCTTTAAACTTAGCTCGGGTTCTCCCAAGCCCATACCAATTCGCTACTTAAGGTTCAAATATTTAGCATGCAAATGATTATTATCTAGGAGTCGCCACTAATCAATTTATGGTAGGTCGATTAGGCACCTAAGGAAAATAATGGAGAACTATTTTACTTCTACGAACCAAAGACTAAGGGTACGAGGACTTGCTTACACTAGATTTGTCTAATGCCCTACCGGTACCATTTCTTTTTTAATTTTTCAAAAATGTTTTCGCAAAGCAGCTTGGATTTATTTTAACCTAAATTACTATCATGCAATTGGGTGATCACATAGATGTTCAATTATTATTAAACATTCAATAAATACATTGCATCTTTTTACCAAAAATAAAAAATAAAAAATAAATACATTGCATCACACAAAGCAAACATTTTTTTTTTTGGGTTTTCTTGAAAATTAGAATTCTTTTATAAAAATGACCTTTTTAACTAAATGACTTAATCTTATTAATATGAAAATTCTAATTAAATAGGCCTATTATGCAAACTAGTTATTATGCACCTCATGACCTAACTTCACTAATGAATAAATTCTGATTAAATGATCCTATTATGCAAACTAGTTAACATGCACCTAGTATTTTTGTATTTTTTATTGAAATTCAGAATTAACAAAAACCCTAATTAAACTATCTAAAAAGGGATAATTTTCTAATTTATTCTAGGGATTAATTTGACTTAAACCCTATTGTATCTTAGAAAACTATTTTTCGGAAAAAGAGATATATTAAAATGTGCAAACATTATCTAAAACCCTATTTATATAAAATAAATTATCTAAGTCCAACCCTAACCTATTTCAGAAATTATCTAGAAATGCAATCCTAAAAATGCAATCCTAAAAAAAAAAAATCTAATTTACTAAATCTACATGTCTAATTTACTAAACCGACATGCTTTGATGCAAAATTTGATTTTATTTATTTTATATTTTTAGTTTTTTTCGAGACAATCAAATATCAAATAAACTAATCAAAATATTTAACAAATAAATGATTAAAATAATCGAAAAAATAACCTTTTGTCTCACGGGTCAAATTAACAATTACTCCAACCCTAAACATCATGACAAAATTCAAAATAATTAAAAATCCGATCCAAAGTCTTATGGATTAAATTAATAATTATAATGATTTAACAATTAAAATTCTACCAAAATGCCCAAAAATTTATATAGTTAAAAAATGATCCGACGTCTTACGGATCAAATTAATGATTACAATAATTTGGACAAAATCCCTGCAGATAATGTCGAATATGCATAAAATGAACATTGACCCAATGTTACAACTTAAGCAATAATAACAAAACTTTTTAAAAAAATAAATAGAATAAAAAAAACCACCTAAGATGGGGACCCAAGGGAGGACAACAATGACGTGTTGATGGGTGATCGGACCGGCAGTAGCAACGGGCGGCATTCGCGGTGTCAATGAAGCTAGCTAGCATGGAGGCATGGCATGGCGACCAGCGGGCGTCAGGCTAAGGCAGACCGGCAGGCATCAGGTGGATCGGCACGAGCTGAGGTGCGGCGAAGGCGTGGATCACCTAAGGGGGAACGCCGAGCTAGGGTGAGCGATGTGGCGTTGCTAGTTCAGAAGTGCTGCTAGCATGGTGGCAGTTGAAGGCATCAGGAATGGTGGTGAGCAGGCGGAGGGGAGCCGAAGCGCGGGTTGCTGGGCGACAACGTCAGCAGCGGTGTGGGGCTTAGCTGGCGTCGGGGCGTCGTGGACTATTAGGCGTCAACAATGAGGCTGGGCAGAGGCGCAGCGTTAGTGGAGGCAGGAGCACGGTCGTAAGACGCGGGCTGCTAGCTTCGGGCGCTGGGTCGTGGGTGCAGGGGACAGCCAGCGATGGCGCGCGACACTCGAGCAGTTGTGGGTCGCCGGTGCAAGGCTCGCCGGCAGGAGAAGGGCAACGGGCAACCTGCTGCTTGGTTTGCTAGTGCGACATCGGGTGTTGGGTCACGGTCTACGAGCAGCGGGGAGCACTGCAAGCATTGGTCGCTGGTCAGAGGGGGTTCAAGTGGCACGCAGGGGCGATGCGACGAGATCTACAGTCGACGGGCAGAGCATTGAGGAGCAGCAGGGGCACAGAGGTCACTAGGTCATGAGTTGCTGAGGCGCGGCGTCAGGCTTTGGTGGCGTCGGTCACAGTTGGAGCAGAGGACACCAAGCGCTGGGTCGTGGGCAGATCTCGACCGATGGGCAAAGCGTCAAGGAACGGCGAGACCGGTGGAGCGACGGTGGGGCAAAGAGGTGCGGTAGCGCTAGGAGTGATGATCGCTCGAGGCTCGGAGTGGCATGCAATCGAAGGCCGCCGGAGCGAGCTGCAGTGGGCATCGGTGGCGGGGCTGGAAGTCGTGGTGAGACCGTCAAAGCAGCGGTCGCGAAGGCGAGCAGAGTGGCGAGGTGGCGAGACGCGGCGATGGCTGGCGTCGCAGTGTCGACGCTTTGACTGGCGCAGGCACGGGACCGACGCAAACAGGAGGCAATGTCGAGAGGAAGAAGACAACACTATAGCCCCTGTTTTATTTTTTCTCTCTCTCTCTCTCTCTCTCTCTCTCTCTCTCTCTCACACTCACGACACTCACCGGTCCTCTCTGCCTCTCTCCTGCTTTCCGGTCATTTTTTTCCTCTTTTCTCTCTTTCTCTCGCAGAACTAAAGAAGGCCCTCACTTTTTGGTCTAAATTTTTTCGAATTTTCTCCTCAATTTTTCGAAAAAGCCCCCCACGTTATGAAAAATGAACCTTTCTTTTATAATAATTCCAAACGGCCGCTTTGTATGGCATTTTCTGAGTTTCCATCTTGAGTCACATTCAATCAAAGCTAAAAAATCATCGCATGATTTCGCAATCAGCTCAATTTCGCTCGGATTTCTTCCTTTGTGCAAAAATTCTTGCCCTTTATTCACATTATTTTTAAATTGCTTTTGCATTTAACAAAATCCGAATATTCATCAAAATTTCAAATTTCCATGCATAATCAATCAAATCAATTTCCCCCATTTTTTCATTTTTTCCTTTTATTTGTTCTAATGCAATTTTTATTTCCCTATTTTCCTAGATTTGCTAAATTTAGGTGTCAACATCTTGTGTTATTATTATCCTAGGTACAAAAAGTCGTGTTTATTTTTTGGATTAATATCACAAAAAATCTCAAATTGATACACACATGACAAATTGACCCAAACTATTTTTTTGACCATCAAAAATCCTAAATTAATGCACTTATGATAAATTTACCCTCTGTTAGTTTTCATTAAATTTTATTGTCAAATTACTTAGTTGGATGATATTGACAGTTGAGTGGTGTACCAATTTGTTATTTTAATCTCCACATGTCACAATTAGTTTTGCAGTTTTTTGTGGTATTAATCCAATTTAACGAGAATGTATATTTGTTATAAATGTATTAATTTGGGATTTGGAGGTCAACAAATTAGTTTAAGGCCAATTTGTCACAAGTGTACTAGTTTGGAATTTTTTATGGTTATTTAGGATAAATTTATCATAAGTGTACTAGTTTGGAGTTTTTCATAGTATTAATCCTTATTTTTATAAATGTTTGAAATTTTGAGTTATTTTTGTTCCTAGTCAAAAAGGAGGAGTTTTTTTTTTTTTTTTGGATTTAGGCCTATATTTAAGAGAGTTCATATGATGATTAATATAGACTTATGGATTGAATTACGACAAGACACAAACCATGAATTCGAGATGATTCGAACAATTCAACTGCAGCCGAATCATGGTGCTTCAAGGTGAGTCCAAATGGCCAAAACTTGACCATGTTGACTTAGGGTCTTACTATGTTTGGACGGGCACAAAAGGAGACCTCAATCTATTCTAGCAGGAATCGATACGATTCCCTAATTTTCTAGTTCCGGCCAACAAGAGGCACAGACAATATTTACTTCGGATTTAGATCTTTCAGAGATTTGTAAGATATTTAGGTAGCTATGCATACCCTTTTCAGATGACGATAATGAAATCTGTTGCTGGAAGAAGTAGCAAGATGGACTCTCGAAGTTTGAATGAGATAAGTCAATCAGGAGGACAAAACAGAGGTGGTACGGTTATCGCAAGATCAAACTCTTTAGTTGGGCACATTTCCAGGTCGATTGCAGAGGGCCAGGTTTCGTGAGAGTCGTAACTTCTAAACCCGTGTAACTTCCAAAAAGAGTAAAAGAACGGAACGCGCGTCATCTCTCAACTAGACAAAGTACGTAACTTCTAAACCTACCGCTCAGATTGACCAATCAGAAAGCATGATGAAAGTGTGAGAAACCCATGAATCGAGTACGATAGTTTACCCCATAAGCTGTCTCGAGAGTAAAGAGTTAGCATGTTAGACGTCGCCGGCAGAAGTATCATGAGATTTGACGAACTTTGCCTGTGACAAATTTGAAATTCGCGAACTATTCTGATAATACAAGTCTAAAACTATTCCGAAATTCGTAATTTCATAAATTGAGCTAATGTGGGGACACAAGTGACCTTTTTTGTTTTTTTTCTTTTTTGGTAGTGAGTTGATTTGAGAAGAAGTTATTATAATAGGGGCGTTAAACCCAAAGCAAACGAAAATATATTACCCTACACTTAACTCTAAGTTCAAAGTTTCAAAAGCTTATTTGATGGAAAAACTGTCCAAAAAATTATAAACCTAATATACTTTCGCTAATTTAGTTCTAAACCTTTTAAGTGTGTTAATTGAGTTATAAACCATTTTCTATTTTAACAATTGAATCCATTAAGCCAATTTAGACGAAAATCGCTAATATAAATTCCAACTATCGCTACATGGACATCCTTAAATAGTACTATAATGTTTTTTTGAATTATTTTTTTTCTTTTCTTTTCTTTTATTCTTTTCATTCCAACTTTGGCTGGTGACCCTTGTTGGCCATAGGCAAGGGATGCCCTCGTCCAGTAATGGCTAACACTCTTATCTATTGGCTAGTGAGGTCTACCACACCTTTGCTTGGTCTAGGTGAGGGCCATGATGTTGACATCAACCATAGGCAATAGGTGCTTGGATCTAGGCAAGGGCCCGACACCCTTGCCTAGATCTTGGTGAGGGCACAAAGGCCCTGGCCTATGGTTGGTGAGAGTCAATTGAGTCAATCCGATCAATTTTTACCAATGAGTAATAAATATTTTTTTGTATTGTCAATAGAGTCTACCTACCCAATTTTGCTAAAAAATCACTAAGGTGGATGTCAACTGTTTTATGTAATACAAACGGTGCTGACGTTTAGATTGGTAAGTTCTTCATACATGGTAACCTATAATTTTTGTTTAGAAAAGTAATTTTCAATATCTTGTTAAATCTAATGAATAAATGACAATACCATTGGTAGCTTTTTCTTCGTTGGAAAAATAAGCAAGCATTTATCAGTAAGGTTAATACCATGAAAAATCTCAAACTCGATACACTAGTGGCAATTTTATTTAAAATTAATTTTTAACTGCCAAAAATCATAAACCGAAACATCTATGACAAATTAATTTTCATTAAATTTTACAATTAAATCGTTGAGTTCGATGAAATATGTTAGTTGACAAGTATACCGGTTTGTGGTTTTTGGATATATTAATCCAATTTAATGAAAACTATAGAGAGTAAATTTTTCACAAATGTATTAGTTTGGAATTTTTTGTCATAAAAAAATTAATTTAAGGTAAATTTGTTACAAGTATACTAGTTTGTGATTTTGATAGTCAAAAAATTAATTTGAAATAAATTTGTCACAAATGTACCAGTTTAAGATTTTTCTTGATATTAACCCTTATTAATAACTACAAATTTTTTTCATGTGTTTAGGTTGAATTTTCGTTAGGGAAAAGTAACTTTCAACCTATTAGAAATGAAATATTAATCTTCCACGTGGCTTTGTCATAGAAGAAGTAGATATTTCTACTCGGCAATTTCTATATCTTTTAAATATTTAAGTACGAATCTCTATTTTATCAATGATGGCAAATTTCTGCGAAGAAGAGAGACGAAAACTAAAATAGGAGGCACGACTCTTTCTTTTGTCTAGAGAACATAATTTGCACATGGTCCATGGTACAGGCTTAGAAAGATCTTGGGTAATTAGTCTTACAAATGTGTGCAGATTTGGTAAAAGATACATTTGCAGGTCATCGAATCTATATTTGATTAATGAAATTCCATAAAAAAAAAAAGGGAAAATTTCCACCAAAATATGTGAATAAATTAAGATAGAACGCCTTCAATTTGTCTTAAGAACATAATGTGCACATGGTCCATTGTACCGGTTGTCAGGGAAGACCTTTGGTTATTAAACTTAGGATTCCATGTGAAGGTAAACTTCAGCTAGGATTCTTGCGCTTTTCGTGGGAAATGAAAGGTTGAAACCCAAGTGAGAGATCGGATTCATTAATTTTAGGGTTTGGCTCAGTGGAAAATAATATTCGTGATGTTCCTACTTCTCCAGTTGACTGATGGCTTTTGAATCTGAAAATCGAAACCCAAGAATGGCAGATAGGATTCACGAGAAGACCATTGCCAATATGACTTTGCATTCGCTGAAATGTTGTTATGGACAATAGTGAAAGGAAAGATAAATCACACCGTTGGCAGTAGACATAACATTATAGAGGATTCGTAATAGATTTAAACAAGCCTGAGAATAGGTTCTCATCAGAAAATGAAGCAAAGAAAGAAGATTGGCATAGAAAGACGACTGGCATAAATATATTCTCTAGACATTACCACGAGAGTTTCATGCTCATTATGGAAGATTTTGCATGAGTCATAACTTCTTAGTGCATTTTTAGGTGTACAACCCTAGCTATATCTAAGTGCCAAAAGTCAAGAGAGCATATAGGTAGTATATGCACAAGGCACAAGCTACCCGAAGGTTCACTCGTAACTGTAGCTGTATCTAAGTGCCAAAAGTCAGAGAGCATATAGGTAGTCTATGCACAAGGCACAAGCTACCCAAATGTTCACTCAAGACATGAGTTGAACATGTGACTTTATAGATGACAATATGCCCAATTTAATATGAGTACATAGCAAAATCAATAAATAATAGAAAAAACGCTACTTTAATCTGGACAACATTACGGGGAGATTTGTTCCCTGGGATTTTGGAATCCATACAAAGGAATTACATCTTTATACGGACACCTATATAGCAAAATCTTACATAAAATTGTCACACAAACAAGAACACTCCACAATCGCATGTTTCTTTCTTCCGTCGCTAAAGGGGAGTAACTCTTTATCAATTTCTCCACAAAAAGGAGAACTTTGTGGCCGTAAAATAGGTACAATTGACATGTTTCTTGTCCTGGAATCAATATTGGACTGCGAATAATACCCTTGTCCGAGAACATTTTCCTCTTACCTCACTCACACACTCTTCAATTAATTCTCGTTTTGAATCATTCAAATTGTTCTTTGGTTGCCAGCAAGTAGAAGACCGAGGACAATGAACTGCAAAACGCATTTACATCCACGACTCGATCGAAAGTGGCACATGTTCCTAGAAACCCTAATTTCTATATGCTTAAAATGACCTCGTCTCAGCACGGAGAACGGAGTAGCTATAGACGTTACTTAATAAAACATGCACATGGGTGTTCCAAACTATATATGCCGGCATGGATCTTGAAGGCATTACTGCAGACGCTCTTTCTATTTTCTCCCTCTGTCGTTCAGTAGTCCTAAATCCATGAGGGTAGTACTGAGGACGCTCTTTATGCTTTCCCCTCGGTCGCTTTTTAGAGGGCTCTTTCTATTTTTTACTCCGCCTCTCCCCAGCTCCTACACAGACACCCATCAGAACAGGGAATTCGAAATGCCGAACCCAGAGCAAGGCACCGCACGAGCCTCCGAGCAAGTTCAAATGAGCATCGAGAAACTTAACGAGGCCAGCCAGAAGCTAGAAGAGCGGATTGCAATCCTCGACAGTAAAATTCCCGATTACGTGAATTTGTATATCATCTTCCAAGGTGTGATCTTTTCTTCTGTTATGTCATCCTCGACAACCATCAAGTGCGAGCTGAGATGGATTCCGTCCGCCCTCTCTCTACTGGTTTTCATATTCAACTTTGTCGCGATTAACAAGAACATCTCGAAGTTACTGAGATACTATGAGGAGTTGGACCGAAACTGGGAGCAACTGGACTTGATGAGGCGGGCCCTCCACGACATTGGCAGAACTTCCGACGGCTCCCGTGAACGGCCGGTGCAGCCCAAAGAAAATAGAAACTCGCGACGATGCTACACCATATATTATCCGACACTGCTGCTGCTTTTGGTGTTTACAGGTGTAATGTCATATGGCTGCCATCAATTTGGGTGTCACCACTGATATGATTACAAAAGATTAATGTGATTCTTACAAAATGTAAGACTAGATCGGTTAGTATTTTTGGCAAGTAGACTTTTTCTCGATCATGTTAGTAATATTATGTTAGAGATTCTTAAATTTTTCTATAGGATATTTATTTATATTAGAGACAGTTATGATATTATTATTGATTATATACATATCTCTCAAGATTGCACATATATTTTCTTAGATAACCATCTCATAAAGCTCATTAATATGCTGATGCACTCTTTATTATAATATATTGCAATATATAGAAATTCCTCAATTTTGTCTTCCACGGTGTTATTCTTAACTGATCATATCAATGTCAAAGTACATAGATGTGGCCCAATTGGTTTTCCATTTGCAAATGCTTCTTACGTGAATTTAATTAATTTAATCTGGACCAAAAAACTATGCTTCTGTTATAAAAGATGAAAGTTTGTATCATGTAAAATACGAAATGCCTGGCAATGGAAAAAAAAGAAAGGAATTCTAATCTCATTGATTATGCAAAGTATAGATTACCCAAGTCGATGTAGTGGGTGGATGTCATGAGACTTCTTCTGAATTTTACTTTTGGAAACTGAATCAACTTTGTCGAACGTTCAAAAGCACAAATGATGTTTATTCGGATCGGCTCGTGTAAACAGACTTTATAATTTATGTAACTAGTGTGTGGAAAAGGAAAATTTGAAATAAAATCATTAAAATTACTCCGGCTCATGGCAGAAATATTAATGCCTTGCATTCAAAGTTGTCCTTTTTTGGCCAAATTTAGAGTGTTCGTGTAGAATCGACATTGCAAGTTCCACTACGAGGCTCATATGTTAGAGGAAAACCCTAATCTCTTCGTTAAGAACCCTCTCTCTGAAGAGAGAGAGAGAGAGAGAGAGAGAGAGAGAGAGAGAGAGAAATCATCAAACTTCATCGGTAGGCTCTCAGTCATTTTTCTTTGCTTTTCTTTTCTAGACCTTGATTCCCTAATCTCTAGATCCGATCTGAGGGTCTTTTTTTAGGTAAATTTTTGCAATTTATTCATTGTTTATCTAGGTGTTAAATTAATGATTTACACACCCGTATAATCACCTCACATGTTAGGGAAATAGATTTAAAATCAATAAGGTAACTAAGTCCCCGTACCCATAATCTCTGGTTTGTAGGACTAAAATAAAACTCCCGTTACTTTACTTGGGTTTCTAATTGACCCACCAAAAATATATTAGTGGCGACTTCTAGATAAAATCTATCTGCATGTTGAGAAATTTGATCTTAAGTCGCAAATTGGTATGGGCTTGGGAGAGCTCGAGTTAAGTCTAGGCTTAACAATCCATTAGCCAAATTTTAGGTGGTTCACCCGAAATATAGGTCGCTATAGGGATGATAGAACCTTGCATCTGCATCATTTATTTTGTATGACCTTCTCTGAATTCTGAGAATGATTGGCTTTCTAATACATGCTTCTCTGTGGTGTTTTGGGAGAAATGGCAAAGTGACTAGTTTTATCAGGTAGTGAAAGTTCTTTGATCAAAAGAAAGTGTGTCATTTGGTTCATCTAGGAAACTAGATTTCTTGAGAAATGAGAATCGGATTACGAGAACTCCCATAAGCCCCCGAAATGTCATTGTCATGCCCCCAATCCTACAAGGATGGGGATGACACGTCTGTCAAAATTGCTCACGCTCTATCAACTACTAAGCAAGGAACATGAAAAGATATGAAAATAGAGTAAGCTCAGTGATTAGTACATATCTTCTAAGTAGATTAAGTAAAAAACAACACCAGAAACTCGTAATCCAAACTCAAAGTATAGAATATGTATCGAATTACATATGAGTCGTTTCATTTTAACAAAACTTTGTACAATTCAGAAAATACTCATTTAAATCACCATAAACATCAATGATCAAGTACATTGATCAATCTCAACAACTTACATATCAATAATCTATTCTATCGATTGATCTCATCAAATCACACATTGATGGTCCATTCTATCAATCAATCTATTGCTCAATTTCTTACCACGATCATGGCACAACGCCTAGTGACAAGACAACCAAAATCTCCTGTTGAAAAAGTCTCCACCTACAAAGTCGGTGGCTCATACTCCAAAAACCCTTCATTGAGTTCACAGTCATATTGAATATAAACAACTATCCTCCAATACCAAAAATCCAATCTAGAGATCAATCTTATAAGCCAAGCAAATAACTTTTCAACATGGCCTGTCCACCATTTCTCAACAATTTCTCAAACACTTATAAATCATTTCATAAACCAATTGCAAAGCAATCATATGTGTATATTACTTCACAATACTTTGTATAACACACTTTCTAAACATCTAGAAAAGACTAAAGAGTAGTAAATACTCAATCCAACTTTTATGCAACAAAAATGTCATTGCATAATTGTATACATAATCCGTAGCATTTTTGGCAAATGAGCTTTACAAATTCAAAGAAGATATAGTATCACTTACCTCATTGCCTACAACCAAATAATAAATGGCACCCGTATCGTCAAACTCGTGATCCTATCAACTAAGTGAAGAATAATGTTAAAATTAAGTAACACGAAACCTCAACTATGTAATAGTTATACCACGCTTAAACGTTAAAAAAACAATTCCTATACACTAACAAATCACCTTCCCTAAGCGATTAATCGAACTTAAACTCAATGTAGAACCTGCCTTTGAAACCCTAAAATTTTGCTCAAACCAAACTGTTACTTCAAATCAACCTCCATCAAACTCCATGGCTCTACAACAACATAATCCACCATGTCCAAGGAGCCTCAAAGCTTCACAATTCAACCATTGAACTTCACAGCTCAATTTTCACTAAACTTCAAATTTAAGCCCTAAATCCAAAAACTATTTCAATTGAAAGAACGAGGAGCGCACGCATATTTATCAGGCATTGCATTACGTAGTTGAGTTAGCTTGACGTGTACAGGCAAAGCTCTTTCTCTTTTCCCCTTTCTTAGTTCTTTCCTTATTTCCTCCTTCCCTTTCTTTCTATGCTTTTCGGTGGAGGGGCTCTCGGTCTTCTAGTTCTGTTTTTATTGACCTTTCAACCCATTTTTTTCTTTTTTTCTTCATGGGTCCCACCACTTCTTTTAACCGGGTCGAAGAGTCCAAGCATTACACTCATTCTCACTCAATCAATCCATAGTACCGCACACCGCACAAGTTGACTATCTGCTCATTATTGAGGCATTTTTGGAGGTCCGATAAGGAAACGTAATTCGTTTAATCTGTAAAGCTTTACCTGAGTGAATTTCCCGTGTTGATATGATTGGAATGAGTTAATTTGTGAAGAAGGAGTGCAACGGAAGTCCTACATTTTATGACTTAATTGACCAAAACAAAAATGTTATGATTTAATCACCCGATGACAAAAGCATATGAAACTTTCATGGCACCTTATAAAATATCTATCATTGAAAAATGATATGGCCATCTAATCAAATACTTTACGAGTACAGAAAGAACAATCACTTGAATCTTGACTTGCTGCTTTTGATATCCAAATCTAAAGTCAGTCTCTTTGGGAAGAAAGGGGAAAAATTATGACGTCACCCTGGTATTGGGACTTAGTTTACAGGGTGGACGGAGAAGGTAGTTTTGCAAGACTCTTTTGAGAAAAATATATGGACTCGACTTATGTTATGGTGTGCTTGTTTCAACAGAAAAAAATGGAATAAATTGAAATGATAATTTCATTGTCTTTATTTGGTGGATTGTGGAAATTGAATGGAATATGATGAAAATTAAATTTATGTGGTCCTAAGAAAAAAGTCGTGGGCACGGAGTTAGATGAGTTTTTTCTTTTTAATTTATTTAATTTCCATTGTAATTGCATCATTGAATTTCCAGTTCAATCTCAATCAGTCTGCTGACTATTTTTAACTTTAGTCCTCATCAATTTAAGCTAAAGTCATTTCCCATAAAGCCACCACAACTATTGTCAGATGGGAAGATTTCTTTTTCGGTCACTATGGATTGGTTTTAATAGAATTTACGTGCCAAAATGCCAAGAAGATGACGCTGAGATACCATGCAAAAATGTGCTGCCAAGCGCGTCCCTTCCTTCCGTTGCCAGAACCGCCGCCGCTCCGCCACGCGTATTGTCGAACCGCCACGTCACACCCTCTCTCTCCCCTCGCCGAGAAAATACTTGTATGATTGTATCTACCGGAGCCGAAATCACTTGGGCACGATTCTGAAAGCAAGAGAGAAGAAGTTATTCAGAACACAACCATATACCATCGCTACTTTCATTGAAGATGAGCCAAGAACAGCTAAGGAGGCCACGAGAGGAGGAGGAGCAGCGGCAGAAGTGGGGTCAACCTGGGGTCGAGCCGATCAAGTATGGCGATGTCTTCTCCATCTCCAGCGACCTTGCCTCGAAGCCCATGTGCCGCAGGATGCAGCGGCGATGCAGAGGCCGCCGTGCTTGGGCAGCCGAGGGGTGGCCCCACAGAAGCCATGTGGGCTGCCGCGGCATGGAATGAGAGGGCTGGGCTTGTCTATGGCGCGGACCACACAGACGTTGCCGTAGAAGAAGGGGTCACGGTAGCGAGACCAGAGTCCCTGGCGGGCGTGTAATCACTGAAAGAGTGGCTGGACAGGTTCGTCTTTTTTCTCCTCTTAAGGAAGAACAAATAAATTAATGAAATTCCTGGTCATCATCTGTTTGATTTGATCGAAAAATTTTCCTTTTAAATTCATTAGGTTGTCGGCCAGTATCTCAGGGCGCCCCGCTGACGGCAGGGACCCAGGTACAGGTAACCATCGGCGAAGCACTGGAAGCGGCCGCTCAATCTGCCGGGGACAAGCCTGTGGATCGGGCTGACGCGGCTGCCATTTTCGTGGCTGAGCAATACGCGACGGGGAGCGACGTGGTCATCCCTGGAGGGTTGGCGGCTTCCGCTCAGAGAGCCGCGGCTTACAACGAGGGGACTCTTAGGGACGATGCCAAGATTGAGATCTCCGACGTGCTTACGGTAATTCTTCGGAGATAAGATGAACGTAAAATCTTTTACGTAGATTAGCACATTAAATTGTATTTGATGGACCTTGCTAGGTGTTATATAAGTGATATGTTTTTTTTTTCTCTGGGTGTTTAGGCCTGTTATAATGAGAGCTTAAACAACGAGTTTACTGGCGCGGCCAAGCTAAAACTCGAACATACAAACATAAGATGGCGTTTTGCTTAGCAGGGTGCCAGGGCGAAGCTGCCAGCAGACAAAGTGGTGAGCCGGCAGGACGCAGAGTGAGTGGCGAACACGGAGCTGAGGATGGGAGGCAAGACAGCCGCCCATCTGGGCGGGGTGGCGGCACCGATGGCCACGGCTGTGAGGCTCAACGAGGGCATCACCAATCCATGAAGATTTTAGTAAAGCTCTTTTCCTCTATTTGGTAGCGTCTTAGAGCAAAGGGTTTCATATTTGTGTTGAAAGACGTTTTCTGTTTGTCGTTGCTTGTGTAATGGATGTGACATCCCGATTTTTCTCAATTTTATTTTCAATCAATTGAGTCGGGAAATTCAATTGTGCATATAGTTCGTCTCTCAGAGTTGGCCACTCACAAGGGAACTAGTCTATTGAGTTAGGTGATTAAGGAATTTTACCACGTCAGACTTGAGGACTGATCACCCTCAGGTCGGATGCAAGAAAATTTCCCTAAAAGCCACTCAATGGATTAGGCGCGCTGAAATCGCACCAGATTGAATTCAACCGAAAAAAAAAATTGGGATTGAATTTAGAAGTCGAAAGCTCGGTCATGTCACACATCTTATTAGGATCAAGGGATAATTTTTGTGGACTTTAATTTGGACTCAATTAGAAGAGAATTGATGGAAATTGAAGTAATTGAATGTATAAGAACTTGGACCCCGGCGGAAAATGAAATTGAATCTATTGGAAGATGTTATGGAGGATTTGAATTAGTGGAGAGTGACATCAGCAGGTGATGTCATGGTGGAGGCCAAATTTAAGGAGAGCTTGACAAGTGTCACAAGCCAATTGGCTCACCAAAAGTGGGGATGTCACTTCCCCCTTGTCTCCATCATCTTCAAGCTTGAGAGGAGAGAGATTGGGAGGGAAGAGAGGGAGATAACCAGCGGAAACCGCCCCCCCTTTCCGTCCGCCCTTTGCCGCTCGACTGTCGCCACCGCTCGCCTTTGTCGTCGCCGGAGCTCGCCGTCGCCGTTCACCCTCGCGCGACCACACGCCCTCCCATGCCGAGCTACTCATCTCCGTCCGCCAAGCCTCCCGCACCGTCGTCGCCTCTCTAAGCCAGCCGCTGCTCGACGTTGCCGTGCCTCGCCGAAGCTCCCATCACCGCCAGTTGTTGCTCGAGCTATCGCCGATTCTCCTTCACCGTATCCCCATTCGTTCAGCCGCCGTTCCGCCACCCTTCAAGCTCGGTTAGTTGCTGGAAAAACCAGCAAGATGTAGCCCCTTCCGAGCTCATTTTGGTCCCCTTTTAATGCTCATTTGGTGTTGATCCGTGTAGGTTTGTCGTCGGCATCGTCATGCTCTTCGCTGGAGACTCGTCGGAAAGTGATTCCGATGAGTTTACCTCACTAATCCGCGATTAGCGAGTTAATGATGCCTTAAGTATGTTTAGCTTAAGTTGATTGAGATTAGGTGGATATATTGGCTTAATTAGTTATGGATTATATTAAGGGGATTAATTAAGGTAAAGTGTGTTTAGTTTAATGGTTAAGTATGTTTATTTTTAAAATAAACCTTGATGTGACTTAAAGGAGTTTAATTATGATTTAAATAAATGCTTCGAAATTGTGGGATTATTTAATAATATATCTTATTCTGAAATTCATTAAAATATTATTTATTTAAAAAAAAAACTCGAAAAATTTATTTTAACCCTGGTTGCTCAGAATTTCGTGCCGATCGTTGCTTTGTGCTTGTAGAATTTGAAATTGATGATTGGTTGTGGTGAATTGAGTGTGATTGCGATTTATGAGGATTCTTTAGAAAGCCCTAAGTGTGGAAATTGATGGGAGATTGGCCGTGAATTACCACCTATTAGAGGTCGTACCTGATGAGGCTGTGAATTACCACCTATTAGAGGTCGTGCCTAATGAGGCCATGAATTACCACCTATTAGAGGTCGTGCCTAATGAGACCGTGAATTACCACCTATTAGAGGTCATGCCTGATGAGGCCGTGAATTACCACCTGATTATAGGTCGTGCCGAGTGGGGCCGTGATTGCCACTGGTTATTAAATTTTCCTATCAGGTCGAGATGGGTAGCAGTAATTGAATTGCTAGAATGACATGTAATCGGCCGAGTCGATTGATCGCTGAGACGATCCAAGTGGTTGAATTTTTATGATGATGTGATTGTGCCTTCGTTGTTGAGTTATTAAAATTGCACGTGGTTGAATTATATAAACTGTGCTAACCTGCAGATGAGGGCTAAGACGAGGTAAGTCTTCTTGATGTCATGGCTAAGCTACTTGGGGGCGTATTTACTTTCTAATAGGGGTTTAGGAGGGGTGAACTTGTTGAGACAAAGTCTCATCCCGGTTTGGGGAAAATATTACAGGACCGTAGATGGCGGGACCCCCAGAGAAGAATGGCATCCCAGTGCAGATTATCGAGCAGGTGCACACCTTCCCTGATCATGGGAGCCATTGGGTCCACGAGTTGATCAGGACTACCGTATGGATCCAGGAGACTGAAGATGTTAGGGTACCCCATAGGTATAGGGCATGGTTCCATTTTGGGGCCAATGGCTTTAGGATTGGTCCCTTGACGGTTTGATATCCCATCGGCCATGATGGATGCTATCCTGGGTGAGGGTGTAGCTGACCTTCCTGATGGTAGGGTGGATAACCCACCATCTCCAGGCCCAGCGCAGTCAGCTGTGGAGGATGTGGGATCGTCGAACGAGTCCAATTAGTAGTCATAGGACCGTTCTTCTTTTTGGTGGGCTGATCCATGTTGTGTAGGCTAACCCCTTTTTGATGCACATAAACTCTGACCCATTTTTGGTGCATAGTCTCTGGATCCTGTTGATGTACGTAAACCTTGTAATGATGATGATAATGATGATGTATGAAAGTATGTTGTTTGATTTTGAATTGATGTTCCTGCTGTCCTATCCCGTATGTTTTTGTAAGGGGTTTCTTAGTACGTTCCGCTTGCGCATTAAAAAGTAAATTGGGGTCGGGGACACTACCTAGGAATGTCGCATTTACATGACCACGGTGGGTTATTTCACGTGTCTCGGGGTTCGGGGCGTGACAACCCCGTTTAAGTGGTATCAGAGCATGGTTTGTGTATGGAGTGATAAGGGCAATGAGTCACGGGATAGTTAGTAGGAAGAACTTTTCATATTCTAATGCATGTGATTGTTAGTTGTTTGTTAGCTTGATTGAAAGGTTACTCAAATTCTAATATAGTATTGGAATTCGCCAATAGGCATCTATATTGAGCTTGTAGCATGAGTGACCGAGTGCCAAGAGCTGCTAGGAAGAGAGCAGTAGGCCTCATGTTTCGGGGTGGGCCGTCAATGAGAGTCGGTGCCTGAAATGCCTTGGGAAGAGCGCAGGCTGAGGCCAGTGCGAGTGGTGCAACGTCACCTCCAAAGGATGCAGTGGCCCCTGAGGATCTGAGGTTTGCTAGGATCATGCAGATGCTTAAGATGATGGGTGACAGACTAGACCAGCAGACCGCCGCTTCAGCCGCCGCTATCGCCGCTGCCACCAATGCTGCTAATGCCGCCAATGCTGCTGTTGCCGCTAATGCCGCCGCCGCACCGGTTGCCGAGCCAGAAGAGAAACTTGAGGAAATTCCACTTGAGGATGTGGCCGCTGGGAGGCCTAGACAGAAGTTGGTGCAGCATTTCCTGAGGTTGAATCCGCCAACGTTCATGAGGACAGGAGACCCCGAAGCTGTAGCCCTATGGATCCTGGAGTTAGAAAATGCCTTCAAGTTACTGTTGTGCACGGAAGCAGAAAAGGTCGTCCTGGCAACCTATCGGTTGAGAGGGATCGCAACTACATGGTGGAAGACTAACAGAAGGATAGTGTTCCCTAAAAGTGTGGTTCCAGAGTGGAATACCTTTCTTGAGGTTTTTAATGAGAAGTACTTTTCTGATTGTGCTAAAGAGGTGAAAATGGCGGAGTTTCAGTGCCTTCGTCAAGGTGCCATGTCAGTTGATCAGTATGAAGCGAAGTTCGCCGAACTGTCGCAATATGCCCCTGAGTTGGTTCAACGACCATCAGACCGAGCTCGAAGGTTTAGAGATGGGTTCCGACTGAAGGTGAGGAGCTTGTTGGTGCCACTAGATCTGAAGGAGTACAAAGACCTCTACAAGCGGGCCCAGTTGATTGAGAAAGATTAGAATGAGAGAGCTGCCGCATCTGGGTCGCAGTTTAATTCAAACAAAAGTGATAATCGGTTTGGGAAGAGGCCGATGCCTGGAGGAAGGTACCCTGTTCCACCCAACAGGAAGGGTGGAGTGGGGAAGTCGTCATCGAGCTACAATGAAGCATGTCGCCTGTGTGGGAGGCGACATGGCTCAGCCCCGTGCCCTCTTAGGACGGGTGCCTGCTTCGAGTGTGGCCAGCAAGGTCACCGTGTTAGGGAGTGTCCCAGGAGACTTGTGAGGCAGCCTCAGTTGCCACCGCCACCATTGCTGGGCCAGAACAGAGGATTCGCACCGCAGATCATGCCGCCAGGTGGATTGAACCAACCTCCAGCTTAGGGAAGGACTTATGCGCTGACCAGAGGACAGGCGGAGGATGCGCCTAACGTGGTCACAGGTATGATCTTGCTGAACGACCAACCTGCTTATGCTTTATTTGATCCTGGAGCTTCGCATTCATTTATAGCTGAAAGATTTGTTAAATTGGTAGAATTAATTCCTGAATTGTTGGAGTCTGTGATTAGTATATCTACTCCGTTGAAAGATAAAGTGTTAGCTACGGTAGGTTACCTTGGTTGCAAGTTAGTGATTGGTGAGCGAGAGGGGAGGATAGACCTGATAGTCCTAGCCATGTATGATTTTGATGTGATAATTGGCATGGACTGGCTCACCAAGCAACGAGCTAAAATGGACTACTATCACAAGGCGATTCAGTTTAACCCCTTAGGGGGTGAGAGTTTCGAATTCATTGGGAGTCGAGGAGGACCCTCAATTTCCTTAATCTCATCGCTCGAAGCAACCCGCTTGTTAGGCAAGGGTTGCCAAGGTTACCTAGCAACTGTCGTAGATACGACAGTAGAGGAGTTAAAGATTGAAGATATCGCAGTGGTACGAGAGTTCCCAGACGTGTTTCCGAAAGAATTACCGGGTTTACCGCTAGAGAGAGAGATAGAGTTTGTGATCGAATTAGCCCCTGGGACAGAGCCGATCTCTAAAGCTCCTAACCGAATGGCCTTGTCAGAGCTTAAGGAACTAAAGGTGCAAATGCAAGAGTTGTTGGATAAAGGATTTATTCATCCAAGCGCATCACCTTAGGGAGCACCGGTATTGTTTGTGAAGAAGAAAGATGGTTCATTACGCTTGTGCATCGATTACCGATAGCTCAACCAGGTGACAATTAAGAACAAGTATCCATTGCCAAGGATTGATGATTTGTTTGCTCAGCTTCAAGGAGCGTCGATATTTTCTAAGATCGACTTGAGGACGGGGTATCATCAGCTAAGAATCAAGAAGGAAGATATCCCGAAGTCGGCGTTTCGCACTCGATACGGCCATTGTGAGTTTACTGTGATGCCGTTTGGGTTGACAAACGCCCCGACTGCTTTCATGGACCTGATGAATCAGGTGTTCAAAGAGTACTTAGATCAGTTTGTAATTGTTTTCATTGACGACATCCTGGTGTATTCAAGGAGTACTGAGGATCATGAAAAGCACTCAAGGATAGTGCTTCAGACCTTAAGAGATCACAAGCTGTACGCCAAGTTTAGTAAGTGCAAGTTTTGGCTGACTCGTGTGGCTTTCCTAGGTCATGTCATCTCTGGAGAAGGAATCTCAGTGGACCCCGTAAAGATTGAGGCAGTGATCAACTGGCCGAGATCGACGACAGTGACGAAAATCAGAAGCTTTCTGGGTTTAGCAAGATATTACAGACGGTTTGAGTGGGAGACCCTTGACGATATGACGGTGACCCGTTTTTTCGGGCTTTTTGCAGAAAGTCTCATTCGAGTGTCTCAAATATTTCTTGTGGTAGGCCACGGAACAGAAACTGCGCAGAAAAACAGAGAAACGTCGCTATAGCTAATTTTTTGCCAATTTATGTGCACTTTTGTAGAAGGGTTTTCAAGGTTAGCATCGCCAATGACGAGACTTCTAAAGAAGGAAGAGAAATTTATGTGGACGGACAGGTGCGAGAGTAGTTTCCAAGAGCTTAAGCATAAGCTAACTACCGCACCTGTGCTTACTATTCCATCCGGTCCGGTAGGGTTTGAGATCTACAGTGATGCATCATTTAAGGGATTAGGTTGTGTGTTGATGCAGCATGGTAGGGTTGTTGCATATGCGTCCCGTCAGTTGAGACCTCACGAGTTGAATTATCTGACGCATGACTTGGAGCTTGCAGCAATCATCTTTGCCCTGAAGATTTGGAGGCATTATTTGTGCGGAGAAAGATTTCAGATCTTCACTAACCATCAGAGTCTCAAGTACCTATTCTCTTAGAAGGAGCTGAATATGAGACAGCGTCGATGGATGGAGCTCTTAAAGGACTATGACTGCGAGATTTTGTACCACCCAGGAAAGGCGAATAAGGTCGTCGATGCACTGAGTAGGAAGTCTTCAGTTGCTCAGATGGTACTCAAGGAATGGGGCCTAATTGAGAGAGCGCGAGATTTAGATTTCAAGTTTGAGGTAGGCCACCTTTCGAATCTTGTGGCCACCCTTATAATTGAACCGGAAGTGCAGGTCAGAATCAGAACGCTTCAACAGACGGATTCAGATGTTCAGAAAATCCTGCAAGAGGATGCAAAGAAAAGGAAGGCTGACTTTCAGATTTCTGAGGATGGAACATTGAGGTTCCAAGGACGATTAGTTGTACCTGACGATGTGGAGCTTAGAGAAGAAATTCTATCAGAAGCGCATCGTAGCACTTACAGCATTCATCCTGGTAGTACCAAAATGTATCAGAATCTGTGTCAACACTACTGGTGGTGTGGCATGAAGGCGGATATCGTCAAGCATGTCGCCAAGTGTTTGACGTGTCAGCAGGTGAAAGCTCAGCATTGCAAACCGGGAGGACTTTTACGACCCCTTGAGATCCCAAAGTGGAAATGGGAGCATATCACGATGGACTTCGTGATGGGATTACCGAGGAGCCAGAGAGGGAACGATTTGATTTGGGTAGTGGTCGACAGACTGACAAAGTCGGCTCACTTTATTGCAGTTCGAAGAGACTTGAGTTTGGATAGATTTGCAGATCTATATGTACGTCAAGTGGTTCGTATGCATGGAGTGCCAGTTACAATTACTTCGGACAGAGACCCGAGGTTCACAGCCGCTTTTTGGAAGAGCTTGCAATCTGCTTTAGGAACGAAGCTGCAGTACAGTACGGCCTATCACCCACAGACTGATGGCCAGTCTGAGAGGACAATTCAGACTCTTGAGGACATGCTGCGAGCTTATGTCTTGGACTTCAAAGGAAGTTGGGAGGAACAGCTTCATCTGGTTGAGTTCGCCTACAACAACAGTTATCAGCAGAGTATTCAAATGGCTCCTTTTGAAGCATTGTATGGCAGAGCATGCAGAACGCCAGTGTGTTGGGATGAGGTCGGAGAAAGAAAGATCACCGGTCCAAAGTTGGTTCAGCAGTCAGTAGAGGCAGTTGTAGTTATTAAAAATAGATTGAAAACCGCTCAAAGCCGTCAGAAAAGTTATGCCGATAAGCGTCGAAGGCCATTAGAATTCCAAGTTGGTGAGCACGTCTTCTTGAAGGTGTCACCGGTGAGAGGTACTTCCCGCTTTGGCAAAAAGGGAAAACTAAGTCCGAGGTACGTAGGTTCCTTTGAGATTTTGGAAAGAATAGGGACTCTGGCGTATCGTCTTACACTACCGCCAAAGTTGTCACAGGTGCACGACGTCTTTCATGTGTCGATGTTGAGGAAATATGAACCTGACCCGACTCACGTTCTAAATTTCGAGGAATTAGACGTGGATGACAAATTGTCATACGTTGAAAGCCCGGTTCAAATTGTGGATCGCAAAGAGCAAGTTCTGCGCACCAGGACCATCCCAATGGTCAAAGTGGTATGGCAGCACCATGGCATTGAAGGAGTAACTTGGGAGACTGAAGAGTCGATGAGAGAATTGTACCCCCACCTTTTTGAGCAAAATGTGTAATGGTTTAAATTTCGAGGACGAAATTTTATAAGAGGGGAAGAGTTGTGACATCCCGATTTTTCTCAATTTTATTTTCAATCAATTGAGTCGGGCAATTCAATTGTGCATATAGTTCGTCTCTCATAGTTGGCCACTCACAAGGGAACTAGTCTATTGAGTGAGGTGATTAAGGAATTTTACCGCGTCAAACTTGGGGACAAATAAAAATCGATCACCCTCGGGTCGGATGCAAGAAAATTTCCCTAAAAGCCACTCGGTGGATTAGGCGCGTATTTGAAATCACACGAAAGTTGTGGATTGAATTCAACCGAAAAAAAAAAATTGGGATTGAATTTAGAAGTCGGAAGCGAATTCGGTCATGTCACACATCTTATTAGGATCATGGGATAATTTTTGTGGACTTTAATTTGGACTCAATTAGAAGAGAATTGATGGAAATTGAAGTAATTGAATGTACAAGAACTTGGACCCCGGTGGAAAATGAAATTGAACCTATTGGAAGATGTTATGGAGGATTTGAATTAGTAGAGAGTGACATCAGCAGGTGATGTCATGGTGGAGGCCAAATTTAAGGAGAGCTTGACAAGTGTCACAAGCCAATTGGCTCACCAAAAGTGGGGATGTCACTTCCCCCTTGTCTCCATCATCTTCAAGCTTGAGAGGAGAGAGATTGGGAGGGAAGAGAGGGAGAGAACCAGCGGAAACCGCCCCCCTTTCCGTCCGCCCTTCGCGCTCGACCGTCGCCACCGCTCACCTTCGTCGTCGCCGCTCGCCCGCACGCGACCGCACGCCCTCTCGCGCCGAGCTACTCATCTCCGTCCGCCAAGCCTCCTGCACCGTCGTCGCCTCTCCAAGCCAGCCGCTGCTCGACGTCGCCGTGCCTCGCCGAAGCTCCCGTCACCGCCGGTTGTTGCTCGAGCTGTCGCCGGTTCTCCTCCGCCGTATCCCCATCCGTTCAGCCGCCGTTCCGCCACCCTTCAAGCTCGGTTAGTTGCTGGAAAAACCAGCAAGATCTAGCCCCTTCCGAGCTCATTTTGGTCCCTTTTTAGTGCTCATTTGGTGTTGATCCGTGTAGATTTGTCGTCGGCACCGTCGTGCTCTTCGCCGGAGACTCGTCGGAAAGTGATTCCGGTGAGTTTACTTCACTAATCCGCGATTAGCGAGTTAATGATGCCTTAAGTATGTTTAACTTAAGTTGATTGAGATTAGGAGGATAGATTGGCTTAATTAGTTATGGATTATATTAAGGGGATTAATTAAGGTAAAGTGTGTTTAGTTTAATGGTTAAGTATGTTTATTTTTAAAATAAACCTTGATGTGACTTAAAGGAGTTTAATTATGATTTAAATAAATGCTTCTAAATTGTGGGATTATTTAATAATATATCTTATTCCGAAATTCATTAAAATATTATTTATTTATAAAAAAACTCGAAAATTTATTTTGACCCTGGTTGCTTAGAATTTCGTGCCGATCGTTGCTGTGCTTGTAGAATTTGAAATTGATGATTGGTTGTGGTGGATTGAGTGTGATTGCGATTTATGAGGATTCTTTAGAAAACCCTAAGTGTGGAAATTGATGGGAGATTGGCCGTGAATTACCACCTATTAGAGGTCGTGCCTCATGAGGCCGTGAATTACCACCTATTAGAGGTCGTGCCTGATGAGGCCGTGAATTACCACCTATTAGAGGTCGTGCCTGATGAGGCCGTGAATTACCACCTATTAGAGGTCGTGCCTGATGAGGCTGTGAATTACCACCATTAGAGGTTGTGCCTGATGAGGCCCTAAATTACCACCTATTAGAGGTCGTGCTTGATGAGGCCGTGAATTACCACCTATTAGAGGTTGTGCCTGATGAGGCTGTGAATTACCACTTGATTACAGGTCATGCCGAGTGGGGCCGTGATTGCCACTGGTTATTAAATTTTCCTATCAGGTCGAGATGGGTAGCAGTAATTGAATTGCTAGAATGACATGTAATCGACCGAGTCGATTGATCGTTGAGACGATCCAAGTGGTTGAATTGTTATGATGATGTGATTGTGCCTTCGTTGTTGAGTTATTAAAATTACACGTGGTTGAATTATATAAACTGTGCTAACCTGCAGATGAGGGCTAAGACGAAGTAAGTCTTCTTGATGTCGTGGCTAAGCTACTTGGGGGCGTATTTACTTTCTAATAGGGGTTTAGGAGGGGTGAACTTGCTGAGACAAAGTCTCATCCCGGTTTAGGGAAAATACTACAGGACCGTAGATGGCGGGACCCCCAGAGAAGAATGGCATCCCAGTGCAAATTATCGAGCAGGTGCACTCCTTCCCTGATCATGGGAGCCACTGGGTCTACGAGTTGATCAGGACTACCGTATGGATCGAAGAGACTGAAGATGTTAGGGTACCCCATAGGTATAGGGCATGGTTCCGTTTTGGGGCCAATGGCTTTAGGATTGGTCCCCTTGACAGTTTTGATATCCCACTGGCCATGATGGATGCTATCCTGGGTGAGGGTGTAGCTGACCTTCCTGATGGTAGGGTGGATGACCCATCATCTCCGGACCCAGCGTTGTCAGAGGTGGAGGATGTGGGATCGTCGAACGAGTCCGATTAGTAGTAGTAGGACTGTTCCTCTTTTTGGTGGGCTGATCCATGTTGTGTAGGCTAACCCCTTTTTGATGCACATAAACTCTGACCCATTTTTGGTGCATAGTCTCTGGATCCTGTTGATGTACGTAAACCTTGTACTAATGATGATGTATGAAAGTATGCTGTTTGATTTTGAATTGATGTTCCTGTTGTCCTATCCCGTATGCTTTTGTAAGGGGTTTCTTAGTACGTTCCGCTTGCACATTAAAAAGTAAATTGGGGTCGGCGACACTACCTGGAAATGTTGCATTTACATGACCACGGTGGGTTGTTTCACGTGTCTTGGGGTTCGGGGCGTGACAATGGACATGTACTTAGCGCAGATCCTCTCTTCGGTCGATGAACTACTAATGGAGAGATCTTGAGTAAAGTATGCTTGAATTTTCCACGTGAATTCTATTAAAACCAGTCAATAGATAGAAATAACAAATTTGACTATCGTCAAATGAAGATTTCTTTTCGGATGTACCATACCATAGGAAAGTTTTAGGAAGTTTGGGGGGACTAGGGCCCTTAAACCTCCCTTTAAATCGGTCCCTGAATTTAACCTCCCTAACTCCTTAATCAAGCCAACTTCCATCATTGTACGAAGGTCCGATGCTCCCTAGTCTAGTCCTTCCCTTTGTCCAATTTACTCATGATGACATATGAACATACCATTTTGTAAACTTTCACATTTGGGTCTCTCAGAAATAATGGAATATTCTGTTTCTTTATTAGAAACAAACCGTAGAAAGTATTGCGAGTTGGTTTTCTTCTCTCGGTTATGGTAGAGTTCTCTCTCGCAACATGCTCGAGTCTTCCTTCATGTCTTCCTCTTCATGTCTTTCAGTTGAACAAATTGAATTACCCTCTCCAAATATCCTTGCTTTCATCCTCTTTAAACTCTGTTGTCGCAACTGGAATTTCAAGTGTACCGCCTTTCTTCTTCATCATCCATTGAAGTTCTTCTCTGGTTTTCTACCCTGGTTACTTGTAAAACTGACCGCTTACCTTGCTTTACTTCCAAAGTTTCTCTGTTGCATGTGGTCGATCCTTGACATGCAACCCATGAAAGCTTGTGCTCTGACCTGGGTGCCTGTCAATTAATCTATATCAGTAACTTCTCTTTTCAATTAATCTATATCAGTAACTTCTATTTTCATTATGGCTACGAATGAGAAAGATAATTCATCGCGCATTGCTTCACTGTGTCACCGTCTGGGACATCTGTGTTCGGAACAAGAATTGGAGGTCTGGGAAGATGTACATGCAACAGACAGCATTAAAGAGTGTTGACTCATCCTTGTGGGTAATATTTTCACAAACCCTACTGTCAATTTACTTGCTTTTCAAATCGCGATGAAGAAAGCGTGGCGTGTTGATCATGTGGAAATATCCTCTAGCGATGGTGGCATCTCATCATCAAATTTCAATCTGAAATAGAAAAACGACGTATATTAGATGGAAGCCCTTGGTTATTCTCTGGTCATCTAGTCAATTTACGCCCATGGCAACCAAATACTCCTTTACACTGTTATGATTTCTCCAAGTGTCCATTCTGGGTTCATGTAATAGGCTTACCTCTGGAATGGAATACTCCTCAACATCTAAGTTGAGCGGTACAGCAGATGGGAAGAGTGCTGGAAGTGAAACCTAATACCTCTGGGAGGGTTCGCATTGAAATTGACCTGCAAACACCTTTAAAGACAGGCAAGCTCATTAGCATCGCAGGCAAGCCCCTATGGCTTGATTTTCAGTATGAGAGACTCTCCCACTATTGTTATTCTTGTGGGAAACTTGGGCATTATGCAGCATCTTGTAAAGATTACCCTTATGAGGAAGCTCAATTTGAGGGTTGAGAAACAATGGTCTATGGCTCGTGGCTGAGGGCAGAGGTCAGACAACATAGCCCCTATTGGGATGCCTTTTACAATCCTATATCTCCTATCGAGCCCATGGAAGAGACCATACCTGAAACCCCTCCAACTATGCCCCTCCCCCTCCCAGCTTTACCTCCAATAGATCCCATTCCAAAGACCCCTGTTTCCACCCCTGTTATTCCATCTGGACCTTCCACTAGGATGGATACTCTCAATTCAGTTTCTAGAACCACAGACTTGGTACCTGCAAATGCCAAGTTAAAGGGTATTCAAAGCTCTTCCATAGACATTCCTCAACAGAAGAAACAAAAGACCCCTAGAACACAGATAGCAGTGGGATCAAGCAAGAAAACTAAACGATACTCCCCTTATGAGATTCGATCTAATTATACTTCTGAGTTGGATGAAACTCAACTGTTGGACACCCCTGTGTTTGTGGCTAATGATCACTCTCCTTGGGCTTTGGCGGCTGGCCCTCAATAGCCACCACGTTCCAAATGAAAATATTAAGTTGGAATTGTCAGGGGTTGGGCAATCCCCTGACAATTCAAGCCCTAAAGGCTTTGTTGGCCTCTGAAAAGCCCGATTTAGTTTTCTTATTGGAAACAAAGAATGTAGGATCAGTTTTGAAGAACTTACAACATCGTTTTCACTTCTCTCACTCTTTTTTTAGGGATCCAGCAGGTTTTTCTAGAGGTCTTGCAGTGTTTTGGAATGACCTTTTTGATGTAACTATTATTACTTCGGGGCAGCATTTTGTAGATATGATATTTCTAGATCCTCATACAGCTGCATCGCTGCATGTAACTTGCCTACATGCCCCTGCAATATACCAAGCTCGGCAGGATTTTTGGGATACAATCAGGACAATCCACGCAACAAATCACTTACCTTGGATGTGTGTCAGGGACTTCAATGATTTCCTATCCCCCTGGAAGAAAGTAGGCAGAAGACCAGCAATTTATTCTAGAATGACATCTTTTTGGAAATTAATCAATGACTGCGCTTTAATAGAATTGGACAGTAAAGGCTGTAAATTTGCCTGGTCTAATAATAGAGACGGGGATGATTTGGTGAAGGAGAAGTTAGATCATGTCTTCTGCTCCTTGGATTGGAGTTTATTATATCCTTCTACAAAAGTGTTTGCTCTTCCATCGATCGGCTCGGATCACTGCCCACTTATGCTGCACACTCATTATCAATCTGTCAAGCCACAAAAGACCTTCCATTACGAAGCTTTCTAGAATCAACATTACGAATGTAAAGAGGTGATTCAATCAGCATGGGAGAGTAGTCATACCTCCTTAACCTCAAAATTGCTCGCAATCTCTCTCAAGCTAGCTAGCTGGAGTAGGTCTCGGTTTAGTAATGCCAAGCAGCGCATTCTTCAATTACAGCAACATCTACAAACCATTACTAACAGGAAATCTTATCAGATGGGAGATAAAGAGTTAGCCTTTTCAATTTGAACTAAAATTCAATAACTGTGGAATCAAGAGGAGCAGTTCTGGGCGATGCAATCACGTCTTAACTGGTTGACATGGGGTGACAAAAATTCAAAATTTTTCCTTGCTTGTGCAGTGCAAAGAAGACAAAGAAACAGAATTTGTATGCTTAAAGATGAAGACCAAAACTGGATACGGGAGCCAGAACAGCTCAAAGCCATGACTATGGGTTTCTTTTCTCAACTATATCAATAAGTGGGAAACCGAGACTTTCACCCATTTCTAGTGCAATGTCCAGCAATAGTTACATCACAAATGAATGATCAACTAATGAGTATGGTAACAAAAGAGGAGGTATACCAAGCTACCTTTCAGTTGGGTGCTTCCAAGGTTCCTGAACCAGATGGCCTCAACGGTCTTTTCTACAGGCATCACTGGAGTATCATCAAAATGAAAATTGTTAAAACTGTGCAAGATCTCTTTCAATCAGGTTACATGCATCCTAACTTAAACAAAATGATTCGGACCCTGGTTCCTAAAGTACATCATCCAGAAAGCATCAACCAGTATCATCCTATTAGTCTCTGTAACTTCGCATACAAGATTATCTCTAAAGTTATGGCTAACAGACTGAAGTTGTGGCTACCTAGATTGATCACTCCAGAACAAGCAGCATTTGTAAGTGGCAAACAGATTCAAGATAATATCATGGTCGTTCAGGAAGTACTCCACCAGTTTAAAGTTTGATCGAGAACAAAAAGATTCAATCTTATTCTAAAAATAGACATGCAGAAGGCCTATGATAGGGTTGAATGGGACTTTCTAGCAGCTTATTTATAGCAGTTGGGCTTTACAAATAGATGGGTAACAATGGTCATGGCTTGTATCACAACGACTTCTTTTAGTATTCGTTTCAATGGAGAACAGCTGCCATATTTTAAACCTACTAGAGGAATCCGTCAAGGTGACCCCTTATCCCCTTATATTTTCATTTTACTTGCCAATGCTTCGTCAACAATTATAAAGCTAGTAGTGAGTATGGGTCACTTACAAGGGCTCCAATTTAATCAAGCTTGACCTAAGCTATCTCATTTATTTTTTGCTGATGACTCAGTATTTTTCCTTAAAGCCACAGTTTCTGAATGCCAAAATCTTGCTAATCTACTAAACCAGTATTGCCAAGCAACAGGACAGCTTATCAATAGGAATAAATCATGGCTATTCTTCAGCAAGAACTGTCCTATGACTCTACAGAATACTTTAGCAAGAGAACTGCGAATACCTATGGTGAGCAGATATGGCAAGTATCTGGGCATCCCTTCTGACTGGGGACGTTCAAAACGTGAGATGTTCTCCTGGATCCTGGCAAAAATTAACGCAAAATTAGCTGGTTGGAAGGAAAACTTCTTATCAAAAGGTGGCAATGAGATTTTATTAAAAGCAGTCATTCAGGCATTACCTCAATATGCTATGTCCATCTTTAAGCTCCCCCTGTGACTCTGCAAATTAATAGAAAAGAAGATCTCAGCATTCTGGTGGAGCAAAAACCATAGTGAATCAGGTATTCATTGGACGAATTGGTCAGAATTAAAGCACTCGAAAACAGTGGGGGGCATGGGCTTCAGAGATCTAATAAATTTCAATCTAGCGATGCTTGGCAAGCAAGCTTAGCGTCTTTTCCAGTAACCTAATGCTATATGGAGTCAGCTTTTCAAGGGCCTATACTTTAGACAGTCTTCTTTTCAAAATGCAACCTCAGGCTATAGACCTTCATGGGGGTGGCAGAGTATGTTAAAGGGTCGAGATGCTATTCTCCCTAAACTTCGGTGGCTAGTGGGGAATGGATCCAAGATTAACATTAGAGCAGACACTTGGCTTACAATTGGTAAATTGGGAGGTCTAGCAGCGAAGGGGGAACCCACTATAGTTGCTGATATATTAGATTCATCTACTGCAACTTGGAAGAAGGAGCTTATTTCTAACCTTTTTAATGCACAGGTAAGTGAAGCGATCCTAAGCACCCCTATAAACCCTTCACTTCGTACTGATCAATTAGTCTGGACTGCCACTTCCTCAGGTGTATTCACAGTAAAAAGCTTCTATCATTATCTATCTTCGCACCAACAAAACCCTCCCACTATTGCTTCCTCTTCTTATCAGAATCCTGTTCAATTGTGGAAAAAGATATGGCATATGGAAACGGCTCCTAAGGT
The DNA here is from genome assembly GCA_016097545.1 of Eucalyptus victrix. Classification (NCBI taxonomy): domain Eukaryota; kingdom Viridiplantae; phylum Streptophyta; class Magnoliopsida; order Myrtales; family Myrtaceae; genus Eucalyptus; species Eucalyptus victrix. Next base: position 24,059,522 of record CM027839.1, on the reverse strand, counting down.
CCGTTTTTTCATGTGGTTAGCTTGTAAAAACGCCCTTGCGACTAAAGTAAACCTATACCACAGACATATCTCCCCCAACCCCTACTGCACCCTATGTAATCAAAATATTCCAGAGACCATTGAATATCTGTTCTTCTATTGCAATTGGACTCATGATATATGGACTCATGCTAAGATCAGGATCCCTATCTCACTTACCTTTATGCGTCGCCTGGATGAGTGGGTTGCGACTAGAGCCACTCATTCTCGAACCTCCCCAACTTTTGAAGTGCTTGCCAATCTGCTGTGGGAGATATGGTGTCAGCGTAACAACGCAATCTTCAGGCAACAAACCATGGATCCTATCCAAGCGGTGGAGAATGCCCTAGCCCAGCGTAGGATATTCTAGATTCTACAGCCCTCTGAACCTCGGTTTCAAAAATCAAGCGTCAGTCCCGATCAACAATGGAAACCCCCTAAAAAAGGTACTATAAAATGCAATATTGATTGGGCTTTTTTACCAAGAAATGAGCAAGGTACGGTAGCTTGTATTTACATAAACTTTAATGGAGCACTTACTGATTTGTTTACGAGAAGCGTTCCAGCCCAATCGGTGTTTCAAGTTGAGATCTACGCTCTTATTCTGGCTCTCCAACACCTGATCAAGCAGGGGCTTCATCTCCATCGCGTCTTGCTTGAATCGGATTGTTTATTACTGGTAGAAGTCCTTCGGCAGAAGCAACAGCCACCATGGAAGGAGCATCACCTCTTCGCGGTTCTTCAAGATCTGTTTTCTCAATGCCCTAATGTCTCTCTCCAGCATGTCCGCAAAGAAGCCAACCTATTTGCTGATTGGGCTGCCAAAGCCCATAGGGTTCACAGCTCGGTCCGTCACTGGCTTGTTTTCCCTCCTCCTCTCTTCCAGGATATTGTATTAAGCGACGCTTTACTAGCAGGCTGTACTTCTCTTTTGATATAATATATTGATAGTTTCAACCAAAAAAAAAACATTTGGGTCTCTCTATGAGAGAACCGGCACAATAATTAAACTCAATTCATGATGAATTTTCCTCCTGAAATTAAGAATTAAGTAATAATTCAATTCAATTCTTGATCAATTTTTCTCCAGAAATTAAACCAATCGAAATTGACATAACCTTAGCAATAACCAGTCAATATATAATATTGAAAAATAAGGAAACAAAATCAACAACATTAAGGATTTAACGTGAAAATCCAATGCGGGAAAAATCACGGATCTCTTAAAAAAATTCTTTAATCACTAAGAATAGTAAAATACACAATGTGTTCTTCTTAAATCATACACTAGAGGCTCAACACCAACAATACAACTACATTTCCTCATCATAAAAATGAATTAACATAAACGGAGCAAGAAAACCCTAATCACAATTGGAGAATATGAAGGAGGTTCTCAACAAACGAAATTAATCAACTCATAGCCTCGATCTCACGAACAACATATTCAAAATTTGAATCAATTCTGTGAATGTTTGACCTTCTAATTAGACCACAAATTCTCAATCATTTTCTTCTTCTTGTTTTCCTGATCTCTTGGTGAGCTTTGGTGCGCTCTCTCTCTTCTTTATTAGGCACACAAGCACGAAGCATAGCCCCACTTTCTTCCTTCCTTCTTGGCTTTTCTTCCCTTTTTTCTTTTTGTGTTTTATGCTAGCCGGGCCCCACATGAAGGTGTACTCAGCCAACACTCTCGCCCTCCTGAGCTTAGTGCCAGTGCCAAGTCCATCACATATGGCATAGATCAACGCCACATTAAGCTATCTCATGGCCATCCCCGAATCTCTAGAGGAGACTATTAGATTAAATATAAACTAAAACCTGACGATCCTGATTTATCAATCATGGATAAATTTATACAAAATTCGGGATCAATTTATGGAAACATAAATATCAACATACCTCTAACCATTGATGAAAATTTGCAAAAGCGGAAAACCTCAAAACCTTGGGCGGATCCACGCAACATGATCGATCTACAATATGGGGAACACCAGATCTATACATCCTGTTCTACTAGCCAATACCTTCAAACCTGATGGTGTGTTTTCTGTACTAATGGGGTTTGAACTTGTCGCGACCAATTTTTTTCGGCAGGTGGAACCACCTAGGGTTTGGCCAATGGATTGTTACGCCTAGACTTAACTCAGGCTCTCCCAAGCCTATACCAATTCGCGACTTAGGTTCAAGTTTTTAACATGCAATTGATTTTCAATTAGGAGTCGCCACTAATCTATTTTTGGTGGGTCGATTAGAAACCCAAGTAAAATAACGGGAGAATTATTTTACTCCTACGAACAGAGACTATGGGTACGGGGACTTGGTTACGCTAGAATTCTCTAACGCCCTTTCGGTACCTTTCTTTTTATTTTAAAAAATGTTTGGCAAGCAGTTTGGGTTGATTTTAAAATTGTTTCCCTAACATGTGAGGCGATCATGCGGGTGCGCAAACCACCAATTTAACATCCAAGAAAGCAAATGAATAAATTGCAGGACTTACCTCATAGCAACGAAAGCATCTGCGTTGTTAGTTTAGAATTCACATCAGCAGTCCTAAATATGATTTCTAATTAACACGCAATTTTTGTTTTGTTTTCACTTAATTAATGAAAATCATGCAATATGCAATGCATGCCACTAATTTAACATGAAATAATATGACATGGCAACATGACTTAGCTATACATAACTAAGCATGAGATGATTTGTTCTAAATAATTTTTTTTTTTATTTTCCATGAGATTCAAAATTAAAGAAATGCAACACTTAAATATGCAATCTAAATTAATCTAATGACCAAATTCTAATGACGGGCAATTTCTAATTAAATGCATCTAAAAATCACTAAATGACGTGCATTGTATGGAACTAATTCTATATGACGTGCACATGATTTTTATTTTCCTAATAAGCATGCAATCTATTTAGGAGAAATTATCTAAACCTATAAAATGCAATCTTAACATGCAATGACGTGCAAAGAATGCCCTAATTTTACATGACATATGCATAATGACCCTTTTTTTATGTTTTTCCTTTTTCCTTTTTTTTTAAATTTCGAAATTAATAATTGCCAAATAGTTAAACATGCAATTTAGACTAGTGAAGCAGAAATCTAACATCCTAATTTTTTTATTTTTTCATGTTTTCAAAAATTCGAAATAAATAAATTTCCTATTCTAGACATGCAAAATAATCTAAAACAAGTAACATCCTAACATGCATCTAACTCAAATATATTTTCTTTTACAGGAGCAAACAAATAAAGCATCAAGAATAACATGGCACCAAATCAAGCAAGACATCATCCATGTCCATTTAATTTTGGGAAACAAATTGACGAATCATATCTCGCGCTTGAGATCGGATTGGCCAATTTTTAAATAAAATCACGAATCATATCTCGAGCGTGAGATCGGATTGGTGATTTTTCCGTACGATTGCGGGTCGTATTTCGAGCGTGAAATCGGACCGTCAATCATATGTACGTTGCGAAATTAGGAAGATTTCCCAATTTAAAAGGCTAATCGTGTTGCGAATATCATGGCATATTGGGAATTTCCATCACGTGCACCAATGAGTATATCAAATAAGGAAACAAAATTTTCAGAAATTAACGTAGACAAAATTCTTACTTATCCCAAATATTTGCTTCCAAATTTAGCCTTCGAACGGTGGCTCGTGAATCACGATAGGGGCTCAATGTGATGGCGCAAGGACAGCTTGCTGTGGTGTTTGCTTCGACTAAGGAACGGTTCTGAACAGTAGCCGGGGCATCGTGGAGTACAAGATGCGAATAATGGCCGTTGCTTGCTATTTGTACGCTGGTCCAACTCACGTCAAGAAAGCGCGAGATGTGGCTTCGCAGGGATTGAATCGCCAGACTTCATTGATCACTGCGGTAGGGAGAAGGTATGACATGCATGGCCTAGACGTCGCAACAAAGTCAGCAACAACGTTGGGATAAAAGCTTCGGCGTCACAGATGCAGCTGGAGATGACGGCCCAAAAGGATGAATCTCGGCACCACTTGGATCAGTGGAGGGCGACACCAGCAAAAGTCAGCGGCGTCCGTTGCAACGCTGAATCGTGAAGCTGGTAGACCCCAATTGCAGCTGCGAAGACTCACTCTCAAGAAGAAAACCTCAACTCTCTCTCTCTCGTGTGTTCTCTGTGTATTGCTCCGAAAATCCTCTCACTTTTGTCCCGTAATGAGTCAATTTATATTGAAAGGGCGTAAACCAATGAGGAAAGAAAGCATATTCTGTTTCCTTCTGGGCATGCGTTGAAATATATTTTCTTTCCTTTCCTCTTTATTGATTGAATGCCGATATATATATTTTTTTCAAATCCATGCCCGCAATGCAAAACGTGCCCAACATTCCCCTCTCATGCTGATCTTCCGAATTTCCTTTATGCATATGCTCGTATCTTTCCTCTTAAAATAATGCTGGTCAATTTCTTGCTCCCCACATTGACCGAATTATGGGAAAGTGCATAATTTTCCTTCACGTGGATGGGCTTCTCTATGTTCGATTCGGTGGCCGCTTACACGCTGTCCTTCCTTTGCATTCATTCCCTTAAATGCACAAATATGTTGGTCCCAATATGCTGGAAATTTCTTAATTGACTTTTAACAATTTAGGACACCCATGTAATATCAATCACCATGGAGGAATTATCGACTTATCCACAGTTTAATGCTCTTGTTGGCTTCAATATTCAAAGCCATTCACCAAAATCCATTCACCGCCGGCCTAACAAATATGCAATTAAATGAAATATGCTTCTAATGACCATATGTTATGGAAATTTTTTTTTTGGGTTAAAATTAATCCCTAATTTTTTTTAATGCGATAAATGACTAAACGGATCGCCAAAATTTAGGTGTCAACAGAACTAGATGACCTAACGTTTTATTCCGTTTCTTACGTTGCCGACATCTTCCATCAAGATCGTTATGGTAACATATTAACAGGCAAATATCACATAATAAACATGAGTTATAAATTGGGCAATAAATCGAAATTAATTGGGAATATAATATTGGGATCATTTTAGAATAATAATAAATATATTACAATATTACAACATTCTCCCACTTGATCCTAATATTCCATCAAATGAAATATTAACCCAAATTCACATAAACTTCATACTGAAATAAAACAAATGAATCACGGTGATGAGTCCTCTTAGAGCGAGTATTATATTCCGTGTATCACAATGCATTTTAATAGCCCATATGTCATTAAATAACTTAATGAATAAACATTATGTTTACTCCAAGTCAAACGTAATTGTTTTTTTCTGAATAATTGAATGTATGCAACTGTATTGAGAAAAACATTATAAATGAATAAAAGTCTCACAAATTCTTCCATATAAAGAAAAATTTATATGATTGAACCAATACCTATTCTGAATACATGATCCTTATAATCATTGGTGGCATGTCTTTAGTTAAAGAATCAGCTATCATCAATCCAGTGCTTACTTGTGCTATGACCATTTTCTTTTCTTTAACACGTTCTTTAATGGCTAAATACTTGATGTCGATGTGCTTGCTTCAACTACCACTTTTGTGGTTCTTAGCCATGAAAACTACAGCTGAATTATCGCAAAATATTCTTAATGGCCTAGCAATGAAATCCACAACTCTAAGCCCCGATATGAAACTTTTCAACCACACACCATGTGAAGTGGCCTTAAAACAAGAAACGAACTTGCCTCCATAGTTGAAGTGGCAACCAAGGTCTGTTTTGCACTCTTCCAAGATATAACTCCGCCAGCAAACATAAAAATATATCCCGATGTTGATTTACGAGAATCAACGTAGCCAGCAAAGTCTAAGTTTGAGTAACCAACTACTTCCAAGCTGTTTGTCCATCTATACATAAGCATGTGTCCATTTGTTCCTTGAAGGTACCTCACCACCTTCTTTGTAGCTTTCCAATGGTCCATACCTAGATTACTTTAGTATCTTCCTAACATTCACACAGCAAAGGCAATGTCAGGTCAAATGCAAACCTGAGCATACATCAGGCTTCCGACAGCAGAAGCATATGGAATGTTCTTCATTTGTTCCCTTTCAAAATCATTCTTGAAGCATTGGTTTAAATTAAACCTATCACCCTTCACAATAGGTACTATACTTAGTGAACAATCTTTCATCCGAAACCTCTATAAGACCTTATTGATATAAGTTTCTTGAAATAGTCCTAATATACCTCGAGGTCTATCTCTATAGATCTTAATGCCAATGACATAAAACGCTTCACCTATATCATTCATATCAAAACTCTTAGAGATAAATTGTTTCATTTCATATAATAACCCCTTGTCATTGGTTGCAAGTAAAATGTTATCTACATATAGTACAAAGAAACAAATTATGCTCCCACTAATCTTCTGGTATCTACATTGATCCATGACATTCTCTATAAAACCGAACGAAGAGATAACCTCATGGAATCTTAAGTACCATTGGCGGGATGCTTATTTCAAGCCATATAGAGACATTTTAAGCTTGCATACCAAACACCAGTACTAGAGAAGAATCCTTCTGGTTGTTTCATGTAAACCACTTCTTTCAATTTTCCATGGAGGAACGCCGTTTTCATATCCATTTGATGTAAATCCATATCAAAATGAATAACCAATATGAAAATAATACGAAGAAAATCTTTCTTGGATATAGGAGAAAACATCTCTGTGTAATCGATTCCCTCATTTTGAGTGAATCTCTTGACAACGAGTCTGGTTTTATATCTCTCAATATTGCCTAATGGATCCTTCTTAGTTTTGAAAATCCATTTACAACCAATGGCCTTTGCACCATCAGGCAACTCAACTAAATCCCCGACTTCGTTTGATGCCATAGAATTCATCTCTTCCTTCACGGCATTATACCATAAATTAGATTTAGCACAACTCATGACTTGTAAAAATGTCTCGGGATCATTTTTAACTCCAACATTATAGTCAAATTCTTGTAAATACACAATATAGTCATTAGGGATTGCTAATTTCTTTATTTTAGTAGACCTTCTTAATGTTGTACCAACATTCTTCTAAAGAGTTTGTTGTTCAACTGGAAGCTCAACAGTATCTAGTAATTGCTGAACAGTTGGGTCTACTGAATCAATATCAGCAGATTGTGGATCTTCAATCATTGGTTGCTCAACGACCAGTTTAACTGAAGGGGTGTTGTAAACATCAACCAATCTAATACCTGAGGTGAAAGATTGAGTATTTGAATGATTTTTTTTTTAGGAACAAAGCCCTTAAATTGATCGCTCCCACTAATCAGGTCATTCTCAAGAAATTTAGCGTTTCTTGATTCCACAAACCTAGTGGTGTGAGATGGACAATAAAACATATATCCTTTGGACTTTTCGACGTATCCAACGAAATACCCACTTATAGTTATTGGATCTAACTTATTTTCCTATGAATTGTAGACTCTTACTTCAGATGGACATCCCCAAACATGTACGTGTCACAAACATGGTTTCTAACCTTTGTTTAACTCAAAATGCGTCTTTGGAATAGCCTTGGTTGAAACTCGGTTCAATATGTACACAGCCATTTTAAGAGCCTCAGTCCATAAAAACTTAGGAAATTTGGAGCTGCTGAGCATACTTCGCACCATGCCCAATAATGTTCAATTTCTTATTTCTATGACACCATTTTGGTCCGGTGAACCAGGCATAGTGTATTGGGTAATAATCTTATGCTCTTCAAGAAACTTTGCAAATAGACCAAGTGTTTGTCCATCTTCAGTGTATCTACCATAGTATTCACCACCTCTATTTGATCTCTCATTCTTAATTTACTTGCCGTATTATTTCTCTACTTCAGTTTTAGATACCTTAAAGGCATCTAACGCTTCATACTTATTATGAAACAAGTAGAGATACATGAATCATGAATAATTGTCTATGAAAAAATAAAGTATCTCGACCATTTGAGTCCATATCTAGACTATAAATTGTTAACGCCTAAATTTTGATTAGGTTATTAATTACGCCTTAATTTCTTTTATATTTCCTTTTCGGTAATAAACAAAACAAATAACAAAAACAACAACAAAAATAAATAAGAAAAAAATGAAAAGAAAGCAAAAAAAAAAAAAAACAAACGCGTCCAGCCCTTTTTTTTTTTTTTTCTCTCGCGGGCCCCCACAGCTCGGCCGGCGTGACCCGGCCCAGCCCCCTCTTTCTCCTTTGTCTTCTTCCTCCCATCTTCTTCTTCCTTCCTCCTTCTTCCGCCTCTACAAGTCACACGTGGCAACGAAGACGCGCTCGAGCACAACCTACAACAGAGAGAGGAGCATAAGCCGGTGGCTGAGAGGACGCGGCATTAAAGGCAAGCATGCCTTCATGGAAGAGGAAAGAATTGATGCCGGTTCGGCCGGTGAAGGAAGGCCGGTTGACACACCAAGGACCGCCGGCCTAGCCTCCATCGACCGACATCCCTGCGCCTATAAATAGAGTGTTGAGGAGATGGCTAGAACACACACAGAGACCGCGGAGGATGGAGGCCTGCAAGCTTCAAACCTCCTACTGAGAGACTTCAGGGGAGGCCCAAGGACGAGCAGGCAGAGATCCGATAGAAGCCGGAGGAGAAGGTCGGGCTGAGAAGCAAGAGAGAGATCGAAAACTGGCGAGTGTCGCAAGCTTTCCCTAAGAGACTTCAGGGGAGGCCTAAGTGCTCGCAAGCTCAGATCTGAGAGAGAATGAAGAGATTGGAGCCGGAGAGAGAGGGTCGAGCTAGGCAAGGAGTCAGGATTCGAGGTCCAGATCTGAGTGAGTGGAGGGCGGAGGAAGAAAGGTCGAGATCTAGGCATAGATCTAGAAATCTGCGTGAGAGTTGCTGTAGCCTACCGTTGTTGCCTCGCCAAGGCATGCCATCGACCGCCGTTGTGCTGTCCACACCTCGATGCCATCACCGTGACCTACCCCCAGGCTAGCATACTTGAAGCAGTTTACGCCGTCTCGCTAACCAGCAATGCCGCTGTGCCACACTCTCGCCGCAAGCAGGTAATGACAACTGCCGCCCTCACACCTCACCGCTGCACCAAATCTCACCCCGAGCTGGGCCACTGCCATCCCTGAAAACCCAGCAGTCACCCATTGTCATTGCCCCCGTTGTTTCTGAGGACCCAGCAGCCGCCTATCGTCATCGCCGGAACCCTAGCCACCATCCGTTGTCAAGTCACCGCTCGGTGACATTCTAGCCAACCCCCCGGCGCCGCAGATTGCCAGATCTTGAGGGTTCCAGAGCTAGGTCGGCGAGGGAAGAAGACGGGTCGTCAAGTGGGTTGGATCCGAGTAGGGTTTCGCGAAACCGGGTACGCCAAAGTCGGGTCCAAGTTGGTTTAAATGTAGGCCTATGGGCCGCCCCTTTTTTTAAAAAAAAATCCGAGTCGGACCCAACCTGGGTCGCCTTTTTAATATTTTAATATAATAATAAAAAATATTTTAATAAATAAAAAAATTTAAAAAAAATTAAAAATATTTGTTTTCCCAAAAAAATCAAAAAAGTCAAAATATCCCACATTTTCCCAAAAAAGCCAAAAAAAAGTCAGAAAAAGCCAAAAATTATTTATATTTTGCAAAAAAAACAAAAAAAAATCCAAAAATCCCTTTTATGTTAAAAAAATAGAAAAGATCAAAAAAATATTTTTCCTTCACAAAATACATGGAAAAATCCCTCAAAAATCCAAAAGCCTCAAGGTTTAAATAAGATTAGATACCGAAAGGGCATTAGTGATTAACTAGTGTAATCAAGTCCCCGATCCTAATTTCTTTGGTTACGCAAAAGCAAGTATTTCTCCCAATATTTCGCTTGGGTTTCTAATCGACCCACCACAAACCGATTAGTGGCGACTCCATTTTAAAATTAACTTACAAGTTAAAAATTTGAACCGTTAAGTCGCGAATTGGTGGACTTGGGAGAGTCCGAGCTAAAATAAACCTAACCGAATCATTAGCCTCCGCAAGGCGCCCACCCTGATCAAGCGCCAAAACGAAAAAAATAGGTCGCAACAAATATCTATATGTATGATTTCTAATATTCATGTACTCCTCTTAACACATTTCTTTGACTTGTTGGTCAGTTTTCCCTTTATACAGTTCACACAAATATCATAATCAGTAAAATCTAGAGTATTAAGTACTCCACCATTTACTAGTCACTTAATTCTATCCATGGAGATATATTCTAATCTCCGGTGCCACAACATAAAGGAATCCTCATTCACAACACATTGTTTTATACCAACATTATCGTGAATGTGCATCACATTATTAATGATATTGTCTTGTAAATTAATTTGAAAGATGCCATCAAAAAAAATACCACTCCCAACAATTTCATATTCATACACTAAATTGAATGTTGAATCTGAAAATTCAAAGGAATATCGCAAAGGTACAAGTCTTGAAATTGAAATTAAATTCCTAGAAAAAGTAGGAATATAAAAGGTCATTTATAAAATTAAAATAAAACCACTACTGAAAACTAATCCGCATGTCACGATAGTTTCCACACGTGAGCGCATCTTGTTTCCTGAATAGATACTTTGTTTATTTCCCACTTTGGTTTCCGTTGGTTCTAAAACCCTGCAAGAAATTCGAAATATGAATTGTAGAATTGAAATCAATCCACCAAGTGTTGTGGCCGTTGATTCTAAAAACCTACAAGGAATTCGAAATATGAATTGTAGAATTGAAATCAATCCACCAAGTGTTGTGACCCACATAAATTATATTAGATTCATAACAAACACACGAGAGTTAGTTACCATTCTTTTTTAGCAGGCCTTAAATTTGGCACAATCATTCTTCATATGCCCATTCTTTTTACAGAAAAAGCATTTGGATTCCTTTTTATTGCTAGCTTGGGGAAGTAGATGCATCTTACATTTTCCCTTTAGATTGCCTTGCCCTTTATACTTATTCTATGTTGTCATTTGAGCATTTTCTCCTTTCTCCATTAGTAACCTCTCTTCCTCTTGAACACACAATCATGAGTTCATTTATGTGTGTTGGAAGAGATCTTGAAAATGGCATACTCTTGTAGGAGAGTATTTAGAATATAGTATACAAAAAAGGGTTTTGATATCTCAACCTCAAGATTCTTCAGCTAAGCTGCAATGTCCATCATCTTCATGATGTGCTCACACACACCTCTTACACTGGTAAGTTTCAAAGATGAGAACTTCATAATCATAATCATGGCATGCGCCTTCTCTAAAGACTCAAATTGTGCATCTATAGCCTCTAGTAATTTCTTGGCATTGTTATACTAAATGACTGAACCATGAATGTTAATAGAGAGTTTTGTCTTTGTGTACATTACGCTGAAACGGTTGGACCGCTCCCATTATGCATAACGAGTATGTTTAGCATGAGTGCTATTCTCAGTAGGTTCAGGTAGTTCGTCTAACCTTAGAGCATAATCAAGATCCATGCACCCCAATTGAAGAAGAACTTATTCTCTCCATTCTTTGTAGTTATTTCCATTAAGCTCGGGAACAATTATACCAGAATTAATCGTAGGTGGTAAGACTGCATTATAATCAAAGAAAACTTATGTATCAATATATTTGAGGCAAATAAACTTAAATCATATTTTATTAATGTAAAACATGTTATAAAATATGAATCACATAATATTAAAAACTGCATGTGGGCTAAATTTCTAATTTATATTGATTCATAATTACTTCATAATGAAACTATCATATATATTTCATTCCTTAATCCTTGTGCATAAATTAAGAAAGATAAAATAATATTTCATCCTAATTAATCACATTTATATATCGAAAATTCCCGTGGGATAAAATTCATAATATTAATGTGACTAATCACAATTATTGTCTTTGACTATATGTAATTTAAAGGCTCTTAATGTATATAATTTAATATAATCAAAGATGTTGTGGCTAATCTTGTGGCTAATATTTAATTAATTAAATATATACGGATCACTAGACATTTAATTTTATGAGAAAATATTCATAAAAGTGCATGTAAGGGTAAAACAGTAAAATCATGTGCAAAAAGGGTAAAACTGGAATTTTGCACGCAAGGCCAAAATTGGAATTTTACTTTTAAAGGGTAAAACAGGAATTTTACGCCTAAAAAGGGCAAAATCGTAAGTTTTCATGCCCCAAGGGGGGCAAAATCGGAATTTTATGCGGGCAAGGGCAGAATTGCAATTCTATAATTATAAAGGGGCAAAAAGGAGAATTTTCTCCTTTGGGCGTGTGCATGCCAGAGGTCTTCTTTGCGAGCTTTCTTTTTCCGCCACTTCTTCTACCGCAACCTCCTTTGTTCTACCGCCTGGGTCTCCTCCCATAGCCCACGTTCAATCAAATTGATTGATGGGTTTCGAAAAGAACATCGGGACGAACGAATAATTCAAAATTCGGCAAAAACGACCAACATATTGACCGGAATTAAGCCTAAAACGATCTGCCCTAAAAACCCTAACCACAAAAATTTCACCGCTCGATTAACCTACAACAATCAGTAATATACCAAAAAATTTAAGGGTTAATATGCCAAAAAATTTAAGGGTTTTTCTTCCTAATGGCAATGTGACCATGCAAATCCATTATTGCGTGGTGGGTCACCCGAATTTGGCCTGAATTTTAAATTCCATTCCAAGTCATAAAAATCCAAATTTACCCATACATAATTCAATGAAAATAAATAAAAATTCCATCAAGGCAGAGATTGTAAACATGCTCTGATACCAACTGTTTGACTAAATATAAACTAAAACTTGATGATCCCGATTTATCAATCAAGGATAAATTCGTACAAGGAAATGTAAAGATCAACATACCTCCAACCATTGATGAAAATTTGCAAAAGTGAAAAACCTCAAAACCTTGGACGGATCCACGCAACACGATCGATTTGCAATATGGGGAACACTAGATCTGTACGTCCAGTTCTATTGGCTAATACCCCTCAAACCTAATGGTGTGTTTTCTGTAGTGATGGGATTTGAACTAAACGACCTAACATTGTATTCTATTTCTTACGTTACCACATCTTCCATCAAGACCGTTATGGTAAGATATTAACGGGCAAATATCACTTAATAAACATGGGTTATAAATACCACCACCCGTGGTGGCTGCGTGGTTAAGGCTTGGTACCCCATCCGCAGGGGGAAGAGTTCGAAACTCCGTGTCCGCGTTGCTTCAATGCAAAAACGCGCGATTTACCTGTGGGCGAGGTCAATGGTGACAGCCGGTCCACCCCTGGGTTTACTCTCCACCGCGAAGCGGCGTGCAGAGGTTCCCTGGGTTACCAAAAAAAAAAAACATGAGTTATAAATTGGGAAATAAATCAGAATTAATTGGGAATACAATATTGGGATTATTTTAGAATAATAATAAATATATTACAATATTACAACGGAGACTCCTCGGCATCAAGACCCAACCGCGATGGAGGAGCCTCCGAGTCCACGTTTGGGAGGCTAATATTAGAGAGAGAGAGAGAGAGAGAGAGAGAGAGAGAGAGAGAGGAGTTGGAAAAGTGGTGGTCGCCGACTGCTTTGCTAGTTGCGATTATGGAGCGCGGCGGACACAATCACTCCATGTGCCCAATTAAAATTGATTACGCAAAATACATTACGCGATTATTTTGCCTTATCATCATGTAGATGAACATATCCAATTCCAAATCATCCCATATTTCAAGTTGTTCTAATGTGCCCATGAGGTAACCCTGATTGCGGTATAAAATGGGAAATTATTTAATTTGTACTCTCCTAAACTCCACTCTAACGTGACAGAATCGTGCGATACTACTTGTTTTAACTAAAAAGCAAGTCGCACCCCAAAACAGCTGCTGGCCGACTTTTAGGGGGTGACAGTGATCTTGGAATTCAAAACAGATTGATGAATATGGAGATCCGGATAGGAAGAGGAGACGGTTTTGACAAAGGCGTGACAAACAACACGAGCCACTATTAGCCTTCTGCAGTACATTCACAACACGGCATGATTATTGAACGAGGAAACAAAAGATGACATGAGACAATCTCTTGAAGGGCCTTGAGAGTGGAGGATCAACTATACGAACTCATCGCCAAAGTTGCCCTCGCCATGGCTAGCTTCTCGATTCGCAGAAACTTCTCTCTCGCTCGACAGCATGGTCCGAAGGGCAATCCAGGATCGGCTGAGTTTACCATGCGATTGTTCAAATGCCCGACCGGATGCTCCAACAAGATGCCTCCAAGTCTTGCTCGTCCTGTCCAAAACAAGTTGAAGCAAGTAGGGATTTGTTGCGGGGACAACCCAAGGGAAGGTCCAGATGACCAGCCACTTGATCTGAGACTCGAGATTCAAGTAAATTATCAGGCCGAAGACGACGGATGCCAATAGCACCACCATCCAGTTGGGTTGGAGATGAAGGGAGCTCCTGTTGATCGTCCTCTGGACGATCCAAAGGTGAGCGCCAAAGTATAAGATCGACAATTCTCCGATGGCAACCAACATTCTCTCTTCCACTTTGACGGAACACGGTGATCCAAAGACAGCAATCAGCCACAGCAACAAGCTGGAGAAATGCTTGTGAAAGGCTTGGGGGAAGTCGAGCCTTTGCTCATTTGATCTGTACAAAGTTTAAAGGAAGGAGGACATAACTAGGCCGGAGTATATTAATTATAGTCTCTTTTTGTTGGCGAATGATGTAAGCTTAAGCAAGGGAAAGGTCAATAATTTTCTTCAACTCCAGTCGGAGGAAACCTTCCTCCAATCAGATATGAGTAGTGGATTATAGATATGAACATCGCCTCTATTCAAACTTAATTTAAAATAAATATGGATGATATCCATGTTTATGAATATAGTTAGCGAAACGAAGGATTTCATGAAAAGCTTCAATTTTGTACAAAAACAGAAAGAACATTCGGTTGATTTAGTTGTTTATTTATTTTTATCCCATACTAGATATTAGATATCATTAAGATTTTTATATTTATTTATTAAGAATAAGCACACTAGAAATCTCAAAACTCGTGGTTAAAGTGCAGTGGAGTCCTAAACTTTCAAAAACGCAATTAAGTCCCAAAATTTATCAAATTTGTATAATTAAGTCCCTCTATTAATTATGTCTGATTTGGCTAACGAAAATGCTGAGGTGGCTATTTTTCCAAAATAAGTGGCACTGATGTAGCGCCTACCAAGTGCCACATCACCAAAAAAAATTAAAAAGGATAAAGGATAAAAGAAAGACAAAAATAAAAATAAAAAATAAAAAAGCTAAAAGTCTAAAACAACAACCAAAAGGCTCGGCCACCCGCCACTAGTGCTTTAGGCTCGCAGCAAAGGTTTCTCGAGCTTTGTCCAGCTTGGCCATGTCGCTGGAGCTTTGTCGAGCTCACGATCATGGCTGCTCAAGCTCTTTCGAGCTCCCAACCATGGCTGCTCTAGCTTCCAGGCTTCTTTAAGCTCCAGGCATGGACAGGCAATGATGGGGTACAGTGGTTGGAGCAGTCGTGGAGTCAAGCAACAACTGTGGATTTAACGGAAATACTTGATTGTACTTATTTAACAAGGTCTTAAGATATTCAGTGCACTCATCCCTAATTTTCAGTAGGATATCCTCAGAGACAGGAATAGTCTGGTTTCCTTTTGTCATTTTCACTTCTTCATCTAAGAAAGGGTTTCACAAGAAAATTCACACATCTCTACCTCACGGTGAGGCACAAAGAGAACTAATGAGGAAGGCAAAAGAGAGAACAAAAATATAAGCTGTAGGTTACAAGGAACTGAAATTGCTTACACTGCTAAACGTTGATCTGCAGCTCGAGGACGATGAAGGCTCGAATCACTCTCGCACATCCTCATCACATGCTCTAAACGTACCGATCCTGTGGTAAAGTCGCATGTAGGGCTAGAAATGAACAGGCCTTCTTATATGGTTTTGGAAATGTCAGCCCCATGCAGTTTGTTTCATACGGCGGAACGCGAAGAACCGATGGAGTCCCCAAGAATCAGTCCTTGTCCGTTGGGATAATAATGCTTAGCCCGACGAGACAAAATGTGCTCATTGGCTTCCTTGAGAAAACCTCCTTTTCCTAGCCCTGCTCGATGGGGCCAATCTGCCGCCACTGCCTCTCAACCTCATTCGTTCTTCCTTTGTAATAAATGCATCGTATATAATGTTAGGATTATGTCCACAAATACAACAACATAAAGAGTAAAAAGCGAGAGAAAAAAATCAAGACACAATATTTATCCTAGTTCACTTTTAAATTGGAGTTACATTCAGCAGGGGATTCTATTATAAATGCACCTCACACATCTCTATCAAACCCCTCAATTATAAGAAAAATATATTATATATTCCCAATAGCTATTCATAAACTCAAAAACTACTACTAGTCAAATATAAGCTCAGATTAAAGAAACCCTCTAGCGGCTTAGGGAGCATGGACCACACTTCAACCTATAAATTGACCATTTTAATCTAGTTATGCCACGTTTAGACATGCTCAATCATACTAGTTAATTGACACGTTATTTGCACCAACGGAACAATGTTTAGACGCATTATCTATGCTTTTTTTTTCTAATACATATTTACATATTAGGGCCAAACCCCAAAATGAAACCCAAAATAACACAGCCTTTTAAAGGTCCCAAAAATAAGCCCAATCTTTTGCACTTGGGACAAAATTGACACATATTACAAAATAGGGTCGTTGACAAGAATGAAAGTTTTTGTATTAACATTTACTTTCAACTTTTTATTTGACCATTTTAGCACTGAACATCAAAAACTTTCACAACATAAGTACACATCAACACATGAATTCACATATAAATTTTTCACAATATTGAAAAATATGATCATATTCTAAGTTTTGACATTAAACAACCATAGTACTTTCCATTTATATCAACCTTAAAATAATCTCTAAGATTAATGTTTATCAATTGACAGAAGTAGAAGCATTAAAATCTGCTGTGGGAAGCCAATAAAAATTCAGTTGATAACAGAAGTAAACGAGCGGGAAATAGTTATTGCAATCAAATCAGGAGTACATATTAAACTTCTCTAACAGGAACAATTTCCAAAATAGACTTGATATCTATCAACTAATAGTCTGGTTTATAGAGATTTTGTGTGCTTGTTTCACTAAAAATGAATTTTTTTAAATGAAAAATTATCCTTAAAAATGATTGATCAGATTGCATAGAAAAATAAATAATTGAAAAATATTTTCATCATCCACAACAAAATTTAAACATAAATTGTTGTCAATAATCAAAACATTTTTCATTAACTAATTATTTTAAACAATATAAAAGTTTACTTTTAGAAAGAATTTTTTTAAATTATTCATTTTTCACAAAACAAATAAAGTCTGAAATGAACTCTTGAAATTTGAATTAGATCAAGTGTATCTAGAGGACAAAAGAGAGGGGAAACAATAATAACATAAGACATGTAGTTAAGATCATACTCTTCAGGTGGGGACAATTCCGATCAATCGCAAAGGATCACGGTCCGTCAGAGTCGACAAAGCACATGATTTCTAACCGAAATAAAGGAATGGAATGCGCATCATCTCTTGACTAGACAAAGTACATCAGCTTCTAAACCACTCAGATTAACCAAACTCAAAGCGTGATCAAGTGTGAGAAACCAATGAATCAAGCGCAATTGATAGCACGAATAGTTGTCCCCGAGAGTAACTAGTTAACATATTAGACATCACAGATGGAATTCCCATGAGATTTGACAAACATTCCTGTGACAAATTTGAAATTCACAAACCACTCTGAAGATACAAATCTAAAACTAAAGCAGCTGCTATACTCGGTATCACCCCACAATTCGCTTGCAAATAGTCTGACAAGCACATGAACATTGTTGCTTCTTCTTTGCTAAGCCTGTCAACAATGTACAAGAATAGCATAACCGGAAAAATGGCCTTCTAGCTCAATCCCAGACTCCATCATCTATCCTGAACAATTGTACCTGGCGAGTAACATATAAGCACTTCAAAACTGAATATCTTCCCGATACTACGACATGCAATCTGATCTAAAATATATATACAACATATAGCACCTGGACGTTACTACTGCAAACCACTTGTAAATGCTCAACTTTCAATGCCAACTAAAGTCAGTTTTAAGAATTACCTGAATAAGAAACATCAAGCCTACTCTGATTCGATCATTACAAATGCTTGAATAAGAGACTGAGCAGCATGAGTTTGCTCAGGCGTCCCTGATATTTACAGTGTCGGTGGCTCCAGGCTTTGGTTCCGTGATTGTAATCCTTGCATCAGAAATATGTAAAAGGGTCGGACAAAGGCAATTCAAGTTGGTGTCAACTAGTGCCGATAAGTCACCATGAACTTCAAAATTCGATTGATGATTTTGACATCTCTCGATATTCCCAAATATTGCTACCCCGGAACTTAAGATTATCAAGAATGGGAAGCTAGGACCGACGTAACAAATAAACAAAGAAAGTAAAAGGTCATTAAGCGGAAAAAAAAAATGTCAATCAGCATTGCCTTCCATTTCTACAGACTGAGAAAGGTGAAAAATAAAGGCTCCCTCTATTTCCACACTTCAAATTACCCTAACTTAGTAGAGTTGATGCAAATAACATCAAGAGAATCAATTGGTCAAAATCACAAGGTGGAAAGAGTAAAAGATGATATTTATTGAAAATACAAAGGCTGCATATTATCATGGATATACACGACCGTACGCATTAGTCAAAACAATAGCGTTTTATTTCTCAACTTTCTGATATTTGCCATTCGTTTTTATACCTCCTATACACTGACAAATGAGCTTTAGCTGAATTATATGAGGGAATTTGGTAATCTTCGTTAATCAACATATCTCATATAAAAAAGGTGAATTCGCGGGTTACTGTTCATTCTCTCCCAACTGGGCGAGAACTTCACTGTAGCTCAGCTTCTGGTTCTTGAGCTACTGTGATCCATCCGGCCATCCTTTGGACGCGATTTTCGGTGGGAAGACTCGTCTCTACCCTCCTCAAAGCCTGTCCGAAGCGATTCATCCGGTTTGGCCCCAATCAACGAATCTCAGTGGTCGTGGTTAGGGTTCTGGTGCGACTCCGATCTGCTTCTGGTGTTTGAGCTGGTTCGAGATCCTCAGCCCGCCATTAATAGAGATCCTTGGAGGTAAGCCTTCGCCTCTTCCCTCCTTGAAACCCCCCGAAACTTTGCTCCTGCTATGGCATATATATCGAGCTATCGTTGAGCTGCTCCGGCTTGGGCGAGTGCGCTGTTTCGATCGGTAGTGAAGTAATGGCATCATCTAGTAATCCAATGGGGCGGGGGAAAGACAAGATACAGACTACCACTGGGCGTAGTCGTAGCCGTTCTAGGTATGCCTCTCGAGGCCGGGAGGAAAGACGTGGGAATGACTTGAACAGGGCTCGGTCCAAAGCCCTTCAGACCCGTTCATGGGTTAATGTTGCTAGTCTGTCTGCCAAGGGCTATGAATTAGGCTTCGCACCCCCTGTATCTATGGGAAAGAAGTCTGTTGTGCGGTTATCAGATAATGCAAGGTATGCAGGGGAGCCCAAATGGAACAATTGCTTGGTCGGCTACTTTGTGGGAAAAAATGTGCCGTTTAAAATCACTGAAACAGCCTTGAAACAAACTTGGGGCTCTCATCTTTCAGAAGTCTTAGCAAATGATGATGGATTTTACTTCTTTATCATCCCGGACAACGAATTTAGGAGGAAAATCCTGGATGAAGGCCACATAACAAGGGCCGAATCCCTCCGGGTTCGAAGCAAAGTGGCACAAGGATATGGAATTGAAGAAAGATCTCCAATCGTCGGTCCCGGTCTAGATACGCTTGAAAAATATCCCATTTGCATATTGGTCGGCCCTAGGCATTAGTGAGATTGCTAGTGCAGTGGGGAGGCCTCTTTATGTGGATCCTTTGACCGAAAAAATGAAACGCCTATCATTTGCCAGAGTTTGTATAGAGATATCGGCAAAGCTGGAAAGGTGCGAGGAAGTTGAAGTATGGGTGGATGAGAAGGTTTTCTCTGTTCAGGTCCTTTATGAATGGAGACCAAATTCGTGTATGAAGTGTTGTGCATTTGGCCATAACTGCTTGGACAAGGTGAGCCCCAAGCAAACCCCGTAATCGCGGAACCCTCACTGTTGCGCGTGGCCTATTATACCTCATGTGAATGAGAATTCGGATGATCAACTTAATGGTTGGAAACAAGTAACGAACAGAAGATGAAACATCAGTCGGAACAAAAGGTGGACTCCACTCCTCCAATCTCGACTCTGAAAACTAAGTTATATACTGATCTTCCCCCATCCTCCTCGGCAAATGATGATCAGAATGAGCAAAGCAGGTTGGATGCGACAAATGCAGCTTCGTCAATGGCCCTAGTGGTGCCGAAGTCTGGAGATGCCATGGCAATAATTCCATCTTCTGAGGAAGATTCGGAAGAGGAAGTGAATGCGGTTAATAGTAACAGTGATGAGGAAGAAGACCTTAATCCTGCTGAGCCGAGTCAAGAATCTGACTTGAATGCTCCCTCTAGCCAGCAAAATGTCCCTAAATCTGCAGTGGTTACTCCCTCAAATGTTGGCCAAAAAGGAAATGCAAAGGGCACACCTTCTAACGCCTCTCGCAAAGGGACGAATAGGAGGAAGCCACCCAGACGTTGGTAACACTCCTATCTGGCTGCTGTTTTTGTTTTTGTTTCTATGTTTATCGGTATATGGAATATTAGGGGCCTAGGGAACCCCATTAAGCAAGCGGAAATCAGGAATTTTGTTAGGACTAACAATCTCTGCTGTGTGGGAATTGTTGAGACGAAGATCTCCCAGCTTTTAACTCTGTTACTTCGATTCTTCTTCCGGGTTGGAGTTGGTCTAACAACTATAACCACTCTTATAAGGGGAGAATCTGGGTGGGTTGGAACCCCCGAGAGGTTTCGTTTTTGGTTAATGCCTCCTCGGTTCAAGCTATTCATGGTAGCCTTACATGAATTGCCTCTAGAAAATCCTTATTACTTTCGGTTATCTATGCGGAGCACAGCTTTGTGTTGAGACGGCTATTATGGGAAGATCTTATCCATACCGATGGCCTTCTTTCTTCTTCGCCGTGGATCATTGCTGGTGACTTTAATGCTATTCGGGATCCCTCGGATAGGATTGGTGGTTCTAGTGCTTGGATCCCCGCTTTTGATGAGTTTAGAGATTGCCTTGTTCAGTATGGTTTGGATGATCTTCGGTACACTGGGTATAGGTATACTTGGGCTACTTCTTCAGGGTCCAACCGAAAGCAAAGGAAAATTGATAGGGTATTGGTTAATGGCCAATGGAATGCTGAATTCTCTTTCTCGGAAGCCTCTTTTTTAGCTCCGGGCATCTCGGACCACACTCCGATGGTGGTTAAAAGTATGCCTATCCCCAAGTCTTCTAAGCCATTTAAGTTCTTTAACTACTGGATGACTCATCCGGATTTTACCGGGCTGGTTTCGGAAGCGTGGGCCTCTTCTTTCTATGGATCGCCAATGTTTATTCTCTGCGCTAAGCTCCGCCTCCTCAAAAACAAACTCAAGCAGCTTAATAGGGAATCGTTTTCGGAGATATCTTTGAGAACTGAGGAGGCTAGACGAACTCTTCAACTTACTCAAGATGCTATTCAAGATGATCCTATGAATCCTTTCCTTGTTGAAACTGAAAAGCAACAGATTCAAGCATTTTTAGCTTTAAGGCTCCAAGAGGAATCGTTTTATAGGCAAAAGTCTAAAGTTCGGTGGTTGAAAGACAGGGACCTAAATACTAAATTTTTTCACCAAGTCGTGAACAAGAGGTACCTCCAAAATAGAATCATCTCCTTAACCAATGGGGATGTCACCACCTACGACTCCGGCGGAAGTTCAAAAGATGTTCGTCAATTACTTTCGTGATCTTTTGGCTACTCCCCCTTCTTTGTCTTGTCTAGTGAAGGAGGAGATTCAAGCTGTTCTTAATCATTCCCTGGATGCGGAATAGGTTTGTTTTCTATCTAGGCCTATTACGGATATGGAAATCAAGGAAACTCTTTTCTCTCTTGCGGTAGGAAAAGCCCCTGGTCCTGATGGATTTAATGTTGAATTTTTCAAGCATTCTTGGGATATTGTTGGTACTTCGGTAATATCAGCAGTTAGGGATTTCTTTGAAACAGGCGAGCTACTGAAACAAATTAATGCTACCATTCTTGTTTTAGTGCCCAAAATCCCTAATGCTTCAACTGTCCATGATTTTCGGCCAATTGCTTATTGCAACACTATATATAAATGCATCACTAAGCTCATTGCAAACCGGATGACTCATGTGCTGCCTAGCATCATTAGTTCGACCCAAAATGCTTTCGTCAAGAGGAGACACATTAGTGATAATATTTTGCTAGCCCAAGAACTTTTCAGTGGCTTCCACCATGACCCCTATCGGGCCAAATGTGCTATTAAAGTGGACTTTCGGAAAGCGTATGACACAATGAGATGGGATTTCATTGAAGTATGCATGCAGGCTTTCGGTTTCCCTCAGAGTTTTATTGATCGAATTATGGCTTGCATAAAAACCCCTAAATTTTCTATATCCTTGAATGGTGACCTCTATGGCCTTTTCGCAAGTGGGAGAGGTATTCGTCAAGGAGATCCAATGTCGCCATATATATTTACCTTAGTAATAGAAGTTTTTATCGGTTTGTTGGATATCCAAACCAGCCACCCCTCGTTTCGATTTTTTTGGCGGTGTAAATCTTCCAGGCTTTCCCATCTATTTTTTGCCGATGATGTGCTCTTATTCTCGGAAGCAAGCACTGCCTCTGTGGAACTGTTGAAGGCTGGGATTGACTCCTTTTCTAATTGGAGCGGTTTGGTGCCGAACGTGAGCAAGAGTGAGGTATATCTATCAGGTGGATCGCCTACTTTGCGCAATGACATCTTGAACAAGCTAGGTTTTCAGGTTGGTACCCTTCCCTTTCGGTATCTTGGAGTCCCTGTTATTTCCTCGAGATTAGCAAAGGCGGATTGTGTGGCTTTGGTAAATGCAATTGCAGCTCGACTCCAATCTTGGACGCACAGATTTTTGTCGCTTGCTGGTAGAATCCAGCTTATAAAATCGGTTCTCCACTCTATTCAAGTATATTGGGCGAGTGTTTTCTTTTTGCCGTGTGCTGTGCTAGATCGTATTGAAAGAATCTTTCTCTAATTTCTTTGGAAAGGACTAGCTATGGGTCCAGGGGGGGCCAAAGTCTCCTGGAGTGATGTATGTTTGCCAAGGAAGGAAGGTGGACTTGGAATTCGGTCGTTAAAGGAGAACAACATAACCTCGATGCTTAAACACATTTGGATTCTCTTCTCAGACAAAGAATCACTTTGGTGCAAGTGGATTCACTCCATTTTCCTAAACCGCAAGAACTTTTGGGTGGTCCCTATTCCGACTCATTGTTCTTGGGCTTGGAAAAAGCTCCTCCATCTTCGGGACTTATATCAACAACAGTTTAGATGGAAATTGGCAATGGTCGAATTGCTTCCTTCTGGTTTGATCCGTGGCACATCAATGGTCCTCTTTATAAGGTATTTTCCGACCAGGATATTTATCGTTCGGGCATATCTCGGGGTACTTCCGTAGCTGACGCCTTCTCATCTCCGATGGGCTGGTATGTTATTAACATCTTGGCTGGATGGTGGGATCCTCTTCCTACCTTCAACCAGAGTGAAGACCGAATCCAGTGGATTCATCATCCCTCGGGCCGCTTCTCTTCAGCCCTCGCTTGGGATCTTTTGAGACCTAGAGGCAACGTTGTTCCTTGGTCTTCTTTCGTTTGGAGTTCTACTATGCCGCCTAGATACTAGACTCATTTGTGGCTTATCACCTGCAAGAGGTTGCCGACCCAGGTTCTACTTGCTTCGGTTGGTAGGCTCTCTTCAGTTACTTGTCCCTTCTGTTCATGCAGGCCGGATTCAGTAGATCACTTATTTTTTGCTTGTCATGTCCCTGGTAATCTAGCTGCCTATTGGGCGGCTAAATTTAATATTTCTTGGCGCAACAAATTGTGGCTTGAGAACTTGGACTGGGCGGCTAGACGCTTCTCGGACAAAAACTTCTATGATGTGTTAGCCCGGTTTAGTTATGGAGCTCTTTGCTATATTATTTGGAAGGAGCGTAACAATATCATCTTCCATAATCAGACTCTATCCATCCCGGCAATGAGGATACATCTCCAGAAAGCAGTTAAGGATAAATCGTCGACCCTGAAGAATGTTGTGGATAATCCTAAGAACAGAAGGCTGCAACGAAGCTGGGACTTGAGTCCGTCTATCTTTCGTTGATAGAGGGTTTTTAGTTTTGGCTTGGTCTTTTGTTTCTTAGTTCAGTTTGTTTTTTGGAACTTGGCACCCTTACACTCTCCCGCGAATTAGGTCCTTTTGAGTGTTCGTTTTGGTGGTGCCAGGCTTTTCTTGTACTTTGTGCAAAGTCTTATCAATACAAATCTTACCTTACCAAAAAAAAAAAAACATATCTCATATCTAAATTGTAATCATGTGGAGTTCACAACTGTAACCAAAGAATTCCACTCAAAAAGAACTTGACACAAATATTTGTATATGACAAGGAGTTATTAGAAATTGAACTTTAGAGAGCTTTTGCAATAAATGTTTTAGACATCACTACTCTATTAGTATTCTGTTAAAATACAAATCCGATCATTAAATCTCTTAAAATACTTGGATCTTAGAGCATTCTTGTAAAAAAAAGCAACGAATCTGCGAACTTCTCCGATTTGATTACAAGATTAACAAACAACAGTTGAGGAAAGATGTATAAAGATAATGAGATATACATTAAAGCTATGTTTTTCCTCATTCATCAATCTTGCCATTAATGAGGTCCCAATGATGTTATTTTAGACCATTCAAATTTAAGGGTGTGTTCAAAGCTATTCGAGAGGTGAAAACAACGCGAACCAAAATATGATACAAAATGAAAGGGGAATAATAGTTTCGTAATCGATTTAGATAACATTTTGTGGACTTTGCAGGTGCTTTGAGTCAACTTATACAAGCAAGACATCCTTGGCAGCTAATTATATTAAACAATATGGGCCAGCTGCATCCAGTAAAAGAATGCTTAAGCAACGCATAGTTGTTCTCCACGATAAATCGTTACGTGTCTGGGGTTTTGACAGATGATTCTTTTGAGTATCTGGTTAAATTCATTCACAGCATTATGATCTGCCTCTTCGTCTCCTAAACAACACTACAAATTCCGAAAGACATGGGAAGTCCAAACTTTCAAACATCCAGAAAATACATCATAGATGATAGATATCCCAACTTTGCTGCTGACTACCAACAATCCCTACAGCAAGTATGTGGTTCGAGTCCAAGAAGCTAAAAATTATTCAACATTATCAATTTGTCCGTATTTTCACACCTTTAACATTATCAACATTATTGAGGCATTGAGGTATCAATTGAATTTGTAAAGGGCAAATGAGGTGGAATTGAAGTAGACCAAGTATCCAATTGAAGTCAATCGGTGCCAAATTCGTAGTTCCCCTTTCCCCCTAGCCAAATGGACCATTTCACGAGTTGTATGGGATGCTTTGATGGCTCAATGACAGCCATTAGATGTTGGCTTGATGGACAAGCTTGTGGGGGGACAATTTTGTGGAAATGTGAGGCCAAGGGCCCCTCCATCCCCTTCATCTCTATCCTCTCCCTTCCTCTCTCTCATTCCACCATCCAAGGTCCCTCTCCCCTCCATTTTTGCCCACAGCAACCGAAGGAGAAGCTGCAACCACCTAGATACCGTCACACACCAAGCTGCAGCTGGAGTCATGCCGCTCTCTGCCGTCTGCCTTGTCCGCACGCATGCCACCAGCCACACACCGTTCGCCCCTGCCTACCTCCCTCTCGCCTCCCAGCTGCTGTTTCGGATTTGTTGCAGCTCACCCGAAGATGTCCTAGCTTGTTCAACCTCTGTGAGTCCACATCTAGGCCCTGTTTGGCCTATTCCCTCTTTCCCGAGCAATTCCCACTTTGAATCAAGTTGTTTGGCTTCTGTTTCCAGCAAGAATAGATCAAGTTTTTTGTGGGTCTCACTGCGGCTTTGAAGCCCATTTTGAGGTGTTTCCGGGCCCCAGACCTTAGGCCCACTTTGGAGAAAAACGTCCCCCACGACGTTCCCGACATTTCGATAAAATGAATTGTTAAACGAGCGAGTTTAGCTCACTAATCCCTTATTAGAATGCTAATGATGTTAAGGGATTGATTAGATGTAATTAAGTGCAATTAGATGGATAGATTATATTAGAATAATTAAAATAAGGTTTTACCTATGCATGTTAGGCAAATGGTTAGTGTAGTTAGCAAGGAAATAGTTTATATTAATTATTGAACAAGTCTTGATAGTTTTCCGGGCTTGTCTTGACTTCCAATTAGGCATTACGGGCATAAATTGGATTTATTACTATTTATTCAATATTTTTGTATTTATTTATTTATTTATTTTTCTGAAATTAGACCGGGATGGTCGACGACCGGAATTTTATGCGATCATTGTGGTACAGTCCATTTATTTATTTGAGCGTTGGTTTGTGCTGAATTGATTTAATTGTGTTTTTAGGATTTTATTCATAAATTAATTAATTTTGGTAATTAATGGGAAAATTACCGGGCGTCGGTTTATAGCGCCAAAAATTTGTAATCGACTATTGAAACTGGTGGGTTGTTCAAAAAGTGAAATTATGATATTTTGGCCAAGGTCGACCATGTCCCTACATACGGCTATTTTATCGAGGATAATACAAGATGAAATTGATTGAATGGTCATGATAGTATACTATATCATCCTACAAGCTCTAATATATGCTAGTGTACTATATCAGCATGCGAGTGATATGTCAGCTTAGCGCGAGCAGTATACTAGTGTACTATATCAGCATGTGGGTGATATGTCAGTCTAGCACGAGCAGTACACTTTATCAGCTTAGAGTGAGCATGATGGGTATACTATATCAGCCTGCAGGCAATATGCCAGCTTAGCGAGAGCAGTATACCGATATACTATATCAGCCTACGGGCGATATAGCAGCTTAGCGATATCAATATACCTTAACTTTATCAGCTTAGTATGAGTTATACTATCTATCTATCAACTTAAAGTGAGCAGTCCTGATATGGTTGAACTTTATAAATAGCATTGATTGAATTGACCATGGGATGGCCTGATGACCCGTAATCGACTATGTCAATTAATCAATGCTTTGATCAGATGTTGTGAATTAAATTGATGTGATGACATGACTATCAATATTATGAATTGAACTGACTTGCAAGAAGGAACTGAGGCCAAGGTAAGTCCTCTAACTCATGTTGTGTTTAGGCAGCCTAAGGTGTATTGGCGTCCTAATCAGGTCTTAGGGGTTAGAACTTGTTGAGACGTAGTCTCATCCCGGTTGTAGAACAACATTTCAGGACCCTGATGAGGAACCTGAGGAGGAAGAACCCAAAGAGGAGGACCCTGATGAGGAACCAAAGGAGAATCCCAAGGATGATCTGGAGTATGACCCGAATGAGGACTGAGACCTCACCCCGTTTAGCAAACTCTAAGTTGTGATTTGATATATGATAAATCTAACTTGTTGATGGTATTGTAATATACTATGAGATTTGCCTGTATGAAAGTGCGGTTGTGGTTTTTCAATTGTGAAAAATATAGCCTTACTTTTCTATCCCATTGTTTTATTGTCTAGAGATTTTATTTACTTTTGCATGTATATTAAAATGGGAGGGTCGATGATGTGTCCTGGGATGTCGCTATTAATCGACCAAGGTGAGGGATGAGTGCGTGCTCGAGGATCGGGGCGTGACAACCAACATGCACAAAAGATTCACTCAGTACATAGAATTAGCGAAATAAGGAGCTGCCAACACATAAAAATCAATTTGATGCATAATTTGAGAAGGATGTAAAAGTTTTGCTAGGTTTTTGGCTTCAAACGTCTAAGAAGGATATAGAAGTGAGATTAAGGAAGAGATTTAGAAACTCAAAAAAGCTATCCTTAGTGTGACTTCACAAATTCGATCGAGCAACTTCAAGGTCCCATTCCTCCATTGACAGGGCATAGACAAAACCAACTCCCTCATCAAAGGCACGTCAATGTAAGCCCCCACAAATCGTGGTATTCCAAAAATCCTACTGCTGAATGGAGTCTTCGCTAATGCATCTTACTACTTAATGGGATAAAGTTTGCTTTTTGTCCTCGTGATTTTTTTCAACATTCTTGGTATCTGGTATTCGTCTCTCATGTTCCTTTTATCTTCATCTTCTGTGCTCAATTGATTGTCAAGCAAGCTAACTTCAGAACATGTCCGATAGATATCCTAGTCCATAGAGAGAACTTGGATAAGAACTTTCAATATAAACTTCAAACTATAGATGGAGAACTCGTTTATTCTGAGTGTGATAAAAATCATTCATCTCATTCTGCATTGAATGCTTAAATATGATTTGTATTAGTAGGTAGAAAGCCTATCTGTGGTATATGAATGTGGTGGTATCATTCAAGTTGTTCTACCTTATTATTCGTGACGATCAAAACCTAGAAGTGAATACCACCTCAATGGTGTAGCTTATTGTTGGTTGAGAAACAAGTCATTGGTTTTATTTCATGATGAAGCTGATACAAGAAATCTTGAATTTCTCTAAAGGTCTAAGAGTCATCAGAGTCAAACCAGATGAAAAAGTAGCAGTCTATGCAGATAATTCGTGCCACTAGCTTATTGCCGATTGAGGCATGTCATGTAGCAACCTTTCACCAATTCTTTCTTCAAGGAATTATTGGACTATGCCAGCATCCTCTTACATTTAGTCTTTCCTCCCTATTCTTTTTCTTTTCTTTTGGCCAAGTTTTTTCTCGCTACTTATTTCTGATTATATGCTTAATCTGATCTTCAAATTATCTGTGATCCCTTTTTTCTTGTTCAGTTAGATTTATTGACTATTAATTTGGTATGTCTGTGACATTATTTTGGAGCTTATTCTTCAGTTCTGCTGCAATAATTTTTCCTTTTCAAGTTGGAATCATCTACAAATTCTTTGGTATGCTTGTGACATTATTTCAAGGCTTGACCTCGAAGTTCCTTTTTCTTTTCATGTATACAGAATTGATTGAACCAATGAAGAAGTTTTAAATGATGTGTGAAGTCCTGGAACAATGGATAAGTTCTAGATTCTAAGTTTCGACATGTAGGTTTCAAGTTTCAAAAAATGAGAAACTTGTACCCAGTGGTAGGTTCCAAGTTCCCAATGATAGGTTCCAAGTTCCAAGGAACCTATAAGAAACCTAGAACCGCTCACGTATATTTGCTACCGACATCCCCATGGCCCCCTACGGTGCCCCAATTGATTTCAAGCGGCACCAATGGAGTTGAATGAACCCAAATCCCTCGAGGTCACCTTCATCCAGCTCATTGTGATACCAATGGTAGATGCTGGCCTCCTATCAGGCTTGGTGCAAATCAGGTTCCAAGTTCCAAGGAACCTATAAAAAACCTAGAACCACTCACGTATATTTGCTATCGACATCCCCATGGCCCCCTACGGTGCCCCAATTGATTTCAAGCGGCACCAAATGGAGTTGAACGACCCCATATTCCTCGAGGTCACCTTCATCCAGCTCATTGCGATACCAATGGTAGATGCTGGCCTCCTGTCAGGCTTGGTGCAAATCGGGTTCATTGCCGTCTATGCCCAAATCAGTGGGCGTATGGTGGGCCACTCCCACTCCCAGATGATGACAACAATGGAGGCAATGGGCCCGAGTAGGACAAAAGCTAGAGGATGAGGATAGCATTTTTTTAGGAGACTAGACGGTGGGGGTCTAGACAAGTTAGGCGACCATGTAGATATACAGTATCATGGTCGAAGTGGTACAATTGATGGACTTTTGATATAGCCTGGAGTAGTAGCATTTTGATTCCTAGTGTATCCGAACTAGGTTGCCCAAAAGTATCTAAACAAGAAGGAAATGAAATTGTCTCGTCTTATGTCTTCTTACATGCACTCTTTGAATTTGTATGTCCTGGCTCATTATTGGTCTAAATACGCTTCCGCGTAGAAAGAATTGGATAACCACGTTACGCCGGCTCGCCCATTTTTCCTTTTCCTCAACAACTGGACACACATACAGGAGAGACGTCATAGGGAGAAAAAGAGAGAAATCGGTTGGTATTGAGCCATGACGAGGGCTAAACGCGAAGGTTGTCCCCTCTGATAAGGAGGTTCAGACGAAAAGGGTGAACGATTTTCTGAGAGCAAGTATGGATCTTTGTCGAAGAGGATGCATCAAAGGGAAAGGAAGATGCGGCGATGCGATCTGGCTCCTGTTTGAGGTTCCGTTGCTGACGCTAATCTTCATTGCTGGCACACAGAGGTTGAAGGCTATAGAGCTACCGCTGTGCTTCCATCGATGCGGATTTCAACCACGGGCGGACAGTGAAGCTTCCCTTCGTCGATTCAACCAGTATTCACGGCTTCAATTCGCTTTCTTCCCCGGTTTTGCTTTGCGTCAACTGAAAGTTAATGATGACTCGTGTAAACACTATTTGTGCATGGATAACTAAGAACCAAAGCCTCTCTTGGATGATTTTGTAATGTTGTTGTTGTTCTGTAGCTGATTTTGGAGTGAAAAATATTTCTAATTCCCTAATTGAGTTCAGAATTGGGAGTACCCACAACCTGCTCGACAAAATGCTTTTGAAAGTCACAATGCGAGTTTGTTTTCATCTCGGTTTGGTAGCAGTTTGAGCACAGAGTATCGAGACCCAGCTCTGCTATGAATGAGAATAAGAGCAAACCTAGTATTAGACTGACGTTTCTTGATATGTTTGCACGCTGGTTTTAATCTGGGTGCTGATTTTCAAGCCGTTTTAAATATGCCAACACTCATGTGAAAGTGCTCATTACGTGTTTGCTAAAATGCTTTGGGCCTGCACAGGCGCACACGTCGTTGATTTACATATATTCTTAAGTGCAGATGGATAGGATTTGCATGGTCGTATACCCTTGTTACTTGTCGAGTGCCATTCTCCCATAGGCCCAAATTGTAATGACCAAAGATGTACCGTTAATTTCCTCGTATTGTAAGTTATAAATTAGTGAGACTATCCGCTGACATTTCCAATCATCCGTCTTTGACCAATTATTTCATTGGATTTTCTAAGGCCATCTTAAAATATCTTTATCAGTTAAATTCTTACAAAAGTCTTGTTTTATCCAAATATGAATCATTAAGTCTCCAC
Organism: Eucalyptus victrix; assembly: GCA_016097545.1. Taxonomy (NCBI): domain Eukaryota; kingdom Viridiplantae; phylum Streptophyta; class Magnoliopsida; order Myrtales; family Myrtaceae; genus Eucalyptus; species Eucalyptus victrix. The sequence continues at coordinate 24,028,132 of CM027839.1, read as the reverse complement.
GAAAAATTTTATAATTAAATGAAAAAAATTAGAAATAGTAATTTTTAGGGTTGTACCACCCCATTTATGTTTTTTTTTTTTTTTTCCACTTTGGGTTTAAAAATTTTGTGCAATTACCAAATGGATTTTTTTGCTCAAAAACTCATTAAATAAATAAAAAGAGAAAAAACTATTTTTGAATAGAAATTATTTCCAGGAATAAAAATGGTACTATACATGCCCTTATCAACCTGCATACTAGATTGCGAAGGCTTGTGGAAATGAATCTCTAAGCTCGAATTGGATTTCCAATCACCACATCCTCTTCAGCCTTTGTTATGTTATGATTTTGAACCCGCTTGCGGTCTACTTTCAAGTTATCAATAAAATCAAGGCACTTTTGCGACAAAAAGCTGAAAAAAAAAAAAAAAAAAGAATAGATGATCTTTATTCTCGTTCGCAAGGCCACATATAATGCAGCAAGCTAAAGACACAGAACACCACTTAACAGTCCCATGTCAACTGGCAAGCCTCTGGAGAACATGCAACCATGAGATAGAACAATGCTTGAGAATAGATGGATTGAACCAAATACATTGTGCCAATCAAAATACTGACGCTTCACTCCAATAGTCTTCCACGCGTTATAGGTAGTGAAAGAACCATATGAACAAGGAATCCAAATCAACGAATCATCAACTACTGCACTGGGGAAAAACTCTCGTTGGGTGACGGGTTCCACTTAGTGACCATGCACACACGTCATCAATCAACCCATTTCTTATCTTCCGTCAATTAGCCCAAAATCCCAAAATTCTTTTTAAAACAATAAACCTTGCAATTCCCTGTTTTTTTTTTTTTGTTCAAAGCCTTCGAAATATTTTCATACAAGGTCATGTATTTGTAATTAACCCGCCAAACTTTGCACGCATCTAGTATAAAACCTCATCGTTTTAATGAGCACATAAAACTTGGTGTCCAAACCCGACACATCATTTATTTTCTATTTTCCTTTCCAACCCCTCTCTTTTTGGAACTAAACTTTGGTAACCCCTTTTTTATTTGTTCAAAACTTTTAGATATAAATTCATAGGTGCTCACGTACTCAAAATTAATCCATCAAACTTCACACACCTAATTTAAAACTTCATTGTTTTGTAGAGCAAATAAGTTTTTGTGTCCACCGACACCTAATTTTTTTCTAATTAAAGGCTTAAAATGCCATATTTTGCCGTAAAACTCAGAACCAATATAAAGCAACCAATCTTGTCCTATCATGCATAAGATCTAAGCGTGCCAAAAGTCAACCAAAGCACCAAATATACATTATCCAGCAAGTACAATATCAAGAATAATTACAAAACCACAATCGGCCCTAACCAGCAGAAACTGGGCAACTTGAACGCCTTCAAATTTAATTCCAGAAACATAATCAAACTCAAAAAATTCTCAAATTTGAATATGTTCTAAAACACACTTAATTTTTCATGAGACACCTTAACCCAAATCTTTCTAGAATGAGAGCAGTAATTCGCTCAAGTCATCATCAAAACTGTACCCATGTCCAGAAATTCTGTTTTCCAAAATCAGTTTAGTTTGAGATCTAAAACATGTTCATTTGATTTGAAATTTAACTATGTTAAACTAAAAGATGTGATGAACAACTTTTGTGAAGTAACTCTTTTAAAAATCGAACCCTAAGAGTTAATAAAAATCTTTTGAACACCAAAAGGTCATTGTTTTCAACATAATTCGAGATTCTATTTTAATAGTAACGAAGCTGAAATCTCATTCTTTTAAATCCATAAAATCTTGAGTAAAATATGTCATAGTTGAAGATGTTTAGAATATTTTTTTTAAGAATGAAGCAACCTCAAAATCGTAACACATTTTTCCCCCACAAAAATGACAAACGACGAGAGTCCAATAACCAAATCTAAGGGAAATCCACTAAATTAGACTAAACCACCCTCAATCAAGGCAGCAAATGGTCCTACAAGGCTCACGGCCTAGAGGGAATCCGGTTTTGCTCGGTTCTGTGGGATGCTTGACTGGGGCTATTTGTAGGGGCTGGCGGGCTCAGCTGAGAGTGGTGCGGCTAGACGTGGCTGGATTAAGCCAGCCATTGGGTGGTGTTTGCAGGTGGTGGTGAAGAGTTGCGGTGGCTGCAGGTGGTGGTGAAGAGTTGCTGGTGTGGAATGATGGATGAACAAAAGAAGAGAAGAAAGTAAGAAGAAGAAGGAGTGGGCGGCTGAAAGAGAGGGGGGTTTCATGCGTGATATAGAGAGAGAGTGGGGAGGGAGGGAGGGAGAGAGAGGAAAGAAAGTCCATGAACTAACCAATAGAAAGCCTTAATAAAATATCTATGTAATCATCAAATTGGCACCAAACTCTTCATGCCTTAATGTCAATTGCCCAACCACTAAGAAAATAGCTATAATTTCCCTAATTAAGCTATTTTTGGGCAGCCAAATAGCACCATTAACCTCCCATCCGAATTTCCATTTTTCTTTTTTTTTTACCAAAAACCGAATTTTCTGCAAAATTCCGGACTCAACGAAAATTCTCCGAAAGATGAGACGACATCCTATAAATAAATCGTGAAATGCTCGAACATCCGATTCCCAAAACCGAATTCAATTTCGTGGTTAAAATTGACCGAACACGATTTTAGTACAACCTAACCTATTTGGTAGCTTTTAAGGATTTTATTACATTTGATATGTGGTTGATAATTTTCAATCCACGTTTGTGCATCTCCGACTTGTAGTTAACTCTCGGTTATCGTAAAAATCGCAAAATTTCAATTACGGGTACCAAGTATAAAATCAATAAAAATTTGGTTAATGCCGTTCAATGCGAATTTTGCAATCACGTGGAATCACCTACAATTAAATTACATAATTCCGTCGATCGACATATATCCAATCACAATTCGAACGGTGTTGTATTGACCTTTGCGATTATTATGGTCGAGCGATCGATTTCCGATCGAATTCTTGAGTCTACCGAATTTATATTTCTTAAGGGCTTCACCTAATAGGTTAGTTAAATCGTGAATGGCCAACTCAAAAAAATAGAATCATAGGTGCATTAACGAAATATCCATTTCATATTATCAAGGATGGGTCAAAATTCAGGATGTCACAATCATAGTAGTTGTGTTGCGACATCACACAATTGAGCTTTTCTCTTTCATGGAGGTATTTTTCGATGTCACGAAAACGCAATTTCACATGATAACTTTTGCTCAGCAAAGCCTGACTCATTCCACTTGCTATAGCCACACCAGTATCGACCATGGTTGTTTAGTTACTATCTTGATACAAAGTCAACCGCAAAGGACGCATGTTGTTCAACTCTAATGTCTTTGATTTTCAACTTTCCACTTCTCATTTCGAGAAGCCAATACCACCATCAAAATCATCACTGTCAGATGATCAACATAAAATCTTGTTGTCTCACCACACACATCCCATGTGCAGCCATGCTACAGATCGATCATGACAGACATTGTGCATTGCTAGTTTCAACCATTTCTGCTGTTTGATTTCATGGCAATTGAAGATTTTCGGATTATTTTTCAAACTCCAGTTGATTTGTTACATCTCACAACGTTAACAAAATTAAGATGTTTACTTGATTTTGCATATCTTTCAAGTGTATATAGTTGATTGATTATATTTGATATTATGTTTATTGTGTTGCCTTAGATAAGCATCTCATAAGATTTAAAATAAGTTGATATATTTTTCATTATACATATCAGATCATAGATCATTTTCAAGTTCTCAACGGTCGGTAATCTTTCATTTTCGAAATTCCCTTAGCGGTTGGCAGTCGGTCGTGACATTTCTTGTCAAAGCACTTCTCGACATTTTCATCGACTGAAATCCTCAACTATGTCAATATTTAAATAGAACATTTGCCTGGAGAACTTGACGTGACGTTGTACGGGCTATTAGGGAAGAACTTTCGTAATGATTCTTTAGAAAACGTCATTCGCGCTCTTATGGTCGGATTCCATCTACAAGTAAACTCCAGCTGGTACGCCAGAGGAATGAGGAATGATCAGAATGATTACAGATTGATCCAACTGGTCGACAAAGCACTAACGGAAATCTGATGCGCTCTGTGAAAAATAATGTCCCAACGGCCGTTGGTTTAAGGTACGTTAGCTGGGGATGAAAATTGAAATAGGGACCCAGGAATGACAGATAGGACTCATTAGGTTGTGGGTCTTTTTCTTATCTATTTTTTAAGCGCAAGGAGGTATTACCCGGGAGCCGAAAATGAGCAAGCGGTTGCCAGTTGACTTTGCCATTCATGCCCGATAATTTGGAGGAAGGATGGGCGCGATTTCCATTACTTAGGGTCCTTGCTATTAAGTAATTTGATGAAATGTTGCATTGGAGAATAGTAAAAAGCGAGACAAATCACAGGTTTAAAATAGAGAAAACGTTAAAAGGGCAGAAGGAGCAATTAGTGCAAATAACCCTCTAGACATTATTATAAGGGCAAGTTTTGTATCATTTATGTTTCCATGAATCAATTTCTTTTAGAAATAATCATTTTCTATTTTTATTCCTTAAAAGAATTTATAAGTAAAAACGCATTTAATAACTACACAAAGTTTTTATTTTTTTGGAATAAAATTGTTTTATAATGTAAAATTTCTTTTAATTTTTTAAGAGTTTTTTTTTCTTTTTTTCTTTTCTTCTTCTTCCTTGCCACCAGTGAACAGCGGCAACCAACAGTGGGCAAGGTGGTTGGGGCTAACGGCGGTAGCAGGGGATGGTGAGTGTCGAGAAAGAAGAAGAAAAGAAAAAAATAACTTATTTCTAGAAATTATTCCCGATAACAAAAAGTTATTTTTCTACTTCTTATTTTTATTCCAAATCTAGAAAAATTAATTAATGTTACCAAACGGATTTATGTTATTTTCCTATTCTAGGAACAAAAGAACAAAAAAAAACAAAAGAAAAGAGACGTTGACATGGGCACTCTAAGAGTCTCACATCTATTATGAAATGTTTTATTTAAGTCATAAATACCTATTCCGCTCTTAGATGCAGATGTCCCAATACAAGCTGATTAGAAATTTATCACTACAACCGAGCATCTGGCCAAACCAATGGATGACACAAAGAGCCATAAGTCAACGGGGACATTCTTCAACTAATTCTTGTTTTGGATAAAACCCTAGACGAAGGACATTCTCCTCTCGCCTTACTCTCACACTTTTCAATTAATTGTTGTTTTGAATCATTCAAATTATTCTTCGGTTGTGAGCAGCACGTTGAGCGCCGATGTCAACGAACTGTAGGACGCATTACACACGTTCCTTGATCAAAATTGGGGCACATATTCCTGGAAACCCTAATTTCTATATGTTTAAATGACTTTGTCTCGGCAGGTACTTCTATGGTCACTAGATGTAATTTAATCGAACATACACATGGGTTACAACCTATATCTATGCTGATATGGATCATGAAGGCATTGCTGAAGACGCCCTTTCTACCTTTCCCTCTGTCGCTCAGTAGCCCCAAGTCCTACACAAACACCGATAGAGAGAGAGCATACGTAATGTCGAACCAACGGCCAGCACGACCTCGCGAGCATGTTGAAAAGAGCATCGAGAAACTTAATGAGGCCATTAGGTGGCAAGAAGATCGTATCACGAACCTCGTCGGTAGGACCCTCCAATTCACGAATTTCTACTTCGTCTTCCAAGGTGTGATTTTTTCTTCTAACATGTTATCCTCGTCATCCAAGACAAAGATCAATTGTAAATTGAAATGGATTCCATTCGCCCTCTCTTTACTGGTTTCCGTATTCAACTTGTTCGCTATTGTTAAAAACATATGGACGTTGCTGAGTTGCTACGAAGAGTTGGACTCCGACACGGTGGAGCTGGACAAAAAGAGGGCGGTCCTACTTAGGTTTGATTGCCCCGTTTCGCCAGAACCAGCCCACGGACGGCAGGCGCAGCCTGGGAAAAGTAGAACCTTTCGACGATGCTGCATCACATATTTGCCGGCACTACTGCTGCTTTTGGTGTTTACATTGGTAATGTTATGTAGTTGCCGCCAAATCGAGTGTCATCATAATGCCATCCCAAAAGTATGATGTGTTTTTTACAAATTGTAACACCAGATCACATGTCAATATGTCTGGCATGTAGACTTGTCTGTCGATCATATCCGTCTCACATCAGAGTCAAAATAAATAGATGTCGTCACATAATATTAATGTAGTCTAGTCCCTGATGTTGTGCTCATTCATAAATTGAGTACTCATGTTTCTTTTTTGGTTAATTCAATGCTTATTGTGTTCTGAAATGTTCAATTGAGTCTCTCGATTTTTAGATTCGACCTGTAAATTTTAGAAATTTATGTCTGGCCTAAAATTGAAAGATATTCCCACTTTAAAAAAAAAAAAAAAAGAAACTGTAGAGCTTACTTCAAACTTTTGCCTAGGACATCACTGACAAATTTGTAAGCATGCTTGGCTTTTGAAAGGAACTGTTCTAAACAGAAAATTTTCACCCATACTCGAACGAAATCGACTTAGGGACCCTAGCGTTATCAGCTTTTGGCTATCTAAAAGGTTGCTAACCGCGACGGTTTTACCTTCTTTAGACCAGGCACTATGCAAATGCATTTCGTTTCCTAGCTTGGACTATTATTTCTAAGGACATATCAACACTTTTTTGGAGTTTTTTTATTGTGTCCCATACTCTAACACGATCGCTCTGACACGTGATCAACAGGTGTTGAAAAATCCGACACATGATCAATTCTCCCAACATGTGAGTCTAGAACTCAAGCAAGTGATTTTGACACGCATTGGGTCAAATTTAAAAAATTTTTTTTAATAAATAAATGTCAGAATATAAAAATGTAAAAAAATTAAAAGATAATAAAAATAAGGAAAAAGACCACAAAAAATCCAAAACTTTTTTTGTGACATGAAAAAACCCAAAACTTTATCAATCGTGACACACTTACTCCAAACTTTTTTTTCGTGACACAAAAAACCCTGAACTTGTATTCATGTGACACATCTTCTTTCACTGGATCTGGCAAGGGCACCCCTCGTCCGACACTAGCGAGAGCGGCCCTAGCTAGCCCAAGTGAGGACAGCCCTCATTTGAGTTCTGTGAAGGTGCCCTCGCCAGCGTTGGGCGATGGGTGCCCTCGCTAGATTTGGCGAGGGTTGTCCTCGCCCAATGCTAACAAGGGCTTGGCAAGGGTGCCCCTCGCCTGAGTCCGGCCACCCTTCATCGGCCATGGCAGAGGGAAGAGAGAAGAAGAAGAAAAAGAAAAGAAAAAATAAATAAATAATAAGACGAAAATGCCATCGGTGAGGTAAATGTGTTACAATTAGCAAATTTTGGGGTTTTTCATGTAAAAAAAAATTGGGATAAATTTATTATTTTGGGCAAAGTATGGAGTTTTTGGTGACTTTTTCCCTAAAATTAATAAATATAGAAAAAAGAAAAACCTAGTCTACTCTTCCCTTCTAACTCACACTTCCATGACTCATGAGTTTTAGTGTATATTTATTCTAGATTTTTTTTTATTATTCAGACTAATTTAATTAAAATAATCATAAAAATGATAATTTATCAATTTGTTGAAATTCTCTACTTTTTAGAAATGATGTCTATCGTGTCACGTGTTGCCTATTAATGCCAATACTTCTTAGGTTATTTTTGCTAAAATACACTTAAAATCTCACATACCGTTACTTGTAATAGGATACATTGACACCTGAATTTTTGTTAATACATCGATAAAAAAGGAGAGAAAAGTAAGTAATAATGCTTTAGACCTTCCCTCATTTTTTGCCCTTATTCTAGTATCGGCTTGAGCCTAGTTGGATTTATTTGAAAAGGGATTTCGTTTAAAGCCCAAAACAGGCCCAGTTGAGCCCACTTTAAAGTTTCTTGCTCTGTTCGGATATGTATACCGGCTTAGAGGCTCCCTCGCTGGCGCCGGTTTTCACTACAGCCGTCAAATGAATAAATCGAGTTGAAAATAATTTAAATTATATTAACTCATTTAATTTATTTTGACATATTTTCATATTATATAAAATTGATGATTCATACTCGACTCGATCCATATAACCTAGAAAAAGTCCATACCCATTTATGTAACCAATTAGGCTCTTCACTTATATAAAAACTTGATGTTGAATTTAAAAAGCAAATTAAATAATAAAAAATTAGTAAATAAAAAAAAAAAGGTACAAAACCCATAAACTAAAATACTTATAAACAACTTAGGGCTGGAAAAATGGATTCTATACCTATTCTGTGACTTAGATTTAATGAGCCCAATTTCATATAAGCAACTCAATGACTTGAGAAAAGATGAAAGAAATCGACAAATTTCAAAACTTATTTTGTAATTATCCTCCTTTTTTTAAAAAAAACTATTTAGACTATGGGGCAATCACTTTAAAGTTTTCTTTTTCGGTTGTGTCAATTAATAACTTTGAAATTGATAGCTTCATATATAAATAAAAATAATGTTTAGATAATTTACAATCAAGCTAAAAATATATGGAGATTTGATTAACTAACTGCTTCTCAAGTATCTTTCAACGTAGGAATATCTAATATTTTACCAATAAAATAATGTAAAACTTAAAATTAAAAAATTAAAAAGAAATTGAAAATTAAGAATCTAATTTCTTTAAAAATGAAATTAAAATTAGGAAAACTTCATCATCTTCCCCATTCAGAACATAAACCCACAGTCTCTCCCTTTAAAAAGGATAATACACTTTGTCTCTCTACTGCAACAGATAAATGGTGGCGACTACCAAAGGAAAGACCTCGCCCAGGCCGAGTGGGCCGGTGCTCCGCTCCCTCTCCCCATCTGGCGGCTTCACGCAGCGCCGTCGTCCGCTGCCTCCTCCTCCTCCTTCACCTTTGCACCCTGTGCCTCCGCCGCCATCGTCACCTCCTCTTCCACAGATTTGTCTCCCCGACATGCATCAACCTCCATTCCCCTGCGCAGCACTCTCCTTCCATCCGCTTCTCCCTCCACCGCCTGATTTCGCTGTGTTGGTCGATCTCCATCTGTCGGCTACGCGCGGTTGTCAAGCAGTGTCTTTTTTTAAGTGAGTCAAGACCGAACAAAATGAAGACAAAAATTAGCTACATGGTTGGTTGGAGCTGGTAAACCAAATGGGTCGATTTTGGGTCATGTGTAAATCGTATAGGCTTAGGCTCACATATCTTAAACTCATTTCTACCCTTTCTAAAATTTTAAGTGACCCATTTATAATCCGGCCCATTAAAAGTTAGTTGAAAAATGGATTTCTAACCCATATTGACAGCTCTAATTTTCACTGGAGAGACTTTCAGGACTCCCCCTTGCTAGTTGAGCAACCGATCATGACCGTTAATTCTGTGGAGGCGCAGGCGGAAGGGAGGAGGGTCACCGAGTTCTCTCTCATTGATTCTCTCTCAAGATCGATAAAAAAAAAAAAAAAAAAAAAACTCTTTATTATGCTTGGGGCTGGAGGAGAAAAACTTGTTCATCAACACATGGTTTCTCCTCTGCTTTACTGTCTTTCTGACTGTGAAGCTCGAAGAACTGCATTGTCGATCGAGGCTCTCTATTGCTGGCGTTCTTCTTTGCCGGTGATACGTCTTCATGTCAGTTCGATCAACATTCGTGACTGAGATTTATCCTTGACAAGGTGAGTCCGAAGTAAAACCTCAATTTCTTTATCTTGGTCCTTTTATGAACAAAATCAAGGACCGAGATCCATAGTGGTATTTACTTAAAAAGATAATGGAAGTTGCTTTGGTATGCTGAGAGTGTGTTGCTGCCGTCTGTTATGATCTGAGATTTATCATTGCTTTAATATTGTATATAAGCTCTTCGGTCATGTCGCCTTCTAACTGTTTGATGATTTGCTTCAATGACCTCAATGATTAATTCACTCTCGCCTTTGATTGATTAGAGAATTATCAGTTTAGCTTGAATGTCGTGGCTTATGATTCAGACCTTGCAAAGCGATTATAACTCATTTCTATGCCTAGTATGTGTCAAATCAATTTAAGTTCAGTCTAACTTTACCATATTCATCTTGATGCATATAGGGTGAGCGTCGAATAATTGCAAGTTTTGGATTTCCTTCAGAAACAATTATAGTTGATGCATCAATGCTGAGAATTCGTTAGGAATCTGTGAACCGTATCTGTTCAATCTCCTCTGTGCTTTGTGACTCTCGGATGGTCACTGCTGAGAGATGGAAGCTTAGAGTCACAAGCGTTGATGCTCTCGGTTGGTCGAAGTAGAGCAACGGTGACTAAAGATTGAAAAGTAAAAGCGATGACGACAGTTGGCTTAGGACTGATTAATGATGAGAAATCGTCCATTTGAGGAAGACGACAGGAATTAAGAAGTTAGGTTCAAAAAACTAGTATATGGAATAGAAAACAAAAATGTGTAGAAAAAAAAAATATTAAAATAGGTTATAAAAATGTGTAGAAGAAGAAAAATTTAGGTTTTAGTTAGCTTTAGTAAATTTGGGCTTGTTTTCGTTTTATAAATAATAGCCTTGGCGTAGCTTTAGATGAGTTCGGGCTTAATTTTGGTTAGAAGTGAACTGGGCTTGAACAAATGAGCCCATTTCGGCTCAATGTTGTCTTATACCTTGACAATGACACCTGGACATGGTTTATATTTGAACCTTGCCTAGATTTGGGCCCTCGCCCAGATGCAGTCCAGGCTGCGACGCCTTTGCTGGCCACAGGCAAGAGGCTCGCTGGCCTTGCCTGGATCTTGGCGAGGGCCCAGCCCTTACCCACGGTTGGCCAAGGCCGTTACTCCTTTGCCTAGATTAGGCAATGGCATTGTGTTCGTCGCCTACATCTATATGAGTGCCTAAGGCTCTTTCCTATGGGCGGTGAGCACAATAGAAAAAAACAAAACAAAACAAAACAAAACAAATGGTGCAAAGGCCCTTGCCCAAACCTCGTTTGGTCCAGTTCGAAAGTTTTTCCTACCATTTTAGGGGGAAAAAGAACCAAAAAGAAAGATTAGAAAGCCCTTGCCCAAACCTCGCTAGTCAACAAATGGGGGAAAAAATAAGAAAAAGAAAAGAAAGATTAGAAAGATAAATACCGTCACATAGAATGGTTGACATCCATGTCAAGATTTCCGATCAATTGACCAAATGATTATACTGACAAATATTCAAAATATTTAGAACTAAATAAGCACAATTTAAATATTATGATCGAATTGACACCAATACAATAAATTTATAACTTTCTCTCTTTTTGTCACCATCATTGTATGACACGGAATCAATTTCCATACTAAATTGCATAGTTCTTTTTACACCATTTACCTCAATCTACATAAATGCCTATGTCCAAATTTTCATTTTGGTTCATGGGATCTCTCCCATGTTGCTTCTTGTTGTTAAGCTAATCTCTTTAATTACCTTTCATTTAGGTACACGCATATAATGTGTGCTCACAAGTTGTTGCAATCTTCCTCAAAGTGAACCATCAAGGAAAAACTCATGAAGGTAGACACAAATGGTTATTCATCAAATATATGGCGTTATTAACTAGTGTAGACTCTCCTAAACTCATACCAATTGCAACTTGGGGTTTTAATTTAAACATTAAATTAAACTTATCTTAGAACTACCACTAATCGATTATGGATTGATCAGATACAAAAGTAAAATGTGAGAGATTTTTTTTTCCCCATGTGAATTAGAGATTCATGGGAATGGGAACTTAATTATGTTAGATTAATCTAATGCTTATGTTTCATTTTATTTTGAAAATATATTTTCATGCACTCTTTATCAAGTTTAATCTTATGCCACTAGCATGTAAGGAATGATCATGTGGGTGCACAAAATGGTAATGCAACACTCAATAATCAAAGTAGCAAATAAATTACTTGGAAAAGATTAACAAACTTGGATGCAATAAGCAAGCAAAAGCAAAGCTTCGCCATTGCCCAATGAAATGGGAATTTTGCAATTTTGACTAGAATGTAATTAATTATGTGATATATGCATGTCCTAACTATGACTTTTAAATGTAATCATGCACGTTAATCTAGTAGCGGCATCGGCCATTGTAGGAGAAGAAGGCCAAGAGGAAGAAGAGGAAGAGGAAAATAAAAAGGAAAATAATAATAATAATAATAATAAAAAATAATAAAATAATAATAATAAAATAAAAAATAATAAAAAATAATTTAAAAATTTTAACATTAGCATGTTTGTCAACCGACCAGCTAAAATTGTTTAGAATGATTGAATTGGTACTAATGAGAAAATGTTTCAAATTAAATTAATCCAATTGAAAGGTTTAAGATTGAATTGGTACTAATGTCATAAGTTTATGATTTTTTTTATTTTTTTCTTGAAACAAAATTAACCATGGATTAACCCTATCTTTCAAATAATGTGAGAGACTATTTTTATGTTTGCTTTTTATAAAAGTGGGGAATTAAACTCTAGGACAACAAACATGACCTAATAACATCTATTTATTAAAAGAATAGTGACTTAACGATGCAATACTAATTCATTTATTTTTTAGTATATTCTTTTATGATATGCAAACTATAAGCACCATGAATATTGCATGAGATTCAAAAATAAATTACTTCTATCTACATGGTGTGATTCTTAAAAATCAACACTAAAAAGTATGTTACTTTGTAGATGACGTGCGATATGTCACATGAACGTTATGAAACCAATTAATTTATATTTAAATGAATCTATACGGAAACCCTAGTAATCTTTTTTTTTTATATTACTTTATTAATGAAAACTATAAACTATCTTAAATCTTTATGAATTCTAAAGTTAACATGCATTGTTCCAAATATGAATGCATCTTGACTCTAAACATATGATAAGCAATTTATACATGAAGATTATTAACAGACTTTATGATGCATTAAGATATATGTCTACAATGTCATTTTAATGCAAATAAAATTATTTAATCAATCATGTATAAAGGACGAATGTTAAATCACGAATAATAAATGAGATCATTTTATGGATCTGACCTTTAAACTCAAAGTTTGAACGCCCTAATATTGCCTAGGTGAACTCGAGGAATAATCAAACCAATAACAAAACAACCTAAGGTTTTGCCATCATATAACACTCATTTGAAAGTATATTATACAATTAAGTAATCACATTAATACAATGATTAGGGTTGACCAAGGATATCAAGGTAAGGCAAGGTGAAGCAAGGGCACCCCGCCTCATGAGAGAGTGTGACCGTGAGAGAGCACATGACGGCAGGTCTACAGGCGGCAACCGTAGGGACTTTGAACATGGCCAAGACGTATTGGTGTGTTGGAGTTGCTAGACCACACCGGGTTACCTATAGGGATGCCAAGAATGAGAGAACCTTGACTAGAAGACTCATTGGGACTGCAAATTGCTCACCAATACTAGGCAACTACACATGGCAGCAATGAGACTATGTTGCTAGGAATTATCCAAGAGCTTGCTCAAGAATGCCTGAAGCATGCTTTGATGAGAGAATGGTAACAACCCAAACAATATCAAATTAATACAATGGAATAAAATAATCTCCCTTCTTATATAAACATAATACAAACAAATATAGTAGAGCAAACACATTGATGTTATGGCAATTAATCCAATATTATAAAGACCATTGATGTTATAAGGGGAAATTATTATATTCCATTCCATTGCATTAATATGATATTATTCGAGTTGTTACTATTCTCCAATCAAAATGGTATTAGAGCTTTGGTCATTGCTTGATTTTTCAGCCTTGTGTTAAACAATGGAAACAAATACGAGTTGTTGTGGCTCTAACCTAGAGCCCAATGTGTGAGGGGAAATTGTTAAAATTGTCCCATATCGATTGTGGAAAGAGCAGGTCAATTTATAAGTGTGAGGGAAAACATCACCCCTCGAGTTAACTTTTGGGGTAAAAGAGACCTAAGACCACCCAATACTGATGAAACAACATAATAGAATATAATCTTCCCCTCCCATGGAAGTCAATATTGCAAAAGTGTGTTACACTTTTTCTACAATGGAATCTAAACTTATTGCGGTGACTAAAAATAGGAAAGAGATGTTATGGTTGAAGAGGTTCTTGGAAGAACTCGAATTCAAGCAAAAAAGGTATATGTAATTTCGTGACAATTAAAATGCAATTCATCTTAGTAAGAATTCATTTTTTTGTTCTAAATCGGAACATGTTGATATTAAGAGATGTTCTAGATGAGAAACTATTGGAACTTGAGAAAATTCATCCATATCATAATGGGTCTGATATGATGACAAAAACTCTATCAAGAGATAAGCTTAAACATTATCAAATGATAGAAGGGATGATGAATCCCTCCACATGGTTGTGAGGGGGAGATTTGTTAGCTGGGTTTACTTCAATGTGAAGGAAGCCTAATGAATAGCAAGCCCGAAAGAGCTTAAACCCATATGATAAGTCATATAAAGAAATAAGATTTTTTACTATCTTTTAAGTGGTAATGCAAATAAGTTATTAAAAAATAATAAATGTAGTAATAAGAGAAAGAGGAGGAAGCATAAAATCTAGAGTTTGAGGATTAGTTTGATTTACATTAAATTGGCATAGGAGGTCGATTCGTAGAAATTTTGTCAATATGTTCGTGGTGCACTCTTTTTTCAAATTTAACGGTTTGATTTTTGTTTGAAACTCCCTATATAAGGTTTCATGGGATCAAAACTTGTCTTTTTTGTCAAATTTATCATTGATCTCTTGTGAAATTTATGTGTATTATTAATAATGATATTCTTGAGGTCTTTGTTGCTATGTACCTTTAGTATTTATTAGAAAAGAACTTTGTCCACTCGATTTTGTTAATAGTGAAGATTTTTGGGTGGACTCCAGTTACATAGTTTTTTTTTTTTTATCTTAGTGTTGAGTAGTCTTGGATCTCTCTCACTCCAAATGCTAGCTTAGGGGTGAAGCTCTCTCTCATAATTATAAACTGACCACCTGCCCATTTTACAACTGATGTGAGACAATCTCCATAATCTTCCCCTCACATATTGGACCCTAAGTCAGAGTTGTAATAACTCGTAACTTTCCCATGTGACTCTTGGATCCAAACTTATTGGCAAATCTAGGCTCTAATACCAATGTTGGATGGTCTTGGGCCCTTCTCACCTCAAAAGCTAAATCAATGGGTGAGATTTTCCTTCACACTTATAAACCGACCACATGCCCCTTCCATAACCGATATGAGATAACCTCAACATGCTGGTTGCTGGCGTTCTAGTGGGACATGCTAGGTGTAGGCTTTGCCACAGTGTTGTTGTGATAACACGAAAGAATTGTAATAGACAGCTAGAGATACACTCGTTGTACCAAACATCGGACCTTGGGTCGGAGTTGTAATAACCCGTAACTTTCCCGTATGACTCTTGGATCCAGACTTATTGGCAAATATGGGCTCTGATACAAGTGTTGGATGGTCTTGGGCCCTTCTCACCTCAAAAGCTAACTCAATGGGTGAGATTTTCCTTCATACTTATAAACCGACCACCTATCCCTTCCATAACCGATATGAGATAACCTCAATATGCTAGTTGCTAGAGTTCTAGTGGGACATGCTAGGAGTCCATTGGGATGGTGAGGCATCAATAGTGGTTTGTTGGATACTGTAATAGTGAAATTTGCTAGATGTTAACGTTGGAAGATTGCTGGGTGTAGAGTGTCCAATCTTGTTTTGATACTACTTGTAGGCTTTGCCAAAAGCGTTGTTGTGATAACATGAAAAACTTGTAATAGACAACTAGAGATACACTCGTTATACCAAACAGTAGTACCACCATTATAACACTCTTATAGTATCTTACATAGCTATTATAATATACTTTCTTTTACCATACTGAAAACACTCAAGCCAAATGGGCTAATACAATCACACACTCAGCTACTTTATTTCTCTACTTAGAGGCTCACACGTTTGCTCTCTCTTGTGAGGCCAACGCTCTTCTTTGCTCTTCCTATTAGAGACCTTTTGTGGCCTTTCTTGTGTCTGCACTCCTAGGCACAATTTGGAGGGGACGTGCCTATTTATACCATTCCTAAGGGGTGAAGTTTTCTTACGGATGATTAATCGATGCTTGAAGACCATCTTGGACTTTTCTTCTCCTGCAACTTGCGGCCTCTAAAGGAGATGGAGATGTTGTAAAAAATGTTAGATAACATGAAATATAATAATTGTTGGAAAACTATTGCAAAAGATGAGAAAAATAATATTAATCATATGATGCATGTAAATATTGTCCTTAAGGATAATTTCACCCTTCGGTGTGTAAAACTTAATGTATAAGGCTCTAGCAACTATCCATCTAGATTTGATAAGTGATGGCAAGATTTAGCCTTGCCAAATTTGGTGTGGGAGCAATCGCATCACCGCTTGTCCTTGCCCAAGCGATGGTCAACCTCATTTAGGCCAAATCTGGTGAGGCCAACCCTTGCCCGTCGCTAGGACTCACGTTCACCCGATTGGCCTCACTATTGTCAATTGACGGCAACCTTGCCCAAGCAAGCCTAGCCCACACAGCCATGTCCAATGATCAACCATTGCTTGTGGCTGATCATTGGCAAAAGGAAAAATAAAGGAAAAAAAATATATAAAGAATTAAAAAAGTATTAAAAATAAGAAAATATTTTAAAAATTATTCACGTTAGCGTTGGCAATGCCACTTAAGCTAGCTAGCGTCATGTTAGCAAATATCTATTCAAAGTTAGCCAAAATAATTAAATTGATACAATTAAAAGTTTAAAACTAAATTGATAAAAATGTAAGAGATTTATAACTTTTCTAATATTTTTCTTATCTTGATATTCTATGTCATTTTAGTTCTGAGTACAGGGGTTTCTAACGTTATACTTTTTGACTAAAAGGATGGAGGCTATTGTTATGGGCAAGATAACCGTAATATTTTATTACTTTAATTAATATTGATTGGGATAAGCTTCGTGGAAAAAAAGTTAAGAGCACCTGTGTGCGTAAAGAACAATTTGAGTTATCCTTCATTAAAATTGTGATTAATATCATGAAAAATCACAAACTAGATTATCTATGACAAATTTACCCTAAATTAATTTTTTAATCACCAAAAAACTCAAACTGATATATTTATGACAATTTACCATTCGTTAGTTTTTGTTAAGTTAAATTAACACCACAAAAAATCACAAAATGGTACATTTATGACAAACAAAAGGTAAATCTCAAATTAGTACACCCGCTAATTGTTACATGTAATCAAACTAACAATTTAACGGTAAAATTTAATAGAAACCAATAAAAGATAAATTTGTTATAGGTTTACTAGTTTGGGATTTTCCGTGATATTAACCCTTAAAATTGCTCATCTATTAGGTTTGTATGTATGCCCATTATTGGAATAACAACCTAAAGAAACAAATTTGTCGAGGGCCCAAACACGAATCATCTAGATAATGTTCCATGTCAAAGGGGACAAATTGCTAATTTATTTTATGAGTAAAAAATAAAAAGTTCTAATAGGCAAGCACTTGTTAAATATACTTAGTTAGGAAATATTCATTTTTAAAAAAAAATATTGATGGTATATATCACAACAACAATTGATTTATTGAAAATCACAATATTTCCTTAATTTCGTTATGTAAAAAGTTGCCGGGGCACTTTTTAACAATGCCCAATACATAAAACTTGTTGCAGATGGGCAATCTGCTTGACTCGGTTGGCCCCTGTTGCTTTACCTGAAACTCCACAGATTCTCATTTTTTATTGTTAGGCCCATGAGCAATCAAAAGAGGGAGTAAAATCAGTTACTCAAGAGAATGCAAACTAATTTCGTAGAACCAACTCGCATAGATATCGTGCTTCTGTGTTATCTGAATTGACAATATAAATATCAGGAATTAAATAGTTTAAGCGATGAAATAGTAGATTTCAAATGAATTAACATAGAAGAAAATGTTACTTTTGGGCTATTCAACTGTAAATGCAGAAAAGTATTTTGTTTCCTACTGATTATTTTCATGAGGTAAATCCAAAAGGGCTTGTAGGGGAAAGCTAATCCCCTTGCAGACATCCCAAGTTGTGATCTGATTTGGACTGTTGGTTCTATTACAGCAGCGCTTGTAGTGAGATCATTCCCACTCGCATGGATAGTATCAGGCTTGCAACTTCTCCCAAATAGATAAACGTATGTTTGGAAAAGGCTTATGAAACTTTGAGCGGATAGTATCCGCTCTTTTCTAGGTTCACTGATGCTGGAATGACGCATCTTGCTATTTTAAGATTAGAGAAAAATTCTAAATAAGGACCCGATGTGGACTCATTTTCTCAAATAAAGACCTAAAGTTGACCGGAAGTTAATCTCAAATAAGGATCTCAAGCATTTTGCTATTTTAAGATTAGGGAAAATTCCAAATAAGAACCTGATGTGCACTTATTTTCTCAAATAAAGATCCGGGCAGCTCAAATAAGGAAATGTTTGCCGATGGACAGTTTCTGGCAATTAAAAGAGGGGCAATATAGTCCAAAACTTGTAATTGTATGAAAAAAAAAAGGAAATCCCCAAATTGAATTAAGTTTTCTTTGTTTACATTTTCCTCTTCCACTTTCTCGTCACTCCTCAACTGAATCACTGCTCGATCCTATCTGCTCCTTGCTCGATCCTCGTCGCTCCTCGTCTGCCCCTCGCGAGGATCAATCTATCGTTTGCTGTCGTCTCTTTCCATGGTTTTGTTGTCCACAAGCTTGGGCGACCACGGTAGCAAGGGGTTGTCTCTCTACGAGGCGCTTCCGTCGGTTGAAATAGCCGGCGGTCAAGTAACGGTGACCGCATTTTACTCGCATTCTGCTCATCCATCTCTATTGCGGATGCCTTCTTTAATAAGATGGTGTGCTTTTTTGTTGCTTAAATTTTAGAATTTTGGAAAATCTTTCGATGCTTGAGAGCGTGGTGGGAGGGAATTCTACTTCGTATTTCTGGTAAATTTGACTTCTGTTTGCAATACACAGATTGCTAGTTCATTGGAGCTTGAGAAGGCTGAATTCTTTTTGGAAGTGTTATGAATGCTGTTGCCAAGTGACGATATTGCTTGGAGAACGAGGTTTGCAGTTGATTTGTGATAGTCCAGATGAAATCAAAACTCTGGCTGTGGTGATCAGCTGAGAATTCAACAAGCATTGGATGATCTCTTATAATGATTTATTTTGTTCGTTCAGATGTAAGGACCTCAACATGAAAGTGGTTGAAAGCGAGCAAATTTTTTTGAGACATGCAAGAGTAACAACACCAATAACATAAACTCTTTTTGTTTTACTGTTAGTTGATATGGATGAATCTATTTGGAAGCATCTTAAAGTTTAAATATGTATAGTAAACCATGTTGAGAAAATTTCTTGTATTGGGATGTTTCTCTTTGCCATCATATATTGTGGATCAATTCAAGTTTATCTAATGTTGTTTAGTTTGCTATGGAATGTTCCAGCACTTCATTGTAGTATAGTGGTACTGAGAACAAGTTTATATGAGTTCATCAGTCCAACAACAAAAGTGAAAATATAGAATAGCAACATCAAGAAAAATGACCTGCACAGAGCAGTGAGCACAAAAGTCCAACAACACACCAAATTAAAATGCCCTGTAGCATAGGCCAAAGAAAAAATATAGAACATCAATGGGCTCTGTCAAAGCTTGTGGACAGTTTAAAACAAATTTCTTGAGCTCTGTACACAACAAAATATAGAACAACTGACATAAATTAAACCCAAGACAACTTGTAGTGTCAAAAAGCATCATCATTAACTCATCATTAAACACTTGAATTAATTGAACTTCAATATTTCCTTTACAGCAAGAGATAACAACATATGAGTTTACAATTTTAATATGTGTGCACAACACGCACGACACTACAAGAAAGAGAAGACAACAAATGAGTTTACAAAACAAACTCCCACTAATCATATGCAGTGATCACAAGCCATCCTACTACAATCAATCTAAAGCACCCAATAAAAGCCGGAAGAGTTCACTGCTCGGCTGATGAATTGATGGGATATCGTGCTGTCAAATATCTACTCAAGGCATGATAGGATGTTGTGCTGTCGAATCCACTGGTTGGTTTGTCGAGGAAGAGAAGCTTTAGGAAGGTGACAATTTCTTGGCAAACGCTAAGTCTTCTGTCTTGACCACCACTTAGTCGTTTGGTCCCCCAGCCTCCAATTCTTGTGTCCACGGCATTTTGCGGTCACATTTCTCTTATTGCTGTTTCTGCTCTTTTCTCTTCTCGAATACTGGCATGGAGTCTGGCAATTGTAGCTGAGCAGTGTAGTAAACAACTTCTATCACAGTTAGCATTGTTATCATTAGCATTGTTATCATTACGGTCTTACATCACATAAACTTGAATTAGTAAGAATAGAGAACCCTGATGAGTGATGGAAAGATAAGTTCTAATCATTCACCATGATCAACCTCATGAACTCTGTTTTGATTGTCTCGAGCAGCGCTTGTTGTATCCATTCCCGTTTTCATCATCACAGAAGTTGCTTCTATTTTCATGCTAATGCTGATTTCCGTGGAATGCATGGCCAAGTAAGTGGAAAGAAACAGATCTGTGAAAGAATGTAAATTGTGACGACATGCAATGAAGGAATAGTTTTATAAGTCAATGACACTGGACACTACTTAATGACCACGTTGGTGTTTCAAGGACATGCTGTCTTTCTCGTTATTGAGAAGTAAAATATCATGCAAACTCATGCCAATGGAAACATGTGGTACACAAATTAAGTCTATTAATTTACCAGAAATACAAGACAATCAACCCTCTAAAGCACTTTAGAGTTAACAGAGACGAAATTTTGGAAAGAAAGCCGTATCAAGGAACCATCTCAGGATAGGACAATGCATTCATTATCCACAAAACATGCTCAAAACAGATAGAAGCATATAAAAAGAATTACCTATAGTAGTTGTGCACAAGAGTTAGTCCTCTAGCATTTTGCTTTAGACTTGGATGAATGTGAATCTCCACCCAACCCTCTGGGGATGGAGCATTTCTCACCATATTTAACAAGAAATCAACCAATACTTGTTGAATTTTTAACTTGTCACCATAGACAACCAGAGTTTGATTTCATCTAAACTATCACAAATCAATTGCAAACCTCGTTCTCTCAGCAATATCATTAATTGGCTAATGACAGCATTCATAACACTTCCAAAAATAGAATTCGACCTTCTCAAGCTCCAATGAACTAACAATCTGTGTACTGCAAACAAAAGTCAAATTTACCAAAAACACGAGGCCAAAAGTCCCTCCCACCACGCTCTCAAACATTGAATATTTTCCAGAACTCTAAAATTTCAGCGACAAAAAAGCATACCATTTTATTAAAGAAGGCATCTGAAATAGAGATGGATGAGCAGAATGCGACTAAAATGCGGTTACTGTTACCTGCCACCGACCACTACAACCGATGGAAGCGCCTCCCAAAGAGACAACCCCTCGCTGCCGAGGTCGCCCAAGCTTGCGGACAGCAAAACCTTGGAAAGAAGAGACGACGGTGAACGATAGACTAATGCTCGCGAGGGGCAGGCGAGGAGCGACGAGAATCGAGCAAGGGGCGGCAAGGACCGGGCAGCGATTTGGTTGAGGAGCGGTGGGGAAGAGAAAGAAACATAAGCAAGCAAAACTTAATTCAATTTGGGGATTTCTTATGTTGTTGTTGTTTTTTTTTCTATTTTAATTACAAGTTTCGGACAACATTGCCCCTCTTATAATCGCCAGAAACTGTCCACCAGCAAATATTTGGCGGAGTTGAGGTACTTATTTGAGATTAACTTAGCTACTCTAAGTCTTTATTTGAAATAAAACCCACTCCAGATCTTTATTGAGAATTTTTCCTTAAGATTATATGAGACTTATTTACCAGCCTAACAGTTTAGACTTGTGCCTTGTGGAATCAAAGACATATTTGAAATCCAAAAGAAATCATGAGTCACGGCTCTCAAAAGAAGTGGATACATGTTTGTGTTTGGAGGATGCGTTTATTTGTAGGAAGAATTTATGATAAATGAAGATATTTTCTGAGAAATCATTTTCCAAGAAAGCAATTATTTTTTCTTAGGAGATTTGTTATCAAAAACGTATTTTGGTATATAGATCTCATTTGGAAAATTATTTCATTCTCCTAATTTTATCTTAGGCAAAAACAAAATCAAAATTTTAAATTATTTTATTTTTTTCTTCTTCTTATTCTTTTGTCTTTTCTTTTCTTTTCTTTCTTCTTGTTCTTCTTCCTCTATTAGTCGCTAGGCCTTGGTGATAGCCCAAGGCGAGCTCACTGGCTCACATTATGGTAAGTTGTTGAGGCACGCAACTAGTGGAGGAAGGAGGAAGAAGGAGAAAGGAAAAGAAAGAAAATTAGAAAAATAAATAAATAACAAAAATTTGATTTTTTAAAAAATAATAAACATAATTAAAAGTTCGAACCGGTGGTTCTTTTTTTTTTTTTAAAGTTTGTTTCGTAAGAACAAACGTTTCTAAACTAAGGACTCAAGTTTGGGTAACCCAAGATTTATGCATAGTCTTTGTGCACTCAGGCCTTAGGGTTGGGACTAGAGCATGACCATTATGGACACAAGTTTGGGTACAGATCATCGAGAATGAGCACTTGGGGTTTGGGCTAGCCTTGATGGACTCGGGTATGGGCGTCCAGGGCCTAGGCCCGAGCACTGGGTCCTAGGCCCAACCACCAAGAGACATGATCTTGAACACTGGGACTAGAGAATTAATGTTGGGGTTACCGTGTCCAAGTATGGAGTTTCGGATTTAGGTGCAAATACCTAGTTATACTTTAGAAAACGTTTTCCAATTTTTTCAAAGAGAAAATCATTTTTCTGAATTTAACTTTGGTAGAAAATATTTTTCTAGAAAAATATTTTCAATTGACTCATTTGCCAAGTAAAGCAAACATCGGGAAATGCAGAAAATGCTTTACACGAAACAAACGAACCCTAAGTTTTCAAACAGATTCATCGATCAATCTCCTTTCTATAACAAGTCATACGCATTGTGCATATCATGGAGTAAAGTGAATTTGTGTGGTTAAATAGATGATGATATATTCCTCCATCCCTATTTCCCATTGATGAGTTATAATTAAGTGATGTATATGGTTGGAACCCCTCAATCAAAGGGTGGTTGGGAATGTTTTCTATAGCCAGGGTTAAAGGAAAACATTGTCTATAAATAGTTCCCCTTCAAATGCAAAGAAACTAACGGTCTATTTTCTTGCTAAGTCCGAGATCCTCGGCAATAGGGCAGAAAAGAACTATCGTAGTATATATCACATCACTATAGAGTTGCTATGGATGTGTTGGCCCGAGAAAAAAACTCGCTATGGATCTTATGTACTTTTTAGTTTCCCTCCACTTAATAGTGTAAATCCTTAGATTCGATTCATACGCTGTATATGATATCTCACATCGATGCAGGGTTTCAGTTGACCTTAAATTGCATGTATTCTTTCTATCTTACAGTTTAAAATTTTGCATTGAATTTCCCGACCATCACAAGAACGATTCCTTGAAAATTATCGTCTCATTGAGCGAGCATTTTCTATGGGGTTACTACAGTGCGGTCTGCACGTTTGTTTCTGTTTGCGTTTGGTGATGATTGGTCACGGAGATCTGAATCAATGTAGCTAGATGGTCAAACATGCAATAAATTGCCGCTTACGAACGTGGCAAGTGGGAAAATATTATTACTTTCCAGCCAAGAAAAGGTGGCATAGCAGCAGGATTGAGGTCACAGTTGTCCGGGAAGAGAAAGAAGTCTTCTTCTCTTGATCATTTCCGGAACCACCATCATCCTCCTTTCATTTCATTTCACAGCATCGCCCAAATGTCTACGAACTCGCTCTTTGTATGCACTCGATCTCGTCGTGCATTTCCAGTTGCGCATGATATCATTGTATTGCTTTTGGATCGCCATTTACAAGAATCTACAAAGCACAAATGCCCAATGCCTGTGCCCGAAGCAGTCTGGCTCTGGGGATTGCTTTCATCTCGCTCGCCATTGTTGCGGTAATCTTTCTTGCTTGTCTTTTCTCATGGCCTTCACAGTGACTTGCTTCTCTTTAACAACAATATCATCTTGTTCATTACATCCAGTAACATAAAAGAAAAAAAAAAAAAAAAACTCATTTTATACTAGTTTGTCTAAGTCCATGGTCTAATTCAATTTCTAGCAGTCGTGATATATTTAATATGAGATTGATTATAAATTTTGCATTAGATTTGTTCGTCTCTTTAACCGATTTCCTATTTTAAGCTAAATACTTGTGTGTTAAAATTTTGCAAATTTGTTCTCCGTATATTTCATTCACAAGGTCATGATAATTCATCATGAGTTTTTCCATAATTTAGGACTACTGATGCAAGGGATTTGTAGTCGACAAATTACGTGTAATTGATAAAATATGATATATTGTGCTCATAGCAAATTACTTGTCACACGAGCGTGATGAATTTGATATTGTTTGATTCGTTAAAATTGTCAAGATAAATGTACGGCAAAGGGTTGACTAATGATGCATTTGATAACATTTTTGATCTCGAGAACAATTTATGTTTAGAAATAGTTTTTTTTTTCCATTTCTATTTCCGAAAATAAAGATTTTTTTTTTTATTTCTTGTTTCCGTTCCAAATTTATTCTATGAAATTAGTTAATATTACCAAACTGATATCTAATTTTTTTATTCCAAGTAGTAAAAGAATAGAAAAATTGAAAAACAAGATGGTTACCAAACAAGGCCTTACCCTCAAGTCTTTCTTAGTTTTTGGTTCGTTGTTCTTTGAATAAATTTTACAGTTTCTCTTTCACTCGAATCTATGTATTTGGCAATGATAATAAGATCGATGTACTATATTTGTGTATATTCAACAGTTAATCTAATATATGTCCTAAAATAGCTATGCCATTACTTATTTGTTATTTAGTAGGTCTCGACTCTGTGATTGAGATTTGGCATGTCTTAACTTGAATAAGTATTCATTCTCTTCCCAGGGCTGCACGCGGAAGCTCCAAAGATTGGAAGACAGAGGAATGGCTTGGTGATGGACACGACAGATACGGTCCCGTCTCGAGATCTCGACTTTGCATTATGCCAATGAAGGTACGAATTCGATCCTAAAAACCACATATGTAAAATAGTATTGACCTGGTTAGTGTCACAACTGCATACCCAAAGTACATGTTTTTTAAATAGTTGTTTAGTCAAACTTTTAGTCGATCCAATCAAGGATTTTAAAATCTAATGATTTATGTAGTTAATCCTTTCACCATCGGTGCACCTAATTATGCCTGCTTGTCAATTCTTACTATTAAGAAATAAAAAGTGTAGGAAATGCTAAATTTATCAGAAAATAAATAAAATACTAACAGAAAATAAGGGGGAAAAGAGGGCGCGCACAACTCTAGCGGTATTGCTAGCCAAACCCAATCTTCTCCTCGGCGATTTCAGCAGCAGTCGAACCAATGTTTGTAAGTTTGGAGCTAAAAATTAATCTACATATGTTAGATTTTCTTCTCCACTCCGCCAATACAAATATCAAAATTTTATTTCTTCGAAATTTTAGGGAGAGGAAACAAAGATAAAATCTGGGGAGGATATTTAGACATTTCCTTCATGTCATAATGTTTACTAAATTTTACCATATTTGGTTATGTTCTTTCTTCACAAAAAGAAAACACTCTAAATCATTAAATTCAGCGAGATTCAGGTAAAATTCACATACATCCAAGCACGTATTCGAATCAGTATATTTAAATCTCTCACCGAAGACCTCCTTCCTCCTCCCGGTAGTTTCTAAGTCAAAATTTAGGAGAAAGGTTTGATGGCCGAGATTCATGAGGCTCATCCAATCCAACGGGCAGCAAAAATTTCGTGAATAAGACGTAGAAAGCTCTTCCCTGGAAGTCAACTGCTGATGTTGCGCATGAAGTCAATAACAATTATTTGTTGGGGGCCAACGTAGAATCCTTCGAGAACATCGACGTAGGAAACGAGAGCTTTCCATGATGCACGCCAGATTAATTAACTTTAAACCTGTCATCCAACCTTAAATATCTTATCTTTAGTACAGTTATTTAAAAGCCTATAAACCTCTATTTATATCTTGTCCTGCGACCATTACGTCTCCTCAGCTGCATAGTGGTTAAGTGGGTTGATTAGGTATGATAATTTATAGAACCGACTCAAACCTGGCCAAACACCCATTTGACGGGCCTACTCAGCTGAAAGTTGTAGAAAATTCATTGTGTCTAGAGCCCACACACACACGAGGACACCCACGGTTACACTTTGTTTCTTCCACACACGGGTCTCAAATGGGTTGATTAGGTATGATAATTTATAGAACTGACTCAAACCTAGCCGAACACCCATTTGACGGGCCTACTCACACATATATATATTTAAAAAAAAAAGATAAAGTACTTCAAAAGCAGGTCATAGGGTAAAATAATTTCTGTTAACCTCAATCTCCATAAACTTCTGTCTGTAACAAAATCAAGAACTGCTCTCTAGCTTTTGCAGCAAAAAATATGCCTAAAATCACTCATTTTAGTGGAACTAAACACCATCCGTTAATAAAGCTTAATGATCAACAGTGCACCTAAAGCTAAGGGTGGTGTTTATTTCGGAAAAAAATTCGTAATAAAGGAAGAAATCATTTTTCCGGTAAATAACTTTCCCTTTTGAGGTTAGGGAATTCATTTTCCTAACTTTAAACATGCATATTTATTTTGACCATAAATAGTCTTCTATTGACTGATTGTTTTTAGCAAACCAAATACGTGAAAGTCTCGAAACTAATTCACAAAAAATCCTCTCTCTCAAAAAAAAAAAAAAAAAAAAAAAAAAACACACACACACACACCCTAAGGATAGATTGTAATTCTGATATTGAACCTCCAAAGCAGCTTGTAACCCTCAAGGCCGAGAGAGACTGATAAAAAGAAAGCTTCATTCTTGATATCATAAAGAACTTTAATAGTGCTTCTAGAACACTTTGCTTGGAAAGATTCCCCGCGGGGGGTCCGTCCCCCTTCCTTCAAAAAACTAAAGCCAAATCCTGGACTTAGGCCCAAAGAAAACGAAATTCTTTCCTGATTCACATCCTGAGAAGAACCAGAAAAGATCTCGGCTTGCAAAGCTTTAAGTTCAAGCTCTCTAACTAGTTAGAGCTTGCAACTGTGGAAGAACCCACCCTTATATTACTAGATGAAATCTTGAGCAAGTTCTTTGCATTTCGATTGTTCTCAGAACGACCGTTCAAGATATCGTTGGCAATAACTGCAGCAGCCCTAGGGTTCTTAACATTCGAGCTATTGGAGGACCCCTCTTCGCAGAAACTTCCAGAGAAGCAACATCCTTACCAAAATCATCTGTGGCCAAGCAAATTAAGGAGGCAAAAGAGTCCCTCACAGGCAAAACATCAAGCACAGGAGCTTTATTAATCTTACTTAGAGTCATCACAAGTGAGTCAACCACTAGCTCCTGAGCAACCATTTCCCGAAGAGCATCAGAATCCCCTGACTGCCCAGGCACCTCAATAGCTTTAGGAACAAACTTACTTTCTTCTGCTTTTTAGGAAAGACAAGCCCATACCAGGTCTCCACAAATAATCCACATCGACCTCGATTCCCGACCAGATTCAACAGTAACACGAACAGAATTTGGCAATTGTGAGGGAGAATCCATTTCCACACAAACTTTAGCATAATCCACTCTTAGATTATTAGCTGTAGCTCGATCCATTTTGAATATACTCCCCCTGCTCTAGCAATATAACTGCGAGGCGTGACTTGCGCTGGAGCAGCACAGTCTTGAGTGGCGCTACTCGTGCTCGCAGAGGTCCTCGACGAGGCAGAGGAGCTCGGAGATGTCCGGAGGGCAGGGCTGGACCTAGGTGGAGGAGTGAATTATGGGACGCAACACGCACGTTGGACATCTCCGACGGGTCACTGACCTTAGTGCGTCGCCTGACACCTCAAGGCGACGGCTGAAGCCGAAGGTAATAGTACCATGGAGGCTCTTTAAGCTCTGCTAAGCTGGAGAGCGGACGGGCTGACATGTCGTCTCCAGGTTCCGCGTGTGAGAGAGCTTTCGGGAAAATCCATAAAAGGACTAGTAGCTTTCCCGGAACCGGACCGACCGATCCGGTCTCCGAGTGAGTTTAAGAACCAAAGGCATTACCTTTTCTTATTTCCTACTCCCTACAGGATCACGAGAGGGAGGCGGAGGGACGTTGAGCGAGGGCTAGGGTTTCGAGTCTATATATATATATATATAGATTTGGATGGTTCAGTCCACACCTGCCAATTTTATTTTAGTTTTCACCCCTGAACTCTAGACAAATGCAAATAGATTTAGGACAAATAATATCGCATTCAATCTAAAAGTAATAATATATATATATTGAAAAAGGGCATCCATTTGTGATGTGGCTCGCTCAACCTCGAGTGAGGCTCACCCGCGACGTTACAATGAAATTGGTGAGGGAAATTTTTTTAATTTAAATGGTTTCAAAGGAAGGTAAAGTTAGAAGGATAAAATATTCGTTCAGCTCTGAATATGCTTGCCAGTGACATGCCTTGCATGCACGATAAATGTCGGTGAGACAAAATTGGAATTTAAATAGTTATGAGAATAAAAATAAATTTAGCTCAAAGGCAAAATTAAATGGGATCTAGTTTTAAAATTTTAGACTTTCCCAAAACATCTCAGCCCAACGGAGCCAAAGCCAAGCCGTGGCTCCCGGCTCCCGGCTCCGACGAGCTTTCCAGATTCGATGGGCCTCGAAGGAGCTGCAGCGATTTTTAGAGCACCGTCATTAGAGAACCTTCGGTGGTTTTTCTTTTTGAAAAGATTTTTGGGATTTGGGTTATATTTGGAAAAATCAGAGAAAAATGAAAGCCAAGTTCAGACGGACCTTCCGAGTGAGAGTGTGTTACTTTCCCTTGCGCCAGCGGCTCGGTCGGCTTCGCTTTATACGCCACTTTATCCTCGCGCATTGTCTGCATCGACAGCATCGAGCATCCACAAACTGGACGCCCCTCTCTCTCGCTCTAATCAAGAACAGCGAAAACCTCCAAGCTAACGCGCCGCCTGAAGCAACGCCGCCAGTCTGCGTCCTCGCTGCTCGCTTCCGCTGTCCTCCATGGCTTCGTTCTCCAGTATGTTTCTTTTTATTTCATGACTTCACCACCAGCCTCCTTCCACCATGGATGTTCGTTCTTTTGTGTTTTGCTTTAAGGAGGAGAGAGAGAGAGAGAGAGAGAGAGAGAGAGAGAGAGAGAGAGAGAGAGAGAGAGATTGTTTTAAGGAGGGAGGGAGGGAGGGAGGGAGGGAGCTGGAGAGGGGGGAGAGAGAGAGAGAGAGGGCGAAGTTCGAGGATTCAAGCAAATCGTTTCTTGTTCTTATCGCATGAAATATCGCGTTTTATAAAGAGCGCCATACACAACACAGCACGATCCAAGTTCGATCACTTCCTCACATGGATCTCTCGAGAGAGAGAGGGCGAAGTTCGAGGATTCAAGCAAATCGTTTCTTGTTCTTATCGCGTGAAACGTCGTGTTTTATAAAGAGCGGCATACACAACACAGCACGATCCGAGTTCGATCACTTCCTTACATGGATCCCGAGAGAGAGATAGGGCGAAGGTCGAGGATTCAAGCAAATCGTTTCTTGTTCTTGTCGCGTGAAACGTCGTGTTTTATAAAGAGCTGCATACACAACACAGCACGATCCGAGTTCGATCACTTCCTTACATGGATCTCCAGTAACCCTGTCGTTAGTTTTCTTGCGTTTCGACCTGAGCCTCCTCGTACATATTTGGTTTTGAATTCTGGCGACTCTCCTTTCCCACCGATAGTCCCATATGCGCTTTGTGTTTATTCTTTCTCATGAATTGTTCTTATCTTGCTGAGTTTTACATTATTTTCGTAAGTGAATTTGATGTTCTTCCTTACACTAACTTGTGTCTTACCGTTTCAAATCTGTCAAAGTATTTCTTTGAAATTATAGTTTTGATATGTGCAAGTGTATGTGTGTATGGGCTAGTCGATGTAGAGTAATGGACAAGGGTAGTTTCACTAGTTGATAGAAATGATTCTGGAGGAGGTGTTGGTGGAGGAGTAGGGTATGGAGTTCATTCTTGGCTCTCCACACAAGAATGAGTACAAGCTCTATCTATAGAGCCACTCCCCGACTCTAGAAGTTTTACTGGCACTTAACAGTGAACATCACACAAGTACGTAGTTCAGATAGTAAGCCTATGTCTATGGGTAGAGATGACCTAACAATGCTATTCATGAGTGAAGTCCCAATAATTTCCCACTCAAATCTCAGCCATCGATTCTATCCATCGACCTTTTAGTTTCTCAACTAGTTAACCAGTTAAATTTTTAGAGATACACACTCAAAGAGCAACATCGTGTATCTCAAAATACCAAACCACTAAAACCATAATGTGAATCCTTGACTA